>JAYKKI010000045.1:14962500-15652500 GCA_039881145.1 Druceiella hillmani
GTGAATAATTAATTTCTACAAAATTTACGCCAAATTTATTCATTATTTCTTACTTTAATATATTTAACACTTTTCAGTCATATTTTTTATTAAGTAGGGAATGTGATAAATCTTAAAGCAATACTACGGATTCCTACGTTAAAGCAATTTAGATAGAGCTTGCAACGCAATAGGCTTAAAAACAAAAATTTTAATGGTCATCCAAATAATTTTTTTTCAGTAAAAACATTGAAAAACTGATTAGTATTTTACCATATAATATATAAGAATAATTTAGTATTAGAAACAAACAAATTAATTTGGCTTATTGTACCAAGTGGATATCGCCCACTTGGAACCCTAATATTTATGCGATTTAACTTCAATTGAAACTTTCTCAAAATGAAATTGAAACTGTTTTTCTTTATTCTCAAAATTTAAAATCGAGTTGTAAATTTAAGAGAGCTAAATAAGTTCACTCAAGTTATTATCCGATTTTAACATTTACTATTTCATTTACCCTTAGTGCTTTAGTAACACACAAGAAATTATTTAACCTCCATTTATTAGTTTTAAAAATGAAAATAACAAAATTTTACTAAAAAGTTTGAGATAGCAATCTATTTGCATATTTTTAGTAGAAGAAGTGCGTATATCTATTATATTTTATTACTTTTCCTTCAATTTGAAGTGTGAATTTCAATCATTGTTGTACTTCATTCCTTTTAAATTCAAGTAACGAATCCCCGTAAAAATTATATTAAATAGTAGATTTATATTTAAAAATTGAACTTACACTTTTTCCAACAAATAATTATATTCATTTATCTATTTACACATACAAATTTATTAAAACATTGCAGTTATTTCATTCGTAGCGATTAGAAATGACAGGTTTAAAAAACGTTTAACTTTTAGATTAAACGTGAATACAAAAGTATTCACAAAAGAAATACAAAACATAACGACACATTTCGACAAATTTACTGTCACTCATCATAAACAAATTAAACACCAATGTGACTGCTACCAGGTGTTTGGGCAGTTGAACACTGCGGAAAATTAGAGAATTTTGATATAATTTGGTTATGAAGGTGATGATTGTGTGAGAACAGGAAATTGTCAGGTACAAAGAATGAAAGTTAACTCGTTTATAAAGAGTATAAAGAGTTTTCATTCTTATAGTTGGTAGATTCATCAGTGCCACATCTCTTCTGAGTTGCAAGGAATTTAAACCTAGCATACCCAAGAGGAAATCGGTAAGAAATAGAAAGGGAATGTAACCTTACTGCTTATCTCATGTATGTACATATATCGGAGAAACATCTTTTGAACACATTCGACGTTCATTCAGCAAACTGTATTTGGCTTCATGTAAGCTCGAAATAATGAAGCTAGATTCTAATCGACTTTGCACTGATTAAGCATACAGTGGGTGTATTGATGACATACATTGGAAATAAGAATTATGCAACGCAAATTCAAGATTCTGAAACATTTAATTTACTACATCAGCTATATACCCATAAAACGTTAATTGTGAATCAAATCTTACTCCCAAATCCACAACCACATGCAGACGACGCAGTAGGATCCGGTTGATTATATATTATTATTTATTATGGGTGTGTGTTTAGATATAACTCCCCATTAAAAATTTATTTGCTTTAAACCGTAATCTGCTTGCTGCGCTCCACTCAACGACTGCGCTGATGTCACGCTGCAACCGTTCGCAATCTCTGGATCCTCGAGAATCGTAAATTGTTTTATATCGTCTGTAAACAAGAAACATCGCACAGTCATTACAGTGCAAGCAGTATCTTTTACCAGAACAGTGAAAAGTAGAGGACCGAGATTCGAAACCCGACTCACTCCTGATCGTGTGATTTACGTCGAATACGAAGAGTAGAATCGTAAAAGTGGAACGAAGGACCGTGCCTCACCAAGGCTTAATAAGGTATCATGTCTATATGATCAAAAGCTTACTTGTAGTCAAAATATGCTATATTGACATGAAATCCTAGGCTAAAATGATAAAAAAACATAGTCAAGAAAATATACAAGGCTCGTGACGACCGAACGTCCCACTCGAAACACATGCTGCTCCTCACAGATTTCACATCTATAGAATAAATATTGTTATGTAAAGAAAGTCCAATAATTTAGCAGGTGAAGAGTGTTTACAATCGGTCTGAAATAATTTACACCCGACACCGTACTATCCTTAGATATTGGTCGATCGTTTACGAAACTTTCAATATATGTTACAAATGTGCCCGGGTTCAACTGATCCCTTCAGCTTGTAGAAAGAAAATTGAAGATCACTATGCCCATGTGTCTCTGAGACATCAACGTCAGCTCCGACACAGTAACAAGAAGCTACCGCGACTATATCTAGTCAAGGATCGTTCAGACTATACACCAACCAGAAATACTAAGCGAAAGATTCGACCGCCGCTGGAACGTGAATAATGGTGTCGTCGCAAGAAGAACGATGACACCACTATTCGCTGTTGCGAATATCTCTGGTAGCTCTTTGGGCTTTTTTGTAGGAGGAAAATTATATGATTCACCATTGTTTTTTAAATTAAATTCTATATTATAAATAGGATTAGCTCTGAGATGTTATATAATGTTTGACAATAAATCGAAGCGATCTAAACATTTCGTAGTTACTAATGGATTGTCGTTGTTTCCAATGTCGATGAAGATAATGTTTACTATTGATGTCGGCGATTGACTGCATATGAAACTAGATTGGATATTGTGCCCTGGCAGGCTTTATTGTCTTGAGGTGAATACGTGAGTTTATGCAAGTGTCTGTAGGAAGAATCGATAGATAGGAAACCTCACATACTCAGATGCGACGGAGTTACAAACAAAATTTAAAATACGTTTGGTTTTCTTTGGCAATTTAATTTTTGTGCTGAACTCTTTCTAAATTTTTGGTATGTTACTATTTTTGAATTGAATTGTCTTCCTAAAGTAACTTAATGTCTAAAAAATTATCAATAACTGACGGGAAGGGCTCATTATTTTGAGCGGGCAGAATGAAACATCCACAAACATTAATTGAATGATTTCATTCATATTTTTAAGGATTTCCTTATGATTTTATTTAGTTCAATTTTTATCAGCAGGATGATATTTTATTTTTTTTTCTCAAATTCTTAGTATTATTGTATATTTAAAAAAATATATATATTATAAATTTAGGTACATAATTTTACAAATTGCATGGTCGCATATTGGTGAAATTTTATTTTCATCCTCGGTCAAATGAATTTTCATTTTAATCTGCCTATAATTATAAATGACATTCATATAAAATGCGCAATAAAATAAAATAAGCAGAATTTATAAAAAGGTGTAAGTACTCTAAATAAATTTTGCTTTCGTAACTTATTTTTAATAAATGTCTTGAATGTAGACTTTTCTTTTTTTTCTATAATATTTCTATTAACAAATTAATTCATGTTTTAAAATCGGTGTATTATATCATATTAGGTAAATGACATGGTTTTATTTATGAGCATGCAAAACTTTTAGTATTTCATATTTATTTTAGGTTTATATTCACAGATAAGATAAATTAGGTAAAAATTAAAACCGTTTTCTGAAATATGGATGTGAGAAACATCAAATAAATCTCTACAATAAATGCATGTATTTATACAGACGCAGACAATGGTATATTCTCAAAACAAAATAACGGTCCGTAAGTAAAGAAGTGTCGGTCTCTCACTTATGAAAACAGTGTTCAATATACTACTATTGTAAAATGATTAAAAGCGATTGATGTAATATTTGAAGAAAGAACTTCTAATGATTTTTTCGTATCATTTACTGATTGACAGTCATTTTGGTCTTTAGATTATTTTTTCCACTTAATTACAACTGGTGTTCCTGGAATTTTGTCAGACTTTTAATTTCATTTATCTGCGTATAAAGGAGTCAATAGTTATTACTGAGCTACATTATTATTACCATATTCAGAAGAACACTTTTTAATATAAATAACGAAAAGGGATTTCACGGGAAAACATTTTGAATATTCATCATACTTATGTGGTAGTATAACTACTTAGATTGAGATTGCCAAACTTAGAAATTATAAAAATTGGATAGATTTTTTTCTTTATTAATTCTGCTTGGATTTATTGACGATATCTCCGTACAATAACTTTTGTTAACACATTGATTTTTTAGCATCTTATTACCCGTACGTATTGTAGTAGGTATTAAAAAAGGCCATTTGCATGAAGTCGTGAATAATTTGGCCCATACTTACAGAACGTATTGTGAATCAAAATATTAAAATATCTTTACTGTTACGTGAAAACCCTATTTTTCAAAATAAATAACTTTATAGCAAATGGAATAAAAGGCTTTGCAGAAAGTCTCGTTTCATTTAATTTTCCTTTTCGTAGTTACTCACTAGATGAAATTGTTTAATAACACGGTTTTTCTGTAATTGTAAAAAGACGTTTAACGAGTTTTTATACTTAAAAAATTGGAAATTCTATTTAAATAAAAGCAAACTACAAGGTTCTGGAAGATCATTTAAAAGATATGTGCTAATTCTGAAATTGTTCCTATAAAATAATCTATGTGTGAAAACTAAGTATTTAAAATATTTGCTATTTAAGTATTTAAAATACTACTTGCGCTTCGTTAATATATATATTCTAGGCGTACAAAGTTAATTTAATTAGTTTTTCATTACTTAGACTGAAAGTATTAAACTCTATTAATAAACGACAGGGCACGACACTTTCAATTAAAAAATTATCCAGTAATAAGTTAACAGCAGTGCGAAAACCACACAGGATTCTATTAAAATGTTTCGAAACAATAATCTCGAAAAAGCCTTGACAAGACCACGCAAAAAAAATAATATTGAATTCATAGCACCGCCACCTATCATAAGGTAATTATAACAAACTTGTAAAAGTTAATTTAGGAAGTAATAGCGAGCAGCGTTCGCAAGCACATAACACTTTCCATAACTAATGGTCCGACGCCCTTTACTTAGTCGAGTGAGCGAACCCATCGATTGCAAACTTACGACTTGGTCAAAGTTTTCCACCGTTGTATGGTGAAAACCTACGTAGGCACTCGTTTTGGCTGATCAAAATCTATAAATAACTTCTTTGACGGTATAAATAACTCTGATTTCCTATATTCATTATTCGGTACAGGAAGGGGTTTATTAATTAATAAAAATTCAAATGTACTTTACATTTGAATTTTTATTATTCCATGTTCCGATATTTTTTGTACATAACTCATTTCATTTCATTAAACTTTGACACCAATGTTCCAAATTTTATAAACATCCATTAGAATTTTATGAATAAAATTATTGGATAAGTTTTATTATTAAATTTCATGGTAAAAATTTCCATTAAATACCAACATTTATAAACTGTATATCATTTTAGCATCTGTGCGAAGCGGAAAACTAAGCTTTTAAGAAAAATGGAAATAAAAGAAAATGCACATAATAAAGTACCAGACACTCCCCAACTATATATATATATATATATATATATATATATATATATATATATATATATATATATATTGCGCACGTACCTACCTCTTTTTTTCACGGTATTTTAAATATTATTACAATTGTACACCCCGTTAATAATATGTGTTTTTAGAAATAGCGCGTCAATTTTATGTTTTGGCGACAGAAGTAATTAAAACGCAGGTAATTTTACAAGTAATTAAATTTTAATATAATTTTTGAAAAAAAATCTTTTTCTAAAAAATATTTATTATTTATTTTAAGTACTTATTATATATTTGATTAATCTTAAAAAAAAATACATTTTTCGTCGGTCTGTAGCCATGCATAAATGATATGTTAAAAATAGCAATTCTTCACTTCTTGGATGATTCTTTTCCTTTGCCAGTCAATTGGTTAACTATTAGGTTGGACGTCTATCGAATTTGACCATGATATGTAAAAACGATTTAATTTTTACAAACAACTTTTTGTAAAAATTCCCTTCTTCGTGCTGGGGGACTCTTCTCTAGCTCCATTTAATAAGGATCTTCCTAACATTTTTCCGTATATATATATATATATATATATATATATATATATAATAACCAAAGTAGCCATAGAACGATATCCACGTATATTTCTTATTTATTTTCTACAAACTTCTTAGTATCATTTTGCTATCATTTTGTTTAATATCAAAAACTTGTAACTGGTTACATTTGCCTTATGAAATAACTCCTACAGTATTTATGCCATTGCAATTTTTTGACTAGTACTAATTGCTAATGGAATTTTTATAGATAATATATAACCGGAAAATTCACATAAAATGCTAAAACTATCATATTAATTGTTTAAATAGTCAGTTTTTAAATATCAGAACAATTTACTATTCTAACTTGAAAATCTAACTTTAATTTCATGCATAATCAAAATAATTAAAACATTGTTATTGGCGAAATGAAAGAACTTTATATTACTGGCCTTAAAATATTTGAAAGGATTTTTGAAAAAGTTTAGAAACTGCAAACCTTCCAATTCTTTTGTTATAATTGAAGTCAAAATAAAATGCAGATGTACACTTACATATACACATTTTAAACGGACATCAATTCTTAATATAAATAATATGAAACTTTTTTAGCTAATACTCTTGTATCAGTTACAATAGTTTAAAAAATAATACTAAGGGTAACACTCTAATAGGTATAAAACTCTTGCAGCTACTTCTCGTGAAATTAATAAAAACCACAAGGGTGCATAAAATATAACTTGGTTGAATTGTGAAAATTCCTATACGATACTTTTTACAACCGAAATAATAGCATCTCCGTCTTGTATATTCAACTTAATTACATTTATTTCACATGAAAGTTATATGTTTTTTTGTATTCATTTTTTTTCTTTTGACTTATTTTCCAAAAATTGTATTTATATTTATTTCCATTAATGTGGTGCAATGAGTAAGTTAAATTAAAATGTAGCAATGTAAATGAAATTAAGTCAAAATATAAGAATACAACGTCCATATTCCTAAAATAGGCGAAGCTCATCTGAAATGTGGAAAAGTAAACTATGAAATTGCCGGTCGATACTACGCTGAAAGTTTAAGTTTTCAGTGTAAAGGGTAACAGGAAAAAAATATATTGGAAAACTTATTGTACTAGTTTGGAATATATCGATAAGATGAAAATATAATACAGCCAGTGTGATTCTTCTGATTCACGTTGTGAATAGCTTACTGTAAGTACTTAGTCGTAATAACTTTGAAGACTGGAAAATATATTGTCAGCTTACATGTTTTCAAGCTCGCACTTCAGAAAAACAAAAAAGGAAAGTTAAATTTTAATAACATTTTAGTCGACACCAATCCTGTTTTGGCTTCAGCCACTGGCGGTTCAGTAAGCTCTCTACCAGTTCTCGTTGAAACCATTAAAACGTAATTAAAGACGTTTCAAAAACTCGCTAAGTTCATAGAATATTTTAAATAATAACAGGTTAGTATACTATTTACCAATACAATTTAGTTTAACCCATCCCTTGCCAATAATAGATGAAGAAAACTAAATTTTATTTTGAAAATTTAATTTTCATATTTTAGTACTATGCAGAATATGTGTAATTGAACAAAATATATTAAATTTAAGAAGTTGAACAGTGGTCTGATCCTTCCGATCACACTAAAAACTATCCACAATAATTTCTCTAACATGTTTTCGAAAAGTTAAATAATTGAACTGCCAAATTACACTTAAAGCCCTGTAAATTATTTTGAGTAACGCAAATATGTGTGACGAATTTGATTAGGATCTATCTAAAGAAATTTATGGGATATATTTAATCGTTTATACAGGGTTTTATTTTGTTATAATTATCGAAGCTATAAATGCCCCAATCGTGGTAATTATGAAGCAAGACTATGAAGTAACGAAATTTTTACTGTTCAATAAGAAATTATAGACAAATACTACAAATTATTTATATGAAAATAATTCATTAACATTATCTATTGTTTTTGTCAGTGAGTATCAAATATATCAATTTCATTTTATCACACTGTCTACTGAAAACTTGAACATTGGGAATTCAACTTCAAGTCGATTCAAAACTTATATGTAATGAAATATTAATCTGCCTAAGTAATACTATGATACGCGTTAAGTTCAGTTATGCGTTAGATGTAAAATCTAAATCGAATACAGGCACTCCAGCGATTTGAAGCCATGTTTTCTAGTATGGGAAACGTGACATACTTGGATTACTTGAGAGACCTTCTTTACAAATGTTCAGTATACCAGAGTACATGATAATCGGTGGTCATGACATTGATCGGCTGTCCTTAGAATGAAGTTTTAAAATTGGCACTGCCTCCCACGGTACATTAGCAACACTTCGTAAAAATCACAATTTTTTTTTAAATAATTTTCAATAAAACAGACCTTTAAATAAATTGAAAGTATGCCAATAAGAAAAAGTAGATTTAATGAAATACAAAAATTCAAATAGGATTATTATGACGAACAGTAACCAGTGTGATTATTTTATTATACATTGTTAATTAATTAATTGCGCATGTGGCTAAAGTGATATATCTCAAAGACTAATTAAAATAGAAAGTTTATTCTAACGGGAGGCTTTAGGTAATTTTACGTAGTATATTTTATATTTTTTTTAGATTTTTGTAATACTTACCAATGCAAAAATAATAATAAAAAACGTAAAAAATTTTTTTTTGTGTTATGCATGACTTACAATCTTTAAATAATATATCTTATGCGTCTTCATGTCCCCTATTACTCATGAAAAGTGCATTACAAAAAAGTTGGTGCCTAAAACATGTAGAAAAAAAATATCATGTGCGTCTAAAAAAATATCTGTAGGTAGTGTGTCAAAAGAAAAATAAATACATAGTTCTATAAATAAAAAACATTCATAAATTAAATAAAAGAGAATTCTCCGTTGGATCTGGTAATAACTACAAAACTTGATTTCATTATGATATTAAAATAATATAAAATAGGGATGAGTAAAAAACTTTCTAGGGAAATAAATATAAACCTCTATCTAAAACCCTTGAGTAAGCTTGCTCTCGTTAGATCATATAGCTTTTACTTAATTTTTTTTCACATAAATGTGATCAATTATGCTGAATGTACGAGACGGAAAGCGCTATTATTTCGGTCGTAAAAGTATCCAAAAGAAATGTTCATGATTCAACCAAGTTATATTTTATGAACTCTTGTAGTTTTGACTAATTTTATGAGTGCTAGCTACAAGAGAACTTCATAAAATTGTAGCTTTTGTATGAATTTATATGCATTTAAATATATTCGTATACAACGAAGGTATGCATTAACATTTTGTTTTGATTTCAACTCTAACTGAAGAAACATAAGGAACACTTTCATATATTGAAACGATTTACTATATATCGTTTAATTCAATTTATTCATTAATAAATTTACGCTGTCCCTTTATTTCTCCGTTTTCTTTTTACTCGACAAATTTTGTAAGAACTGAAAAAGATATTACTACAAAACGCATATTTTCAGCTGCTTTTAGTAAAATTTGCGGCTAATTTTAAAAAATGCAATTCAACCTAAAATCAATTTCAACCCAAAATTTATTTTATTTTTAAACAAAATTACGAAATATTTTAATGAGATTGCCCTTTATGAATAAATTACATTGAAAATTTAAAGTAAGGAGGGTTTTATTTGCTTATCGGTAATATTATACTACGTGAAAAAACGGATTCCGCATAAATTGAAAATTAAGATAATATAAAGAATATTTCATAAACCTTAAGAGGAAACAGAGAAACAATAAATTTACTAGGTACATCGAAATGTAAGCTAACAAAATTTTATTTATAAAAAATTGTTTCCACAAATTTGGTCGATAAATTATTACATTAATTATTTTAAATTATGTTCAGCCTTTTTGAATTTTCGTAATTCGATATCTACAAATTTATTTAATAACTAAGAAGAAAAAAGTAAATGGTAACTTGGTACCAAGCAAGAAAATTTAGAGACATTAAGGGGACCGTGGATGATGCAAAAAACAAATTGTCAATAAAAAATTCTTTACTCTTTCGCGAGTGAGCTATTTGCTACGGCACTGTCTTAAAAGAAAATAAGGAAAGACACCCATAATAAATTAATTAAAATAGATAAACATGCTTTGGACTACTAGATTATACTTCAGTAATGTGTTTATTGTACGCACCCTAACCTGTTGTTTGACTCGCGTCTCTTAAACAATATTATTATTTCTCATCCCGCGGGTGTGCTATAGCACATCAGCGCGAGTTTTGGACGAGAGGAATCAATATGAATCGGATAATATTGTAAGTAATTAACTTTTAATGTAGTTTTTGGAAAGAGAACATCTTCGTTTAAAAATTATAGCATATTTAATTTAATCAAGAATTTCTTATAACTTAAATAAAACCTTAAAAAAGGACATGATTTTCCTTCCGTTAGTCTGTACTTATGCACATAATAGGATACACTATAATTCTTCACTGCTTTGCTGAATTTTATTTTTTAAGTTTTGGTAACTATGGAAATCTACTAATTTTCACAATAATTTTGTCAACAAATTTATTTTCTGTCTAAAATTTTCAACAAAAACTCTTTTTTGGTAAACGACGACTAACTTTTGCCCCTGTTTAGTATAGATCTTACCTCCCTATCTACTGCTCCATCCTGTCTTTAATATTTCCTTACAGTTATAATAAATAATAAGAAAAAGCCATTTTACATGTTTTTACATCTTTCTAATATTTTCATCGAAATAGTTCGTTCGCTATATTGCGCAAAAATGTATAATCTGGTAAACAAAGGCATCTAAAAAAAATTATTAAATATTGCTGTTTAATTACAATGAACTATTTATCGTTATTTTATTATATCCTTTTTTTAATGGCTCCTGAAACAGATCTGTCAGTGTTTACAGCTATTTATTTACTCTTCATAAATATTTTTGCTATACATAAAAACTTATGTATTTGGCCAAGTTAAGCAACGAAATCCGATTAGACTTATATTTAGCAATTACAATCTTCGGATTAGCAAAAGTAATAAATGCTTAATACACAATACACAAAGGGAAAATTTATATAACATTGTTTATTATCTTACTAGTTCTTCAAGTAGTCAGTTTTTTTAAAACAAGTATCTCTATATTCAAACATGGAAGTCTATAGTTTAGTTTAATATATATAAGTAAAATTATTACTTATGGTACTTTTGCTTAAATATTATTATTGCTAAATAAAACAATTCGATTCTACTGGGCTTGAAATACCTGGTAGGTCTATCAAGCTCATCGCGAAAACACGTACCTTCTATTTATTGAAGTAACTTTGAAATCTGGAATATATATTACCGGATCACAGAGTTTTTGGATCGCATTCCGCGGAGACAAAAAAAATGTTAGCAATATAACTGTCTACACCGTCAATCTTTTAGCTCCAGCCACTTTCGACCGCTATTTTTGGTATTGTCTCCGGCACTATTCTTTGAATCCATCTATCACGTACTTAAATAAATATGCGATTTTTTGGAATATTTTCAATGACAGTAAGTTTTTTCAATTTCACTATTTATCACAGGTTATTAGTTTAACTCGTTTTTAGTTATTAATAGAAGAAGGAATTTAAAGTCCTCTTTAATGTGCACTTTTTGTAAGACATTTTTCATTAAATATTTTTGACTAGAACTACGATGGTGAATAAATATTTTGTAGAAGGAAAATAACTGAGTTTAATGATTGGTATTTGGGTATTTCAAGTATTATTTACAGCAACCAAACCATATAACTATTCCATGCTACATTATATCGATATAATTTCCTCTCTCATTAATTATATTTTATTACTCTGCAGAGTAGGTTTAATTGTACAGAACATATTTGCTTTATACGTTTGCCATATTTTCAAAGTGGCATTAATTATATTTCGTTTTTTTTTCTATTTTATGTTCAGCAAGCACAACCTTTATTACTAAAAGAATTTGAAAAATGCGGAATGACATAAATATATATAAACAAAGGCGATTCAAGTTAGTAATATTGTGATGATCAATCATAGCAGCATTGATCAATTGTCAAAATATTACTTTGCATATGAGAGGAAAATCTCTTGGAAAATAATGTAGAGACTACGAAATGTTCAACAAAATATGAAAATTGGATATAAAAGACTATTCACTAAAAGAGCACGAAATTCAAGATTTTCATTAAAACAGAAGTATATAAGTAATACTTAAATATTGCTCAGATGAAATAGTATTAAATATACGCAATAAGCTAATCCTAATGTGAATTACAATAACCTCACGAGGAATATTTGATTTTCATCATACCGATGATTTCCCAACTTTCACAATAAATTTCCCACATTTTTCTTCTATTTTTTTTTTACTGTATTTACCGTAAATTTTTAAATAGCTCTGAATTTACCGACCAGTAAATTAACGAGTCGACTTAAATAATTATTAATAGTCGACTTAAATTCGACCTATTTTCCTTCACTTTACTATATTTTAATTTAACTTTCATTGCATAACAAAAATGAAAATTAATCTTCATTAAGTACTTCCAAAGGAAAAAATAAATACATAGTTTGATACATAACCAACATTCATAATAATACAATTCAATATTAGATATCATGAAAAATATAAAGGGCGGTTACGAAAATATATGATTTAAATAATATACGTGCCTTATGCAAATAGAGATGAAGGAAATAACTTTTCACGACAAATAAATGTGTACTTATATCTGGGACTTTTGACTAAGCTTGGTCTCGTTATATCATGTGAACTTTACTCTATATTTTTTCACGTAAACCTAACCAATTATGCTAAAATATGAGGCGGAGTAAGCCATAATTTTGATTGTTTAAAGAATCCCAAAGAATTTTCATCATTCAACAAAGTTATGTTTTACGGACCTTCGTGAATTGAACTAATTTTATGGGTGGTAACTGCTAACGAACTTAATAAAATAATAGCTTCTTATGAATTTATATACGTTTGTATATAAATAGAAAAGCATATTTTGGAATTGTATCTTGGCTTTAATCATAACTGAAGAAAAATAAGGAAGAATGTTGTAAATTGGTCCGAATGTTGATACTATATTCAATTTAACTTTTTCATTTTTTAATTTGTAACATATATCTGTATATTTCGTTATAGATATTTCGACACAGTGCCTATTTCTAACTGCTTTTATTGAAATTTGAAAGCTAGTTTCAAAAATTACGAGCAATTTTAATTTAAAAAGTCTTAATTTTTAAAAAAAATTGAAAATTAATCTTGTAGTATCGATATATTTTCTCTTTATTAATATAATTGTATTGAAAATTTAAACTAATGAGCATTTTACTGCATTATCAACAGTATTACCCTACATTGAATGACGTATTCTACATGAATTGAAGATATTATAAAAGAATATTTTATCAATTCTTTCAAGAAAAACAAATCATAACTCATGATATTTTGCTTCTTCTACGTATATTTAATTAAGAGCTAGCCCGGTTTTATTTGTAAAAATATACTTTCATTAATTAGGCAAATAATTTAATAAATTAAATATTTGGAATTATTCAACCTAACTCGATTCTCATAAATTTACTTAATTGCGGAAAAGAAAAAAATTAGGGACTCGTTAGTACTAAGCAAGAAAATTACAAGATATTAGGAGTACAGCGAGGAGTTAAAAAATGTCAATCTAAAAATTAGGCAGTTAAAACACTTTGCTCGTTTCCAAGGTAGCTCTTCGGCACAATAATGGTACAATAACGTTTAGATGGAGTACCCGCTTCCTTAAAACTTCCTTAAAGCTTCCTTAAGGAAAAACACTCATATATTAGAACATTTATCCATTTTCTTTCCCGGCAAACTCTTCAATATAAAGTGAAGGAGCTTTGTTTCGTTTCGAAAACCTCGAAAGTTTTCGAGTCCTTAGTGCCTTGAAGGCAATATCTCTCGTACAAACTTAACGGACGTCGTAAGTAGGAAGTTTGTGTGAATCGTTCGATCGCATAGTTAAATATTTACGTATGCTTCTTAGTTTATAGCAAATAGTAGTGTTGGTTTCAAAATTGTCAGTCAATTTCTTTATTTTTTCTGAAATTATACAATAATCAAATATCACGAAATTTTTACTTGACTACTATATTTCAATTTATATCTGAAAATGAAGATTGTGAATTTTGAAAAGGATACAATTCAATAATGAAAAAAAAAATTGTCAACAATTATGAAAAAAGTATATAAAAATGACTGTTATTTCTTTCCTTGAAATCATAAAATTCAATTGTTTTCTTGTTTTTTTTTCAATTGCCTCTAAATATAATTCCACCGTTCATACAGGTTGCTTGCTATTTTTTATTATATATTTTATATATTTGGTATGGAAATATAATCATATTTAATAAGTCATAGGGCCATAGCAAATACCGCTTTTCCCCAAATTTTTATTTTTACATTTTTATTTCAGACGGTATTCAGACTTGAGATACCATAAACCGAAACTTACTCCTTATAGCTCGAATGCGGAGATTCAACAAACCGGAGATTTACAGATATTTTTTATCTGCTAGAAGATTAAATAACATTAACACCACGCGTTTGTGTAATATGGACGACATCTTCCACCAAAGTCCTGAGAATCCGTACCAAAGTTAGAAAAGGTCAAGTAAGTCAAATTTCTGGCACATAACGCGAAAACACAACGACAGTTTTATTTAATTGTAACTCTGCATGATCCTTCCTCTCTCGGTTTATAATTTTTTATAGAAAGAAGTTTGTTGCTCGCTTTCTATATGAGGCTCTACAAGGAATGGCCCATTGATCCAGACGTTTTAGGACACCCTAGGACAAAGGGTTTTTTCAAATTTTGTTTGATTATTAATACCTTTCTTATTCATCAATGGATACAAAAAGTCAAGTAACACATTGAAGCTACTTGCAATTCACTACCTGCTAGCGCCAAGGTAACGTTTATTACCGTGATACACTTACGAAAATTGTATGTAATTTTAAACACTTTAGGTGAAATTGAATTGATTATATGCGCAGAACATTCTTTTCTCCCTTTTTGTGATTTCACTCTGAATAGTAGTTCAAGTGTAGATTAATTTTTGGGACGCATTTCAGAATAATATCGATCCTAAAGGCATCTTTGTATGTGAGCATTTTAGCATTAATTCATACTAAAATACAGCGATTGATTCATGTCTACAAAAACTAGTCACATGAAATATATAATTTTGTTTCGTAGAGTAGTGAATTAATATAAAGAGAGCATTTACACGATGTGGTGAGTAACCTAAATTAAAAAATACGGTATTACTTTCAGAAGACAAACATTGCTTATGAAAGGGAATTATATTCTTTTAACACTTTTCCTAGATTACTGAAACTGTAAAACTGTCAAGTTAAAATTCTAAGGTGAGAAACTGTCTGACACTATTGACATTCGAGACAATATCAAAGATATAAGATAATATTCGTGGGTTTCGTATATACGTGGTTTTCGAATAATATTTTCGTATATATTTCACTTCCATATCAGTAAATATACATGTTTGATTTTATTTAATTCTGTTTCGCCCACGAACTTGTGTAATTTTTTAGTTCAGAGATGGAACAAAAATGTGTATATAATATTTAAAATTACTTCTTTTTTCGTTAATTTATTTAAGCATAATAAAATATGGAAAGCGCTTAGTAAATAAATCATATCGATTATTAACGAATACGTTAGTGGTTTTAGGTCATATTTAAAAAAGAAACTATCAAGTATAAGATATAACTTACACTAAAAAGGTTCCGTATATAGTTAGTAAAATAACAATAAGTTAAACATATGAAGTTTTAAAGCGTTTCTATTAAACTTACTATTTAATTATTTCTGAGGGCCTCTATTCAGGGTTTTTAATATTATTTTTCATCCCATTAATAAATTGCTTAGTATTTCTTTAAAATGTCATAAATAAAAATATAACTTAAATTTTGCAAAAATTATGAGACCTAGAATAATCGCTGTAGCTGTGTTCTTCTGTAAACTTCTGGCCAGATTATACCAACCTTTATTTTGTAAGATTTTTTGGAAAATAGTTTCCAAAATAAGGGGTGGCGGGATCCTTATCATAGTCAAATATTTTTTTTTAACCATTTTGGTACATGTCTCTTAGACCATATTTTTAAGAGTATTTTATACTTTTTTAAAATAAGGCGAAACCAATTTAATCGATATTTATTCCAGTAGTACAAGATTATTAGATTATCTTGAACTTATTTTATATGATATTGTCATAATTTCAGAAAAATGGGAATTGGGACCACGAACGTACCAAAAATCAAGCAATGAATTCCTTTAGTTTTAATAAAAATTTGTGTAACAAGGAACGCCATTTCCAAGATATTATCGTTAAAAATGGCTCTATGCTAGTATCCACGTCTATTATCCTTGACAAACCTCATATAGGTAAAATATAGAAAAACATGAGTTAGTTGAAACGAGACGTAAAATGATAATATATTGAACTCCGAGCATTAACCTCGAAATTCAGAACGGAATTGAAAGTCCTCATCATCTATTGCGATCACGCCCTGCCCACATATAACTTCACTTCGTGTATTGAATTATAAAATCAACCGATCGCCTTTTTCTACGTTATCTATTACACCTAGACGCTTCAGAGTAATGCTTTTCTTTGTGCTTTTTTTCGATTTGAAAGGCTGATGAAATTTGAAGAAAATTTAAATAAACTTTAACAAACTGTGACATTTGATTTTGCTGTTTGTGTCAACAAACAATTAATTCTAAACTATCTATTTAAAATTTTTTTTGGTTACCCGAAAAAAACGTCCATTGATATCATTCATTTTTAAGTGCTCGTTAACTGTTTGATGTTAGTAAAATTTCAAGAAAGTGCATCATTATTTATCTAATTCTTCTAATCATATCATTATTCATATACGAATTGTAAATATAAATTTAAATGTGTGTGTCCAATATCGACTTTTAAAAATGTACCTAATGGTTTTATTAATACCTCAACAAGTATGTGAAATCTTACTATAGCATTGATAGATTTATATAGATAGATTATATTTTATATAGATAGATTAGCCTTGAAGTATTATAAGCTTACAAAAATATACAGTGAATTTGTGATTAGGCTGAATATAAATTATAAATGTTCTTACTCCAGAGTAAGTGGATATTGCAAAAGAAGGATATAGCTATATATACGATTACTTGTATTGTTATAATGACAAATATTGACACTACTACTAGTGACAAATATTTTTCCTTCAAATTGGCCAAAAATATATTTTTAAATTGACATTTCCATTAACGAAATAAGATCACAATCAAAAAATTCAATAAGTTTTGTATCTGATTGAAAACTTGTTTCATTTTATAAATTAAAATGCTCCCTGTTGTAGCAGAAATAATTTTTTTGTGCAAATTGATATACAGGTTTAGTTTAGATGGTGCACGAGAAATAAAAATATCAATTAATTAATTAGGGAGATTTTCGTTAAAGAATTCATTAAAGTAATAAAGTTTTATAATTTCTCTAAGAAATATTTATCAAAGTCTATGAAGGCCATCTATGAAGATGTTGTAAGTACCACGGACGCAAATTTTTTTTTGCAACATCCTTCATTCAAAACAGAATCAATCTTAATACACCATTAATTAATTAATATTAATGAAATGTACTTGATTTTATTTTCAAGTAAGTCGTATGCGGGTTTGCTGTACCATTGTTTAGCTTCCAGACAAATTAAATTTACTCATGAAATAAATTCAACATACATTTCAACCTTCTCAGTTTATGGGTAATATGCAAAAGTTTAAAGCTTCTTCGTTGGTATGGTTGACAATTTCGTCATATTCTTGGATAGTTTCGTTAATCCATTTTACGTCTAAGTGGTAGTTAATTTCTTGATTGGTTACATAGCGATGTATATTGGTAATTACTTGCAAGAATTGGTTGTGGCTTTGTTGGATTACATTACGATTTGACTGCTTGGTACATCCCCAAAGCTGAATACTATACATCCAAATCGGTTTGACGATAGGAAGGTAAATTAGTCGCTTATAGTAGAGATGGACGGATACGCTGAAATACAGTTTAAGAAGTTTATTTGTTTTCCAATACCTGATGGAGAACATTTACTGGAATAATAATGTTAGCATTTTTTTTTGTGTGTCAAGGTATTATTTGTGTACCTTTGCATTTTGAAATGCCTCTGTCCATGGTGAAAATTTTAAGCTGAGTTATATTTAAATTTGCTAGTAGTCACAATAACATGCTAATAGTCATAATATTTACAATAACCAGGCACGCACGTAGGTATTCACACACACACACACACAAATGGAAATACAAAGTTTTAAAGTGATCTTGGATTGGATGTCGTGAAGATCCCTCGAGGTTAGAAAGTAAAGATAAGGGGTTTATTTCTACAAAATTCGTCTAAAAAGAGTAAAAAATTGGCACGGTCTGCTCTTTTACTTTTGATTGCTCAGAGTACGAAATATAATTAGAAGTGGTAAGTAGGCGTGGCGAGCGCGCAACGGATATGGTCCGCGTCTCATATACTGTTCCCTGCGTGATGACGTACACTGTACTTACAGGACTCTGTCGATTGTTATGAGTTATAAAACTCTGTCGATAATTGTTCATTACGGCCCAAAAAATTATCTTTGTGCCATAATCAAATTAAAAAATAAAAGCCACCAAAACAACGCAACCAATTGAGGAATTCCTTTTAATCGATAATTTAATTTGAACACATTTTGTCAGATTTTCTATAAAAAACGTTAGAAGATACGTCATGTAGGACACTTGATGTCTTCATCGCATAGGGATCGATAACATAAATATTTTTGGATATTATGATATAAATAGGATGAAAGTTTGAAACTTTAAATTAGTTGAATTTAAATAACAATTCTATAGATTAGCAAAGACATGAAAATAAACAATTGATGTGGTTTTCGACAGATTAAAAAAAGTTAATTTACTGATGATAAAAGTCTAAAATATACGTCCAACGTTTTAATAATATATATGCTTAACGGAAAAATTGTTCAAAGGAAAAAAATTAATACGTGTGTATATCTACGTGAAAAACTTTTGTTTCTCGCGTCATAACAATTCGTAAAAGGGCTAAACTTTTTAATTGTTAACGTTTAACATTTTAACCTTTACGTCAATATTAGATCTAAACTGAACTAGTTGTCTCATTTAAATAAATGTTGTTAGATATCTCAAAGACAATTCTATAAAGGAGAAATAGATTAAAGCTGTTGGAGGGAAGAGCCAGTTTCCCACGAAGAAAGAATGGGAACAGTTTACCGAGTACATATTTCAGTACATGATTTTGTTGTAAATTGTACAAAATATAATTTTGTTAACCAACATCATGACATAATTTAATAAGAAAGTTGCGAACTAATGAATTTAAAGTTTAATTGTTATTTCATTCATTTCTGATCGGAAAGTATATTTTACCGCAAAACTTGTAACCGAATTCTCGTACTTTCACTATTTTATACTTTTCAATACGCTTTTCTTATGCTATCTTAAATGCCTACCGAGCATTTGAAGATGGTAAAATTTTGGTGCAAAAAGTTTTGTTTTAGAGACAAATAAAATTCACGAGTAAAAATTTCATCGAAATCATTTTAACTCTTCTTAAATTATGCGCAAATAAACGTACAAAAATAATATTTTTGTATTCTATTACAATTGTTAGGTCCTTTTAAATATTTTTTTTGGTATAACTTTAAGATGCAGAAAGGTCAATTCTACAGTTTTATATACATTAAAATATTTCACCGTCAAATTAATACAGCGTAATACCATATCCACCAAAATGATTGAATTACGAACATTTACAATAGATACAAATTTTAAACAAATTAGTCAAAAAGTAAGCTAAACACACAACATAACCGAATACACACAACACAAGCAAAGCTTTGTATGCGAGCGACGACCGAAAATATTTGCTCTCATTATTGGTCCTTATTTGGGTTGCTTACTCACCCACACCTCTCGCACCATTCCACCCTTTAGTTCTATCCACACCCATTTCGTCAATATCTGGATGGAAAACTTCATTGCGTGATTTAAAATACATATAATGCATTCCTAGTATAAGTGCTTCATAAATTTGTATAATTACTAGCTGCCAAAATAATTGTTAGTGCAACAATTATAAGTGCATATTAATTTCTTGCCTTTATTTTTGAATCATGGCTACCTTTTCATTTTATACCCACGAATTGTGCAATATGTAAATTTATTTTGTTTCCAAAACATGGTTATTTAAATAAACTTAATTACTTTCATGATTTTACAATACGCTATTATATTTGGTGTGGGTAAGAGGCAATAAGGGAATCAAAAGCACCAATTCACTACAATGATTCACTAAGCATAACGGCTTGTTTGAAATTTTTAATTCATTTAACTTTTCAATTCAGAAATAAACAATGAAACTATGAACATTTCGGTATTAATAACATATATCTTGTGCTATAGTCATACATGCTTATATATATATATATATATATATATATATATATATAAATACCCTGCGAGTGGTTATTAGACAAAGCAAGTGCTACGCAAACAGCTAATAAGTTTAAAATAAGTTTCTCCAAATACTGTTTCTTAACAGTGATATGCAGTACTAACAATCCATACTTATGCGCATTGTAAATACTCTGAACGATTTTTAATATGCTGACCTAAGCCTTATATTAGTTATAATAATTTAATATACAATTGCAGTAACACTAAAAGCATAATATTTTCACACCCATATACATTTGACTGATAGTTCAACTGATAGTCCAAAATAGTGACAGTACCCAAGCCTGCAAAGCACGAAGGAAAATCGATCAGTTACAATAAATTGTTCAACTCAACCAATAGGTATGAAATGCGAAATGCAAAAGCTTCTTAGTTCAGCATGAAATAAATGTTGTGCGCCTCGATCTATACCTTTCTAATTATTAATTAGAGTTATTGAATCGTCAGGGCTAATCAATATTTTTATTAGTTTAAACACAGTGAAACATTTCACACAGGCGAATCAAATAAGAAAAGTCTTGTAATGACTCACGACTAAATTCTTTTGTTATCAGTTTTATGAATTTATCTAAATTCCGTTTTAATTAAGATAATATTCACATGAAATCAAGTACAAAAAATATCTTTGAAAAGAAATTGCTAAATAAGCCAAGTTAAAATCTTGAAATTGGATAAATTTAAAATTATCGCACAAAATTATTTACCAACACCATATGTTTAAGTGAAAAAAAGACTTGTAATTTCGCATTAATTAATATATTCTTCTTCTCTCAATGCCGTTAGGGGTGACCTACCTTTCTGGTTCAGCGATTTTCAGAA
This sequence comes from Druceiella hillmani, assembly GCA_039881145.1. Taxonomy (NCBI): domain Eukaryota; kingdom Metazoa; phylum Arthropoda; class Insecta; order Lepidoptera; family Hepialidae; genus Druceiella; species Druceiella hillmani. The sequence goes on from JAYKKI010000045.1 coordinate 14,983,968, forward strand.
CCTTTCTAGTGATTTTCTCTACGTATAGCATAGCCATACTAGCGTAGGCGGTTCTCCTGCAATTCATCTTTTATATTGGCAACTTTGAACGTACCTCTAATGTAGTTTTTTAGTTTAATTGGTTTTTTATAGTGACTCCCCCGGACCAGCGTAATATATTCATCTTGATTACATTAAGTCTCTGTTCACCTGATTTACGCAATACCCAGCATCCCGACCCATATATAAGAGCCGGTCTTATTGCTCTTTTATAGACAATCCCCTTGATATCAATTGGCATACTCGCGTCACAGAGGACCCCAGTCAACTCTCTCTATTTCAGCCATCCTGTTGTTATTTGGCTTTCGATATCGGCGTTGGTTGTACCCTCTGACGAAATTACTGAATCAAGGTATTTAAACTGGTCTATTTTTTAAGTGGAACCCCGCCTGTGGTTACTGCTGAAGCTGTGTTATTATTAGTGCCTGAAAAGTTACAGTGCATATATTCGGTCTTGAGCCTGCTAACTCTTAGATCCCTGCTCTCCAGCGCTGTGCACCATGCGTTAAGTTGAGACTGTGATACCTCTGCGGATTCAGTGACTAGTGTTATAACATCAGCGTACAAAAGCGTTCAGGAGGGCGGTTTTTGTAGGTCTTCTGTGATATAGTTCATAACTAAGTTGAAGAGCATAGGTTGTGGAATTTTTATTTTGTTCATTGTGGAGTTTTGATTGACTTCCACTCTGACCTCGAAGTCGGCTCCTACACTAGCTGAGCTCACCATTTTGGTGGTGGTATTACTGTACATATCCTTCAGCAGGTTTATGAGGTTTTCTGTGACCTGTTGCGATCTTAAGGCCTGTCACATGTGTTTCATTTGCACCCGATCTAAGGCTTTCTCGAAATCTATAAAGATCATGTGAAGGTTCTTTCATCGTGCTTTGTAATTCTCGGTAAGAACTTTTAAAGATTGCATAGCATCGATTATACCGACACCGCTGGTGAACCCGCACTGGTTAGGCGTAATTTTTGTTATTTAGTAAGTCTTCCAGCAAGTACGCCTTCCCATAATTTTAAAGTTTTCGAGGTTGATTTAATTGCTCAACAGTTCCTACATTACGCCACATCTCCTTTATTTTTGAAGAAAGAGATAAGATTACTTTGCCTCCAGTCATCAGATATCTTTTCTTCTGTAAGTATGACGTTAAAGAGATTATTCAGCCACGCAATGGTAACATCTCCCCCCATCTTCATAACTTCTGAAGTAATTTCATAAGATGAATATATTACGCTGGTCCGGGGGAGTCACTCTATAAAACCAATTAAACTAAAAAACTACATTAGAGGTACGTTCAAAGTTGCTTTTACGTTCAAGTTGCTTTGCCGTTTCTTCATTTTCTTCAGTGCTTCCCATTAATTAATATATTAACTTTTTATATCTATTATAATCACAAAGAGAATTTGCTCTATTTTTAAAACTAAGTTTTCAATGGATTTCTTTATTTGCAATGAATTTTGGGTTATTATTCTATAGTATCAGTAGAACAAAAAAAATCGTGCATCGATATACATTTTTTTAAACCTAAATTTTATCTCCAAAAATATTATGTTGAATAATAAGATATATGTATTTTGTGCAAAATGTGCATTTTCTTTAAGATTTTCTTTACCTTAAATACTTTATGACAATCTTTTCATTAACTGGCTTGCACCATCCTGGCGGTATATAAATGAAAATGTTAATAAACATGTAATTACATAAATTACAAAAGACAAGTTATTATGCAAAGATTAAGTATACATAATTATGTATATATATATATATAATCGTACCACAGAGAAATGTCACATGTATTCTCTATATATGAAATGATATTTTATTACGAGGTACGAGGTATATGAGGTGTACATGGTACGGCGGCGTCCAGACACACCTTAGCAAACGTATCCGAATGAATTGATCACACGTGTCTATTTTTGCGTTGAGATGGCGGAAAAGTTTTGCTACTCGTCGCAGCAACATTATTGGTTGCCGTCTCTAGTAAGTTTAACGACCCGTTAGGAGTTACGTAAGCAAATGTGTTTAGTGCAGTCAAGCGTACAAAGAAAGTCAATGACTAGTTACCTTACAGGGAAGATTCATATTTTTTCTTAATCCCTAATTACTATCTTTTCTCTCATTTTAAAATACGACCAGGTTTTTGTGATTAGATTGCCATTAGTCTGTGTTATGTGTTATCGGCTAATGCCTGTGATGAGTTTCTTTGAAGTTAACAAACGATTTGTAGTACGGTAGTGAATAAAGAGTTACTTTATAGGAAAAATTAATATTTTTTCTAATCTTTAGTCATTCTCTTTTAACTTGATTTAAAAAATTAGATTTCCAACAATTTTTGTCATTCTTTATCGGCTACTATTTATCGCGAATTTAACGATTTTATTATAAATGACGAAAAAAAAGGTGGTTAGTAAATATACAAACGTAAAGAAAAGTAGGATTACCAGGAATATTCATATTTATTCTTAACCTTGGTTAGTCTCTTTTACCATGTTTTAAAATATGATTATATCTTCGCGATTCGAGCTCCCAAATGATTTTTTATTCATTATCGGCTATTACCTATGCTGAGTTTAATGATCTTTTTAGAAGTGACGTAGAGAAACAGAGCGTAGTATCCATTCATGTGTAAAAAGAAAGTAGGTAACAATTTACATTACTAAAAAGAATAATATTCTTTCTTAGTATTGGATGCTTCCCGTTATATTGCTTTAAAATTATATATTCAACGACAATATATTTTGTCATAAGCAAATATATTGGGATCATTGAATTAATGTTATCCGATAAACGAGTATACTTAATTATTTAGTAAGTATTTCTTTTCTGAGTAGAATTTAATCCATAAAAAGGTTTAGTCCTTAGAAATTTAAATTAGATTGTTTTTTGTAAAGTTAAATACGCCTATCATAAAATCATTTAAATTTTAATTTAAAAAGAATACGGGCCTATATAATACTCAGAGATATACTAATAAATATTTAATAAAATATATGTTCATATTTTGTACACATGGTCGTTACACTGTTTGTACGTGTGTGTATAATGTGTGTGTGAGTGTACAGTAGCTACAGCTGCATCATTATCTGCATCTGTGGTAACTTCTGCATCTGCACTGTGTAAACCTACGCGTGTGCTTCTCTTAGTGATGATTTATATGTGTATCTACGTTAATTTTTTTTAAATAACTCCAGTCGTTTTGTTTAATTTATTCTGAACTTCAAAACTTAAAATAACTCATTAAAGAAAAAATATTCGATTTTCTCAACAAGTACTTTGATAATATTAAGTGTTATTTTTAAATGAAATTAATTATCGATAAACGGTTATTATTGTATATCCAATGAAAGTTAATTCATAATATATTCTTGATGGATCCAAATATAGTATATTGTTATTTAGGTTTACATATGCTTAGAAGCAACTGTATTTGTTTGGTACCAAATAAAATAACTGGACTCATTTTGAGAAACGTAACGTAGAGGTTGCCAAGTTTACAGTAATATTGATCAGTTGACCTTTGCTCTAAATCTATACTAATTTTGAAAATGAAATGGTAACATTAAAATTATAATTCCAAAACTTGTAGCTTTTAAGATGCATAAATGGAAAAATCTCGTTGCATTATTTATATTGACGAATATTGGCGAATTTTTAATCGTATATTGTTTAAATTTTTTTTAAATTAAATGAAACTACGTGATGTAGTATTATTTCTACTTTCTTTAATATCTTTACCACGACCTAGGTTTCGTTGTATTACAACATCTTCAGGTGGGATATTAGCAAAGATCTTTGCTAATATCCCACCTGAAGATGTTGTAATACAACGAAACCTAGGCGGGGTAAAGATATTAAAGAAAGTAGAAATAATACTACATCACGTAATTTTGCAGAAATTCATTATTTACAATTAAATGAACTTTCTTTAATATCTAAATATATTAAAGAAAGTAGAAATAATACTAGATCACGTAATTTCATTTAATTGTAAATAATGAATTTCTACAAAATTAACGCCAAATATATTCAATTTTTTTTAAACTTTCGACTTATCAATTCAAACCTGTTTATTGTTTTTTTTAGTTTTTAAGAGATAATTGTAAAAACGGGACACTTAAATAATCACTTCAGTATTCTACTGTCGACCTAGTTCTTTGCCCCCTTATCACATTTCTTCGAAACTTATATATAAATTTACTTGAAACTTGGCATAATTTTAGTAAGTCAAAATTTCTCCAATGTTCTCCAAAGTCAAAGTAAGCATCAGCCAAAACTCACATCAATCAAAATATAAGTTTAAATTGGTTCAAGATTCTTTGGAATAATTTTCCGTAGATACAAATATAAAATATGTACAATTTTGTTTTCTTTAAATTTTCAATACTATGATTGATCACGTAATATGAGTAAAAGGTTTATTTGAATGATTGTGTTTATCTTTCACAAGCTCTATTTTTTCGTAATACTCTAATAATAACGAGTGCTTCAATTTCTTTGTTAGAAATATAAGTGACTCCAGCCATTACTTTTAATTTTACTCTAAATAAGTTCTTGAGATACGAGTATATCTAAATACTTATTTCATCCTGATTTAAATATAATCAATTAATGCTTATTTCGCACACATTTTCACCAAGGCTCCTTTTACATGCGTTTTACTATTTTTACAATATGTATTTTTTTAATATTATACAATCTTCTTTAAATTTATTGTTGGTCTATTCGGTAGCTTCTAACATTTATTGTCATCCTAGTTCATATTCATTATTTCAAAAGTTTTTCCTAAATTCGCCTGCACTTTTGATATTTTGGCAAATATTTGACCGTGATAATAGCATTAAACATCACAATAACTAAAACGTTCTTAATAGGATAGTAATAAATTGTTTTTATTGTCTTTATGAGACTTTTGTATAGCGTAATCTTGCAGCCGATATATTATTATTGATACCTTGTAAGATTTTCCTTACTTTTTGTTTACCTTTTGGCAATGAAATCTGTTATACTTCCGTGTAGTACATTGTTGTACCCTTTTCTAGTTGTGTCTTTGATAAAACCGAACTGGTTTTATCGTTTTTCTTATACTTCCTATGAATTCTACACTTTCGGTTTTATATGTATTGAGTAAATGTATTTACAAATAGATACAAAATGTCATATATATAGTTAATGTAAAAAAATGTTATCACACTATGAAAACCATATATTGCAATGCATGGAGGTTTTTAAAATAAGGCAAAGATAACTGTATATAGTCACTAACTTCAACATTAACTTTTTTGCAACACCTGGATTTTACTCGATCTTGGTAATTTTGTTGAGTATTTCACCTAATTTTTTTTGAGTTACTCAATCTTCATTTGAGATACAATTACATGGTACATTTAAAATATAGTAATAATAACGCTGAAATAAACACGACATGTGCAAACGTCATATTAAAAGGATCTGCCGGTAGTACATGTATGAAGAGATTGCTTAATTGTAGAAATTGGACGTGTATCAAATTGAAACTTGTAAAGTACAGATATTTATTTTGGCGGTAAATTAAAATGATGGATTTTTCATATTATATTAAATGTAGATATGATTTTGTGGAAATGTGAAATATTTCATGCGAATCTTGTGACTAGCAAACTTGATGATAAATAAAAATTTGCTCTGTCTGTCCTTTTTCCCGTATTACCGATTTCAATGTTACTTTTTATCGTATTACGAAGATGAGATTTTCTTGAACACAATTGTTAAAACACTGAGAACTTTTTAAAACACTGAGAACTTGGAAAATCAGATTGACATTATTTTTCATTTGCGAATATCCAAATTCTGTTGCAATTATTACGTGAATTAGCAAATAAGGAACCAAGAATGGGATTAAAAAAATTTTTCGGAATGGTTTTTGGGTTTGAAAAAAACTAAATAAAAGGAAGTAACTTAGATTATGAAAGACAAGACTGTGATTTAAAGAGTATGAATATAATAAACTGACCAAAAATTAAATTTATTAACCTTTGAAGCTTTGTACTATTGACCAGACTTTGCGGCAATGAAAGTTGGCAATACGAAGGGAAGTAAAATATTTTGCGGAATGGAATGGAAAGATTGTCTAGGTGAGAAATCAGGTGATTATAAAACATGATTATTTATTTATATAAAAATATTTTCCCTTTATCCTGACAATTAATGAAATTGCTGATTTGACTTCTTCATTGCTGAATTTTTTTCCAAAAAAGTCTTGTTTTATTTTTGGGAACAAATAATAGGCCGTGAGAACCAAGACGAGGCTCTAAGGTGGATGTTGCAATATTTGAAAGCCGTACTTGTAAAAGGAAGTTATCGCAAAAAGGATCTTGGGTACGGGAGCATTGTATTGCAAAAATAGCCCACCTTCTGTTACTTTCCCTCGCTTTTCTTCTTCAATGCTTCTTTAAACTAATCCAATAGACCAGTGTATGTCTCTCCTATTGTAGAAAATCCTTATCTTTGGAGTCAATGAGCAGGATGTCCTTTATATTCCAGAAAACCGTTGCGACTTTTTCGGCCAATTACGACACCTTGAAATAAGTGAACCCTCTTTTTGCTACTACCTCTGTTGGATTCAGGCTCATAATAATAAGCCCAAATTTTGTCAACCGTAACAGTTGAGCCAAAAATTCTATTCTTCTACGCTGTAAAGAGGTTGAAACGTCGCATCCACACTCGACACATTGTGTTCTCCGTGGCGGCGTGAGCATTCTTGACGCCCATCTTACTGACCCATCGCTAACTTTTGGCGTAACAATGGGGTTTTGAATTGTATTCAAAATGGTTGTAGTTGATACTGCAACTGTTTCTCCTGACTGTTGTTTCTTCAATGAGGCATCTTTCAATACCAGTACTTCAAATTTTTCAACAATATCCGAGAGGATCAGCTGCTCATGTCCTCGTTTCGTTTTCGACTGAACCTCTGCTTTGTTAAGAAGATTAGGTTACTTGAAAATCATTGTTTTACTAAAGCAAAACTAAACCGATGATATATTATTCAAAATGAATTGTGGTATTTTTTTCTTTCTTTGTCAGGAGCTTCAAATTACATTTTCAAGTTAGCACATTATTTCTTCCAGTGTGGATTACTTGATCTATTATATCTTATATATTAATAACACAATTAAGCCGACACTCGGTCTATAATTTTAATCCACCCTCTCCGTGATTCTGCGAAATCTTTGGTCCACCTGGGTATATTTACGTATCGAATAAGCGTAATTATAAAAAATTACTTTCTTTTCCTAGAAAACAATGATCCGCAGATTTAATTCTTACTATTAGTAACATTGAAAATATTATGGGATCGTTTTGAAGCCATTCTGTAATTATAATATTTTAAAGCTTCTAGCTGAGCTGAGAACATAAACATTATGAATCTGCGCAAACACAATATAAATGCATCTAAGGTGAGATTACTGATCAACTCCAAATGTATCACTTTCTTTAAAAAATATATAAATAAACTAAGATAATATTTTGGTAACTAATATTGTTTGTCATATGCATGGTGAAACTTATCGAGTTAAAAGATCTCTTTAGTTTAATATTAATATATATGTTTATAATTATTAATTAATAAATATTTGCGTAAGAATAGAATTTAATGAATTTACATAAACTCGAATAGTTTTTCTATCATTAAGATTAGCCTATTTTTTTGATTATTAATCCAAGTTTAATTAATTGTTACATTCCCCCTTTTTAAAATGTTTACACTCATGTTTTCATTTTACGTTTTTATTGAAATTGGTTTCCAAATTTGGATATCTAAATTTAGCAATAATGTACGGCTCACCTAATGTTTTGGATGACCCATGCCACGGTACGCTAACTGAGAATCCACCATCCTTAAAGCGATACCTTCTTAACGAAGAACTTCAATACGTTAAAGCCGGGCTGTGGTTTGATTGGCTGGAATGATCGTTTTCGGCGCCGGCGTGGCGGGCCTGCTTTACGGGGGTGCGAACAGGTTTCATTATCTAGAAATTTGTTCATTGGATCACTTTTAGTAAATAGTCATCTTAGTAAATAGGAGAATTGAATACGCAGCCATTAAACCTAGATCGTAATACTTTAAATTATTAATTATATTTATATTCTTTTTCTTTATTTAAATACCCTGGCTTTGAAACTTTTAGACCAAAATCCATAAAAAATAGGATATACTACTTCCTATGTGAAAATAAATTTTAATTTATATTTTTAGATTCTTGAAGTTCTGAAACTTGCGCAATAACTTTGAACGTCGAAAATTTACTTTCGAATGGAAAGTTCTCAAACCGATTTTTAAAGATCTTATTTAAAAACAGGTAATTTTCGGATTTAAATGAAACTACAAATGGAAAAATTTATAACAGGTAAGAAAGTCAAATAAGTTGGATATTTATGTTTAAATTACACAAATATTCCAAGAAATTAACACTATTGTGCGTTAAAAAAATTAATTTATGACCGAGACGGAAACTAGCTAGCTCAGTAAAATGTTTATCGATAGAAGCAAAAAAATTAAAAAAATTAATTTTTGCTGAGATTGTACTGCAAGTAGATCCTATGGAAGACTCGGTATATATAGACGACCATCGCTCTAATGAAGAAGTTCATGTTCTGATAAGAACCCATATAAAATGTTTAATATTTAAAATTGATACATTTTCCTAGAGAGGAATGCGATTCTATTCTAATATATATTTTTAAATTACCCGGAATTCATTTAAATCTTGCTTCAAGCAAGCGTCTAATCAACGTCTAATTTGTTGCAGTTATTGTTTATATAATCACAATAAAGAAAAACTGAACGGTTATTTGACGCAATATACGATATATCTAAATATGATGGACATTGCTACACGGGCAGTTTCTTGTAGTCACTTATAAAAAACGAGTACAATCAATTAGTTGCGAGGCAGAATACAAAAGATTTACTGTTTAAATGTTGAGAAAACGTTTTATTAAAATTAAAAAATGAATATGAAAAATAGCGATTAATTAATGAAAAGTCTCACTCTTGATGAGGGAAAAAGGAAAGGATAAGGCAAGAAGGAAAACAGGACGCAAAAGAAACAATAATGACGCGTGAATTTTCTAACTACCGAGTTAATCCATCCGTATTTTCTAGTTAAGTAATCATTACTGCTTAGGACAAATAGTATATATACTATATTGGTATTTTCAAGTTAAGTAACCATTACTGCTTAGGACAAATAGTCTTTAGATTAATATAAAATATAAAAATATTCATTCACACGTATGTGTGTCACATATATGTATTATATATGTACATATGCGTGTGTGTGTTTGCGTAAATAATATTAAAAAAATATTTAGTTTTGAACTGATACAAAAATTGAAAGTATCTTCATAATAAGCAATTGACCTATTATTCATTAAAATTAGTAAAAGAAAAAACAAGTAAATTTAATATTTACAGCCATAATTACGTCAAACTGTCCACAATATGATTGAGTTGACGATACATTTTCCTTCTCAATTAAAATTTTGTACAAATGTATGTTTTTAAAATAAGGTACTTTTTTTTATTTATTTATATTTTCGCTTTACACCGATAGATTGCATTCATAACACACTTAAATGACGCTTTATTAGATCAAATTTAAGAAAACATCGGTACTAATAAAAGGGCTCTCTTTGACCCAAAGGGACAAAGCAAATAATCCAAATAATCTGAGTAAGCATCTCTATTAATCGGTCGCTACTTAAGCAACAGCAAGGTATACAAACCTGCAGGTACTTAATGAAATTTGGAATTAGTTTAGGATGTGACATCGTTAATTGTTCCACAGAGATGTTGGCGACTGCGGCGAGGGTTTGAGAAATATTTAACAGTTAATTGCTTCGTATTTACTTTATTGCAGCTCGGAGAACGTTCAGTGATTAAGTAGAGGCTGTTTATCGAAGGAGGGTCAATGTGACAAGCGCGTCCTATTTTATATCATTTAGCGTCCTAAAATAAATAAATTATTCGGTGATTAGTTCGAACTAAAACTATAAAAGTAATTCAGTTTTTTTTTGGTTACGGTTGTTAGCTTTATGTTAAAAACATATCTGAAAATAATTTGAAATGTTAACAGAATAATAATAATTTCCCGTATTGTAAGGAAAGACTAAATTTCTAAACATTCAGAATTAACGTAAACTACAGAATATTAGTATTTATTTATCGGAAACCTCAACACAATTTTTTTATAAAACCAAAGGTCGAAGAAGAAAAATAACCAAGTCATATCTTTTTTCTCGTTAAATGCAAGCCTTGTCTTTTGTTTGTCTACTGCAACATGACTGAACAATTTTATTCTTTCTTTTTTATTGTTTTATATTTTCGCCTATAAAGACACTAAATATAGCAGATCCGATAAACCTGCCCCGTATCTCGCTGCCACGTTACATATTACATTAAATATGTATAAAAGTTTATATTTTTGTTTTAGTGAATATTTATTATGGTATGTTGTCAAATTTATAATATACAGATTTTCTTCGTATTGTTCCTTACACATTGTTTTATGCTCATTTTTATTTTTTATAAATACTCTGGGCTAGATAATTTCTTTTTGGGGTAACTTAAACTTCTGAAATGTATCTATTAAATAAACATTTACTTACATATTTATTTTAAAAAACTATAATAAGAAAAAACCTTAAATTTTTCACACAATAAGCAATTTTAACTTTTTACACAATCACATTTAAATATCTTAATTCCTCCCATTATATCATTAACAATTACTAAAATTTTAATTATATTAAATAGTGAAATTGTGAAAATAATTTAAATCTAAACGCAGATGTCGGCACCGTTAGTATAGACCGCCTGAGGTTTTCTTGGTTTCAAAGATATTATGGTTTTATTTTAAAGAAAGAATTAACGTGGTTATGATTAATTGAACTTAACGATATAAGTACCCAAAGAATTTTAACGTAATCGAAACATAGTACGGTTACATTTTTTCTATTATTTCGATCGACATAAATGACAAACAAATTTCTTTATAAAAATGATACAAGCAGCACTATAAAATGCGAAAAAATGCGGCAGAACAAGTAAGTCAATAATTGCAATAGTAAGTTAGTTGCAACAAAAATTAAGAACCAGCAGCACTGAATACAATTCACCGAAGTTAGGTATTTAATAATACGAAAATAGCAAAGATTTTAGCGAATGGCCGCTGTATATACCAAAAAATTTTAAAATTTAAATTCGTCACCTAAAATTGATCAAAAACAAATGAAGTTCGATTTGTTGCAAAAGACGGATGCCGCCATCTTGGATCCTAAAAATATTGTACTTAATCTTGAAAATGTTGTGTCAATTCAGCACCCTAAACTTAGTAGAAAATTATTATAGCAGCTATTTATTGCAAATGATAAATCTTGAATCGCAATACGTTGTGAAATTCTAAATTGGCATACTAATATTTGTCGAAAACGATCACCTTTTTCATTCGTCATAGTTAATCCGCACGCGTAATCAATCCAACATTAAGCGTTGGCTTTTCAGGCAACAAGAGTATGATCTCTGTGACCTTCTCGTACGTCATAAGTGATATGTTATCATTATTCGCATGAAATTATCTAGTGGTCTCTTTATTCAGAGTACCAGTAAAGTTTAACTAATGCGACGCTTAATTTTTAGTGACAGTTACCGCAGCATAAAAGACTAGAAAAAATGTATAATTTATAGGAAAATATGCTTCCTCGTTTACAGGTATATCAGTTGTGGAATCATAATTTCTAAACCGCTGATCACGGACTCAGCGCAGAAATGTTTAATTAAGTTATAAAATATATGGTCTAAAATACAAAAAGTATGAAACAATTTTGCGCAAAGACATTCTGCATTGTCCATATATTCATACTCTGTTCGATTTCACGTATAAACAGTACAGCAGTGATGCACATACTTTTCCCTAAACAATAGTTTGCTTGTTTGTCATAAGGAAATTAAATTTCTTTATTTTTATTTTTGGTCTCATAGCTTACAAGTGGTACTTTTGAACTCATAAATCACTACTGTAGTACCATATACCCTGTGTAGCGTTAAGCCTTCCTCAATTTTTTTGCTTAATCATATCAGAGTTAAGTAATAAAATAAGCTGTCAATATAGGTCACGAGGAAATATGTGATATCAAAAAGTTTAGTTTATTGTCGGATTCGAATTAAAAAGTGAATTTTATGTTGTTTTGCAGGTAAAATTCACTTTAAAAGTACGATTTGATCACAAACTAAAATGTTTAGATATCCCATGAGAACACAAAAACAATAAACATAAATTTAGTATATTTCTAAAAGACATGTTTGCCGACCCCATAATTAATAGTCATTCACAACACAATTGGTCCCATAAGTTAGCAGCCTTCTATTCGATGATACAGATTGTTCACCATTCCACTAGAAAAAATAACTAATTTACGTAAAGAAATAAAAACCATAAAACAAATCACAGTAAATAATAATTATAATCCACCAAATTTAACAAAACCGTAGCAGAATAAATTAGGAAAAAAATACTAATCCAACAAGTATACCCGGTCGTAACAAATAATAAGAATATTTACTATAAGTTCATCCCATACATAGACAATGTATCAATTAAACTAGGCAAACTCTGAAACTAATAATAAAAATATGAATAATACCATATATACCTACAGTATTTAAATAAGTTGGGTAAAAGCTTTATTAATAATAAAGAAAAAATAGATAAATATAAAAAGAGTGCTATCTATAAAATTAAATGCAATCACTGCAATAGCGTATATATAGGTCCAAAAGGAAGAGATTTTACTGCCAGATACAAAGGACACATTGTCAGCTGGCGAAATGATAAACCAGACACAAAATATCTTATTTAAAATAGTTATCACCCTCATACCGACAATGCTTCCTATATGTTACAAATAAATACAAAAGGCAATGAATTCAACATCCTAGAAATATTAGAAATAAACAGACACAAACGAGACATAAACGTGAATATATTAAATGAAAAACTCAACAAAATTTCATCACCAATACATAATATCTTCTAGACATAATATAGTTAGACAACACATACTGCAGTACACTTCAAATTGTTTCAGCTTAGCTACACATCTGAGAAGAAACATCACAAAAGAAAACAAGAAATGAGAGATATGTGGAATTAGTTGGATAACCTTGTTCCATCAGATACCCTTGCTATTCTTTAAATATATTACTGAGAGTAATATCCATTTAATTTTAATACATACACCGTAATGTTTGCATTATATAACCTCATAGAATAACATCAATTTAATTTATTACCCTAACTAAAATACTTGTATATTGTAAAACTTTGGAAAATATAATAAAAACTACACCGCTCCCCTACAATAAACTCACTAACATATGCAGTGGGAAAACCCGCGCTAACCTCACTTCCGCTATTGTTTTGTGTAATATTTACATGCTGTTGGAAGTTCTTACGACCTAATCTTTACTAATAACTAGAGACCGGATTATATGCATTTGCATATTTGCATATGTATTTGCACATTTAAGCCATTTTCAGCGCTAATAGCATATTTTTCCTAAGATCTAGTGATGATCCATATTATTGCTATAATTTAGTATTTTTCAGTATTTTTACAGTATTTTTCGAGCACAAAGCACTCAGCAGCCGCGCGTCTTTTCTTTTGGTAAGATAATAAAATGAAAGAGACAAATGATCGTCGCGCTCGCCTCCCGCACTACTCCTTTCTCCTACTTATTACGCATGTTATTGCTTGCAATGTTGACGCGCGTGCTCATTGATCTGCAGTTAAAATTTTTGGTTCAGGTGGGTTATTAGTAATAACCCACCTGAAGATGTTATAATATAGCGAAATCTAGGTCGTGGTAAAGAATTTAAATAAAGTAGGAATAATACTACGTCACGTAGTTTCATTTAATTATATATAATGAATTTGTACAAAATTAACGCCAAATATATTCAATATTAAATTTTTGTAAAACTTTTGTTCCATTCTAAATAATTTTTTTATGGGATATAAGTTTTAAACGAAAGTTTCTAAACATCGGCTTTCAAGAGATGGAAATTAATGTAATCGATAGTAATGTGGGTAGGGAAAAATGAAATCCGTTCATGAAGTCGAAATTTCGTAAAAAATTATTTATATAAACATAAGTGAATCCGATAAAATATACGTATATACATACATATATATATAAATGTGTGTATGTGTGTGTGCATATATAATATATTGTAGTAATTTATTGGTCGAAACAAATTTGTAATAAAATAGGAAATAAACCCGTAAAAAATTTAATTTTTAAAAAATGTGACGTCACGAAATGGAATTGTTAAGGCTGGTCGTAGATTAAAACTTTTATTGGAAATGGATTTAAACGATGTTTATAGCTCATATAATTTAAATAAAACTGAAATAACACGAGAAGTTATAACTATCAATGTCATTTTTGAAATTAATTTCCACGCCATTATTTTTATACATTGCTGTAAATTATATTTTACCCATACTTTAATATGAAATTTATTTTAACACAACTGCGGTATTTGCTTTTTACCGGCCGCCCGTGCAATCAATTATATTGCAACAGTTAACATTTAAATTGAAGGAATTGCGGACTTTGTAAGGGTAGGACCATATAAACGTATCGTTAAATAGAAAGAAGGAAGTATGTGCAAGATCCATAATATTTGGTTCCAGAAATTTTGCTTGTAAATACTTAAGATTCTACTGCAAAGTTAGTACTCTGCGCTTTATTAAGACTCATTTGAATATTCAAACATAACGCGTTTTAAAACATCGTTTTATTCTGATACTGTTTTGAACATAATCTATAACTACAGACTAAAGCAAAGCTGCCGGGAAAAAGAAAAGTTTCCGGTGCCTCCTGTATTGACGTACACGCTCTTACATACTTTTCCAAATAACTATTTTCAGCTGCCTTCCATGTATTGATTTATCAGGGTTTATTATTACGTTTTCAATAACATTTCACTACTTATTTCTTATAAACATATACGCAGTGCCAAAAAATAAAAGGTTTAATCTTTTTCGTTAAAAAAATTCATAATTTGTAAAAATATAAAAATAACTCTGATTGTATCCATTGAATTGAAATAATTCAGTCATCTTTACTTTTTTGGCCTTAGCAATAATAATCACCTTAGTTAAGAACTTAAGTTCTACTTTGCTATTAAGAGGGGATTGGCAGGAAATTAACTTATCTTAGTATTAGTTGGTATTAATAAAATATATTGTTGATAAACAAGAAAATGTATATAAATACTTTGTCTAAAACATTAAAAAATTTGTTGCCAGTGTTCTAAGCTTTTATATTTCAGATTTTTCAGAGATTATATCTCATCATCGGGTGACACTGAAAGTTGGGTTGCCTACAAGCATAAGCGCATTTAGAATAACTTTTGAAAGATTAAAATTTCGTTTTTATTTTAAACACTGAAGAAAATATTAAGACGGAGAAAACCTTTGATATTTCAAGATATATGCAAAGTAAAAATGAGATTTCTTTCAAGAAAACATCCCATGAATCAACGAGGCTTTGAAAACCCTCACTGAAAATAAAACATATTTTTTCCAAAAAGTCCATAAATCCTAATTTTATTTATTGTAATAAAAGGTTGAATCTCTTTCAAACAAATTATTCATGAAAAATCGACCAACGTCTCGTTACAAAAAAATTTGGTTTGAATTTTTTATCATTTAAAATCACAAAGATTGCTAATTGAATTGCCATTCAATTGTTTTTACTACTAGACCATATATTTATTTTAATTCCGCTCATTTATATTAAATATGACCAGAAAGAAAATATTCCATTTGTTATCTAACAAGGCAACCATATATTTTTTACGTATTCTTGTCTCCTATGTTAGTTTAATTCGATCGTGAAGTTTTTGTTTATAAAACGATTAACATGTAATAAAATTAAGAACAAAACAATGTTGCTAATTTAATTAAGTGGCAGCATATTAATTAAAACTGTTATTTACAAATCAATAGCATACAACAAACTTTAAAAACCCCAGCAAAATATATCAAATATTCTTCAAATAATATTAAATATAAATAATTTTTGTATTGATTCGACAATATTCTTAGTTAATAAATCGGAACGAAGAATTCACATTCCTTCTTTTAACGTACTCCTGGTCTAATACCGAAACTGGCAAACTCTGTTAAGCTAAAATTTTAAATTTTCATCCACTTAAAATTGGAAAAGTCCAGAATTTGCATAAATCCGTAGTAACTTTTTTATACATATCGTAGTCGGAAGTAATAAATTTGTTATATCTTACATAAGTTACAGTTACATAAAATTAGCGGAATTTTTTTGCTGTAATTATACGAAGGTGAAAAAAATTTAATTTAATGAATCTGAGTTTAATTTGCTAAAAGTCAAGAGTTTGCTTATATATATGGATATCAATACGCATATATATCTTACATTTGAAAGGACGGAGCGCTCATAACTTACGGATCAATATACAAGACCAGCAGCTCACTGAATTAGATCCGCTATTAATGGTAGCTACCCGACCACCAGAGAACAGTGTAGATTAGATTAAGGCCGTGAATGGAGCCAGCTTATGTGTGTCTCGCAGTGAATAACCGATGAGACATCAAAGTAATCTGCTTGCAGCTGCGGAGCATCGATATCACAGTCAATAACATTTTGACTCATGACCCGTTAAAATGATGAATTAAGTTGGGATATTAATTTTGACTTTTCAATACCCGAATCGTTTTATAGTACGTTTTCTACAGACGGATAAAAATTGACTTTTTATTTAATTTAAACCTTCAGGGCTTTGCCATCACTCAGAATGTATACGCGAGAAAAATCTTTTATTAAATATGGTAAGAAAATTTTCATGTTTTAATATCGAGAAGTTCGTTAGATATTTAATTTTTAATTTTTACATCTTTAAAAATTTCGTCAAATTATATAAATATCAACTAACATAAATTAAATTTATAATGTCTTATTTGAGATAATGAATCTTCTATGCAAAAAAAATATTTTACAAATCGTAAAAAATACACGGTACTAAGCCAAAAACAACAGTCTTTAGAATTTTTATCTGCTCTCTGTGCTTACTATCGTTATGAACACTGATCTCAGCATTGACTAAACCGATTTGGATGCAGTTTTCATTAGTGTATTTCAATTAGCTTGGGCTAACATTTGGGCTTAACTTCATTTCAATACTGTCACAAATAAAAAAACATACGTCAATCTTTAATTTACTTTCGTTGTGCATACTAACATTAGAACTGACTTGGCTGCCAACGCCAACAATTATCCTTTTCAAAGTTTATACTCAGAGATTTCTGTAAGTATTACATCTTGACAAATTATTTAATTAAATCCGGCATTTCAAAACATGCATCGAGTAGAATTTTATAGGTCCATATATTTTGAAATTATTGATTCGAGTAAACTTAGATACGTTTATGTGTAAATTTTAAGTAAGCTAGTAGCCAGAAATTTTTGCAGATTTTTTTCTAATCTATATTTATTTTCATAGTTAATAGTGTGTATTGAGTGGTATTTTGAAGTTAAACCAACCCAATTTATTTTATAAAGACCTGTTTAACGACACCCACCTGACGGAAAAGGCGTTTCTTTCATTGTAATTTTATTTATCAATTTTCTTTATTTGTATGTTTTGTTTATATTAACTGAAAACGTCATCTAAATGCGTTTGATGACGATTTCAGTTATTATAAACAAAATATTATTTACATATATTTTGAACTGCAGAAACTCTGACAGGACAGAAGGACATTATAAAATGAGAGTTATGAAATTATAAATTTTAATATATATGCAATTGACTTAGAATACCTTTTGAAGATGCAGAGAACTAATTTTTTTTACGGTTGACTCAGAATTTCTAAATTTGTTATGCAATCAAAAACATTGTAACGTCCCTAAATAGTTCTTTCTATTATTAAATGATTTTCAATCTAATTGCTTACCGTTGGTTTGAATAACTTAAAAGTAATTTGTAGAGTGAGTTTCATGGTTTATAATATTGCGTAAGAGGTTTGAAATAACAGAGCAGATCGTATTTACTCAAAAAATAAAGATACCAAATATAATACCTTAAGTTTAATATAAAAAATATAAAGCTAAAGTACCTTAAGTTAAATATAAAATATCGCATTTAAAACATAACAAAAATGTCACATTTCACGTTTTTGATCTGGTATTTCACATTAAATTTTTGGCTTTTTGTACGTGTTTGCTTAGTGCAAATTTGAATTAAAAATTTTAACTTGACTATACACATTTTTAATTAAAATTTATTTCTGAAAGAAAATATCACGAGTACAGAATGTGAAAAACTAAATGTTGGAAATATTACATAAAAATTAATAAGTATAAACTAGCGTGACCCGTACGAAGTCTTCGCATTATTTATTCTATTTTACTAAAATTGATGTATAGAGGCGCAAGTATCAAAAGCATTGAGCTAAAGCGCCACTTTATTTATACGTGAGTGGATTTGAAATTAAACAAAAATTTTACCTACCGTCAATCATATTGACGTTGAGCCGTTAGATGGCAGCATTGCTGTTTTGTGTATATAATTTTAATAATTAATTAATTTGCAAAAACAATAGCAATAATAAATTTTTTAGTTATGGATGCCGGTAGAGCAAGCAATTATCTATAAAATGATATATAATTTATGTGGATTAGTTGTGAGGTTTTTCCTAAAAAGGGAGTGTAACATCTTAACCTTAGCGTATTAATATATATAATGATGATGATGATGATGATGATGGAAACTTGATAACAATTACAATTAAATGGAAGTACGTGATGTGGTATTATTTCTACTTTTTTACGTTTTTTACCACGACCTAGGTTTCGTTGTATTACAACATCTTCAGGTGGGTCTATTAGTAAAGATACAAAGGAACTTGATAAGTCAAAGAGGAAACTAATTATTAGGACATTGTTTTCAAATAAACCTATAGGATGAATTTTTCTATTTACATATTTTTCCTTTAAAAACTTTAATACTCTGAGATTCGTATCTTAAAATAATTTTACGAAATTCTATTTTTTGAATAATTGAATGATAGATATAATGAATTTTTTCGAGTTGTTCTCTCAAATTTACATATATGTATTTTTAAAAAAACCTGACGACTACCTTCTATACAAATATATAAATTTAAAAGTGTGAATATTTGAGAGTATTTCCATCAAACCAGTTACAAAATATTTATTTATTTTTCACCTTATAAATATATTACGCACATACAAAACGAATACCATGACGAATATCTTAAGTACTATGAAATTTGAGAATCAAGTCTCAAAAATAATTTCACTTATAAGTTTTTATTTTCCTGCAATCGTTTAGACGTCCTGTTATTTTCCTAAATTGGCAGTTTCCGAAACACGAAGAAACTAGTATTTTTCTCGTATCATTGGAATTGTTATATAAAAAATTATTGAAAATAGTTGATAGGTACTTATAAAAAGCCTTTCCAAGTGTTTCCTCATGCAACACGTGAAATAAAAAAGAATCACCTACTTGATTTTCACCTTTTATATGCTAATTAAACATTTTCATTTTTTTCAATTAAACATTTTCATTTTCACCTTTTATATGCTAATTAAACATTTCAAGTTTCAACTTCAAACAATCAATGAGAATATACAGACGAGTATTCCTACAAAGATGCTGTTTTCCCTTTCAACGTACGTTACCCTAAAATCCCATAATTATAAAACGGAAAGTAATAAATACAATAAAGAGGGAATCCCAAGCCTATTACCATTTATGGTTAATGCATAATACAAGTTTACGTACTCTTAATAAAAGTTAGAATTGTCCATGTCCGTTTTTAAATTCATACTTGAATAAAGTGCACTTATGAAATTGATTTTATGAACGAGCTGAATCACTTTATTTTTAAAACAGCTTAAAACAGCTTTGTATTACCACTAAATTTTATAATCAATTCGATCAAATGAAATGTAAATATATTTAGATATTGATTTCTAAACTAACTGAGTTCTGTTTTGCAAGTAGTGTTCAAAACTACTTAGAGTGTGGTACATCAAAGTCTTGGCTTAAATTAAATGCACGCTTCTTCCATTTAGAAATAAGTAATAATATCGGACCGTGAAAATATAAAAATAAATAAATCGACACTTCTCCACGTTTTAAATTATAAACGCCTTGCCCTATATCAAAGCGCCAGAAGGGGCAATAACTCAGAATCTTTCCACCCCAAGGGCACATGGGATGGATATATCCATATATATATATAGGAATATATTTCTTTTTATTTCAGTTCACGTTCTGTCAGGGGTCTATGAACAACGCGTGCTTTCTATCATCGTAATAATCTCAAAGTAATATTTTAATGATAACATATTATTTTTAAAATACATGTTACAATACTAGCCGTGCCGTACCAAACGAAGACGAAAAGTCTTCGTTTGCCTGTACACTTTAAGAAAATATTATTAACTGTGCCATTATTGCACATAAAGTCATCTATTGTAATATTTATAAAAATAAATTTTTTTAAGCAAGTAAACTTTGTGTTGGACACCAAATTGTCATATCTTCTTTTCATTTTGTCGAATCCAATAAAATATGGATTGTAACCAATAAAATCCACCAACCAAATCTTTATTATAACTGTTCTTATGTGATATGGGTAAAAATATACAGGCACTCTGACAAATGTACAAAGAGTCTAAAAACAATATTTTTGTTTTTCATGATTTTTGTAATGTTCCCCTATTCTTTCCTTTTTGGAAATAGCTTTTATGCACACACGTCAATTGTTCATTTTTATTTAATGTATAAATAATAAAATATTTATCAACCTAAACTTGATTAAATAAATTTACACTGCCTAAAACTGAACCTACCAAAATAAATAATTTTAGAACATTTATGACAGATTCAAATTTTAAACCAATTTGTGAAGAAAATAAGCTTATAAAGAATACGTACAATATTCAAAATTTTATGTGCGAAAGGTGTCCGACAACGATGTTTACCTTCCAAACGGACAATAAACTGACTATTATGAGTTTCCCTATTTAAATCTCTCTGGGAATATAAAAATAGACAAGTAAAATTATGGGTTCATGATTTAATTTTACAACTGACATTTAAAGTTTTGAACAGCTAATAGCGCTCAAAACTTTTCAGGAAAATTAATACTTGGAAAGATTAGTCTTTTTCAATCGAAAATTGTGCTAAAAAGTTCTTTTACAACTAAAATGTTCTTTTCTTGTGGGTTTTGAGTTTCATTTCTTTTAAATTATTTCCTAATTTTTTCAATATATGTTATTAATAATTTCTTCTTAATTTTCTCTAGATTTTTCAACGTTTACTAAAAATAAGTATTTTATCTTTAAAAGCTTAATTCACACTACCGAGTTTCAAATTTCTTTTTCAATTCATTAAGTGCGCACGAAAGACTAAATTCATTAAAAGCACGTATATATATTGAAACCGCGATGTGTATGTTTATTATTCGTTGGTTTCCTGTTATTTTGTGGTTTTTAACATAACTAAGTTCAATTTTACCTTTATATTCGACGTCTTGGAAGAACAGGCTGTGTAAAAGTTGTGTGTCTTGTTCAGTGAATATTAATTTTGTGTTAAGATGAAATAAAATAAATTTTAAATTTAACGGGGGTTTAAAGAATATATTAATTGTAATATATGTATAAATTGAGTAGCAATTAAGTATTTTATGAAATTGTCAAGTAGTGAAAAGTAAAGTTGAAAGGCTTTTGATGGAAATGTAGAGAGACTGGGTGACTTCTGCTAATTTCCTAAGTATTTAAAACTAACTCCTCTCCTTCCCTTTTATTAGGAATAAGTTTAGTTTTACCTATTAAGAAAACATTTTTTTTCACTTTCACACTTTTTTGAATAACTTAATTTTAACAACTTTATTTACCGTATAATAATTTATGATGATTTATCCAGAAGACGGCCACAAAGTTAAAAAATTATCTCAGGGTAACTGACAACAACCCAATGTCAGTTAGAGTAATGAAAATAATTATTTAATAACTTTATTCCATATTTTTGTTAAAGAGAATATATTTTATACAAATAAACACTACTCATTTTGAAATAATCATATCAGTTTTCTAAACAAGCCTCGTGGACTCAGTTCTCAAAAAACCTTCCGCAGGTGTAGTTATTTAAATATTTAAATATTTTTCCTCATTTTCATAATACACGAGGGTGTTTTCCAGTAATAAAGCTTTGACAGTGTGTGGATTTTATCCTCTTATAATATTCTCAACAATACCAAGCTTTCGATTTCATAAGGGTTAAGACACTAAAGGAAATATAAATCGACGTCTATCCGTACTACAGAGCGTCCCGAAGAAAGATGCCGTTAATGGTTTAAAATCAGAACATTATTTTTTACGGTCTATGCGAGGCAGATACTCGGCGTACTATTTACGGCGTTAATTGAATCCGCACTACTCTCTGGCCACTGGATTATATTGAGCTACTGGTGGTTTTAATTAGTTGTGATAACGTCTAGAACTAACTAGTTTTCTTTAACTGTAATTCGTAAATTACTGTAGCGTTGTCGTATTGCATATTTTCAACGTTTCTATATATTTATACATACACATACTATATATATATATATATATATATATATATATATATATATATATATATATATATTTATATACATACATATATATGTAAGGGCCTGCGTGCGTGCATGCGTGTACGTGTGCTTACTTGTGTTTTATCATACAATCTCATTTTACTTTATCTGCCACATTTTTAAAAACCACATTTTTAAGATCTGGTTCCTCAGAAAAAAAGAAGGAAATGTTTATGGGATCCCTCACATGTCCATCCGTCGCAGCTGTTTTCTTTTAAACCGTTTGATGTTAAAATTTGAAACTTTGCTGAGTGATAAAGTTTCTTAACCAACATGTATTTCGATGATATGGTTAACACCTAAAAATATTAAATAAAAATTGTAGCGAAAGTTAAAATAATATGCTATTTTTTTCTCAATCACGCATTTTTCTTGAAAGAGAAAACGATAAGATTTTACGAATTATTTTTTCTCAATTCGTTTCAACTTAATTATACAGGTGTTTTATAAATTGAAAGAGAAAGTTTTATATCATGAAAATCGATCCTCTACAGAAAAATCTTGTAGTAAAAGTTATAGAAATAATAGAAAAATAGTAGTAATAATTATAAACCTTACGTTTTTTCGGGAATTCCTGATATTAGCACGCTTTTAAAAAATCTACTAATAAATATACTCAGAGAAAAAATAATATCGATATTCGTAAATGGAAATGCTATATACCCTTAAATGTTCTAAAATCTCTGTGTAATATTAGTAAATTTTTTAATTAATATTATTATAGTTCTCCGAAATATTAGAATGCTATAAACAGTAATTACATGTGTACATTACATGGAACTACCTCATTATATTTCTCGAGAAAAAGAACACCTCGAAATATATTGCAAATTATTCTTTGTGACAATTTCAAATGATATTATTCATTAATTTTTTGATAAGTTGATGAATGTTGTAAAATGAACTATTAATTTATTGTAACCAACTTTATACATCTTCTTCTTTTGGTTCACATTATACCACTCTTTTTGCGCCATGATTTGTAACCAACAGAAGTGTTTAAGGCGTTCTCACTACAATATATTACGCAGAAAAAACATTTAATTCCAAGGCAATTAGAAAAAAATAACTGACGATATTCTAATTTAATCCCTAATCTATATCTCTTTATTTCATTTTCGTAGCTTATTATTTGATGGTAAATAGAAATTTGTAAGTAAATACACTGAATAGGAGACAATGATCAGTGCGTTGATATTAATGGAATGAAAAATAAAACAAATATTAAATGGAAACCACTTGAATTCAATCCAATATAATTAACAGCCGTTAACTGAATTGTATATTTCTCATAAAGCGCTTTCTTTACATTTTTCTCTTTCGTGGCATCCGCTTTCTGCTAGATTTATTCTTTTGTCTAGAGAAAATGATTCCAGACATTTAGATCGAATGCTCATTAAGGTTGCTAAGGCTAAAAAGTATCAAAATCTATGTCTCTTTGTCAATATTACTATGTCAATTATTTAGAATAATTCAAAGCTCGCCATTTTATGCACATTAAAATATATAGCAAAGCAATGAAGGTGTATTACGAGCATTTGGAAATTGCTGCTAGAATCAAATTTAGATTTAAATATGTAAATGGATGCAGGCAAAAATAGAGATTATGTCAGTATATCTATCAAAGTTCCTAAATATGTAGTGGATTTTTTCGACTCTATACATGTATTTTAATACCAACTATAGTTCTAGAAAATATTAAATAAACAAATAAATCAACTGTTAGCCTATCGACAATTGCACATTTACTTAGATCTTCCATGGTTATATAAAATAAATTAAAAGTAGTAGTAAATTAAAACTAATCTAGGTATGCGTGTGTATGCGAGTGAATAGGCAGCATAAGTATTTTCCAAATTTATATGTTCGGGAACGATATTGTACCGCACTCGTATTTTTTGAAGGCTACTAAATTTTCCGTCAACACGTTTTATTGATTTTCCATACGCTCCCAATATTCCTCATATTCTCCCATATGTACTTATTTTGTAACACTGCTTTCAATGATCTCAGTTAATTATTTATTAATAATTACTTATCATTAATTAGCTTAATTCGTTTTCTTACTTAAACACAAATCGTTTTGTTGTTAATAAATTTTATTACTTGTCGTTTTAAATTTTATTTCGTGGATCTTCATAAAATAAATAAATTTTATGGGTTCATTCACCCGGTGATTAAAATTTGATCTCCTAGTAAATAACAAAGTTAAATAAGTGTTAATCAACATATTCGATCACTCAACCAAATTTGGTTATATTATATAACCCTTCGATACTAAATGGCTATGAAAATGAATGAATGATATTTATTATTCATTAATCTAAAATCCAGTTGATGACGGTATCTTAAATTGGTATACCCATATATTTTTCTCAATTTGATAACGTTATGGAAATGTAAAATTTAGCTTGAAGTCTCTACAAAGCTATGCTAATAAAAAAATTATATTATATGTTTAGTCTTCAATTAAATAATACAAAATATATCAACCAACAACTACGTGTAAAAAAATACAGTTCTATTACGATTTTCCTAATTAGGCGAAAATATAATTATAGGTATCAAATTATCTAGATAGTACATAATAGCGATTTTTGCAACCGGAGAAGAAATTAAATTTTTGTTGGTTGTTGGCAATTGGTTATTGTTAAGGTGTAAATAAGATTTTGTTTAAATGAGTATATAAATATATATATATATATATATATATATATATATGAAAGTGTCCAATCGAACGTCAATATGGCATAACAGTGATGTAAGTGAAAGTGTTTTAATAAAGCTAATAAATATTGAATATATTTTGTGTTAATTTTGTAGAAATTCTATATAATTAAATTCTTCGCAATTAAATAAAACTACGTGATGTAGTATTATTTCTGCTTTATATAAATTCTTTACTATGACCTAGGTTTCGTTTCATTACACCATCTTCAGGTGGGCAATTTGTAAAAATCTCTACAAATTGCCCATATGAAGATATTGTCATTCAACGAAACTTAGACTGTGGTAAAGAATTTATATGAAAAATTTAATTAAACCTAATAAGTCTTGAAAAGTACTCTGCTTGCACAAAATTAGTTCGTGGACGGATAAACCACTTGTTACAAGTAGATTTTCTTACTCCATTCTAATGAAAAGAAATTGCATATCAAGTCCAGCTAGACTACCGTGGAATTGCAAAAGAAAGCAATAACATCGGATTTGCAGAGACGCTAGCGTGAGGTGAATTTATTGACCCAGAAATGGAAATAATTTTATGGAGAGGCCAATATTTTTTATTTGGTCGTTTCTTTTCAGACGAGTCCGTTAATGAATTGTGATCTACTTCTGATATCCGTTCAGTAAATATTTGTATAAGTAAATATATAAGAGTCTCATAATAGAACTTTATTAAGCTAATTGAGAAAAGTGTTAAAACGCTATCAGGTCAATATAACGCGAACGCGTAAAGTAGTCAGTACTACTTTACAGAAATACGCACAAAAGTGTAAAAAGGTACTAAACTTTAAATTTAGCTTTATAGAAATCGGGGACTTTGGTTTAAGAAATACAACGTATATCGGATTAAAATTTTAAAAGTACTAACATTTATTTTGGTCGTGAAATAAAGAAAAGTTTTAAAAATGCATTAAATGGTAAATACAATTTTGTAGAAATTTCAAATATTTTATGGGAATCTTGAACTTGAAAACAGCAAACTTCATGTGAAATGTAAATTTTTTGTTTAATAAATCTTTAATTTCTCTTCAGCGCCATCCATAACGATTCCAAAGTTGAATATCGGATTTGATGACCTGCATTTTTTTAGCAAAATAAAAAAAAAATTACCGTTTTAAATAAAACTAATTTTATTTATGCAAAGAATTATTTGCCTAAATATTGCGGAATATTTATAAAACAATTAATGTGATTATAATTAAATTTAGTGAAAAATTAAAATTTAAAGTCACCAGCAGCGGCAAAAATTTGCAAATAACATAAAAAACTATACTGATTTTAAAAACTATTTTCGTTATAAGTTTTAACTTAAAAATAGTAAATCGCGATGAATGTTTTATATACATTCGTCGAGATTAACCCTGTGACTACTTTTCGCTACCTGAATTGTTTTCGTATCGCCATAGTTATATAAATAGTTTTTAATTATCTAAATTCAAATACTATAAAGTTTTAAAATATTAACTTCTGTAATTGCCTATATTAACAAGATAGTTGCTCTGTAGATCTAAAATTATAACTGCACAATTTTCTAGCACAGTCCATAGAGATAGCATCTGAAATATTCATTGAAATTGACAAAAGTATCGACAAAAATTAGAGATTCGTTTTCATGAATGCCGTTTAGAGTGACAAAAAAGCGAAGCAATATGTAATATATGCGTAGCGATGAATAAAGTTATATCTTTCCTATAATACAGTCAAGTCTTCTTCCCAAAGTATCAGAAACGGAAATTTCTATCTCTTCCAAAAACCTTGTCAGAAGTGACCTCTCATATATTCCGAAGAAATAAGAATCCCAATTGAAAGAAATTCCTAGTAAAATCCGCGTAATCTGACAGAGCTACTCTGATGCTCACATACTGCAATAGAAAGACAACTTCACACTTTGGAGAAGTAAAAAATATTATTGACTACCATACAAGAGATCAAGTAGAATGGTGAGTTTATTAGTTTCCAACCTAAGAGGTATGTAACAACCGATCGAAAGTTAATTAATTTTATACTGCATTAAAATAAAGATGTACAACTGTGTCTAAAAATTTACCGTTTTATTTATAATCGTAAAGTATCGACGGACTTTTTAATTTTTTTATATTATTTAATTATTGATTGGATTAATTGTTTTATAATATAAAAACAAATATACTTTTTCGTTGTCTTTTTTTTCATTACAAAGTAAATAACGACCGCACAGTACGTAAACTTAAAATAATATTTAGTTATGCTTTTATATTTTGTTGCTGGTCGTTTTTTTCCTCACTATAGATAAATTAAATTTGTTTGTTTAGTTACACCGATTTTTTTGGCTTTACTGAATATTATAAATTAAAACCTGGGCCAAATAAATCTCAATTTAATTAATACGGGTGTTCAAAAATAGCATAAAATACAGTTTGGGTCTATTTTTGGCCGCAACATTTAAATTCATTCAGTTATCTTCAATACATAAAATCGCATGTTAATTTATTAAATCACAATCTAGTATTGACTTCAGTAACTCACTTCAGTGGTGACCTCGCTAAGAATATCATCCGGAGGAAGAATATACACTCAATGGCGTAACTACACTAAGACACTAGAAATACCACAAGAAACCGATATTTGCCTGGACACAAGAATCCTGCCATTTTGGGGAGGGAGGATACGTCTGTAGTTTGTTTATTTTTTGACAGTAACCAGCGTTAGAAACAAAAGTTCACAGCGGTAATTCAGCAAGTATTCATCGCCCAATCAGAAACACAGGACGTCGAACAAATCAGCGACATTCCCATTAAATTCAAAGAAGATACATAAAAGTGAGCATTTATCAAAATTGCTTTATCTCAGTATGCGAACGAGGCGAGGAAATGAAGTTTCAAAAATCCATATTGCACACGGCATTGGGCAACCAACTGCTTAGCAAAATTCTAAGAAAAATATTCGCCCTTGCTAACAAGCTTATATCAGTCAGGATACAATGTTTCTATGAATGAATCAGCTGTCCGTCGATACTTCCAAGATCCTCATCGTAAGTGAAAACATCTCGAAGTGTAATATATTTGACGATCTTACACTATTCGCTCATTAGTTGCATGAGAAGACGCAAGAAGTATCTTCAGTTGCTCACCCGCTCTCTCTTTCTACAACAATCACTACAGACAATAAGTTTGCAGTAACTAACGTGGAAGGATGTGGAGGCTGAGCAACTGAAAATATTTCTTTTGTCTCCTCGAGCACTTAACGTAATTTATAAGCTCTAACTCGACATCGCAGGAAAAAATGTAGCGTGACGATTATAATCTTCACCGTAACTTTACTCGCTATATATCACCGGCTCACAGTCCATCAAAACCCAGCTACCGCTACCGATCCACGTCAAAACCACCAACTTCACCAAACTCATCACACTGATATTATTATTGATGATTTAGACGCGAGAGAATGCATGACACCATGCTCAGTCAAGAAGTCTAAAAAAAATAAACTGAAGAGAATACCGGTCGTAACAGAATCCAGCACACATCGCCTCTGAAATATCCATTATACCACGGAAATGGAACTTCAATAAAACCACTACCGCTCTAACTCTATGCCACCAATAATACCGCAATAAAATAACAAGACGGGTATCTTTGCCAACAGTGTAAATGATGATTATTGCTGCAACCTGCAAACCCATTTTCGATTTGCTGATTTCCTTGAAGACCATCCGCTTATCATCGATTTGGAGAGTTTCTAATTCAACGACATCTAAATAATAGGCTTGCTAGCTTGCACCACTTTTTGCATACTTCCACAATGCATAGAAGCAAAATAAAACATCCATCGTGCCACATTCAAATCAGTCTACATAAATTATTCCGGCACTCGAACAGCTTGAATATGATGCCATAGAATTTCCCTTGGCTGTCTATGAACACGAGTATTGCAAATTAAATTAAGGCATGTATGATCCATCAAAAAAGCAAGACACATTGACATAACACAAGCGGTGATTCTATCCAGAGACACGTGATAATGATGAAATGGCTGAGGCGATACCTAGCGATAACATTGCCCCCGAATCAGTCGGGAGGATTATCTAAAAAAACTGGATATCAAGATTTCAATAAGCAGCAACTAATGACATCAGCTCGTAGGCCAACTTTTATCGTCCGTAGGCACAGTTCAATAAGAACTGCAATAATGTTGGGCCTGAGCAGCCAAACTACATGGCGGAAGAAATTATCTACAGTACGTCTCAACGTTGCCGTATACACGGAGCGCTGTCAAACTAAAGTATTGCTATAACTCAGGATTGTTGGGGGAATTCTCGATTGCCGACTTTCACTATAACCACGAGCAACAATTTCGAAACAAAATTAACGCACTCAAGCCGCATACATCTACGCAACCGCATTCAGGATATCAATGTACTTTTATTCACCAACTCCGCTTGATTTGCAATATACAAATATATATGTATTCGTACGCAAGGATACATTCAAGGAATCATTATCATAGTTGGATATAATTAACTATAACCATAGTTGGATATAATTAATGAAATTAATGAAAGAGTAGTACAAACAATGTAATTGTATCTAGTTAATAGGCATTATGCAAAGTCCAATTTACCGATTCGATTGACCGCCCTAAGTCCACCACAATTGGCGAAAATATGAACCAAAAGTTTCTATCTAAAGTCCAGTAACAATTCATCGCATAGAAAGAAAACCACACATCCCTGCACTATATCTGCTATCCCACGTCCTTAAGCTTTCAAGACAAAGTGTTATGGGAGTACTATTCGGCTGTCAGTACGCTTTGCTCAAGGGTCAGCTCTGTAGTAGTACAAACTTATTAAGGTGGCGACACTCAAGCCAATCTAATATAAATAATTTTTTCCATAAAAAACATGAGACAATTTCCATAAAGAATTGTCGGCACGCGCTATGTGATGGCTACTTCCGGGCAACAGGCTTAAGCAGCGCGCCGCTATCCAGTCGACTGTTGGCATACGCATAGTGTTTGCTAAAGTCTCCCTCCGTGATTCTATTGTCTCGAGTATGGTGATGCGCGTAGACACACATTAGTAGACTAGAATCACGCGTATTATTAGGACGAGAGATTTTTAGCCATCGTGATTTAATTGAGTATGGATCGAATTTTTAGATATTTAGAGGATTGTCTAAAAGTATATTAGAAAAAAGGGACATATTAAATTGCTCATTGAATAGAGATAGTACTTAAATATGTTGGGTGGAAGCGTTTGATAGTAGATTTGTGACTATTAGACAACTTTTAAAGGTCTTTTTTCTCGCATAACGCCTTATGCGAGAAAAAAGATTGTTATTGGCCCCTGAAAGGGCTCTGGGATGACTCAGGTTGTCACTTGGACTACCTTCGAGTAACCAGTTGAAGCAATGCGCTACTATCAAATCGCGAAACGCGCGTACACAAAGCTCCCGAACGTACACTCCCTTCAAAGTTCAGTGGCGGAAATGGAGCTAGCATATTCAGCGCGAGTAGATTTATAGACTAGAATGCCCGATGGTCCGTCTCCTTTATCATTTGCCCATCTCAGTCTTTATAATCTGTCTCGATTTCTATGTATATCTCACACTGTAAACATAAAACCTACACGTTAAATCGCATTTTTATTTACCGAACTACAGTCTAACATTATAATTACTCGTCTCCTAGAACAAAGATTGTACTAAAACGGGTTACTTTTACTCGATTGAGTATCATAGTCGGAAATAAATAATGAAATGGATGAATAAGTAGTACAAACCAAATAATTACATTTAGTTAATAGACATTATCTAAAGTCTAATTACCAATTTTATGTTTTAATTAAAAATGGAAATAAACTCGACATAAAGTAAGGTTATAGTCTCGGTATAAAAAACCTTGCTATTCTAAAAAATTTCATAACATAGAATATGGAAAATTACATATGCTTTATTTAAATTTTTGATTCAAACTGATAAACTCATTATTCTTTATATTAATTTGCAAATGTTGCGGAAACTAAGCGAACAAATCTGGTACGGTTGTAGTAATATTTCTAGATTTAGCTAAATAAAGAGCAAAACGTTCATTCTCCTACTTAGTTA
This sequence comes from Druceiella hillmani, assembly GCA_039881145.1. Lineage (NCBI taxonomy): Eukaryota > Metazoa > Arthropoda > Insecta > Lepidoptera > Hepialidae > Druceiella > Druceiella hillmani. Next base: position 15,015,569 of record JAYKKI010000045.1, read on the forward strand.
ATAGCGAAAATAGAGGGAAGCGATACCTTACGCCTAACGACCGTTATGGGTAACATGTACGGAGTACTCACAGAAAAAAATATCTTCTTGAAATATATCTTGAACTATGTTCGCGTGGTCTGATAGAATTACTCTCATATTCTTATATTTCAATACAAAAACTGCTTCGTGTTTGTGGAAGAAGTGGAAATGTTTTGTGTAACTACGGCCTGTGTAATTTCCTCCCAAATAATGGACATACCAGATGGTTTGATTACTTTATTTACCATGAAAGACAACGACGTATAATTTTTTTTCATATCTGGTCTCTATGTTCAATATTTGAAAATTATGACACAATATTTAATTGCAAATTCGCACGTTATCAAACTAGGTAAAAGATAGATAAATACAGCAAATTCGCTTCAATAGTTTTCAAAATATACCAAGTTTCTTATATTGGTTTTTTCCGTCCAAGTAAAACTCGTTCTTTTCCAGAATCACTTGGAATTGTGAAGCATAATTAGAAATAATGCCATGAACATGAATTTAGATTTGATGATTTTACATGATCTTTTTGTACTCAGATCTTTCAACTAATTTTTAGTAAATACTATCTTACTGAATTATTCGGGGGTCACTGTAGTATCAATCTGATTTTTTTGACAGTGGTGATACAAAATAAGTTTATTCTTAGAATAACAGCTTTTTTTAGTATTCTCTGCAAAAATATTTTAAAGGATTACAGCAAGGTCAAAAAGAACACATATGAATATCCTTACTACTTTAATTTGAAATTTATGTCAATATAAACGTATATTTAAAAAGCGAGTTAAGAAACATCGTTTGATTTTTTGCTTTAGTGATATTTTTAAGAAGGCCGATCGTAGGTTTCGTGTCCATATGCAGTATAAGTGAAACATTAATATTACATACTTATTCTTAAGAAATACTAAGAGCAATTAAACCACAGTAATGTTTACCTAAAAAGGCTCGTCATACTAAAGTCAGAAATTAATGGCAAACATGATCTTAGAAGTAGAATGTCTTCAAACATGGAAATATTAGACGACTCACATGAATACAGTACCATTAATTCTAGCAACATAATGAAATGTATATGAGCGAAATACACTACATATAATCCGTTATGAAAAAGAATGGCATAAAATAATATCAGGTGTAATTATCTAGTAATTAAATTAGATTGATATTTGCTTTTATCAAATAATGGTATTAATAAAAAATATAAATGAATCGTGATACGCGGCTTTTTAACTCAAATCATAACTCCTGTAATTGACAATTTTGTTCTACTCCATTTTTTTTTGCTTTAAATCTATTTCGTTTTAATATCGCTCTTGGCGTGGCTTTTTAATGAAACCAGCTACAAATTGAAAAAATTAAAGTCTTGCAGAAGCTGAAATAAAAGTGGGTTCTAAGGAAAATCAAAATAGACAAACTAATGCCACATTAATTAGTTCCCATAACATTGAAAAAATGCATATATTAAAAAGGCGTGGGCAAAATTTATGATATCATGAAAATGAAATATTTCTCTAGAGAGAGAGACTAGATTGTATTCAATAAGATAATTTGATAGAAATTTGTTAAAGTTTCAAATTTACTGTCGATTTTACTGCAGATATTTTTTTTTTGAACTAATCTATCTCGTAACTTATGGATGTTTGACACGGTGCACTTTAGTATATCCAATTTATTACAATATACATATACATATACATATATATATATATATATATATATATATATACATATATATATATATATATATATATATATATATATATATATATATGCACGTGAACAAGGTTTTAAAAATGATACAAACCGCATCGTCCTTTACTCTCATTGTCACAAAACAGCAGAATAAATTATCTGACTAGGCAACTATAGCAAATCGATTGCTAATTAGGTACGAGCAAAGCACACGAATCTACAGGGACTTAATGAAATTTGGAATTAGTTTCGGATGTGACTTCGTCGATTGTTCCAGAGAGACGCCAGCGACTGCGGCAAGGGACTTGAGAAATGTTTAACAGTTAATTGCTACGTATTTACTTTATTGCAGCCCGGAGAGCGTGCAGCGATTAAATGGGGTCCCTTTACCTTAAGAGGGTCAATATCACGCGCGCTCGATAAATTTAAACAGTTAAGCGTAAATTCTTTGACTGACTAGTTTGAAAATAATTTCAGAATAACTTAAACTATTTCAGTTTTTTTTGGTTCTTGTTTTGAGCTTCAAATTCAAAATAAATCGGATAATGATTTTAAATTTAACATAACTTTTTATTAAATTGAAATTATTTAATACAAACGAAGTAAAAGTAAAAGTCAATAAATATAATTTACATTCAACGACGATAAACCTACGTTTAACAATCTACAAATTTATGAACAAAATTATGAAAATAACAGTATTTAATTGGAAATTTTACGGTACATTATACGTTTGAACATAAATCAATTTCAAAAATATTGCTATAGTTAGATATTTTGGAATAATTTGCAAGAAAATTATCTTTCTCACGTACGGGCACATATAAAAACAAAAAAAAGTGCTACTTTTCACTTGGCCCCAACCCCAATAACAGCATTTTGAAAATTTATTTTTGTTGGCAAAACGATATTGAGTCGCAACAATTATAAAAAGTTTTTTATTTCTCTGTTTTTAATGTCTATGATATTACATGCTACTCAAAAAATTACGAACTTACGATATATCCAACATCAATTACATATAATTTATTAAAATTGAATAAGATGTCTGCAGCTTTTAAAAAACTCAAATATATTGAAATATATTTACAAACATCCATATGCATATACACATATACATACAATACATTTATATACTACCTACCTGCCTACTAATATCCTATTTATTCACGCCTTTGTATATTTCTTTACATACGTACTTACCCAATTATATCTTAGGTGCTTCATGCCTTTGTACGAATTTTAGCTATTTACGTTGGTATTTTTTTGGTTATGTCGAAACAAGTAAAACGAATCTAAATTCGAGTTGATTCCTCATCAGTGAAAAGGTCCTGTCACGAGATCTCGGCTCTGGCACTTGACTCCAACTTTACTAAAGGGAAGATTTATTGCACCCATAATTCGGTTTTAGAGAATTAAATATTAGATTCACATTTGACCAATACTACACAAACTTGAAGCCAGTACTTGTGCAATTAACTGTTGAGAAATTCAATGGTGTGCCTTCAGTTTAAATGGTCAAAATTTTTAAGATAGTCCTTTGAAATAAAAAAATATCCAAATTGGTTGAAAAACGCCGAAGATATGAGTCAGAATGCATAAAACAAACCATACCACTATACCATCAGGTTGTGAAATTGGAATCCGGAGGTTATGAATTTCTAATCGGCTATGTATATCTTATTGTATTAAGTTTTTTAAGCCATCTATTTCGTTTTTTGCACCAACAAAATTGGTTGCGTTATTAGAATATAAATTCAAAGCTTGTCCACGTCTAGTAACATTTGCGCAAACTAGCAATAAATGCGTCAGTGCTTAAGTCAAACACTAATTCAATATGAGCCGCCTTAGTTGCAAAACATATAAATATGCAGGCATAAACTTTTATTTTACCACGGTTTCTATATTTTTTTTACTTTAATATGAAATGGGTCACAATAGATGATCCGAACATTTAAAAATTGTCTAAATTGTGTGACTCTACTGCTTAGACGATCGCCCATAAAGTATGGGCAGTCAGTCGGTTTTAGCTTAAAACAAGTTGTACATTTTTGATAATTATTAATTTTGTTGCATTTTTACAGTCTATTCCGATATGTATATTTATAAGGTGTTGTTCGCGTATACGTAGGCAGTAATGTAATGTGTCTTACATAAGATAATTGGGTATTTACGAGGGTATGAAAATGTTGGAATTCTTTAATCTGCCACCTACACGAATACACGCCTACATGTCTAAAAATGGATTAAATGGCTAAATTTTTTTGTTAAAGCTAAACACCCCCGGTAGTGGATAATTGTTTATCTTCATTGTTAAAACATTCTAATCGGGTAATTTTTACTATGAAATTTAGCAACGAGTCTAATCCTTTCGTTGTGAGGTATCCAATAGCTTTATGCTGGTATCTTTTTTAAGTCGCAATATATAAGCTTTGACCCATTTGAGTTTACCGACTGATGAGTATTTAATTATAATTTAAATTGGAGTCTGTAATGGTAGTTATAATTATCAATATTAACTCCGTTAATGGTACTACTTCTGCGATAGTCTTTTGCCATTCACCCTGATCTTGTCGTTGCCATTCTGGACCTGTTTTCTAGCAATTGTTATTTTTAAGTTACAATGGAATTTGTCCACCTGAAAAAACGTCTGCCGTATTCTTCTGAAAGAATCTCCAATTCATCGTTATTGTTGCGTTCCTTATTTCTAAAACTCGATTGGCCACAAACATTTTGAGTAAATATGGCTGGATATTAATCCAATACACAGCAATGGATGAATCAGATTACAAAAAGTTTTCGTTAGTTGTTCCACAAAAACAGGCAAGGTAGTTTTTATGAGTTGTAAGAGTAATAAAGCCGCACATAGTTCTAACTTATGTGATGATATTGTTTTTAGTAGGGCAATTTGATTTTTGAATATAAAAGATTTCTAAACATTTCTTCGATGTTGTCTATAGATCTCAAATAAATACATGCTCCGTATGCCTTTTCCCTAGCGTCATAGAATCAGCGAATTTCAACGCGCTGAACATTCGTTATTATAACTTTTCTTGAAAATGTGATAAAATTTAGGATCGATAATTGTTGTCGAATCGTCATCTAAGTTTTCCGCATGTCTTCAGGTAATAAATCGTTCCATCTATGGTAGCCAAAATGTTTGTATAAACATTTTGACACAAATTATTACCGGGCCTATCAGACCGATTTGATTATAAATCCGAAAAATATTTGATGAAATGGGGCCTTTGGTGAAATTTAGTTTTGTTTCATCCTTCTACATGTATGCGATTTTGTCGTTTATTCGGTTCCATTAAACGTCTAAACGCTTTTGTTTGAGATATATGCTCCGTAAATATATTGCATGTTTTTGCGTATTTATTAGTATCTGTTCATATCATTATTACGTCTACGTAGCAGTCGCGTTTCAGAATTTAACTGGCCGTCGGAAATCTTGAACGTTCATCCTAAGCTTATTGATTGAGTATATGTGTAGACGAATATGGTGTCGATGCACAGCCGATTAAGACTACTAAGATTGTGAATAATTGTTTTATTTTCTCGCCATAAAATTAATTGATAATACATACCCCGTTCATTGAGGAAAATTTGTTTATACGTCTTTTTGATGTCTTTCAATATATTTTGATTTTAACTCTGGATTTTTATTGAGTTTTTTCCCTAATGCATAGAATTGCTTTTAGTTGCTTCTGAACGGTTTGCCTATATTTCCAATTTTTTATTAAATAGTTGACGAACAATGTGTCACCCTGACATATTGTCTCCTTCGGAGGTAAGTTTAAAATTTTCTTCTACTTAATCTTCTACTTTCATCATTGCCTAATTTTCCGGAAATTATCCAGCCTAATTTTGTTTTATACAATCGCGCGAAATTTCTATATTTTCAGCGCATAAAAACTTGTAAAATATTTCGGCACCGTATGACGCATCAATTTTGCCCTGTTCATAAAATTTCGGATCGGCGAGTTTTAAATTGTGAGGTATTTTGAGAACGAATTTATCTATATATCTACTTGGTAAATGGTAATAAATTTGTAGCAGGACTAAAAATTCTACTGTTTCACTGTAAATGTTGGATTTTGATTGGATTTCTCTTTTGACTGTAAGTATGATATAAGTTAATAGCTGATCTAAACTTTCTACCGAGAGATCTATATTCTCACATCGCTATCACTCGCATCTCGCATGTTCAGTAACAATTGAGCGTGAATAATTTCACCACTTTTTTATTTTATATTAATTAATGCCGTTGATAATAAAACCTGCGTAGTCTCTATAACACTTTGTGCCTTTATATATGAGCATCCCCGAGATTCGTCCATTTTCTATTTTTTTTTAATTTTATTTATTATCGTAGTTATTCGCATTATTGTAGTATATTGAAGTATTATGTTCTTTCCCCCATTTCTTACATCCTGACCATTTGGAAACACTACTACCGTATCCAATATTTGAACAATTTAAACACGTTTTAACTGCCAAAATTTTCTCACGAGATTCATTAACATCTATCTCTTAATTTTTCGCGTGTATCAATTTATAATTTTCCATAAAAATAATACAGTGACTATTTTTTGTGTGGTTATCAATGCTTGTTTTTATGCGAATGACCACATGACATTTGTTTATTTGGTTTCATTCTAAACTTATGGCCGTCATTCTAAATAGTTCAGATAGCATTTCTATAAAAATTTCGTGAAATCATGCATCTTCTACATTTTTGAGAATGCAAATTAATAATGAGCACCACTGCTCATCGGCTAAAAACTTTCTTAATTAAACAGTAGATTCTTTAGTCATAGTTGGTAATTTGAGTAATACAAAACGTGGTTTTATATAATTATGCCTTTATTATCAAAACGCATTTTCAGCGATTCTTGTGCAATTGAATAATTTTCCTCGTATGCTTTTAATGTTTTAATTACACCTACCGCCTCGCTTTTTGGCATTTTGATAAGTAATTTATCTATTTTACAACGCAATTTAAAGTTATGTGATAATACGATCGTTTTCAAAGCTGATGTGGTGAATTAATGTATACGAAGGGACAAAATATTTGTTCACTAATATTTATTTTTGCGATGTTGAACTTTTTGGCTGCACCGGTGTTGACTGTATTCTCTATAGATTAGTTAGCGTCGATATTGGTGATAAGGACCGTCCGTTGGCTCAGGAGGGATGACGTCTATATTGTTTTGCTCACGCTTCTCGGCTTTCGGCTGCTGATTTTCCTCGCGTATTGGTATATCTTTGTTGATTAAAGGCTTTCGTGCTAACAATTTTTCTGCATTTTTTGTTTACCAAACGTTGGATACGCCGAACTAAATCTTCAAATTTTGGTTTATGGTTTTCAATGAATTTTCTCTGCAATTTGCTACTCTCACACTATATGAAAAACTGAAAATTGGTTGGAAACCAACCTCCCAATAGGCTAAAGCAATAATTATTCTCGTACATATTAAAAATAAAATTAATAAATTCATAAAAATATCGGAAACGGCTTATTTTTATATCGCCATAGTTAATTAAAATCCGAAAATCAAACATTTTCAAGAAATTTTAAGAAGAACGAACGATTTTGTGCATGTATGTACGTATAAATGTGCACACACGTATACTCGTGTATATGCACATGCGTACGCTCACGTAGACGCGTGCGTATACGCGGGAACAGGCCACGCACGCGCACGCACACACATACACACACACACATGGGTGTGTATACGTGTGTCTATATATATATATATATATATATATATATATATATATATATATAAACATATATATATATATATATATATATATATATATACATATATAATATACAACAATAATATAATATAAAACTTCAGTGGGATGAATTTCTATAATTAGGATAAATTTTTATAATATTAGATACATAGTTGAACATACTATAACCGAATATCGGGGGTCGAAAGCCGAATGACAATTCATTGACGAAATTTTACGTACTTTATTAGCCCCAGATGGTATCCAGTAGGACCGTGTTATTGAACTCACTACGTACGCCGGTCGATCACCTCTTTAACAAAGCTGCCAGGGAACTTACCGAAAATAATCCGCACATGTGATCAATTCGTCCCAATGCGTTCGCTTTTCTGGCAACAAAAGTACGGTCTCTACGACAAATTCGTATATCACACGTGACATATTCTCAATACATGCATGAATTTGTGCGGTAGCCCAGGTATTTAGGGACTCCTAAAATTTAGAAAATGTGACTGGTTTTTCTTTAAGTACCAGTTATAGTCGCATAAAGACAAGTAAAATGAGTTATTTGTCATTACACGCACTTGTTTGTTTATATGTATGTCTGTTACAGGTTCATATAATAATTTTTGATACTTTGAATATATACTACGTAAAGATATGTTTTACTGAATTTAGAAAATTAGTTTTGTTTTCTTAATTCAGTAAAACGAAAAATATAACTACACTATAAAATATAAACTATTTTAGACGCACTGATAAAATTTTTTACGCACGTGCTTACTCTATTTGTTTCATGAATTTTGACAGTCCAGCAACCTCGCACGTAATTTCCCTCGATGCATGAGCTTGTCTGTTTATAATATTAACATTTAATTTCTTTTGTTTTATTATTAAAATATTTTCTAATAAATTATTAAAGCTTACAATTTTTTCGCATAAAACATTACTGCAGCGCTATGTACCCAACATCGCTTTACACCTTTGTTGTGCGTAGCTCATTTTATTTAAATTTTTTAGACTTCTAGCTAAACTAGTTACGGTAAATTATTTGCTTCGTAAAATACTATAAGTGAAAAAATTTAAGAAAATCAGTTCTGCTAATTTTTTTTCACAAAACTGTAATAAAATTTAAGTTAGGAACTAAAATAAATTCCTTAATACAAAATTTCACCCAAATAAATCCTACACAACTACGTACATTATATCCAAACTTGATCATAGAATTAAAAAAGAATTTTTGAATTTTGAAACAATTTTGAATGTCATTAAATTTATTTTCTTTTATAATTAAACCTGTTTTCAATGCTGTTAATATTATTTATTTTGACAAAATATCTATTTGAGACCAATTTTGAATGTTAGACATTAAGAAGTGCACTCACATCCGAAGTAGTCGATAATAATATCAAGAGCGTAAACAAAATTTATTCCAAAAGTAAAATTTTTTTAAGATTTATTTGTTACGTTTCTAATCTATATGATTTCATCAGTATTTTTGTGAGATATATTATAATCCTTTGTACATAGATCTTTCATGTTTTATGATGTATTTCCCGTATCTTCTTAATAGTTATTTTGTATTTGATGTGTTTTTCGAATCTACAATTATTTGTTATTTATATGCGCTTCGGGTTTTTCCGTTACATGTTTTTTTATTTATATTTTACATAAATATACACATATGTATTTTTCACCTTTAATATATATATATATATATATATATATATATATATACATATATATATATATATATATATATATACACATATATATATATATATATATATATATACATATGTATGTATGTATTAGGCTAGTAGGTAAATAAAATTAATTAAAATGATATTGAGAACGCACAGCAATTTCGTAATTTGAGTACCGTTCGTAAAATTGCTTCACGTAAAATAATAAATGGAGCAATTATTAACAATTTATGAGCAGCTTGAAATAAATGGATCAAAATTTGGAAAGAAAGAAATAAATTTAAAATGCGTAAATAATAATTTTTTTTATTCAGAAGTGGTGTTACTTCTTAATCACTCTTACTACGTCGTATTTCTATACATGTATTTAGTCTTATAGGAACACCGTTACAAAATATTTTTATAAAATATTCTTTTATTCTGTAGCATTTTTCAAAGCAATCTGTACCTATGGACAAAAGCAGAACAGACGAGAATAAGAAATATTTCGTGTTTCGGATGTTTTCGATATAAACGTACAAGTTTTTATATAATTATCATTACGAATTTTGACTTTACAGCTGCCTTCCAAGCGTAGACCTATCAGATAGAGTTTCTAATTAGATTTATAATTTTCACTAATATTTTATTAGATATACATATATGATATTCCAGAAAATAGGAGTATCCATTTTCATCCTTAAAAAATTCCAAGGTTTAAATGTATTTCAACTTTAAAATTCATCCTGAAATATATATTTTTGGACATTTTTTTCAAGGAGACGCGACAAAATTTCATGTCGAGTAAGTGATACAGAAAAAGTTCTTATTTTTTACTAATTTTTTTCTTATCGTTGAAATCAAATTTTCTTATTCAAAGTTGAAATCAAAATCTTTAAAAGCATTTTAAATCTTGAGATTTTACTTTTAGAATCACGAAATAGAGTCTTTTCTTACAAGAAATGGTTTTTAAAGATATCTTTCTGTTTTTAATAAAAAATCAAAATCGTTGTATAAAAAATGTCACTAAAACTAATTAAAATTTAATTTAAACTAAAAATTTTTATATTAACGAATTTTTTTTTCATTTCTTAACAAATTTCTTGGCGAATTCAACGGCTTAATTTATCATCGAATTATTATACAAAAATTATCCGAGAACGAAATAATTTTTTTTTTCTTGGAAACCTGTACTTGATTATGAATTTGTAGAGTTTAATATTACGCAGAAAAGCGTTCAAATACTTTAAAAAAAATTATTAAACAAATTATAAAATTAGTAATAACTTTTATTAATTATCTGTTCAGTACTAACGCAATTATGGCATCGTTTTGGTGAAAGTATAAACTTATATTAGGGGTTAAAAAAGTGAAGAAAATGTAATATTTGTAAATAGTTTAGAAAATATGTTACGTATAGTTATACATTTAAGGGTACATAGTATTTCAATTCATTTTCATGTGCCTAAAGGTGCGTGTTACCCTCGTAGTTTTCGTGTAATTATATATATATATATATATATATATATATATATATATATATATATATATATATATACATATATATATATATATATATATATATATATATATATATATATATATATATATATATATATCTTTTACTAGGGTAATAATTCAATCAATTTTTCTAAATTATGTTTTCGTGGATCACTGTTATTATTTTTCACAAAACTTGAGACAAATTTTGAATAACGTTATTTTTTTTCGTAATTGTGTGTATAGCAGTTCCGAAGGTAGGTAAAAGCAATATTTTCGTAGCCATTTTCAAAAGTTTGTCCAGAATTATATTACTTAAAAAATATTTCTTTTATATTGTGGTCCTATATGACGTAAAACTTTTTTATTACTCCATGGCGAGACAATTTTCTAAAGTTTCTATGTGAATACTTTTGAAATAATGTCCACGGTTGAAATAATGTCAGAGTTGTTCTATTACTATCTGACTTTTTCGTTGAGAGTAAAATCACACACATACACATAGGTATGTATATATATATGTATATATATATATATAGATATATATGTATATATATATATATATATATATATATATACGCATGTATATATTATAATTTTAAGTGTCAATATATACATATTATTGGCACATTTTCATTAACTTTCAGATTAACCGTCATCAATTTTATTTATGAAAACATGAGGCGTGAGGATGGAAGTTTATTATTTGAAATAATTGACATCAAGTTTCCAATTTGTCATGTTCCCATAACGAATAAATTTTGATACAGATCTTTCATTTTTAAGGTTCTGATTGTGGAGAAAAGCTCGATTCTCGATTTCAGTGAGTTAAATAAAACAGTTTGGTAAAACGTAGTGATATGAGATACAAAAATATAAGGAAATGTGAACATAATTTTTCACATGTCTCGTTTTCGCGCTACTTTCATAACAAATTTGTAAATAAGATTGTTCCATTGATGATATTTAAGTCAGATAATCAGTCCTATCAGAATATTTGTTAATTGTTAAAAAATGATCTGCAATATGCTAATCGTAATAAATTTTCATCTTTAAATATATGTGGAAATATACAAAGAAATAAGTAAAATTACGGGTTTGTAAAGCAATCATGGATGACAGCAATGTTGAAATTCTAACAGCGTCCGATGCTGCATCGTGAACTTACTTCTCGGAAAACTGAATCTCGGTTCAGTTTGACATTGACTTGAAAAGCTTAAGATATATATTTTTTCTGCAATTCATTTCGTTTTAGAGGGGAACTAAATCATGTTTTTTCTTATATATTTTCTTTCTATTCTTCAAAAATATTTCAGTTCATAATATAAGTGAAAATTTTATCTTTGCAAGCTTATTATGCACTACTGAGTTTCAAGTTTCTTCTTCAACACTTACCATGATATATTAAATCCATTGATGGAACATATAATATATCAGCGACGTGTATATTTTATATTATTTAAACCTTTATTGTTAATGTAACATTTTTTAAATTTAAAATTGGTTCCTTTGGTTACAAAAGTAGACGCAACAATTGAAATAGCTTTTACGTCGTGCTTTTAAAATGTTATAAATTTGTTAAAATTAACAGAGAGTAGCAATGTCATCGTAATCTACAAATGCGAATGAGACAAATATATTCCCACTATTGGAAGAGCAGAAATTGATGAAGATAAAAAAGTTTATTCAATTTAACGTTAAGGTGAGCATGGCAATCTCATTATAACTAACGCTATGATTTGCGAATAAGATAGAGATATACCCACAATTAGAGGATTTAAGAATTGACCCAAATAAAAAAAATATTATATTTAACATTAAGACGATAGGAAAAACTTCTACGAATGCGAATGAGACAGAGATATCCCCACAATTATATTTAAAAGCTCATATCTTGCTTATTTTATTTTTTTTTTAACTTTTGAATGTAGGTTTTTAAATAACTTGTATTTTTTTACTTCCATTAAAAACAACAAAAATTAAGAAATTCTGTCACAATATAGGCACATAATTTTTTGATATTTCATATTACATATTTTGTTTCTACGGTACCAGAGATTGAGTGATATAGAAACTTGAAATTTGGTATAACAATAAGACATATTAACTTGCCAGTATCTTCATAGCCAATACATAAAAATATTTATGTTGAAACTTTTGTTGGTGCAAATAAGGCAATCGAATTTTTGTAATTTCAAAGTTGTATAACTATATACATATATATATATATATATATATATATATATATATATATATATATATGTATATACTGAAACTGTAAAATATTATTCATCTCTTCTTATGTCCAACTTAATATTATAAAAAAGTGAGTTTTAGAAACCTAGAAAAAGTGTATAGAAAAAGTGTACCAATTTTTCATATTTTTGTAGTATGTACCGTTTTTTAAGTCTGTAAACCTTTTACAACAGGCAATATATCTTTCTCTATAAAAATGAACATTTATTAAAAGTTTAACAGAAACACCACGTACATTCAATTATTCAAACGGGTCTAATTGTGTTCAGAATCCTGAGAGTGCAGTTCTAAAAATCGGCTCATGCTTAACAGCTTCTTATATTTAATCTGTTTCATGAAATAGAACATATTCCTCTTTTACATTTTTTAGACCGTAATTTCTGTTCTTCTATAAACTTTTTACAGACCAAAATACACGCACCAAATCGGTCAACTATCACTCATTAACTAGTATATTCTATTTAGTTGTGATAAGTTTTATATCAATTTGGTTCTACATAAAATTGTTGTGAAAACTTTTCACTTATTTGAAAATAGTAGCTTAGCTAGTAGGGGTTATAACAAAACTGATCATTTTAAAGCGTAACATTTGTTAATGGATACTTGCGTCGAAATAGCTTTCCTAACATAACGATAGCTTTCCTAACATAATCGATACTTCGAACCCAAGGTTTCGAAGTATCGATTCAAAGACATCCTACTTAAGGAAGTATATGAAAAAGTTCACCCTAATTTACGTAAAAGGGAAGGTACCCAATAATTTGATACATAGTAATTAGGATCTCCATTTATAACACCTACTAGGGCTAAACTTTTGGAACAGTGAGACTATGACAGACAGACCGATGGATGGATATCACGAAGTTAAAAATGTGTCTCTTTCACCAAGGAGTCATAAAATATTTTAAAAATGTTTATTGCTCATGGCCGATTTCAGGTATAAAAGAACGAGTATGAAAATGTACGCGTATGATATTAAGATAAAATCAGGGGAAAATCGATAATGATCTATTTACCTTAATTTTAAAATCCCACCATTTCTTTACAATTGTAAGTATTGATTTTCTTTACAATTGTAAGTAATTTAACAAATCAGTGAATTCGGTGAAGGTTATAGATATCACGTTATATAAATTTTCCAAATTATTTTCCGTAATGTTTCAGAAACCTCTAAAATATGAATTTGGCTTTTAGCCAAATTGATTATGACGATGTTTGACGTAACACCGACGCAAAGAGAAAATATTTATACACACTGGAAAAATGCATTCGTACCTATTATAATAGTGCATTTATTAATATAGAAATGGATTTTAATTTCAAAGAACCTATTAATGAGTCAATATCACTTTGAAACTATAAAAAGTTCAAAGTGTCATTTATATATTTATGTACTTAAATGTACACAACTGATATATATGACAGAATGCACTTATTTCTACGATAACAACCTGTCACAGCTAACCAGAATGCCAGTCCAGCCCGTTCAACGAGCGGCCGGGAATTGAAGTCGGATTCCCGCGATTGCGCTGCGCCGTCAACGCCCTTATGCCTTGTGATAAATCCAATACACCACGGTAACGTTATAATCTGAAAAAGTAATTTCCATCATCGCAGAAGATAATACAGTACAGAGGGTTAATGGATGATTATTGAGGAAACTTCTGTTTCTACAAACATTCACGTTCTGGTACCAAAATGCTTCATTTTAGGAAAGATTCGACGTCTTATCTGAACGCGCAAGGTAATTTATATATCCTAAATAGTTGACGTGTACTGAAAGGTACATTTGAAAGACTTTCCTTTGAGAACTTTTGGAAACGAAGTAGTTTGAGGAACTAGTTGCCATTTTTGTGAGAAGAATTGATTATAATTTCACCGGTTCCAAAATATTATTTTTTTACAGTTATACCACCTTTTCTATAATACATTTTTCTCAGGTTAGTGTACCCTAAAACAGTTTATTATAATTTATCTAGTAGACGGTCATATAAGACAAAAAAATTGTCACAGTTGTAACTTATAACCGAAGTAAGCTTGAAAAATTGCGAATGGTTGTTTAAATCTTTCCCCGACTTTATCTCAATACCACTCTTGATAAAAATAGATATCCACACACTCAATATTTATTAAAATAATCAAATTAATTAATTACTTAATTTAGTTTATACTTATATGTAACAGAATATATTATTATACAATTAATGTGAAGCTTGCTGTATACAAAGAATGCATTAATTAGGGAGAAGATTACGTGTTAAATGACTTAATACTTATTTCAGAAATGCTCGTCATTGTATAAAATTCAGAATTTGACAAATCCAGCTCCAATGGATCTCAAGAAATCTACAATTTGGCAGTATCCGTCATGTCAACGAAATGTTAGCAGCACCTCAAAAGGTGTAAAACCCTTAATGACTATAAGTAATTTGGACACGTATGAAGCAGTGATTATAAAATCGTAGTACTCTATATATACTTATATTTAGCTATTTAATTAAAGTGTATGCTTATTTTTATGCTTTTGCGATATTATTTTTTGCATCAAGCTTAGCTTGCCTACAGCGGAGCATCTTCAGTTAAGCCACCATAATTCACGGAAGATATGACTCTTAGGCACGGGTAACAGCCAAGCGAGTAAATTAAAAGTATCCAAACAGTATTGTGTTATAATAAATTGGACAACTCACTTGAAATCTCATTGATTTATTTGACTTTTTGATTCAGGTATATTCTTATGTAAAAAATCATTATATTACGAACGTCGCCAAAAAACCGTACGATCTATGCTATATATATACATATAAATATATATGTATATATATATATATATATATATATATATTTATATATACATATAAATATATATATATATATATATATATATATATATATATATATATATATATATATACATATATATGTGTGTGTTGAAATGGTTATTTATTCTAACTATTCCAGTAACAGAAAAACCCACGAGGGCTGACAAGATCGAGAATTCGCCAAATACTGTTTTTAATTAATATACGAAACATTACAAAAATTACTTATTATCTGTTAACTTTAATTTAATATTCTGTTAACTTATGACTATTGCAAATACGCTGATTATTTTTAAATACGCCAGCTAGAGCCTTTGCTCTAATCATTTATTACACAGTTTCATTAAAACCAAAAATATAAAGTTATCATGTAAATATATTTCTGGATTTGAATGATATTCTTAAGCCTGCAAAGAACGGAAGAAAGTCAACAGGTTCCAGACAAATTTCTGCCCAATAAATATAAAGAATTTAATGAAAGAGGTATATGGTTCAAAATCGAATTACCGAGTACCTCGATCGACGCAGTTCTACTGATTTACTGAGTCGTGAAAGTCCACCAAAAAATCCACGACTAATTTCTTCTCAAATAAGGATTATATCATTGATTTTAGAGTATGCTATTGGACAGGAATTCATTAAGATCAATTTAAATTAAAATAATATTCATCTAAAAATGAAGCAGAAAACAGAAAAATCTACACAAAAGATTTATCACAAAAACTTGCTAAGTTTCAACTTGAAAGTTTAATGACTTTAAAATTGTAATACAAACTTAATTATTAATACTTTCGCATCCGTAAAAAAACTTTTCATTTTGCTTTGATTTGCGTTTAGAATTTTTTTGTATTGAAAACCTACAGAGGATTTGGTTTATTTTTAAATACAGAATTGTAATGGGTCTCTTTATTTACAATAAATATAGGATTATTATTCTATACTATGAAGAACGAAAAAAATATTACCTATATAAATTGTATGAAGACCTAATTTTTGTCACAAAAATTTAATTACAAAATAAAAGGTAAATAAAATTTAAGACTTTTGATAGGAATATTTTTTAAGAGATTTGAGAGGACCGTAATCATTAATATTCTTTTACTTAAACGTTACAAAGGGGCTTATCTTAAATAACCTGCCCTATGTAGGTGGTAAGTAGGATGAAGCTGAATAGGCGGTAATAGTTAGAAGTTGTCAGTATTTTTTTTTAGGTTTTACTATTTATCGTGGCATCTTTATCGGCGGCTGTTTGTGCCGGCGTACAATACAATTAAGTATTTATATATATATATATATATATATATATATATATATATATATATATATATATATATATATATACATATATATGTACATATACACGGTTACGAATTACTTTATTCTAAGATTAATATTCATATTCTTTCGTACCCTTGGTATTCTCCTTTGCCTTGTTCAAAATATTTATTTATTAATTCATGTGCGTGTGCCTGTGTGTGCTTGTGTGGCTGGGTGTGGCGTGCGCGAGTGTGCATGCCTATGCGTGTAGGTGTATATAAGATTATGGCAAGTGGCAAGTTAATCAATGATAAATTGTTACTTGATCTTATAAATTAATATGATGGCGTTATGTTGATCGTGCTCGAACCAACGCACTGCCTATTAAATACCACATTCCCTCCGGACTACAATAGAGAATGTACGGAGCAATAAATGTCAAACACTGTACTGCTTATTAAATATCACATTCCCTCCGGACTGCAATTGGATTAACACAGAACAAAAAATGTCAAACTTTTCTTAAGACCCTCATCGCCATCACGGTGGTCTCTCTGGAATAATTTGTGAAGTCGCATCTGAAACTAATTTCATTAAGGTCCCGTAAGGCCTGCTGTTACGCTCGTATCGGTGCGGTCACTTCGGCACATAAACATGTGACAGTTATTGATTTTTTATTTTTAAGTCGGCTGAAGTAGGCACATTTTTTTTCCTTTTTATACTTGATCCTTATATTCTTAATTTAATACACTGAAATGACAAATTCAAATGTCTATTGGAGAATCAGAAAGCTACCAACATTTTCTTAACAATACTATCACGTTTAACGTTATGAAATTAAACAAAATATTTAAAAAATTACATAAAAATTATCTTATATAAAAATAAATCAGTTTTGTTGTTCAAAATATTAAATTTAACTGTATATCGTAAGCCTAATTTAAACTAAACGTTAGTTAGTAAGTTAGATATAATTACACAAACCAATCGGATAAGAAAATGAACATTGTAAGGTATACAAATAATTTTCAAAAGTTTCACATTACACGAAATAATTTTCACATTACACGAAATAATTTTCAAAAGTTTTACATTACACGAAAAAGTTTCACATTACACGAAATAGTTTTCCACAGTTTTTCGGCATGTATAATATAGCTTCATCCGTTCCACGGTACATTCGATAATTCAAATGAATCGAAATATACCAGCAATGGTCCATAACCAAACCATCATTGATTAAAACGAGTAGGAATATAAATGCCTAGCAGCAATCAAGAGTATTGCTCTGTGGTTGCCTCGGGTAGTCTGGGCAAAACAGATACGGGCCGCGCTATTCACGGCTTTAATTGCATCCGCATTTCTCTGGCTGCTGGGTAGTTCAGCTGCTGGCGGTTTTAGTTAGTTGTTATGACACCTAGTGCTCCTCTTGAATCGTGATTTTATAAATTTGTGGAGCATCTTAGTATTATATATATATATATATATATATATATATATATATATATATATATATATATATACATATATTCATTTCCCATGAAACCAGGTGGTGCATTGTTTGGTCGTAAATCGTAGCTAGAGAATTAGCTAATTTCTAGCATTTCACGAGGAGAATTTATTAGACTAACTGTTTTCAACTTATCTCCCTTACTAGTTCAGACCGCTTTGACACAATTATATATTTTATAAAAGTATTTAAATTACATGGTGATTTCAAGTCCATGTATGTATTTATACGGGCACTTACCCATATGCGCACAACCGCGCGCACACCCACACATTTGAGTTCGCTATAATGGAAAAAGTAATAGGACTTTAAGTCTCCAAAATTGGTCGATATTGTGTGTATTCATTATTAATTTTTAAAAAATAATTTGTAATTTTATATGAAGCACCTTATAAATTACTCGGGAGAAATGGGTATAACATGATATAACATTACTAATATTGTAACAAAATGCTCTCTTTTTTTAATTCATTAAAAAATTATATAGAAAATTAAAACTGTCTAAAGCCAAATGCCACACCTCTTTATTCCGTCAATAAATAAAAAGCAAATATAATCTAAAGCGTATACAAAAGACAATTTGTTATTAAGATATAGTTCCACTAAATTGCCATTAGTAGGCAATTATATGGAAATATCCAGTATATTTACAATTCATAAGTAAGTTCACATAAAGTTTATTTTTAAATTTATTTGAAAAGAAATTTTTACACAAATATCATTATATATGCTGAAATTCATATTTGATCTGAATCTTTTTCGTTTTATGCCTTAAGTTAATTTTTAAACTCTGTACTCTTAGTTTAAATTGAAACTACGGTACCACTAACAAAAAAAAACAAGTATTATTCGAGGTATCTGTTTGTAAATACAATAAATGATAAAAATTTAATACTATTTGAATAAAAAAACGCGCAGTACTTAAAAATATCAATACACTCGATCAAAATACAATTTTTAGCAAAAGTTATTTCAATCATAATGGCAAAAAATGGTATATAATTATATAACTACAGCAATTTTATTAGAAGAACTATTAATAAAATGAAATGAAATAATGAAAGAAAATTCATATTTTAACATAAGATTATTTTTGGTTTCTTCATGATGGGAAATCTTAGTTTGAAGTCGAAGAATATGTTCGCGTTTTTAACTTTGTTATTATCAGTTTAAGCCGAAAACGAGAAAACAATTCTAAATTTTTCCTTATTTTTGCCATCAATCGTGACTACGGGCGGGGAGATTTTTTAGGTTTTAATTTAACGCTATTTCCAAGTTTTATCGAAAAGCCATAAACAAAATTAAAATCTCATTCAAGGACTACAAGCAAGTCAGTGCAATTAACGGTCGTCCCAGTCATTAAAATCCCATAAAACTAATCGTATTTGTTGTCTTTGCTACTTTTTTCTTTTCTACAATGTTCATTTTCTGCCGCATTTATTATAATGTCCATGAACGGAAATAATGTAGCCAAACATTAGCAGTTTGCATTTCATTTAATTCATTCACTTAATGAGGTCTTCCGTACAGATTGCAACACAACACCATTTCATGGGCAATTATAATTGCGTCCATAAATTTTTGTTTAAACTCTTCAGTTGTTATGAATTAGGTTTTTAATTCATCGTCTATAAATAGCATTCCTTCATTATTCAACTTCGTTTAATTAACTCACCTGTTTAGAGGGTTCTGTGTCTCAAAAGGGATAAAAACGGGATGCTAATAAAATCATCCCTATTCATTTACTAATATATCCGTCCGTCGGAGCTGTTTTTCTCAAAAAGTGTTTTATGTTTTCTCAGAAAGAGTTTTATTTAAGACTTGAAATGCTGCATAGTTTTAAACAAAATGATCCGTATATGTTTCGTGCGTACAGTCAGCACTCAAAAATATTTATAAAAAGATTTTGTGAAAAAATGTAAACGATTATTTTTCTAATTTTGGAAGTTTAATTGGTAAGTTTCGGAAATAAGGATGGGAACGAATTTTTTCGCGTATTTTCCGTTATAAAAGTTATAAAAAAAATGTTTTGGCACCCTTTTTAAACGACACTTGTATTATATATAGGATGAAATGTTTTTGTTTTTTTTCACAACTTAATCTGCATTCCCTGTAATTACCAAATGTATGTTTTTCAATTTTAGCTGTTGAATACGCGCGGTTGATGTTTTTATTACTAATTCAAATTTTGAACTTTAGAAGTCGTGCGATAAAAAAACCGCTGTGACTAATGGATGGAAAGAATTTAATTTTTCCTTTTACAGTAAGAAACCGCAAAAAGTTGGAAAAAACGGCGTTTCCAGAAAAATAAGTAAAGTTAATAAGAACATTATTCCAATGATTTTAAGTCTTGTAGACATTAATTATATTTTTACTCCTGGATATATATTGGCCAATATATTTATATGATGAAAAATAATATAATATTGGCTAATTATCTAACAGAAACATTATAAACTCTATATGTACCTAGCTGTGAACATAATCTTCGTGGTGCCAGTTGTATAACTAGCCCATACCTAACAGATTTTATTTTCTTTAAATTAACTTTATCTGAAAGAATATTTTTTTATTTACACATGTTAATGATGGAATAAGTTGATAAAGGAAAAAAACATAAACAGAAATATTGCATTAAAACGTCCACGTGTAATAAATAATGGGTGAGCTTAACATGGGTAGCGTGCGATATAATAACTTTTTACTCAGATTCACTTAATCTAACAACAATATTTTAATACAAACATAAAACTTAAAGCCTTGTTCTAATATTTGTTGTTTGTTTATTTCCTGTAGATGTGTTTGCCAATCGGAAAAAGCCTCCTCCAACCTTTTCCATTCTGATCTTTCTTGAGCCACTTTGTTCCACATCACTTCTGCCACTCTAATATTATCATCCCACCTTTTTTGCGGTCTGCGTTTTTTCCTTTTTCCTTTCCTGTGATACTATCTTGTCACTTTCTTACTCCATTTGTCATGACCTCTTATCATGTGCCCTGCACATCTCCATTTGAGTCTTCTAATTTTCAGTGTTACATCTATGGTTCCAGTTTTACTTTTGATGACATGATCTCTTGACATTCAGCATACTCTTCTCCATACGATTTTCGCAAGTTGCGAGTTTGCTTGTCATTTCTTAGGTTAAAGACCATTGACACCCGTACATAAGGATGGGAAGTATGCGGGTGTTAAATAGTTTACTTTTGATGATTATATGAAGTTTTTTGTCTTTTGTAGCCTCTCTCAAGCTCCAGTATCTTCTTCAACCATTCGTAATTCTTCTCTTTGCTTCCTTGCGCATGGGTTCTTTTTGAGTTATGAGTTGTCCTAGATAGATGTATTCATCAGTGTAGTTAATTTTGGTGTTTTATGACTGTATCATAGCTTTGCTTTCATTTGTCATCATTCTAGTCTTTCCTGGGTTAAGTTTTAACTCTACTTTCCCACTTTCCATCGCAAGGTCTTCTGTCATTCTGTTGATGGTTTCAGATGATTTTGCGGATAGCACCATGCCATAAGCGATGTAGTGTCCACTTTCATCCTAAGATTTTCTCAATTCAGTCGCCAGAATATTGATTCCAAAACAGCCGAGGATAGTTTTGGAGCTGAGGATCTTCTTGTATAACGCCTTTTTTTACTTTGAATGGGTGGCCTGTCTTCTCTAACTGGATTCTATTGTGTATGTTCAATCCCTTGTTTCACTAATGCTTCGGAGTCGGATGCCTTGCTGTAGTCGACAAATGCAATATAGTATGTAAGCTGATAGTCCTTGTACTTCTCTAAAATTTGATCTACTACATGGATGTGGTCAATCACCGAGTAGTCTTTACGAAATCCAACCTATTCGATGGGTTGTTGTTCGTCAAGTGTTCTTTCAATCCATTTTAAAATAATCAGCGACAATTTTGCATATGTTGGACATGAGGTTGCTACGGCGATAATCATAATGTGATAATGATATTATTAAACATATCTGTAATGACAGGTGTTAAGACTTCTTTCCCTTATCTTAGGATTTCGTTGTTTATGCCGTCGGAACCTGGTGTTTTATCTATCTTTTGGGTATCTATAGCTTTCTCGACTTCACCTTGAAGGAAGCTAGGAATGTTTGAAGTATCCGCCAAATCAATTCTACCTTCTGTTATTTTCGTACAGTTTCTGGTAATAAGATTTTGCTGTTCTCAATATGTCTGTTCTGCGATGATTCCATTTTCCGCTGTCGTTTTTCATTTTAATGATCCAATCTATTGAATTTTTCAATTCTTTATTTGCTTTCTTGACTCCACCCGTTTTACTTATATACTTTCCTGTATATTTGTATTCCGCTTTGTTTCCTTTCTAATACTATCTTTAATTTCTTTACTAATTTTCGTTAAATGTTTTCTTCTGTGTTGAGTATATTTAGCACTGATTAAGTGGTTTCTCACCTCTAGTAGTTTTTGGTACTTTTTGTTCACCATTTTTTTCTTTAAATTTTGGTATTTGCAGTGCGTTGTATTTGGGTTTATATGATTTTCCTATCCAGTTGTATTTTTATTGTGTTTCTAAATTCTTTGTGTTAGATTGGAAGTCTGTGAATTTGTCCATAAGAGCTATTGTTATTTGTTCCGACTGATGTTTTCCGAACTTTATCCTTCTTGGGTCTTGTCTTGGTCTATGATTTTTTGGTTGATTTGCTACCATTTTTGCTCTAATTAGTTTATGATTGATGGTAAATTTCAATTACTGATTGCGGTAAGTTGTTTCTGTTAGTCATTATAAAATCAATTTGGTCTTTTTCATGAACACAGTATTCAGGATGGTTAGGTTATTGTTTAGTGCTAGTTCGTGATATATTCTCCATTTCTACTTCTGGTTTCGTTGCTGTATATGGATAGTCATAATACCTTATCTTCCTCTGGACGCCTATCCCCAATTTGACCATTGCCGTCTCCCATTATTATAAGGTTTTTATGACCGTGCACTTGAAGCGCATTGTTTAAATCTATGTAGAATATATTTATTGTTTCTAAATTTGATTGTTCAGTAGGCGAATACCTTTGTACAAAAGACCAAAGATCCTTATATCCGGGTAATTTCAAATCCTTCCACATAATTTGTTATATGTTTTCCAACAATAAATTCAACCCAATAAATTGTGAAGAAGGGTCTCGCCTATGTGGTAAAATATGTAGTCCAGATATAATATTTTTCACTTCACTCAGGCCAACAATGTCTCATTTGATATGTTTTAAGTTTTAGTTCCGCAAGGTTTTTTTAATTTTTCATGCTAAGTACATTGAGGGCTGCAATGTACGTTTTAAATTTCTTTTCGCTTATTGTTGGTCTTTTTCCCCTGCGAGGATCAGTCGGCTTGGGGGAAGTTTCTTGTTTCTTTGTTGTCAATTTCTTTAGTTGGTTTTGGGTTACGTTTGCCGATTCTTAATTGTTATTGTTTTTTGGTAGTAAATGTATTAGAAGGAGATTTGGTTCTAGACCGCATCATATTCAAAGCATTTGTCATGTTTGACTTGATTGGAGATACAATCTTTTATTTTTAGGCAGGTTATTATAAGCAGAGTGTGAAGCAAATGATTCTCTTTTTTTTTCTCTTTGCTATCTTTGTTCCCTTTAACTGTTTAGTTTGTCATATTTCTAATATGCTGTATTGATTTTTTCCTGTCTTTAGCTAGTTTTGCTTACAACATTCTCCTCTTTTCTAATACTTTCTATGAGTAATCTTCACTGATATTAATTTTCTTCAGGTTATTTCTATTTTAAATGATTTCGTTCTTCTTCCAGTTACTTATATATGAACATGGTACCAGCCTGATTTTGTTATGTTCTCTGTTTTTTAATTCCTAAGCGGTGATTTTTTTAATTTCATAGTCTTCTATATTTAGATCATGTTTCAAATTTTCTTATGATTCTTGTAGTAATTGAGAAGTTGGCGTTTCTTTTTTTTTCAAAGCCAATTATTATAATATTATTGTGCGCCTCCCCTCTTTTCTGAAACTCTTTTTCGTTCTCTAATTTTCCTACTTTGATTTTTATGTTTTTGTTTTCTTCCGCTAAGCGAGTTACTTCTCTTCAATTTTGTCCATAATACTTTTAGCGATATAATCCTTTAATTCGGCTGTTTGGTTTTGCATCTCATTTTTAATTTTGTCAAATAATATTTGAAATTTATCTTCCATTGTATTGTTGTGAAGTTGCGTTTGTGTACGTTGGAAAGTAATACTAGAAAAGATAGAAATAGGTAGAAATTATTTCCGTACTTGACTGCACTGACTGTAATGTCAATGTCGCAAACGTCAGTTTTTTGACGTTGTTATGGCGGATGTAGATAAATAATGTCTGTTGTGCTCTTTAACCTCAAATAAATGGTAATATTTTGCTTCTAATTTATGGACGGTCTCCCACAATCACACAAATATGATTATTTAGAAACAGTTTACAGTGGTTTTATTGGCGTTTTGTAACGAAGTTATATCCAAAGTTTACTGTAAGGTAAATAACACAGAGCCAATGTGAACGTATACACTACCTAGCGCCCTCTGCATATGAAATTATTAAGATTTAAGCTCCCTATACTAATAAAGTTCATGTTTTATAAACACGGTCATCTGTCACTTTAAAGTATATTGTTCACTACTATATTGACGTGAATACGTCTTTAAATTGGCTACCATACGGGGGCAATCCAAAAAACCTAATGATAACAAAATCGGGGATACAGTTTGGCGTTTCAGTTTCGAATCTATCCTCTACATCAAAAATTAAATTATACCACTTAATAACTAAAGGATCAAAGAATTCATTACGATAAGCGAGAACAGTGACACAATGCGCGCGGTGGAGGGGGAAGCGCCGCCATTTTATGGTTATTTTGCTGCGTATCGAGCAATTAATATAACTTTTGATTCGGAAAAGCTACGATGTTCGTTTAAGTTTTAACCGTCAGCTGTCATCAAAATCTATCGATTGTATATAAAACATTAGTTTAAAGTAGTGACAGTGAATATAATAAGGTGTTAGAATAAAAAAATATTATCAAAAATATATAATGTCAGCCTATATGCTATTGTAGTACAATAATTATTTGTTTCCTTGCTTTTATCCTAAATACATAAAAAAAATATTTTATTTCAAAAATATAACTTTTTAAACTAACAACACACGGCTGTGTCCATGACACAGCCACACCCAATTTTTTTTGACTGTTTTCGTACTTCTTAGATGAGTTTGATCACTGTTCACATTATATTCAATACATAACACGCAATTTCGATTTTGAACAAAATTTGGTTATTTCTTGTTAGAACAAATACCGAGTTAATGTTTACATTGACGCACATACCGTAGCGCTATTTTACAAAAAATCTCAGTGCAATATGAAATAAATATACAATAAATAAAATTATAAATTAATATTACCCGCGCATCACCTACTAGGCAAGAGGCCCAGCGAAAACGTCCATTGAGGCGCCGCACCACCCGGTTGCCTAGACGATGAATTCAGGCGCCGGCAACTTGCATAGGACAGCGGCTCACCGCTATGTTTGATTACCCACACCGAGTTTAATATTGCATATCATTCCAATTAAAACTAAAACTAAGTAATTATTGTTAATGCTGTTACTCTTAACAGTCACAAAGCGTTTTTTAACTCTTCACTCACTCTTTGGTATTTCTTTCCTTAAATATTAGTTTTTTTAACTGTATTATTTAAAAAAAAAATTAGGCAACAACAGAGCGTCAAAGCTGTATTTGTACACATATTGGTTATGACTGTTAAGATACACTTTTCGCCTTAGTTTAAAAAACGAAATATACGCACAACTTCACTACTATCTAGAGTTAATATCAATTTAATATCACCTATTCAATAGAAAGAATCCGAAGTAACACAGCGATAATTATTTTTAAAGGATTTTTTTGCACGCAGCGCCCGAATTAATGAGGGCTCGCAACTGTTCGAATTGTAGGTAATATTTTTCTATGATTAGCCTAGTTTTTAAACTTACACGGGAACAAAAACCTAAGTTGAATATAAATAATGTTTTAGACCTTTAAAAGTGGCCGTACCGTAAATAAAAAAACACGTGTATTTTGCACCGATTGTCTCAATACACTTCTCACTAGAAAATAAATCAACGGGATACGTTCGAAATTAATGTATTATGTATTGCCGTATTAAACAGAGTTATTGTTATTATTGTTAAAACCTTTTATCGTTAATATGATCCTTAGAAATTAACGTTAGATGGAAATATAATTTGAATCAAATTAAACTTCGATATGTGTTGCCGTATTATACAGAGTTATTGTTATTATTGTTAAAACCTTTTATCGTTAATATGATCTTTATAAATTAACGTTAGATGGAAATATAATTTGAATCAAATTAAACTTCGATTTGGCGTTCATGTTTAAAAGTATTGTTATATACGTATTTATATGTAAACATAATATTACAAGTATGTGAAACAGATTTATGTAAAAAGAAAATTTTAAAGTTTTATGGTCTTATCACATGACAAAGCTGCAAGTTCAAAATTGTACATGATTTTTTTTCGGCAAATTATTTAATATGGAACTTGATTTTTTTGAGCAAAATTTCCTAATTACGAATTTCCATACATTGAATACGATACTTCTTCTTACGTATAAACTGCATGTTATTTTAAACTTATGTTAGTATTAAAATTTTATGAAACAAAATTTATTACCAAATTAAAATTTCAAGTACCATATATATATATATATATATATATATATATATATATATATATATATATATATATATATATATATATATTGAACGTAGTATATCTTTCACAGACATAATCAATTTATATTTTAAAGTATGAAGATATTTTTGCAATTGGTTTAAGGCCTCTGCATGTAGTTTCTATGAACTTTATACATATGTATTGCATGTTGGTTGACTATTACTCATAATACAGTAGAACCTGCTTAGCTGTGGTAATTTTCCGTTTAATTTTATTATAAATATTTGTATGGTGAATGTTTTCCAGATAGTAGGCGTGGGGACTCGTAACTCTAACAAAGATTACCACTACAATGCATGATATTTCGTAATTGGGTCCCTTTATCCAAAATGAGTTAATGATATGCCCTAAGTTTTGAGAGATCTCTTCAACAATAATTTATGCAATTATTCGTACGATAAGAAAATTAAAATCTCACATTATATGCACTGTAGGTATCACAGACATTTTACAAAAAGGTTTTTTTATAAAATTATAGGCGTTACAAGTATCTATAACCATGTCACATTTGAGCTTTAAAGCACAAATAGTTTAGGAGTAAAACAACTGTGATATACAGACCGATATGGCGAAACTATGAGAGTTCCTAATTTGGCTACGAAAATCTAATAATGGATATTCTTAGTAATAAAATTGACTTTGACTAAGTGCAACAGACAAATGCATACTTGAGTACTTCCTAACATAAGAGAAATAAACGTTAAACAATTTATTTTACCGAAATCGCCCAAGATGTATACAATAATGTATGAGTCGTGACTGGGCAAGGTTTAATTAGATAGAGCATAAACACATTCGAATTTACAGGAGTCCCTCTGTTGTCGATTCATTGAAGGTGTACATTACTACACGTTTGAAAATCATAACAGTTCGTACAAATAGCCGTATCTAAATTAGCGTGTATCTCTATTGGCATCACTAGCCTAATTTTAAATTATAAAAATTAAATTGACTATGCGTTTCCTCGAGATATGTTTATTGGGATCGGTAAGTTGATAAAGGCATGTAGTAAAAAAATGAGTAGTGCAAAATTTATTCAAAGGTGCAAACGTAAATAGTAGTGGTTCATCAACGGGTATATTTTAATTTTTCACTAGTGTTGGTAACGATTGTAAACAGAAATAACATTCATTCTGATATTTTATTTTCAATCAACTGAAACTATTCACCTATTCGAACTTAATTGAATACCACCAAGCTTCATATTGATCTTGTATCGCCGTGCGTCTATTTAAAGGCCGCTCATCTTACTAGCTGCAACAGAGTAAACATGGGTCAATTTACTGTTAAACATGTCTCAAGACTCTCGACGCAGTAGCCGCAGTCTCTGTATGTGTCAGCGTGATTACCCTATTCATTCCTCTAAATTCGGGAACTTATGCTATACATGGCGTTGTTATACTGATATTGAATTGGACAAAGGTCAATATAGTTTTTCAAATTGTAAGTTTAATTAAGTAAGAAGTACAGTTATCTCTACACATATTGTGCAGGTATTTAGTTACAAATTGTTAATTCACCAAACTTTTGGTTTACTTATATAAATTTATTTTTATTTAAATTCTTATTACAGTTATTCTGTTAAAGGATCTATATATATATTTTAGAGATTTCTATAAATATATTTATAAAATGCACACATACTTTGTTCTTGAGAAATTGTATTTTTCATTGTTCAGAAAATAACTTAAAAATATGTACATTTATTGCTAATTTAATGATTTGTAAATTTAATGAGGAACTACTGAATGTTACTAGAAAAGAAAGATTATATTTTGAAAATAGTCTGTAGTAGTTCAATGTAGGTGTGAACACATTATTTTTACCTTTTATTTAGCAACATAAAACATTTCTATAGAAAGTAGTAGTTCAAGATAAAGTTTATATCATAATTATAAGAGTAATTTTTATTCCAGAATTTTATTATATTTATTACTGTGCTTAGAAAATGTTTCCTCAACTATGATTTCAATAATATTATTTCATTAAAATTGCATAGAGCTACTGTTAATATGATTGTTATTCCTATCCTACGACGTTGCCTTCGAGTTCAGATAACATTCCAAGGTTTTTTCCATTTACATACACATCAGGGTCATAATAGGGAATCAAACATATTATAGCATTATTTTATATTGTATATTATATGTATTATACTTTAGTAGATAGAAATGTGGTAGTAGAAGTAGGTAAACTTTTTACTAAAAATCAGACTGCACAGTATTTTTTGGCAAAGAAATTTATTTTCCTATTACGAAACTTGCTAAACAAAAAAATAAAGTTTTCGATGCAATAATCTTCCTTATACAGACAGAGTGTCCAGTGGCAGATTTCAATGTTTGAAAAATTGTAAAAAAAAACTACACCTCCAATACAAAGTAGGTCTATTTTAACTTTATAAAAACAAATGCGGATTTAATTTTTTAAAAACCACGTTTTCCAAATGGCGGCCATTGATTCTGACACACTCTTCGAGTCTAACACGCATGTTCTGTATCCTACTGACTTCGGCTCGAAGATTTTCTTTAAGTTATGTCACAGTGCTCGTATTTGTTTTGTAAACAACGGATTCGGAAAATATCCCCATAAGAAAAAATCACAAGGGCTTAAATCGGGTGACCTAGATGGCCACAGTACGGTACCGTTTCGGAATATGCTTTTTTCTGGAAATAAATGCCGCACAGCATTCATGGACACATTAACAGTGTGAGCTGTGGCCCCGTCCTGCTGGAACCATGCGTTTTGGTTGAAGGATGGACTATTCTAGAGTTCTAATATAAAAAAGTCATTTAACATCTGGGCATATCTCTCCGAATTCACAGTTACAGTTTGGCCACGATGATTTTCAAAGAAATAAGGCCCTGATTGCAGATGCAGACATGGTACACCAGACTGTTACTTTAGACTTATGTAAAGGCTCTTGATGCATTTGTCTTGGGTTGTGAACATCCCAGTAACGAAAGTTCTGCTTATTCACATATCTTCCAATGTGAAAGTGAGCTTCGTCACTAAAGAATATGTTGCTTATCCGGGTAGGAGTACGAAATCTCAATAACATCACCTCCGCGTAAGTTTTTTTTAATTCAAAGTCAAAATCGTGTAAATCTTGAACAATTTGAATTTTATATGGATGGAACTTGAGCTTTTTTTGCATTATTACCTGTAAAGTTGATTTCGGAATTACCAGTATTGATGAACGTGTACGCAGTGATAAACGGGGATTTTTAACGACAGAAACCATAACACACTGCATCTCATCGATGGTCCATCACGTAATCGACGAATACTGTAACGATTGTTAAATCGACGGCGTGCTACAGACAGCGAAAATCCACTCGAAATGTATGCCTCGACGGCAAAAGCGCGGTGCTCTCCACTCCCCTGTTCCATGGCTACTAAAACATCCGCACCGCTTGCGCTTCTAACGACGCCCCCCGCGCCCCTCTTATGTGTTGCGTTCAGAAACTTTAATTGTTTGACATCTGCCACTGGACACCCTGTAAACACGGTGTTACTACAAATACAAACAATAATACAAATGTTAATATTGATATTGTTTATTCACCAAATAAATACATCGCTTGTTTTTTTTTTCTTTTATAGGCGATAAAATGTCATAAATTAGAGAAAATTGAAAAACGTAATCTTGTCAATATCTGATAACAATTAGCAAATTATCTCGGTTTAAGATTTTGGACCACATGATAACTTATGTCTCACTTTCCTGTAGATTGAATATATGTAAAAACGTTTATTGTAGGTGGCAATATTTACATATTATCAGTACGCAATACGACAATGCCTCAGTACTTTACAGATACTGATTCAAGAGAAGCACTAAGCGTTATCCCAACTAATTAAGACTGCCAGTAGCTGAAAAACCCAGTGATCGGTGAGCGTTGCGGATCCAATTAATGCTGTGAAGAGCGCGGCGAGTATCTGTCTTGTGCAGATTATCCAGCATAACTGCAGAGGAACCTGCTTGACTGCTGGTGGGTCCTGGGATGATGATTTGATTGTAAAATATTAATACCATCTTTTTTGGACATGTCCGGTGTATAGACCCCGATTTATTTTAAATTTGCTTTGATAACTATTGATCGAGGTTACAATGCAAATGTGATAAAACTTCATTATTGATTAAATGCAAAGGTGAAAAACTTCATTATTGATAATAACTTAGTGCATTATGAAATTTTGGCCAACACTTCGGATGTCTGTCTGGTTCATATAATCAGACTAAAGTTTCTAAATTATTTCTTAGTTTAAACTAGATTTTATATATAAGGTTATCCTAGTAAATTATTTTGTTTATACGAATTTAATTATAATTAGCTAAAATAACTTCTATATTTAACAATTTCAGCAAAGATTCTAGGACATAAAAAAATGTTCGTGATATGATTTTAATTTGGGAAAATATTGTCTCACCTAAGTTAATTATATTTTTATATCTATGGCATAAATATGAATTTTATACAGTAACAAGGCAATAAAAAGTCAATGTGACTTTAGACTTTCATGATTGAGTAAGAATTTTTTTTATTTTTAATATCTGCAGTTATTTTCTTTGGATCTAATGCCTACTATGAAAAAGATCACTTCAAATATTAAAGTATTATTGACTATCTGTCTTGATGACTAAAATATAATATTCCAAATAATATTCCAAACTTTAATTATTTTTATATTACTAACAGCATGCCAGAATTGAAAGTCACTCTGATATTATGTCTATTTTGGATAAAAATTTACACCAGTCGGAAAGGGGAATTTAAGACAATATTTAGAAAGTATAGTAATTATAGTATAATAGTGGCAGATTTTAAAGTTTGAACAAACATAGTTTCTGAACTTAACAAATAAGAGGGGCGCGGGGGGCGTCATTAGAAGCGCAAGCGGTGCGGAAGTTTTAGTAGCTATGGAACAGTGGAGTGGAGAGCACCGCGCTTTTGCCGTCGAGGTGTACATTTAGAGTCCATTTTCGCTGTCTGTAGCACGCCGTCGATTTTATAATCGTTACAGTATTCGTCGATTACGTGATGAATAATCGATCAACCTCATTCAGTCATGGGTAGCAAGGTTCAGAGCTACAGGATCAACATTAAATAGGCCCAGGCCAGGACCTATACCATTGGTAGCCACGGATAAAAATGTCGAGGGTGTTATGGTTTCTGTCGTTGAAAATCCCCGTTTCTTACTGCGTACACGTTCATCGATATTGGGAATTCCGAAATTAGCTTTACAGGTAATAATGCAAAAAAAGCTCAAGTTCCATCCATATAAAATTCAAATTGTTCAAGATTTACACGATTCTAACTTTGAATTAAGAAAAACTTACGCGGAGGTGATTTGTCGAGATTTCGTACTGCTACCCGGATGGGCAACATATTCTTTAGTGACGAAGCTCACTTTTACATTGGAGGATATGTGAATAAGCAGAAATTTCGTTACTGGGATGTCCACAACCCAAGACAAATACATCAAGAGCCTTTACATAAGCCTAAAGTAACAGTCTGGTGTGCCATGTCTGCATCTGCAACCATAGGGCCTTATTTTTTTGAAAATCAACGTAGCCAAACTGTAACTGTGAATTAGGAAAGATATGCTTAGATGTTAAATTACTTTTTCAGAATAGAACTACAGAATAGTCCATCCTTCAACCAAAACACATGGTTCCAGCAGGACGGGGCCACAGCTCACACTGCTAATGTGTCCATGAATGCAGTGCGGCAGTTATTTCCAGAAAAAAACATATCCCGAAACGGTACCGTACCGTGGACACCTAGGTCACCCGATTTAAGCCCTTGTGACTTTTTCTTATGGTGATACTTTCCGAATCCGTTGTTTAAAAAACAAATCCGAGCACTGTGACAAAACTTAAAGAAAATATTCGAGCCGAAGTCAGTAGGATACCCCAGTCGCTCTGCAAACGCGTTTTTGAAAATATGCGTGTTAGACTCGAAGAGTGTGTCAGAATCGATGGCCGCCATTTGGAAAACGTGGTTTTAAAAAAATGAAATCCGCATTTGTTGTTATAAAGTTATAATAAACCTACTTTGTATTAGAGGTGTAGTTTTTTTTTTACACTTTTTCTAACATTGAAATCTGCCACTGGACACCTGTATTTATGTATAGCTAACAATGTGGAAATACTTAGTGCGAGTTATATTAGTGAATAAGCATTTTTTTTGTTCAAAACTTTTTCTTTAACAATTTTATTTATTCAACGTACATTAATGACGAAACTAACTAGATATATATATATATATATATATATATATATATATATATATATATATATATATATAAATACATGTATATACATCAATCGTAGAAATCTATAATGAAAAAAACGAACAGAACTATTGCAATAAAACGTTAGGTTGTAGAGGATAATGGGGAGAGAAAACTGATCGGATAGGGTTATAATTCAACACACGAGGTAAGCCTATATGTGGGCAGTGCGTGATCGCAATAGACGATAAGAAACTTCGTTTCCGTTCTGCAGCTCGACGTTGACGCTTCAATAAATTCAATACGTTATGATCGTCCATTTTGTTATGATTCTTATATGTCAATGTATTATTATTTGTACTCTTAGGTATGCTGTACACTACTAAATGGGAAAATTAATAGAAAAGCACGTAGTAAACATTCAAATGATCAACAAGTTTAATTATTATCACATTAATCAAATATTTGTAATTTTAATATTTATTAAGTAATATTTTTCCGTATTATTTCATATTTAAGCAAAGTACGCATTTTGGTAATATTTAATAAAAATGTCTGTTTCAGAAATTATGAAAATATATCTTTTTCGTATTCTATAGAAATTGAATTATTTTGTTAACCGCCTGGCTATAAAAGTGAACAATTTCGATCGATTCCTCCGATCTCAGTGACTTATTATTCTTTTCTTAGCCTAGTTATTTCACTTATAAAACTCATAAACCTTGATATAATAAAACTCATATTGTATTTCTTCAAAATATGGAAATATGGAAGAGAATTTACATTGACATAATGTTTCGAAATGCCTTTTATTTATTTTTCAAGAAAAATTTAATCCATTTAACGCATTCGAAATGAATCTTTATAAGGATCGGGATAATAATTATCCATAAACCATTAAACAATATTCTTTACTATTACGGATTCAGATTATTTCCGAATTGAATAAATAAGCGGTTTTCAAATTAAGTAAGTGGCAATTTATTTATAATTCATTTAAAAAAAACCAATAAATACTATTAAATATTTTTATTTTATGCTACGTAGATCAATTTTGTAACGTGAAATTAACGTTTATGACTGATATTTTCAAAAACTGATTTTTTTTAAATATTTTCCAAAAAAACACAGAATTATTGGTTTGATTTAGTCAGACAATGGTTAAACGGATTTTTAATATATTTTTTTTCTAAATGATTAGCAGATTTCTGTTGGAATATTCGTTATTGCATAATAGAATAAGCATATGCAGGATTATTATGCCATGACGATTTGAAATTAATATATTTAAAGTAAAAGGGATTATAATAATATAACAAAATGCTATTTTGCCTTAATAAAAGAATTTTATTTACCTTAATTTGCTGTATATAATCTTTGTAACTTATTGTTTGGAAGTAAATAGGAAATTACAAGTGAGCTGACTAGATAGAACTGAAAGAAATCGAAAATTAAATAAGGACCATATTGACTCAACCAAACGCAGTTAACAGTCTTTCTATCATATTTAAACCTCATGAAGTATTATCTTTACTTTTTTCACTTTCATGAAGTCCTATTTTTACAGCATTTATTATTTGATCTGCCAGAAAAAATGTTTCCAGACATTTAGATCTGATGTTCATTTAGGTTGCTTATGGCAGTGTGCATTCTGTAACTTTTAATGGAATGTTATGATGACTTCTTTAAATGTATTTACATTTAAATTAAATACGGTATTTCTTTAAAATTCACATTTCTTCTGTACATAGTTTCAAAATGGCGGAATGGAATAATAAGAAAATATTTGAGTACACAGTCATGCAACATCAAGTTCCAAACTGTACTACAAAATATCCCAATCTTTACACGAAGCGTTTTGCAGCTATTTGAACATTCCTATAGCTCATTTCTAGCAAACGGGAAAAGCATGATCGTTGAAAAATACCAGGCTACATTCTATATTAAATTTTAAGTTTTGATTCATAACTCGTGAAATAATTGATAGCAAAGTCGTAAATTTTGTAGCCTGCAAGCTCACTCCTTAACAGATCATAAAAATCTGCATATAATTTCTGAAAGAGCAAGAAACTTATAATTTCATAGAAAAAAAATATTTAAGGTAAAGAGACCAATCACAAATTCAGAAGTCCTTCGAATCAAAAAAAAAAAAGGTTGGGTCGGCTAATAAAGAGAACTTGCCCCTTTTTGCAGCAATATTTTTGGTGAGAGATTTGTTTGTCTGAGCATAAATATTTAACATATGCATTACTTTCATATATTTCACCTTTTATAAAAAATGTAATTAATATTAATATATTTTCTAATAGAAAACTCGACATTTTACAGTTTTAATAATACAGAGAGTATAACAAATAATATCATTACTTTTTTTGGCTTCTAGAATTGCATTGAGTATCGTACAATTAATCATAATAAGGTATAAGAACTGGTGTTTAAATAGTCTTTAATTTTGCATACATTTAATTATTTTTCGGAAATATTACTAAAACTTTCTATAATAAGAATCTGTGAAAAAATAGTTCATGGTTCTTTATAACATGCTCCCATAAATGGTACTCGATTGAAATCAAAAATTGAAACTAATTTGTATACTTAGTTTACCCACTCAAACTCACACTCATTTAATTACTTCACACTCACACTCACACTCATTTAATACACTCACTCATTTAATTACCTTTGTTCATGTATTATGCGGGTTGTTTTATTTATTAATACGCTTTTAAAGTTTCTTCAAGATTTATGTAAATTTATTTCTCCATTCTATTGAAGTAAGAAACCCTGAACAACTTTTTACCACATTGTAATATTGACAGAAATCAAAAAGAGAACAAACAAGACTTTGATAAAATAGTGAACGTAATAGATAAAGGTGAGAAGTACATTTTTACCGTACAGTTTTTTCGATTCATTACACTAAGCAAAGCTAGATGTAAGTAGTTCGTTATCGCAGTAACTAATATGAATGTTCACTACCATACTGCAATTGGGATTGAAAGGTCAAATTCAAGGGTCCACGTTTTTATAGACAATAATTTTCTTCGAATCTTGCCTGTTCGAGATCAAATTTCAATTAGTAGCGGAAGCAAAGCAGTTTAAATGGAATTCTAAATTAATTTAGACTTGAAAGTAACTCTTGGGAAAAATTGATCTTTCGATACACTAGTCTCAACCATGATTATCTTTTAATTTCCATTTTATATGTGTGTCACATAAGCGAGTAACAAGACAATCGTATAAAAATAATGGGAGTAAACGAAAACTACTTATAAAAAAACACTTTAGTTTCAATCGATTAAAAGTAATCAGCTTCTTAACTATTCGTTTTGAATTGAATAAACAACCACACTCACCTTACTTTCATCTTATGTTGACAAGCGCTCCACTAGTAACCGTCACACGACATCCAAACTGCTATAGAGAACAGAGGAAAATTAACTGTAAAACATTTCTCAAGAACCTGCCGCAGAATTCGCGGTTTCTGTGGAGTAATTTGCAATGTCACATCCGAAACTAATTCCAAAATTCATTAAATTCCCGTAACTTCATATGTGTCAGAGTATTGACCGTTTTCCTTCGTCCAAGCGCGATTAATTATTTTTTACGTTTTGCGCGTGTTAAATTATTTCTCATTTTCACATTTTCCCAAGATTTATCTACAAATGAATATTTTAAAATTTTGAAAATCGGTTGTATATATTAAAAACATTGCATATAAAACAGAAAGTGACGTAAAAAAGCACACGTAAAAAAGCACACATAAAGCACACGTGCCACTTGCGTACGTATGTGCGTTACATTGTGTTTAATTGTGTTTAATATCAACATCCCAGCATATTAAAATTGTGAGTATAAAATTTAAAGTAGATTTCAGATGATGTTAAAGTCAACTCCGGCACTTATACCTAAATAAAGTCGTCATCAGCGAAATTTTTCTTGCGACATTTCATATAACGTTATGCAATGGAAACCTTAGTAATTCTAGCAATAAATGTTAGAAAGCATAATGAGCTATTACAAAAATTACTAAATTATAAATATTACAATTTTGATGGATAGAAAATGACAAATTATCTCAGAGATTTTTTTCCAATATGCAATGTTAGAAGAGCACTATTTTCAGATATTAATAAAGTTATAGTCAAAATTGGTATAGAAATGAAAATGAGATAGAAATGACGTTAGCAAGTTTCTGCCATTCGTGAAAATTTGAGCGTGTTAATCCAACTAGTGAAAGGGCTCTGTATAACGTTCAGTGAGATTGATGAGATTGCTTTCTTTTTAATATTAGAGGAAATAAAATCGATAAGGCATTAAAGGCAGTAGATCCAACCTTTGACACTAATTTTAATCAAATCAATTTTATAATCGATGTTTAATAATACAATGTTTTCTTGACCGTATTTTCTTGTATTACAGCATGCCCATCAACTCCTCTTTCAGTTAGTTTTACAAGAGGATATTTAATGTTTCTTAGCAAATTTGTTTTGAAAAAGAAATAACTATAACATTAGTTAGGAATAACTTCTATGCTTAGACCGAATACACTGTGTGGTGGGTTAAAGATTAGGTTATAATCTCAGTATAATTATGAGCTATATTTGTACTCACTCTTGTGTAAATAATATTAAAAATTTAATAATAAGGTATGACAATAGAAGACGCAAGGTGGACATTAAATCAGCCAAAACTTGTAAAATGACTTCTAGAGTTGTGTGTGAAAATGAATCAGGAAAAATCACGTGCAACAATTCGCTAAAATTAAAATAAAAAAAGAGTAATTTGATAATTTACGAGATGCAATAATAAAAATTAATTTGGTAAATAGATCAGATGACGTGGAACAATGAAATATGTTTTAAGGAGGAACATGAGAGTTTGTGAAAGTTTCAGAATTATGGAAATAAGTAGGAATATAGAAGTTATGGAAGTCACACTAAGAACGAATGTGCATTAGCATATATATATATATATATAAATATATTTATATTTATATATATATACATATATATATATATATATATATATATATATATATATATATATATATATATACATATACATATATATATATATATATATATATATATATATATATATATATATATATACTTATATATATATACCTACAATTAGAAATTAGAAAGTCGTGCAGAAATTATTTGAAACGTTCTATTTTAAAGCCCTCCACGTTTTGCGATTTTAATTTGTGAGGAAATATGAAGTCACTGCAAAATTCAATGGAATTAATAAAATCAAATCAAATCAAAATGTTTCTTTGGAATTAATAAAATAACTAAACAAAAATACAGCATTCGTTACCTTGCTATGTATATTTATCGATGACTAGATTTAAATTTTTAAGCCGTTGGATTAAAGCTTTTATATAAAACAAGATCAGTGGGCCTGGTTTATTTAAAAAAAAAACATGAAAACCAGGTAAAAGTTCCTGAAAATGATATGAAAGCTCATGAGATAAAGTGACCATTTACTTTGATCATACCGAAATCTTGATCTTTTTTCTTAGAACTGTTTCAGCAAAAACTGTATATTTTATTTTATACATTTTTCAGGTTTGGAGATATACATAAAAATAGAAGAATTTTTTCACGATGAATTGTTATTTTTGCTATTTGTTTTATTATAATATTTATTAGCTATTTATTTTATTATTATATTTATTAGCTATTTCTTTTATTATTCCAATAGATTCTACTCAAACAGAAGTATGAACTAGTATATATTCTTCATAATGACGTAATTAATAATATTTGATATCATTTTCAAATCAGTTGGTGAAATATTTTGAAAAAGACATTTAGAAAGCTCTAATCGTTAGAAATTTTCCCTCAAAAAGTCCATTTAATCAAATCATTTCGTTTTCCTTTCAACATTTTCCTCAGTTTTTAGTATTTAAACATTTCCCAATTTTTTCTTGTCTGATCAAATTCCTCAACACAATTTATAAATATTTTTAATCGTTGCAAATTTTGACATTTTATTTATTCGCTCGACTGTCTTCGAAGTGTGCAACAAAATTTTATATTAATGCGTTATTAGACACATATGTATGACAAAAGTTTTTAAAAAACTTTCAGTTAATCGACGATTGCATGAATATTTTTATTAATATATAACGTTTCGTCGTTTACACGGTATCTTTTCGTAGAGTGGAGATACATAGCAATTTTTTCCACGTTTTTCAATAAGCCACATAACGACTTAAACACTATAGACATAGTCGTAAACTTATACTTGCTTCCAATGAAATTAATATTTAAATAACATAAGAAAATAAATATTAACAAACTTTATTCCTTTTATTATAGTTTCTGCTGTAATGATTTTAAAACTTACATTCTAAACTGGGTCAACATATACTTGTATAAAATTAGTTTTAGATATACGAGCATATTACAAAAAGTTCGTATGTTCTCTCGCGTAACATCGCATCTAATAATCAGA
Organism: Druceiella hillmani; assembly: GCA_039881145.1. NCBI lineage: Eukaryota > Metazoa > Arthropoda > Insecta > Lepidoptera > Hepialidae > Druceiella > Druceiella hillmani. Next base: position 15,055,548 of record JAYKKI010000045.1, read on the forward strand.
TCATTTTTGACTCCTATCTTGCTTTATGATAGAGATGAGGGCGAAAAATTGTTTGTACTCATGATAAATCTATGAATAGTCAGATATGAATTGCTCGACGTGAAATACGGACGTTGTTTTAAGTCGCGTTTAATTTTGTTGAAGATAACAAGCTTTTTATAAAATATCTGATACTTCAATATTCAATATTTTTTATCTCACTGATTACTTCAATGTTTAATACTCACTGATCTATATTTTTGATATACTCGGTGAAATTTATGGTTTTCTCTTATTATATGAGATTCATTTTCAGATAAATATTTTCAAGTAAATTTCTGAGAGGCAGGCCATTTTTAGCATGTTTCGAAGAAACAGTTTTTAACATTTAAAAAATAATACGAAACTCTACTACAATTATAATGCAGGTATTAAAAGTGTTCACCATCTAAGAAGAGGCAGAAAAATATTTCAGCAACTCAAAATTTTAAGTTTTTTTCTATGGTATGGACCTTATGTGGTGTTAGATTTACATTTATTGCAGTAGAAATTAGAAATCTTATTGCGGATAATATATTTTCAGTCTATAATTTAAACATATGTTTTCTCTATTGGAAAATATTGTATTATTTCGAGCACAAAAACTAATAATTTTTCAATATAATTCTCAATGATCAATTTCACAGTAATTTCGAACCATTGGGTTATTTAAACTCAATTAAAGGAATTTTGATGAATTAAAATTCAATCAATTTTGATTGTTTCTTTAAATCAGTCTTTCTTATTCATTCTTAAATTTTACAAGTGACAAATTAATTTCGCAAAAAAAACTTAAGAAAAATAAATTGCTTTTGATGCCAACCGATTAGTGACCACTTAAAGAAATTCTAGGTAATATAAAAGTTAAAACAAAATTTTCCTGGAAAATTCCCCATACATGAAAAAAAAATGGGACACATAATGATTAAGCGTTTATATAATCTCGTAATTTAATAAACAATATATAATATCATGTTTTGAATGCTTAAATTCTTTCACATTTTCAACACTTATTAATCAGTTGTCGAATGACACACCTCCGAAAATATATCTGAAATTTTTTTCTGTAGAAGAGACGTAGCTAGAGATATTTTTCCATACCAAGAAAATAAAATAAAAAGAAAACAAAGACAACGAAATGGAAAATGCACTGCTTTTACGTAACTTTATTGAAGTGGAAACGGCAATAATTGCATCGAGAGGGGTAACCATTTTTCTATCTTAATTATAGTTTCTATTTGTAAATAATAACAAAATATTTTGTATCCTGATCTGTTTTCCTTTTAAATACTAAAACAGATACAAATCTTTGTTTGTAAATTAAAAGTTACAACAAATGACTTGATACGTGTAAATAGAATCAATGAAACATTGACGAAAGCTGAAGTATCCAAGGTCAAAAGAAGCAAAAACTAAAATGTATATTTCACTGGACACATTATTTAGTGAGTTCTTTGGAACATTTCATTTTATAATGAATGCTACTCATATGTTGAGAATTATATTAACCACGTAATTACGTTCATAATAAAATACAAATAGTTCCAATTTTGCATAATTTTTGCTGGTATGGAGAAGGTTTTTAAGAAAAAATTAACGTATAAACTATGTTCAAGAAGATTCTGATTTGAGTTATATATACAGAGTAAAAATACAAATAAATATTATTCATTTTCAATGTGTTATTGGATCTATATATTTCAACATCATTTTCACAACACCTAATTACCATTTTAATTTCTTTGAAAAACTAGTGTTAAATGAGCAAAGGAGTAAAATAAGTAAAACTGTCCGACTTCCGCTCATTATTCATGTTCGATTGATTTTCGTTTTAATGGGATTTTAATTCGGGGACAAATAATAGTGATTAGGTTGCAGATGAAAGTCAAACAGATGTTTGCTTGGGTGTATAATCTTGTAGCAATAATATTTAGCGAAGTAGGCTTCCTCGACGTTTTTCTTTAATAACATCCTCGATTGGTGCAGTAAAGAAGTGCAGTAATCAAAAATTACATTAATATTGTTATTATACCATGGCGATAGATAAATGCCATGATTTCTTTTATCATGAAACGTCACTGTTATTATTCATCCAAAAGGTTTTCAGAATTCAAGCATATAACGTTATACGTATATAACTTGATCTTATTCATTCCTAAATGATCGGACAAAGTTCGTAACAAAATTATTTTTATTTTCTGGTAATTTTTCAGTCATTGAAAGGCGGACGTGTTAACATCCGCCTTTAAATGATTCTTTTTCCTTCGCTTGAAGTTTACCTCAGTGATCGTGTCCGATTGGTAGTTCAGAGCGGTGTTGGCCACTCTAAATAAAAAAGTTCACAAATTGTTACCAAAAATGGCAAAATGAAATGAAAGCTATATCTTTCATTTACGTTTGATTTACCTTTTTTTCTAGAGATATATTTGAAATATAAATATTCATTAAAAAAATATTTTTAATACACAGTGACTTCTAGCTACCCTAAATGGTTCGTTCTTCCAAGTTCCAACTTATCACCTTGGTAGTTCCTCGCAAAAAATAATCGAAAAAGAAGAAAATAATATACAAACTGTACTATTATTACATAAAAGTTTTAAATAAAAAGCTTAAACATAGGTATGAGTGAGTTTGCTTACAATATCGGTCTTTATTTTGGGAACATTACAATTATCTTAATTATATTGATTTTTTAAATTATTTTTATCTCCAAGTTGTATTTTTTGTAATACTGTATATTGATTCATAAAATGTTTAATTATTACCTTAAAACGCGTTTAATTATTACTTAACCAAAAAAGCCTTATCTACGCCTACGAGGCGTACATGCAATGTAAAATTCTCATCATTTTCTAACTGGCGAAGTTACCGCCTCGTGCTCTGTAACCAATTTAATGACCGACGGGAGCTTGCCGGTGGGGCTCGTATCGTTAAGGTAAGTCCTGCCATTTTTGAATTATTGAGGTTTAGTGCGCCTTCCTACGAGACGTATGTAACTTTTAATTAAGATTATTCGCCTTTACTTTTTTTACTTTTGAACATTTTACGTAAATTTTGGCGATGTTTCAAATACCAAACCGTTACGTTCTAAAATAATAAACAGTGATGATATTTTGACAATCTGCGAGAAAGAAGATGATCTTCCTCTGAGAAAATCTGCTTCTGGATATGAGGATGACCAGATTGTGGACGATGTTCAAAGCGAAGACGAAAATAAATATAGAGGTTTCTCCTTTATAACAATTTGCTTCCACTGAAAGAACTGCCACAACCCCTGCTGCAGGACCTGATCCAGCAAGTGGTTCTGCTCTAGCTTCACGATCTGCCAACTTCGAGCGAATACATCATGTTTCCTGAAAGATTATCCGCAGTAAAAACGGGTATGTTTAGTCAGCTAATGAGGGTCGATTATCTCACAGACCTAGCTACAGAACAGCTATAAATATAGTTAGCACCGCTCGAGGACCCCCTCGCATGTTTAGGAATATTTTTGTTCCTGTCCAATTTTTCCATCTTTTCATAATTGAAGAATTCATACCTAAAATTGTGAAATTTACCGATGTCGAAATGATTTCTAAACAATAAAACTTAGGAAAAGTTACTGCGACCATATTTATAGAGTTTGCATTGATTCAGAGATTCGTGCATTTATTGGAGTATTGACTCTAACCTAAGTCATGAAGGATAATCATATTTTAACAGGTGAACTGTTTGATCCTACTTCTTCCGGGACGCGATACACTTTAGTCATGAGCAAAGAAAAATTTGAGTTTTCAGTCAGATGCTTGAGGATGGATGGCAATAATTTGGGATCGATTCTTCGACCAAATGACGCATTTGTACCTGTCAAAAATATTAGGAAACTGTTCATAAAACAATGTCCAATCAATTATGTTCCTGGATCGGAGGTCACAATTAATGAATAGTTGCTCGGGGTTAGAGATGTCAATTCCGGATTTTCATTCCGAACAAGCCTGATAGATATAGCGTTAAGTTTTCGAATATTTGTGAAGCGACCTCTTTATAGACGTTTAACGCAGTTCCATATATAGGTAGGAGTACCAATCTTGAAGGGATACCGCTTGGAGAATTTTATATTAATAATTTTTTGCAGAAAATTCAAGGATTCAACAGGAACATAAGTGTGATAACCGGTTTACATGAGTGCCTTTGGCTAAAAGTTTACTTCAAGAGGCCTACAAATCAAGTGTAGTGGGCACTATTCGTTTAAATAATCAGAAAATCCCTAAACAATTGAAAAACTCAAGATCTTGATCAGTTTGCAGTTCCATGTTTTGTTTTGATGGCCTTTTATTATTTAAGCCAAAACCTGCTAAGATGATTTACGTTTTATCATCTTATAATGAAGATGCAGTAATTAATTCAAGTGGTAAACCAGACATCGTTCATTAACACAATCAAATAAAAGGAAGAGTAAATTCGTCTGATCAAATGTACTATTCGAAGTCGTGCAGCCGTAAAACTAATAGATGGCCAATGGCTGTATTCTACAGCTATAACATGAACAAAGACAATAAAAAATCCTTAAAGGGAAGAAAATTCATGAAGCAACTCAGCACAGATTTGGCCAAACCTTGGATGGAGACTTGAAGCCCCAACTCTGAAGAGAACTTTGCAAGAAAATATAAGCCAAGATCTAGTAAACCCTATTAATAATGATAATACACTTCAGACAAGGGGACTAGAGCCCAAAGAATGGAAATACTGCGCTTTTTGCTCCTACAAAAATAAGGATGTCAAAATTAATGCCCTATAAATGCAAAGTCTGTATGTGGCAGGCGCAAAATTGATGTCCGGTGTGGATTGCTCTAAAATTGCATTTAGTCATTAAAAGTATTATATTTAAAGTTTGTCAAAAAATATTTGATTATTAAAAAAATAATTTGAGTTGATTTTTTGAAAACTTGATTATTTTGTTTGAATATGAGCACAACTTTTTGATTCACTGCGATAAATAACCATAATTTTAGTTTCCATTAATAAGACTATGTTTTGTGATTAGTTTTCATCCTTACCTTAAATTACATTTTAAAAATAGGACACAACAAAGTATAATTTTGCCTACAGGCTGTCATTTATATATGTACGCCTCTAAGACGTATCGGGCTTAATACACTTCTAAAATAAATTAGACATCTAGGATGAAAAAACCTTGACAATCGTTTTTTCATGTATACATTTTTTGGGTGGAAATATTAATATAAGAAACTTAAATTTTGAAATTTTAAAAAGCCATAGCCGTGATAAATTTTTTTTTTATTTTACATAAAAAAAATGACCCGGCAGCATTGCTAATAAATAATAACGGTGTTTAAATTTGTTATAATGTTCGATATTAATTTTTGTCATAAATCGAAATCTGGCATATTTCAAAGTTATTAGATTAATGAAAGGAATCTAAACTTACTAAAACTCTGAGAATTCTACAGTATTTTATTGTATTGACGAAAAGCTACGTAACCAAATTTTAAACTTATTCTCAACAAATTCTTGGAAATTGAATTCCTTAGTAGTTGTGGCTTTGAAATTGAAAATATTTTTGTATCCCGTAATTTAATTATTTAACTAAATTTTACACCTTCCCACAAAAACAAAGATTGGAAGATGTGATATGAACTAGCAACGTAATAAGGTAAAAGTATTATATATAAATACATATATATATATATATATATATATATACATATATATATATATATATATATATATATATATATATATATATATATATATATATATATATATATATCAAGGTAAAAATATATCGAAGTATTTTCAGAATAATAAGCAAGTTTCCACTAAAAATAATCTGTATGGATTTTAATTTGTAATGATTAATTATGGTATAGAGATACAAAAAAATAAAATTATTTATTATTAAAAGTAAAGCTTAATTTTATTTTTCGCAAATAAATTGGGCATAATTACGAATACAGTCACGTAACAACACAGATCAGAAAGCGTTGCGTCACACTATACAAAACACTAACTTTTGTATACATAAGAGGTTACTTGATTAAGTTTAATTTTTTAACAATTTTTGTCAAGATTATACAGTTGTCTTCAATTACAACTTAAAAGACAAATATAATTCGCAACAGAATCAGGTTTTATTAAAGCAAGCAATAGCAATTTGACGCTTTGTACATTTTTCACCCTAAACGGTGACTTTTGTTCATCAGAATTTCGGAATATTAAAACTTCATTGTAAGTATACCTTATGTAAGTAAAAATGACATATTAAAAGTCGAGTTAGCATTATTTTAGTTTAGTGGTCTGTAATCGTTTGTTTTTGATAGGTAATTGATACTGATTTTGAAGATAGTTTTGCTTTTTGGTTGATTTGATTTTGGATTTATGTTTACACCCCGTAAACATAAATCCAAAATAATTTACTCTTATATTCTTGTTCTATCAATGAAATTGTAAAAATAGTGACTGAAAATTCATCAGTACTAAAAATAAATTGTAAAAATAGTGACTGAAAATTCATAATACTTTAGATATTGAAAAAAGCTTCTGTGTGATCGTATTAATTTGTTCGTTGATAATCAAATGTATTAGTTCTGAGCAGGGATATTTTAATGTTTTTCGATATAAAACACAAATCAATGTGGTTAAGTCAGGACCATAATCACAATAATTTTATAAGAAAACATGGTTTATCAAATAGGTACTTTAACTATAAATAAAATCTAACATCAAAATGATCTTCACAAAAGTACGTTTTTGAATCTGTAGATAAATTACGAGCTCCTTGCAAATTTTAATCACTTTTTCTGTTGAATATTGAATATATTTGGCGTTAATTTTGTAGAAATTCATTATTCACAATTAAATGAAACTACGTGATGTAGTATTATTTCTACTATCTTTAATTTCTTTACCACGACCTAGGTTTCGTTGTATTACAACATCTTCAGGTGGGCTATTAGCAAAGATTCTCTCTTTCACATCTTTGCTTATATCCCACCTGAAGATGTTGTAACACAACGAAACCTAGGTCGTGGTAAAGAAATTAAAGATAGTAGAAATAATACTACATCACGTAGTTTCATTTAATTGTGCACTTTTTCTGTATTTGTTCCCTGTTCGGAACATACGTAAAAAAATCGTTTTAATAGTTGCTTTTACACCGAGTCATTGTACTGTCTCATGGAATAATACGAATTTTTATGTACTGTGTCATGAAATAATACGAATTTTAATTAAATAAAAGAAGCAACTTAAATTGAATTGCTTTACGAACAGTAACGTCGTTAAAGACGCCATGCCACTCTTGATTGTTTCGAGGTAAATTTAAATTATTTTTACAAGGTAGAATATATAATAGAAATGTTTGATTTTTTTTTAAAATATAATTTTTTTGGTTAAATAGATATTAAGGTAATGCATAACCATTTCCCCAAATTTTATGAACTAGCCTATTATATAATAATTAAACAATGCATGATCAAAACAATCTCACTAGAGTTGAAGGAAATTATATTAGATCATTTACATTATAAAAGCAGTTTTCTCATGTTTGGCTTTTAAAATGAAGTCATTTCCGATAAAATCGAACACAATATTTTTGTGTATCATATATTTCTAATAAGTTATAATAAGATATTTCCATTAATTTTTATTAAAACTAATGGAAACACTTTATAATGACTTATGAGAAATATAGAAAAGTTCTTAATTCTGATATTTGCCGTTAAAGAAAATGTGGCAATAAAGAGCTTCATTAACATATTATTAAATTATAAAATGGAGAAAATAATGCTGAAGATAAAGTTTACTAACATTTTCACGTGAGAATTGTACCTCTTCTTGATCAGGCAATGTGTCCTCCACAACCATAATATACGGATTAATATGTTCGCAATAAAAAAAGAAACTCACAAAAGGGAGAAAAACATTGGAAACAAAGTTCCATATTTCTACACCATGTAATTATAAGAATAATTTACAATAATTAATTAGATTCTCCATTCACTCTAATAAAAAATTAATTCATTAATTCTCCTGGGATAAACAAAACAAGATTTCAAAGAAACGCAATTAATTAATTTGATACTAGGACTGCAATATTCAAAAATGTTATTTTCACGGTCTTTTGTCTTAAAGATGAAAATAATGTTTACTTTCTTTTCAGACAAAACAATTATTTTAATGAATTTTAAAAAAAAGTTTTGAAAATATATGTAAATATTTATATGTATTATATATATATATATATATATATATATATATATATATATATATATATATGAATTCATATTTTTTTTTAAATTTGAAATGATGGATATAATGAAACTGTCTGTCAGCTGAAATGGAACAGGTTTTCAACACAAATTGGGACAAAAATAGAGAAACCAAGTACCTGAGCACATCGATATTGAAATAATAGGAATGACTGCATGTTAAAGTGTGAACAAATATTTTCACCTAAATGTAAAATTTTCAGACTTTTTTTATATATTAATTCTTAGACGGTTATACTGATTATTTATCTATCAATACCGGTACCTGTGAGAGATCCAACCGCATTCAAATCGTTGTGTATTGGGAACTCGGACCTGTATGATTTGATATTTAAGCCAATTCTTATATTACTCTCCGTGTGACTTTTGAGGAAAATAAATGGTGTGGAAAAATATACATCGTGTCATTTCCACGTCATTGTTCATTTAACTGATTCTGGTATTATTTCAAGGAGATGTGGACATGTACGTAGACAAACAGTTTTAAAAAAGGTATTGAAAATATTACGGTATGTATATTCACATATGATACAAATTGGAAAAGTGTAGAGAAGGTATAAGTGTTTGGGACATTACCATACAATGGATTTTTTTTAATTTAAAGAGCCAGTTTATTAAAATCCAAAAATATGTTTAGTATTTATTCGTAATTAACACAAATTTATAACAACCGAAAATAATATTTTCAATTTAACAAACGAAAATATACTTTCATGACCATCCAAGGGGAAACACTTCTTTTCTCTTGCGTAGGAAGGAATTGCTTCGCAAAAGACAAATTTTTGTCGAGTTGAGTTTGAAGCAAGTCTGCATTTTTATTTGAATTTGAAACAAAAAAATATAATTAGTTGATTTGAATTAAGTTAATTTTCAGTGCGTATAAATTTTCCATTCGTTAATTTTCTAAGGGATATTTTTGTTTCTTTTGTTTAAAATTAAATGAAAAGGTTACAAAGACACTTTTCTTATCCACCATTATTTTATTTAACTTTTAACGTAATTTTATATTAACTACACGGTTTTTTCTATATGTGTTATTCTGATAAAATAAAAGTTAGCTTAGTTTCTTAATAACTTCATTATGTATGAAGTTTTTTTAATATAAAATGAAGTATTTATGTTAAGATACTTTTATTTGTATCATAATGCAAATATCTAAATATAGTTTGATCCTAAATTTTGCTTAAATGTTTATTGCCAAAATTTGTGAATTTTAGCGATTTCTTTCGAAAGGAAACGATGCCACAGAGGACTCTCGTATTTCTCTGGGAACACTGTTTCCTGCCTTTTTATCTGGTATCCATAAAACAAATGAGTCGTTTGAAATATTTACAAACGTAAAAATATTTATACGTATGTATACCCAAAATGTACAGGTATGGAATGTTAGGTACGGAAAAAAATCCGCCGAGAACAAATTTCACAATTTTCGACAAATTTGGCTAAAAAATATTTCTTACTTAAAGGGTACATGCAGTGCTAGAGTGTAAAAAATAATAATTAATTGAATTTTCCATAAAACAATGAGTGATATCGATCCCAAAAAGAATTACCTTACCTTTTTTTAAATTAAAGTGCTATTAAAAATGAATTGACCTGCAATTAAAAATAAATTTAAATATGCTCACCAAACTTAATCGGTATGTTACTGAAAAAATTAAATATGTTTCAATCTGTCGTCGCTCTTCACATCCTCTTTTGATTTTTGTAACGGAAATTTTGTGCTATTTGGATCTTTTCTAATAAATTTAACTGTCATCATCATATATATTAATACGCTAAGGTTAAGATGTTACACTCCCTTTTTAGAAAAAACCTCACAACTAATCCACATAAATTATATATCATTTTATAGATAATTGCTTGCTCTACCGGCATCCACAACTAAAAAAATTATTATTGCTATTGTTTTTGCAAATTAATTAATTATTAAAATTATATACACAAAACAGCAATGCTGCCATCTAACGGCTCAACGTCAATATGATTGACGGTTGGTAAAATTTTTGTTTAATTTCAAATCCACTCACGTATAAATAAAGTGGCGCTTTAGCTCAATGCTTTTGATACTTGCGCCTCTATATGTCAATTTTAGTAAAATATTTGTTTGATCTGTCATCTGAGCTTCATAATGGAATAAATAATGCGAAGACTTCGCACGGGTCACGCTAGTTCAATTTATTACTAACTTTAGGAGAGTCAGTAGGGTACCCTCTAAATTTGAAGGTTTTTTTATTTGTTATGTAACCATAAATGGCAATTTAACTCAGTATCTTGATTCTACCTTTGCTCGCAATTCCAAGATTTATCGGCACTTGGCCCGAATTGCGTTTCGGAGTAAATTGTGTCTATAGGTCTGCGTCAAACAGAATCTATGGAAAGTAGTTCAACGTTCATGCAACTATCTTCACATCTGGTGTGCAATATAAAATTTCATAGTAAATTTGTTTATCGATTATCTAACATTTCGTCAAGTTATTATTAAGAAATATCTATTTAACTATGCAATATGAAATAAGTTTTAAATTTATTTAATTTTTAATTCAAACCTAATTCTAAATTACTCTGGGTCATATAATTAGACTGGGCCAATTATTAATTTTGTGATCAAAATATAACGTAAAAAATTTAATGTATTCTGAATGAACAACCTGTTTGCTTAACCATATGTTGTCAAGATATATTGGGTTTTGGAAGACAATTTTTTTTGGGAAATAATTTAACTAACAAGATAAATTGTACAGAACATACGCTTCAAACAAAATAATATTTTCTATTTTAATTTTAACCAGATTCTTAATTAAACCATTATTTTTAATTGAGACGTACCAAAATCAATACATTAATTTTTCTTATTAACTTAAATATACCTTAGCCGTAATTGTCAAATAAACCTTTTTTTAAAAATTACTTTTTTTAAAAATCGTATTTTTCTATTATTCTTATGTAGTTTATTGCCACAAATTTAAAACCTATTTTGTTTATTTCTGAATATAGAATAACACCATAAGAATAATAAAAAATATATATATGTAAATGGATCAGTTAAGAGGTTACAATATTTACCCCCAAGTTTATCTGGTTGCGAAAATATTAGCAATTTTAACCCGTTTTGACTTCTTTAATGTTTCACAGTGAAGATGAAAAAGAAAGTTCTTTGCATTTACGATTATTTGTGAAGTGAATTTGTATTGGCATATCTATTGCGGGTCATAAAAGAAGAATATTTATTACTATATTTACAACTATATTTGTATAAAATGGCATTTACGTTATGTATCTCACCATTCATTTAACAAACTTTCATCTGTAGCAATTCCATTAATTTTATTACACAGCTCACCATCCTTTTTTTCGTAATGATGGTTAACATTAATAGATAATTACCTTCTACAAGGAAAAAGACTTGATACATACGTCGTGGTCTTAAACGTAATTCATTAACTGTACTCGCTTTATACTGTATTAAAATTTAACGGCTGAATTGACTGTGAGAAAATCATTATTAAAAGTCTTGTCTCAGTAACCCGAGCAATAATGGCATTGTAAATTTAATTACTACTTTTATCAAATATAAATTGAATTTTCCCATATGATATTTAATTTCATTATTTTTAATTTATTGACAAAAAATTTAACATAGTCTTAGTTAAACCATATGCTTTGTACCGCCTTACGAAATTTAATTCGGAGTCGACGGCACAATATGGCCAATGTAGCCAAATCGGCTGTTTTCAAATATTGAATATATTTGGCGTTAATTTTGTAGAAATTCATTATTCACAATTAAATGAAACTACGTGATGTAGTATTATTTCTACTTTATTTAATTTCTTTACCACGACCTAGGTTTCGTTGTATTACATCTTCAGGTGGGATATTAGCAAAGATTAACTCTTAGGAACAACCAACAGTATTTATATGTTTCAAACACAATAGCGGAAGCATGGTTTTTGCGGATTTTATTACATACACAGTAAAGTTTGCATTGTATAACCTCACATAATAACAACAATTTAATTTATTACCCTCACTCAAATACTGGCATATTGTAAAACTCTCGGTAATATAATAAAACCTACACTGCGCCCCTGTAATAAACTCACTAATATAAACAATGGAAAAATCCGCACAAACCAGGCTTCCGCTATTGTGTTTGAAACATATAAATACTGTTGGTTGTTCCTAAGAGTTAATCTTTGCTAATATCCCACCTGAAGATGTTGTAATACAACGAAACCTAGGTCGTGGTAAAGAAATTAAAGAAAGTAGAAATAATACTACCTCACGTAGTTTCATTTAATTGTGTAGTCTTAGTTATAAATGTGAAAGTGTCTTTATTTTTATTTGTTATTTAATAACTCGGCAATGGGACAAATGATCATTGTAAAATTTAACGCATATGTAAACCGTGTTACTGATTATTTTATAAACAAAAATTAAAAAATTAGGATAATTAGGAAACAAGCAAAAATAATATCTCTCTTAAAGACGGCACTAATACGTTTTAAAATTATCATTTTCATGCTATCCCTGTGCTTTTTATCGACTTGCTGACCAGCCTCAAGTTTTTATGACGGAAGTAATTATAACTCCGGTAATTTTACAAGTAATCATTTCTTAATGTAGCTCTTAACATAAAGATTCTGCCCTAAAACTATAGTATTTTTTTCAATATTTTATTACTATTATTATTAAAATAGTCGCCGTGGTGTGTTGGGTTGATTACAAGGCATACGGCCTTTGGCGGCGGACCTGAGATCAATTCCCAGCCGCTCGTCGATTTGGCTGGACGATATTCTGGTTGACTTTAAGAGATTGCTCTCGTAGAAATAAGTACACCAGTGGTAATAACTAAATACAATAAATTACATAAACAAAAAATTAAATAAAGCCTTAATTTTCCTCAATATCGTGGTAAATATAATTCATTTTTAAAATTAAATGTAATTTGAAGTGGGGTAAATTAAATTAAATTTAAATCTCTTTGACGTTTCTAAGAAATACTATATTATATGACAGTACAATTAAAAATAATAGTAATTTAAAAAAAATTAAATATATAATTATGTTTGAGTTGCTGTTATGTATTAAAGTCTTCTCTACAAATAAAGGTTTCCTTCAACTCGTTCCGTTTCAGTTGCTGTTATACACTAAAGTCCTCTGCTCCTCCGGCTCGTTCCAAGATATTCCGTTTGTAATATTTTCCATCTAGTCTTGTTCAGTCATTTTTATAATTTCGTCTGTCCACCGGTCTAGCGGTCTTTTTTGTCTATATTTCCTGTTGCCTTTTGAGCCATTCCAGACCGTCACTCCATTTGTCCATTTCTTATTGTCCATTCTAGCGGTGATGTATCCAACCCGATTCGATCCGATTTGACGATTATTTAAAACATCTATAATTTTTGTTTTTTTTTGTTCCTCTTTTTGTCTAATCGTTGTAACTTTTAACATAGAAATGAAATAGATTTTCCTTTCACCTGTTTAAATTTTTTAATTAGTCTAATTACAGTCTATCGATTTTTATGATGCATATAAGGGACTCGAGTTTAGAAATTCCTTTTTTAATTTAGGGGTAAAGCACACTTCTTTAATATTTGTGAAACTGTAAATTATCATTTGAAATATTGCACCTATCTCGATTAGTTAGTGTGTATATATGTTGGTATGCACATGCTTTTATAAGGACACACTTCAAATGGCAATTATTAATCGATGTTGTTGGTTCCTTTATTGTACATATTTATATATATATATATATATATATATATATATATATATATATATATACATATATATCAAGGTAAAAATATATCGAAGTATTTTCAGAATAATAAGCAAGTTTCCGCTAAAAATAACAATAATTTTGTATGGATTTTAATTTGTAATGATTAATTATGGTATAAACATACAAAAAAATTAAATTATTTATTATTAAAAAGTAAAGACTAATATTATTTTTCGCAAAGAAATTGGGCATAATTACGAATACAGTCAAGTAAAAACACAGATCAGAAAGCATTGCGTCACACTATACAAAATACTAACTTTTGTTGATATTTTCGTATACATAAGAGGTTACTTGATTAAGTTTAATTTTTTAACAATTTTTGTCAAGATTATACAGTTGTCCTCAATTATAACTTAAAAGACAAATATAATTCGCAACGGAATCAGGTTTTACCAAAGCAAGCAATAGCAATTTGACGCTTTGTACATTTTTCACCCTAAACGGTGACTTTTGTTCATCAGAATTTCGGAATATTAAAACTTCAATGTAAGTATACCTTATGTAAGTAAATATTACATATTATAAATAGAGTTAGCATTATTTGAGTTTAGTGGTCTGTAATCGTTTGTTTTTGATAGGTAATTGATACTGATTTTGAAGATAGATTTGCGGAGTGTAAACATAAATCCAAAATAATTTACTCTTATATTCTTGTTCTATCAATGAAATTGTAAAAATAGTGACTGAAAATTCATCAGTATTACTTTAGATATTGAAATAGCTTCTGTGCGATCGTATTAATTTGTTCGTTGATAAACAAATGTATTAGTTCTGAGCAGGGATATTTTACTGTTTTTCGATAGAAAACACAAATCGATGTGGTTAAGTCAGGACCATAATCACAATAATTTTGTAAGAAAACACGGTTTATCAAATAGGTACTTTAACTATAAATAAAATCTAACATCAAAATTATCTTCACAAAAGTACGTTTTTGAATCTGTAGATAAATTATTATTATAAAATACTACAATTTTTCTGTACATATTCCTTGTTCGGAACATACGTAAAAAAATCATTTTAATAGTTGCTTTTACACTGAGTCATTGTACTGTGTCATGAAATAATACAAATTTGTATGTACTGTGTCATGAAATAATACGAAATATCACGCATACATGTACTGTATCATGAAATAATACGAATTTTAATTAAATAAAAGAAGTAACTTGAATTTAATTGTTTTACGAACAGTAACGTCATTAAAGACGCCATGACACTTGATTGTTTCGAGGTAAATTTAAATTATTTTTTACAAGGTAGAATACATAATAGAAATGTTTCATTTTTTTTTAAATTTAATTTTTTTTTGGTTAAATAGATATTAAGGTGATGCATAACCATTTTCCCAAAATGTTATGAACTAGCCTATTATGTAATAATTAAACAATGCACGATTAAACAATCTCACTAGAGTTGACGGAAATTATATTAGATCATTTACATTATAAAAGCAGTTTTCTCATGTTTGGCTTTTAAAATGAAGTCATTTCCGATAAAACGAACACAATATTTTTGTGTATCATATATTTCTAATAATAATAAAATAAATGGAAACACTTTATTATAACTTATGAGAAACAATAGTTTTGTAAGAAATCACAATAATTTTGTAAGAAAACACGGTTTATCAAATATAAATAAACTCTAACATCAAAATGATCTTCACAAAAGTACTTTTTGAATCGGTAGATAAATTACGAGCACCTTGCAAATTTCAACCACTTTTTCTGTATATGTTCCTTGTTCGGAACATACGTAAAAAATCCTTTTAATAGTTGCTTTTACACTGAGTCATTGTACTGTGTCATGAAATAATACAAATTTTTATGTACTGTGTCATGAAATAATACGTAATATCACGCATACATGTACTGTGTCATGAAATAATACGAATTTTAAATAAATAAAAAAGGAACTTATATTGAATTGCTTTACGAACAGTAACGTCATTAAAGATGAAATAACAAAACAAGATTTCAAACAAAGGCAATTAATTAATTTGATACTAGGACTGCAATATTCAAAAATGTTATTTTCACGGTCGTTTGTCTTAAAGGTGAAAATAATGTTTTCTTTCATTTCAGACAATATGTACATATATATATATATATATATATATATATAAATGTATATATATATATATATATAAATAAATGTATATATATATATATATATATAAATATATATATATTTTTTTTTTAATTATGGATATAATGAAACTGTCAGCTGAAATGAAACAGGTTTTCACACAAATTGAGACAAAAATAGAGAAACCAATTATCTGAGCATATCCATATGGAAATAATAGGAATGACTGCGTGTTAAAGCGCGAACAAATATTTTCATCTAAATGTTAAGTTTTCAGATTTTTTTTATATATTAATTCTTAGACGGTTATACTGATTATTTAGCTATCATTACCGGTACCTCTGAGAGATCCAACCGCATTCAAATCGTTGTGTATTGGGAACTCGGGCCTGTATGATTTGACATTTAAGCCAAATCCCATATTACTCTCTGGTGTGACTTTTGAGGAAAATAAATGGTGTGGAAAAATATGTATCGTGTCATTTCCACGTCATTGTCCATTTAACTGATTCTGATTTTATTTCAAGGAGAAGTGGACATATACGTAGACAAACAGTTTTAAAAAAGGTATTGAAAATATTACGGTATGTATATTGACATATGATACAAATCGGAAAAGTGTAGAGAAGGTATAAGTGTTTGGGACATTACCATACTCATACATAGTGAATTTGAAACAAAAAAATATAATTAGTTGATTTGAATGAATTTTCAGTGCGCATAAATTTTCCATTCGTTAATTTTTTAAATGATATTTTTGTTTCTTTCATTTAAAATTAAATAAAAAGGTTACAAAGACACTTTTTTTATCCACCATTATTTTATTTAACTTTTAACCTAATTTTATGTTAACTACACGATTTTTTCTATATGATTTATTCTGATAAAATAAAAGTTAGTTTAGTTTCCTAATAACTTTAGTATGTATGATGTTTTCTTAATATAAAATGAAGGATTTATGTTAAGATACTTTTATTTGTATCATAATGCAAATATCTAAATATAGTTTGATCCTAAATTTTGCTTAAATTTTTATTCTTCGAAACGAAACGATGCCACTGAGGACTCTCGTATTTCTCTGGGAACACTGTTTCCTGAATTTTTATGCATACCAGGTCTCAACAAATGAGTCTTTCGAAATATATACAAACGTAAAAATATTTATACGTATGTATACCCAAAATGTACAGGTATGTTATGTATGGAAAAAAACCCGCCGAGAACAAATATCACAATTTTCGACAAATTTGGCTAAAAAATATTTCTTACGTAAAGGGTATGTACCCCAGTGCTAGAGTGTAAAAAATCATAATTAATTGAATTTTCCATAAAATAATGAGTGATATCGATCCCAAAAAGAATTCTCTTACCTTTTTTTAAATTAAAGTGCTATTAAAAATTAATTAAAAATTAATTGACCTGCAATTAAAAATGTTACTGAAAAAATTAAATATGTTTTAATCTGTCGTCGCTCTTCACATCCTATTTTGTTTTTTGTAATGGAAATTTTGTGCTATTTGGATCTTTTCTAATAAATTGAACTATACAATTTATTACTAACTTTAGGAGACTCAGTAGGGTACCCTCTAAATTTGAACGTTTTTTATTTGTTATGTAACCATAAATGGCAATTTAACTCAGTATATTGATTCTACCTTTGCTCGCAATTCCAAGATTTATCGGCACTTGGCCCGAATTGCGTTTCGGAGTAAATCGTGTCTATAGGTCTGCGTTAAACAGAATCTATGGAAAGTAGTTCAACGTTCATGCAACTATCTTCACATCTGGTGTGCAATATAAAATTTCATAGTAAATTTGTTTATCGATTATCTAACATTTCGTCAAGTTTCGATATCGGTATAATAATATTTGTTCGGAAATATCTATTTAACTATGCAATATGAAATAAGTTTTAAATTTATTTAATTTTTAATTCAAACCTAATTCTAAATTACTCTGGGTCATATAATTATACTGGGCCAATTATTAATTTTGTGATCAAAATATAACGTAAAAAATTTAATGTATTCTGAATGAACAACCTGTTTGCTTAACCTTATGTTGTCAAGATATATTGGGTTTTGGAAGACAATTTTTTTTGGAATATAATTTAACTAACAAGGTAAATTGTACAGAACTTACGCTTTAAACAAAATAATATTTTCTATTTTAATTTTAACTAGATTCTTAAATAGACCATTATTTTTAATCGAGACGCACCAAAATCGGTACATTAATTTTTCCTTATTAATTTAAATATACCTTAGCCGTAATTTTCAAATAAACCTCATTTCTATTATTTTTTTTAAAAATCTTATTTTTCTATTATTCTTATGTAGTTTATTGCCACAAATTTAAAACCTGTTTTGTTTATTTCTGAATATAGAATAAAAATATTGCAGCATAAGAATAATAAAAAAATTATATATGTAAATGGATCAGTTAAGAGGTTACAATATTTACCCCCAAGTTTATCTGGTTGCGAAAGTATTAGCAATTTTAACCCGTTTTGACTTCTTTAATGTTTCACAGTGAAGATGAAAAAGAAAGTTCTTTGCATTTACGATTATTTGTGAAGTGAATTTGTATTGGCATATCTATTGCGGGTCATAAAAAAAAGCACAAACCAGGCTTCCGCTATTGTGTTTGAAACATATAAATACTGTTGGTTGTTCCTAAGAGTTAATCTTTGCTAATATCCCACCTGTTGTAATACAACGAAACCTAGGTCGTGGTAAAGAAATTAAAGAAAGTAGAAATAATACTACATCACGTAGTTTCATTTAATTGTGTAGTCTTAGTTATTAATGTGAAAGTGTATTTATTTTTATTTGTTATTTAATAACTCGGCAATGAAACAAATGACCATTGTAACATTTTACCCATATATAAACCGTGTTACTGATAAAATATAATATTAATTATGATAAAATTACTGATAAAATATAATATAATATAATATAATATTATAAACAAAAATTAAGAAATTCATTAGGAAATAAGCAAAAATAATTTCTCCCTTAAAGACGGCACTAATACGTGTTAACTCTGTGTATCCCTGTGCTTTTTATCGATTTTCTGACCAGCCTCAAGTTTTTATGACAGAAGTAATTATAACTCCGGTAATTTTACAAGTAATCATTTCTTAATGTAGCTCTTAACATAAAGATTGTCCTCTAAAAACGATAGTATTTTTTAAAATATTTTATTACTATTATTACTAAAACAGTCGCCGTGGTGTGTTGGGAAGGCATACGGCCTTTGGCGGTATACCTGAGATCAATTCCCTGCCGCTCGTCGATCTGGGCTGGACGATATTTTGGTTGACTTTAAGAGACTGCTCTCGTAGAAATAAGTACACCAGTGGTAATAACTAAATACATTAAATTACATAAACAAAAAATTAAATAAAGCCTTAATTTTCCTCAATATCGCGGTAAATATAATTAATTTTTAAAATTAAATGTAATTTGAAGTGGGGTAAATTAAATTAATCCTGATATTTCTGAGAAATACTATGTCATTTGACAATACAATTACACATAATAGTAATTTAAAAAAAATTAAATATATAATTATGTTTCAGTTGCTGTTATATATTAAAGTCTTCTCTACAAATAAAGATTTCCTTCAGCTCGGCCCGTTTTAGTTGCTGTTATATACTAAAGTCCTCTGCTCTTCCAGCTCGTTCCACGATATTCCGTTTTAAATATTTTCCATCTAGTCTTGTTCAGTCTTTTTTATAATTTAGTCTGTCCACCTGTCTAGCGGTCTTTTTTGTCTATATTTCCTGTTGCCTTTTGAGCCATTCCAGACCATCACACCATTTGTCCATTTCTTATTGTCCATTCTAGCAGTGATGTATCCAATCCGATTCCATCTGATTTGATGATGATTTAAAACATCTATTATTTTTGTTTTTTTTTTGTTCCTCTTTTTAAATCCTTCATTTTTCCTCTTTCTAAACGTCGTAACCTTTAATATAAAAATGGAGTAGATTTTCCTTTCACCCGTTTAAATTTTTTAATTAGTCTAATTACAGTATATCGATTTTTATGATGCATATAAGGGACTCGTGTCTAGAACTTCCTTTTTTAATTTAGGTGTAAAGCACACTTCTTTAATATTTGTGAAACTGTAAATTTTTATTTGAAATACTGCACCCATCTCGATTAGTTAGTGTGTATATATGTTCGTATGCACTTGTTTTTATAAGGACACGCTTCAAGTCGCAATTATTAATCGATATTGTTGGTTCCTTTACTGTCTGTTGGTAAACTATCAGAATAGAAACCTATTGATTTTTTAAATCAATCGTCTAATATTTTATTTTTTACAAAAACGTCTTTTTGTGCTCGAATGAAAAAGGTGACATAACATCGAGTTTTGTTCCTCATGATACGTAGAAAAAAATTCGTTTCTGTCCATAACCGAGTTTATTAACTAATCGGTCCAATTACCTCTGCATTAATCTCTTTACTTATTGTAGATACGTTGAATAAAAACTTCCAAAGTAGAACTTTCTTGTTATTCTACTTACCCTTCTGGTTTTCTGTTCCGGTTTAGATTCCAAAACTCCTGTTCGCTCTGTGCTAAACTATTGTGGTTTATATGATGATTTACGTGCATATATTACTCACGCCTCACCATCAATAAGTAAATGTTTGTAAATATAATTATATAAAAACATAAATAAATTATTATAAAAGTTGAAGAGTTCATAATTAACGTGAGCTTAAATCCATTTTCTTAGATGTATTGTTTTTGAAGGTTTTTCAATAACGATCAATAGGCATAATATCAGCAATGAATTTTTCAAGACATTTTATAACTTTTCTGCTGTCCTCGGTCTCCATTTTGTGCGGATTTCCTTCCCCCATCCTTCTTCTGTTTCCTGTTCCCATTAATTTTTTTTAAGTTTAAAAAAGAAAAACTATTTCATACTGACGTCGATAATAATCGATAATAATCGGCATCTAATTTTGAAATAAATGTAAATCATAAATCTGGTATACGCATTGTAAAATATACATATCTTCATTAATTTACCGACCCGTTCCCGTTTTTATTTTAATCGATTATTGAAAGAGAAACTTATAAGGGTTATAGTTTATACAAATTTATTGTTCAAATCAAGAGTATTAAATCGATATTAATTTTATTTATTTTACAGCGAAATTGACAGCAGTGGTATTACCTTTTCTGTTTATATCGATAACCTAGTAACATGTTGCCATATACCCCCACACATAAGTAGACTAACAAATTTTGAACTTTACTTGGCCTTGTTGTACAAATTCCAATTAAAAATAAATCTAAGCCAAATTGTATTATCTTGATATTCAAACATCATGAAATTTTAATATAGCTCATCTCCCGTTCCTAACGCATTTGAATGAAAACATAAATTTAAATGTTGTGATTAAAAAAGATCCGAACAAATATACAAAGACTTCATCGTTGTATATTTGTTCGAATGTTTTGTTGTGTTGTTTGTTTTTTATATAGTATTATTAATGTCTCGTATTATAATAAATATGATGTTTGCTACAAAAAGTATTTTTATTAAAAAAGATCAAAACACATTTGCCAATATGACCAAATTGGTAATCTCATTAAAACAAACGTAGATGTTTCTCCAAAAACAATACTCTGTACGTAAGAGATTAGGTTATTTTGATTATAATTTCATAATGGTAGATAACTTTTACCAACGTAATTAAAACTTTTACAAAATTCTTGGTTGAAATAATTTTTTTCCTGCTCGATAAAGGTAATATAAACATACTCGAATAAGTTTTATGATGTAACTAAAGAAAATGTTAATGTAATGCTTTATTAGGGTTGTCTCCAGAAAGTGAAACTTGTCATAAATTAACTTAAGGTAAACCTGTCCTCAGTTTTCGGTGGAAAGTCTTATAAAGTAACGACGTTACACAAAGTTGTTTTTAGTGTTCGTAATTCTTTTTCAATTAACTAAAAGCATTAGTAAAACCAAAATTAATTCCCAAAGGTCATACGTCAATTTCGTAAAATATGCTTCTACTAAGTCTTTTATTTGAAAGTTTTTATTGCTAGTCATTAGTAAAGTAACGTAAATTTCATAATGAACTACGTACAAAAAAGAATGTAAATTAATTACAGAATAAAAATGTATTTAACAGCAAAGCTTATCTCAGTAAGGTCACTGTTTCTTAATGATAATGATGCTATTCTTGCATTAGAGTATTTTTAATTAAGAATGATATTTTCTTTTTGTAGAAAATAGAAAACAAAATTAATCCCAAGTTAAATAATGATACGATCTGGACAATTGAACCCATTTTGGAATTACCTGGTCATCTGTGAATTTGAAGGTAATTTGTTGTAAAGACATCAATTTAGAAAAGATGGATAGGGAATCAGAACGTTTGTTCCTTTTTTACTACCATATAGATAGTCTGTAAACTATCACGCTTACTCATCAAGTCTAAATTATTACTTATATTAAGGGTATAAATTACTTATCCTAACGATTTTTTTGTAAAGGACAATATTTATTTAAATGAAATACAATGAATGAAAGAAGTATTTATTTCGACAAAGATTTCATTTCACACATTGAAATGAGTCTTGATAAATTTAACATTTTGTTAAGTTTATTTTGAAGATTTATTTTCCAATTTTATAAGTTAACCTTAGGAAATAGGCATATGTTGTCACATATTTGTTATTACATCTTATTTTTATATCGTATTGCATTATACATTTTAACATAGAGAAAGTGTTTGCCAAAAAGTCCTCTGTCTGACTATTTTTTTTGACTTGCGTCATTATAATTATCACTTGTCAGCTTCTTCTCGGTATAATCTCACAACATATGCATTGCCTATATTCATTCTGAAAATCAAGGTTATTTTATGGAATATTTTTTTAATTAAATTTTGAGATTACCTCCTATAATTTTTTTTTATGTTATAGTAGTTAAGCTTATTTAGGGGACATTATTTCGACATGAGAAATTTCAATTTATTTCATCGCACTCAATAAATTAAATATAATTGTAACTATGGTTTAGTAGTGCTGTTGCACTTGTTTTTCTGTAACTTATTTATAATATTAATTGTTTAAATATTTTTTATGCTTTTTTGACTATAGGAGTTTATGCTGTCGTGAGCTTAACAAATATCGATGAAATAATGATGAATATTTATAAAATATGTGAAATGATTCTTGAAAAACAAATACGAAAGTGAAATCCTGAATGAAAAAGTTGAGAAATGGAACTTTTTTTTTGGATTATAGGTTGCAGTTCAAGATTGAATACGTGTAACTAGCGTAAACTATTATTTAATTTCTTTTAAATTTTTGGCGGATTCCTCATAGTATAAAATAACCGAGGTTCAAATTTTCTGCCTAGTAGAAAAGTATAGACTTATTAAGCGATTTAAAAAACCTCTCGGTATATTATTTTTAAATGCATTTGTAGGAAAGACATAAATAAAGTATCATTTTACGAATGTTCCCTAATTACTTTTATCGGCATTACCAATGTATACGCTTTGGGAAATTTCGATAAATGTTTTTATTTAATAATAGTAATTTTGTGAAATATAAGTTTTTTGTTTTTGGTCATATTTTTTGTTGAAAAACTATTAGTCACTCAAAATTCAGGATACTTTTAACTAGTCATGCTATGTTGGAAGCCAGTGAATTAAAGTAAAAATTTGTAGTCAGTTAAATAATAAACTTGCATGCTGTCAGGACCAAGGTAAGGAACTACAATGAAGCGCCATATTCACATTCAAACTCTTAACCTCCATATAGTTTGGTAACTAATCTTCTTTACGGCACACTAAAAGAAAAGTGAATAGCTGCTAAAATAATGTCACTTCCAGGAAGTCTCTCAGTAATACTAATTTGAAGTTATTTAATTTCACTTTATTATGACATTTCCAAATTTATGAGAAAGGAATAAGTGGATTTCAATAAGTGGCATTTTTCCTGCATAACTCCAAAATTACTCTTTCAAATAAATTCACGAATGAAGCATCATTTGATGCATCTTAACAGACTGTGTGACACTTGCTCTACAAATTAATATAACAGCCATGGAATCCTTTATTTTCTTCCTTAAAATCCTTTATAATGGTTATCATTCGAAACAGATTCAACAGGCTTTTTTAAAAATAACTTTTATAATTTTTTATACAAGATATTTATAGTAAGAAATAAAGTTGATAAAGGCACGTAAAATCAGCACTATGAGGGTTCCGTAGGTATACACTTACATACAAGTTTTAAGGGTGTATTTTTGCTAATACCATAGATTCTTACCTCCCATGACTTATACAAATATTAATATTATTTTTCTCCGTGAAATGTAGTACCTAGCATAACTTTCACGGACCTAAAAATACAAAAAAATATTGTCAAAAACTACGAGATTTACAAAGATTATTCCGAAAAACTTGTAACTATATTCATTGTTTACAGCCAAAGCGGCAGAACTACGATTCTTGTTTGTATACTAGCAGAAAACTAGTACAAAACTCAATCTGAACTTTGTTGCGTAGAAAGAATTTATTTTCACTATTAAATTTTTGCTTTTAAAGTACTTAAACATGAAGTTTTTGTTTTACCTGAAAATAAAGTTTTAGTGTATATTTGTATATTATGAAGTCTTTCAGATTAGAGTGTACAAATATCTAATAACGTATTTATTTTGAACTACGATATAACAGATGGAATGGAGGAATCAATAGATTGATGACTAGGATAAAAAATTCGGAGTCGTCAATCTATTAAGCTTTTATATTCTATTATCCTTATAACTTAACTTTAATATTCTTCTGAAGTAAATTTCCACTCCTAAGCAATATTTTGAAACAGTAAGAATGGGAATGGGAGGTACTTACCTTTACGATAATTACAAATATCAATATTATTTCCAACGTGTAAATATAGTGCTAGTATATTATTCACAAGCCAAAAATTATCCCAACTTTTTCAAAAATTATGAAATTTAGAAGCATTATTTCGTTAAATACCAAGTGACGCATTTTATACGTTGTTTTAATTTCAGCGGTCTTGAAGATAGAGAGCAACATCTCGAGTACAATGATTCTCAATATACTGCAAAGGTATATACGGGAGATTAGAATTTTTTATCATTTGCCCTTTCACGTGATACCCCTCATGACATATAAAATAAAAATATTAAGTACCATAATCTAGTTACACCCTTTAAAATTACATTACATTTGGGTATCATAAAAACATTTGTTTATCGGAAATACAACACTATATACAACGATAAAGGAAACTATGCGAACAAATTATAATCAGATATAAATACCAAGATTTTATTTTCATATTCGTTTTGCTTATAGTAATATTGTAATAAAACCAAAACGACCTCTGTCGAAAGACGTATAACATACCATCCGTAGTATAACTTTTGAAATTGTTGATGCCAGTTACTCGAAACATTTTTATTTCTAATCAAATATACTTGCACAATAAATCACAACATTTGGCCTTTATTATTTTAAATTTGATATTAGGCTGTATAAATATTTAGTAGTAGTTTAAGACATATAAATTGTTGTTTATATCTATACATAAAATAAAACTGTAAAGTTTGTGTGTACAGAACACTGAAAATATTTGCAAAAATAATTGGGTATGAAGGAGAAATAATAAATATCATTCAGACCATTTTTGTGTTCGCGAGTCTGTTTATTTCTCATTGGCAAGAACAGTCGCAGTTATTTCGATGAGGTTTCATGGGCAATTTTTTGTGTCAATCGACCAAGTAAAAATAATATATGATTAGTTATAATTAATAACAAAGCGCACAGCGAGTTTTGTGCTTTGTGTTGAATTTTTAAAAAAATTATATTAATAGAATTTGTTGCGTGTATTAATCTTACAATTAATATTAATCACTAAGGGTCCACGTGAATGAAGTCATCGGACATAGCTTATTCATCATAAAAGTATTTTAACCCACAATTTCTACGGCATGAATTTAGTACCTTACAAATTTCAATATAATTGCCCAAAATTGTTTATTGTAAATTCTCCTGTAGAATAAATAAAGAGAACTTAACAAAAATAAAGGCATGATAATATCAACAAATATGTTAAATTTTGTCACTCATCCATTCATAATAATTCAATAATTTCAATAGTTATTGATTGCTTTTTAACAAAATTACTTTATTTAAAATTTTATTTAATATTTTATAAAATTTTTGAATATTTAATCATAGAAATTTTAGTATTACAGAAATATTTATGAAAGACTGAGGATATGGGAATGTTAGGATATAAGTTAACTTTATTGTTAAAAAACTCTTATTTTGTATATCACTATGACACGTATCTGTTTTTTCTCCATAGGCGATAAATAAAAAAAAAAATATTTTGATTTAAAAATCTGTCGCGCTTCGCGTTTGCAGAATATTTAAAAAAAATTAAACCTATTTATACAGATCATACTTATACCCCGTTAGATAAGCATATAAATATTATCACAAGGATTATTTGCAATTTTTGTTTATAATATTACCAAAATTATCGCGAATAAACTTTTAAAATTATTTTAATCGTGTTATTATTAAACTTCGAAACTATTTCAAACGTATTACAAACTATCTAAATTATTTCAAATCTACCATTACTAAATGTTCATAACAAAAGAAATATTCCAATATTATTTCAAAAGCTCTTTAATTTTGCTTTGCTACATGCAATTAAGTAGACTTCAGTAAAACCTAAATTAAGTAAAAGGTAATCAACGGACAGCTTTTTAATACATTGTCTATCTTTAAATAATAAAACGTCTATCTACTATTTAGTTCACGAATTAAGCACAGAAGATTAATCACTGTCATTCGTCAACCCCGAAATCTCGATTTAACTGCCCACTACATTATTTCATGACACAATTTATGACCAAGTAGCCTGTCCAGTAAAGCCTGCGCCCCGAAATCTTTGTTTGTCTTGTCAGTATCGACAGCTTTGATTTCGTATGAGAAGCCTACTCATCCCTTGTCTTTAGATCTAACACTTGTAAAATCACGTTCGGGTCATTAATAATCAGTATCTCCTGTTTGATGGGCCTTTTGGGTAAACATTATGACGACTTTATTGCTGTTAGGATCGCTGATAGTGTAAGAGGTAATGACCGTTGTTAAGTTCCACGTCAATATTTTGTACAACGACAATTGTGGACGGACGAGTTTAAGAAGCTGGAACGAGCTATAGGTTTCGTCAGAAGAGACTAGTCCTTAAATTTCCAATTATTTATAAAAAGGAACCCTAAAAATTTCGATTTATCCATTTAAATAATAAAAGTTTTTGACTATAATTACAGTTTCCGTTGGCCGAATGTCTACTCACACTTTACTTTTTACTACGCATGTGACAGATTGTATTGCATGTGTCGACGCTTGATTATGTTCTTTTCACAATAGAATATAATCAAGCATCTTTTTCATTATCTAAATGCCGGCGAATGTATTTAACGCTATATATTAAAGTAGAAATTAGAACATACTGTTCGTACAGTTAGTAGAGTTTTAGCATCGATACTATTATTATCCTAATACCACTGTCATTCTAGGCATAAATAATCATTAAAACACAAATATTGCACATGCTAATTTTAATTGGGGTAATTGCTTCTTAATATTTTCTTAATACATTTCTGTTTGCAAGATTGCTAAAAGGTAAAGAAATTGCAAATATTCCAAATATTTCGGTTTTGAAAAAATTTATTAAATGCATTTTTAATAAGAACGAAAGGAATAAAAAGTACTTCTCTTTCACCGAAAAAAAATTCTATATTTTTTTCGGTGAAAGAGAAGTTTTATTTACTTCATGTACATACTTCTGAATTATGTTTAGGTAACATATTCGTCACTTGTCAATGCAGTCGTCAATTTCGAAATCAGGTTAAAAGTTAAGAGCGATTTGTTTATGACAAGATTTAAGAGAAAATTTATCTTACATTACAAAATTACATTCTGTCTAGTTAACTATTTATTCAATTTAGTTAATGAATTTAATTCGCGTTTTAACATATTTATGTATATATTATTAGTAAATATGGTTTCATTGGATATGATATCAGTTCGGAATGTATTTCAAATAAAGTTAGCGACATATTTTCGCTGTCGGTCTTTCAGAGTGTTAAATATATATATATATATATATATATATATA
Source organism: Druceiella hillmani (assembly GCA_039881145.1). Classification (NCBI taxonomy): domain Eukaryota; kingdom Metazoa; phylum Arthropoda; class Insecta; order Lepidoptera; family Hepialidae; genus Druceiella; species Druceiella hillmani. The sequence continues at coordinate 15,083,931 of JAYKKI010000045.1, forward strand.
TATATATATATATATATATATATATATATATATATATATATATTTATTTGATGTTTGTCTTTCAGATAAAATTAGAGATATATTTTCTGCACTTAGGTAGAATAAATGACAATAGTTGTTATCTCATTATGATACATGGCGTCTTTTTGAATTCTTCTAGAAAAGTAATGGGCATATTATTTGTCAATATGTCAATGAATATTTTCACGAATATATTTAGAACTATTTTGCACATAATTTGAAATAAATGTAAATAATTTTCTATCTATGCTGAGTCATTCTTTAAATTACCCACCACACCACAAATCAAATACTTATGTGTGCTATGTGCTCTAACTAAGCTGTTTATGTAAATATTTTGAGTATAAGATATATGCGGGTTAATAAACTTTGACATTGTGCCAAATTTAAAATTTCTAGTTCCAGACAGCGAACACAATGACAACCATCACTTTAAAAATAAAAGGTTTAATTTTTTTTAAAACTATCTACTAATATTTAATATGTTTGACGTGATGTAATAATATTTCTACTTTCTTTAATTTCTTTACTACGACCTAGGTTTCATTGTATTACAACATCCTCAGGTGGGCAATTAGCAAAGATGTTCCATTAATATTTATGTATCTACTGATGTGTCTACTAATATTTATTTTTATGTGTCATTCAAATAAATTTTATATAAATTGTGTACTTTCTAAAAATAAATTTTAATTTGGTAACCCTTGCTTCTAGCGTAAAATTATGTAACTCGTATTCACGCCACGTGTACCACCATGGGATACGTCTGTACGTGCTAAAGGAATCACGTATCAAATTGATTCTTTTGATATTCACAACATATGTATATATGAAATATTAGACCCGTTTTATTTGTGTTCATATTTATTATATCGCAATTTAGGTTTAGATTTATGCATAACGATGTAAAAAATATGCTATCAAAAGGTTAAAATTATTAACACGTAAGGATATTTAAAAACTTTAAATCATTTTATTTCGACACATATTTACTAAAGCGTAACATATTTTCTTTCATTTCATATTTGTAAAAGCATACTTTAGATTTAGATATACGCATAAAAATGTTAAGAAATATGTTATCAAAAGTTGGAAATTTTGAACAAAAGAATTAAAAACTTTGAAACGTATAGCATATGTGCCTATCATTTTCATTAAATTGTGTGAATATCTTGGAATGAAAAATTTGTTGTAGCACCAACTTTTACCCATTAAAGTTGCTTTAAATAATTTCAATTCAAATTACGAAAATGTGCGATGTGTAAATTATAATGATATAAGTATTTTTGTGATGAATTTTACATAAAGGATTTACGTGATTCAAAATTAAGATATAACTTTAATAATATTTAGTAGTAACAGATTTAGTTGCCGTGATTTTAAACCGTGCATGGAAAATCACTTCCCTCTTCTAACACCAAAAATTTTGAAAACTATGGAAAGGATATCAAATACATTTATAGGAGAAATCTAACTTGCGGCTGAAAGTAAGGAAGTTCACGAAGTGTGTTCACCCCACACAAAGAGAAAGTAAAGAAATTCATTATATCATCGTTTAAATAACAGAACATTCAGTTGAGTAAAAGAGATGCCAATAAAATAATCTGTGTTTTCTGTAATACAGTGTGTTTTGTTATTTCAATTCCATGTCTTTTTTAATACATTAACCAATCAAATTTTAAAAGTAAACCAAATACTTAATTTAAATATATCTTATATACACAATCTGATAAGCAAAAGCGACCGCGCACTTCCCGAATTCAAATTATTTATTTAGGAATGAGATGAGAAAACTGTGTGTGAATTTCTAAACTGTTCTAAAAAAAAGATTTTTCATAAGTAATTGTATTTTTTGTTAAAAGCTTGTAAAAAAATCTGCAAAAATGTTATATTCTATGCTTCAATACATTATATTAATTTGCAAAAATTTCATATTCTACGCTTCAATACATTTAGTGATGTAACTTTTTAACGGAATATTTTCATAGAATTTCTTCGATAAATGGCCCACATTCCCATTTCTAAAAATATGTAAGCATATAACTTCATCAGGGAAAATATGTTCAATCCGTACTACCTGGTATTTGTTTAAATTTGGCCATTATAAGAAATATACAATATTATAATTATAGTTGGTATAAATATGTAGATATCTCCCATTCACCTATTCAGCTGTTAAATTTATCCATATGTGAAACTAATGGGGAAATGTAAAACATAAACGGAGTTTGCTCTTGAAAACATTTAATTTCGCCATTACTAACAATAGCATTAACATTAGCATTGACAGAATATCAATATTTTTAATTAAATTTTATCTTTGTTGTAGAAAACTCACTGAACAGATCTTTATAGAAGAAAAAAAAATTCTAATGCTATGAAGAGTATAACTTCGGAAGTTTAAAAATTTACATTAGATGAACGAAAATCATCACTTCCAGCCTTTAAAATAATCGACAAGTTTAGATAAAATATAGAATATTTATAAACTTTTTAACCGATTTCAAAGAAGAAGAAATTCTGAATATCTCCGGTTTTTCTGAAGCGATTTATCGATTTTTGTTTCATTTGGAACGGTACATTTCTAATATATGTATGTTCCTAAAATATCTCACTTTCGTTTTAAATCTGACTAAAAAAAACTGACGATGAAACATAGCGTTACCCAAAATTTAATAACATAGATACCGTAACCAAGTTTAGATGATATGAGTCTAATCAATTTGGACGACGATTTTTTTTATTTGGGAGAGTATACTACAAGTATGGGTATTTGAAATGTTAGTTAGAATTTAACCATGGAAATCAATATTGAACAGCACTAGTACCATGATCATATTTCGGTCATAAGGGTCTAATGATAATAAGACAATATTAAGAGCCATATAACTTGATCTTTAGCAAAATCAGAGTTTGTTTTTCAGACTCGTATGATTTATCTTAATATAGCAAGGAAATAATAGGGTAAACAGGTAGAGTGGCGTTTATATACGGGTACTGTACAATGAGAAATATACGGGTATACACAATACAATTTCAACACTTGATCCACCAATATTGATGTTGCGGATGTACTCCTGTCTAAATCCTAGGATTTGAAGATCTACTGTTTTTATATTGGAATTTTGTATCTTAAGTAGAGACTGTCATTAAACACCGCATTCTGACTCTTCAGCCCTTCCGCTGCAGGGGTATTGCCGCCTAAACTTTGAGGCTTAATGATCGATCTGCTGTTTTTAAAATGGTATTGTGAGTCTCAAGCAGAAATTCTGTCATTCAAATCTGAGTTCCATCTTCTCAGTCTGACGTTGCAGGAGTACTGCCTGCCAAAACCGTGCAATTTGCAAGTCTGCTGTTTTCAAATAAGTATTGTGTGTTTAAAGCGGAGACTCTGTTATTGAATCCCGAGTTCTAAATTATCATTTTCAACACAATAATCGTAATGCCTGTCTATAATGTGATATTTGAGAGTTTAATATGTTCAAATTGGAATCGTGGATCTCAATCCGATATTCAGTCATCAAACTTCAGTATTCAAGTCATGATTCCTGATGCCACAAGGTTACTGTGTATCTAAACTGTGAGACCTGACGATCTGCCGTTTTTAAAACTGTGTAATGTATATCAAGCAGAGATTTTGTCGTTGGACTCCGGTTTCCAACTCCTCAGTCCCGATACTGCATGAGCATTGCTTGTCTAAACCAGGAAACTTAAACCTGTTCTGTTTTTATATTAGTTTTGCAGATCCCAAGCACAAAACAAAATCTTTTAGGTAATCCCGATATGCAACTCTTTACTTTTGATACTGCATATGATAATGTTTACCTTTATCGTGAGATTGAAGGGTCTGCTGTTTTTAAATTAGTATTTTAAGTCTCGAAAAAAATCTCTAAACTTTAGGTTCCAATCTTTCAACCTTTATTCTTTGAGTATTCTGTCTGCCTTGAACGTGTCTTGAGGATCTGCTGCTTTTAAAATAGTACCGTTGATTCTAAGTATATTTATGTCATTAAACTTTATGTTCCTATATCTCATTTCTCATGCTACAGGGTTAATGCCTGCTTAAATCATACGACTTGGGAACCTGCTGTTTTGAAATTAGTGTCATGGGTTTTAGGCAGAGCCCCTATCATTAAACTTTGAATTCTAATTCATTAGCTGATGTTACATTATTACGGCATAGTTTGTATATGTTAACTCCTATTTTTGTCATTAACCAAGAAATTTAGATCATGTTCTTTATATTAATATTATAAATATTAGTTAGAATTTCGTGATCAAAAATGACATATTTCTTCAATTATTTACATGGAAGTTGCCGTGATTTAGTTTCTTCGAAAAAGGTCTAATGATAATTTAGTAATAAAGGCTATATAAATTATTGAAATACTCACTACGTTGAAGCCAAAAGAGGATATATGTTTGTGTATTTACACATTTATGTACGTATCTAGATATATATGAATATATTTAGGTAAATACTGCAAATATTTGTGAAAATTTCAATAAATGAGATATAGTTTTTACCAAATTTATCATTAGTTCTTAATATTCTAATTAATCACAATTAAATGAAACTACGTGATGTAGTATTATTTCTACTTTCTTTGGAATAAAAAGAAAGTAGAAGTAATACTACATCACGTAGCTTTAATTAATTGTGAATAATGAATTTCTACAAAATTAACGCCAAATTTATTCAATATTCTAATTAATATAAAATATTATAGGCAGTAAAAATTAAAAGTTAAACATTTTTCCAAAAAAAATATTAAACCAAAATTTGAATAATCGCCGAGAAAGAAGCACGACAAAAATTATGAAATAATGAAGATTTTAGTACTCAATTGAAATTTTTGCGGTAAAACATTATTTCCAAAACTGAATAAGTGCAAAATATTGCTAAAATATTTTTAAAGCCGGTGCCAAGTAGAACATAGTACTTATTATCTGTATGTGCAGAAACTTGAGAGAGAAGAGAAGCGTTAAGTTGGTACCGACTCCGTAAATCTAAAGGAGTAGCAGTATTTGGCCAATAAATTTAGGTTTGGAAACGATAATGTATTGCAAAAGTTCCAACTGAATAATTGTATTCCGTATCATTTTGAGCTAATAACTTTATAATTTGCAAGTTAATGGTGATATTTCTTGTTATTTACCAGTTATATGATATCTCATAATATTTATCCATATGTCCCTAAGAACCTATTCTTTTCGGAACCTTTAAATAAAAATTAAGAAATATGCGGATGCTAACAAACACACCTATTATACCAATCATATAAATAAAATTATTGACAATGTATCATGCTAGAATGTAAATTAAAAATATCAATATATTTGAGAGGGCAGAAAAAAAATTTAATACCAAAAAGTTGAAAATTCGAAATTGCAAAATAATAAAAGCACGGTATATTAGGAAATATTTTGTACATTTCCAATTAATATCTGCTTATTTTAAATTATGCAAGTAAATAATAAAATAGGCAGAAAGTAATAGACCCATTGAAAATTTAGTTCACTAATACATAATAGTTATAGTTCTAGTTATAGTTCTAGACACATGATCTAGTTATAGTTCTAGACAATATTATGCTGCGGAATTGAACTGAATGGTTTTCAGCAATTTGATTCATACCTGCAGAAAAAAATATTCAGTAACAAGAATAAACTGCATCAAGCTTTTCAGCCGCCATGTGATTATGTAGAGCGATAAGATGAGTGTTAAGAAATTAATGTAATAATCAATTAGTATTATTGAAATATTCAATACTAAATATTAACTATATCATATTTTTATTTCAAAATTATCTATGAAAGGTATGTCACTTAAAATTTTATTAACTTCAAATGGTATTTAATTATTTACAAATATATGATGCAAAAATTTAATTAAAATGGACTTATAAAAAGTAACATTGTATTTAAGTTCACGGGGTATGCCAAAATTTAGTGGAAAACCGCTCTATTTTTGCACATTTTCAATTAATTTAATTCACAACGGTAAGTGTCTAGTCACAATTGGGTTGATTTTAATATGCGGCTAGGTGTGACGTGCGTTTGCTTAGAAAAAAACTATCATACGAGAAGTATGTGCGTATATGTGCTCCTTCGGTTCTTACTATCATGATATATTTCTTCTGAAAATGGAACGTCTGTTTATTTTTTAATCTGCTTATCTTTAAACGCAACTACGGATTCTTATTAAATTTTTATATGTTGATAATATATATCTGAAATTAAAAGGTAGACTTATTAATTTAATCTTTGAAAGTAGAGGAAATTAGTCCATTTCAGATGCCAAATTCATGGACTAATTATTACGTGGCGTTTTGTTTTAGTCCTGACTATCATCACATAAATCACTCAGTATGTCACACTGCGCTATAAAAAATATTAAAGCAAGCTTGGCAAATTATACACAAAATAATACTGGCCTCATATCACGCGGCTAAAACCAGAGATAAAACTAGATTGTTTATTTCTTTTACTCACGATTGGCAAAGTATTCTGAGATTATTTTTGTTAGTGCTTACGTCGAAAGAATGGAAAACATATCTTACAGAGTAGTAATAAAAAAAAAATTTATCGTTAAAAGTTTCCATAATTTTATTCCTTTATATTTTAATACTATATGCAGTTGGAAAAACGAGAAATAAACAATAATAAGATGATAAATTTAAATATTGTACTGTTATTGCTAAAAGATTCATCATATTTCCAATTCTCTGCTACAAAATTCTCCTGGGGGAATGTTTTGAATTTTCTTTACAAGATTTCTTGTGATAATTTAGTAAAATTTATTCCTTACATAGTCAGAAATTTTCTAAGACAATATTTTTATTAAATGAAGATAAAGACCGTCTACCTTGCCTATGGAAAATTACATTTTAGCATCGTTGCGTCATACAAAATATCTGTATTCTAATATTTCTTTATATTTAAAAAAATCGGGAAACCTTTTCTATCAGGCCTCATTTTTATGTTTCATCAGCTCATTTAGTTTGTTTCCTAATGTAATTTACGTAATTTTTCCAAGAAACTGTGTCTAATTGAAGCTAAATTTTTTTGAAATATTATGTTTGTACATGCATTGCTTTTGCTACTTTTTTCACTGTTTATAAAAATTATTTCTATTGAAATGTAATCAGATATATTTTTTTATATTTGTTATAATACATAATTCTTCAATCGTTTAAGCATTGTGAAATTTTACATAAAGGCATTTATTTAGTCTAGTCACACCATTCCCTAATATAAAGACTATGAATATATAGCTATCTGAAAACCTCGATGTTTTAAACATTATCATGTCTCTAATTTTTAATAGCTAATTTTTGTTATAATTATAAAAATTTTAATTTCAAATAGTATATTGAACGAAAGTGAAACTTCTTTTTTAAATCTTAAAATCTGACCGTATCCAAAAGTTCATACTCAACATTAAAACAAGAGCGGGGTGATGTAATTTTTACTATTGCATGTTATTTTATGAGACTGAATGAGAAGGAGAGATACTGAAAACACTTCTCTCTAACTTGTCATTAAATTTGGAAGTTCATAACTTGTTTATTTTCGAACAATTTTCAAAATTTCCCCGCTACTGATTTTAGTTAAGCTTTTATTTAATATTATTTTAATAATACCAAGAAATTATGAAGTAATCAAATACTCTATTTACTTAAAACATAATTTCCTAATCGTAATATGTTTTCAGTTACGTTATAATCTAACATAATTAAAACACCAGAGAGAAAATTTAATTAAAATTCGTTCACAACTCAATTTTGAATTAACCAAATATGTTCAAAGCCAAGTTGAAAGAAAAGAGATGTTGTTGTTTGACGAAACGAAGCTATTTACTTATGCATACAGCAAATTACGTACTGCTCCACAGTAAGGTCAATACAATTGTCGAGTAGAGTATGATGAGAGACACGCGAATTATTGTGAATGAATATTGAATTACGAGCCACAGTCGCCTGCCCGCTTATTTATTTATAATTTGAATTTAATGTCTCCTAGTCTTTGTGCCGAATTGATAAGTTTTCCTTTAGTCTCACACTGGAAACGGAAAAAATATTCCAAACGCTTGATTTAGCGTTACAAATTTCTAGAAATTTTCGTTTTCTGTCATTGTTCTATTTGCTGCACAAATCGTTAGTAGATTGTAATAAGTCTATAAATTTATATCGATTAAACAGAAGTTAATTATCCACAAGTAACCAAATAGAGTTATATTTTTGATGGGAGAAAAATTATGTTGGACGATATCAGTATTTGCGATATTAAGTTATTTTCCATATTTATTTTGATTTTTATTCTATCCGATGCAGGCAAAATTACTACCTTAAATTTTTCACTTAAAAGAAGTATATCTTCCTTTGAAACTATACAGAATAAGTGGCAATGGTGTTACTCGAATTCTAACCAAGAGAACACCAGGTCTATCACTTTAAGTATTTAAGCTCTATTTTTGCCTATAAATTGCGAATCAATACTGATATAAGAAATTAAATTAACACTGGCTGCATAAATTGGCAAAAACTCTTTTATATATGATGCTAAAAGAAAATGCTGACATGTATGAAATGAGAGGCATTTAAAACCACAATGCACCGTGCGCTCATATATGGCTCTAAATGCTGGCACCAGAACAAGCTCGATGCAAAGATAAAAAAGCTAAGATGTGCAGGAAGTACTGGACAGAGTACTGAACAGAGTAAGATCTTAATAGCCCTATAAAAGACAAACTCTTGGAAACACAGCTGAGGAATTCATATGACCCTAAGTATCTTCACCCACCATCGAATCTCTTGAGTTGAGATCTTGAGTGATCTGTTATCAACAACAACCCGAAGAAAATCCAATAGATTTTAGCCTTTAAAAGCTCAAGTTAGTACTAGTATGCAAATATAGAGATAAAACTCCTATAAAACTCCCCAAAAACTCCTATAAAATTTTGTGATTAGTCACTAATATTCCTTTTAACACACTCTTTTTCTCCTAATTTATTTGCACCCCCCCCTCCTACTGAATTTTACTGATACTTTCATAATTTTAATTAAAGTACAAATTAATCTCAGGGCAAGTTTAAAAATAAGAAAAATAAACACGGTAGTAATAAAGTTGAAATAAAGGATTAAAGTTTTATTTTAATTAATAATTTATGTGTATTTATAATCCATTTTTGGATGGAAACATTTGCATTTATTAAAACAGAATTCTTCTTATTTGCCCCATAATAGTAAAATACAAATGTAGGAAAAGCGGATCATAAACATAAGCATCATATCATAAACATAATTAGATGAAACTACGTAATGTAGTATTATTTCTACTTTCTTTAATTTCTTTACCACGACCTAGGTTTCGTTGTATTACAACATCTTCAGGTGGGATAAAGATCTTTGCTAATATCCCACCTGAAGATGTTGTAATACAACAAAACCTAGGTCGTGGTAAAGAAATTAAAGAAAGTAGAAATAATACTACACCACGTAGTTTCATTTAATTGTGAATGAATTTCTACAAAATTAACGCCAAATATATTCAATAATTAGATGCTTGAGAAGCTTAAATAAATTTTAAAATGACTGAAAATTCATAAGTATAATTTGTGTTTCCTAATACTGCATTTTAACTCATAATTAACTGATTTTTATATGTTATGCAATATTTTTAAGTCTTTTTTCTATACTATTGTAATTTTTTTGTTCATTCTTTCCATGATTATACTCTTTGATAAATCTATATCATTAATATTCAATATGGAATGTATGTGTAAAGATCACATTAAAGAAATAATTTTCTTTCTGTTTTTGCATTATTTATTATCATCGTCGACAATCAGCCTCAAGCCTTTTATTTCTATGACTTTGTTTTGTATGTATTTATCATCTTATTTTCTTGCTCATGGAAGATTGGGCTATAATTGACGTAATTCATAAAATCTTACGAAAAACCTACTTTTGTAAACGTAAATACATACATATATGTATATATATATATATATATATATATATATATATATATATATATTTATATATACGAATATTGCTGTTGATTCTATGATATTTCTTCTTAACACTTCTTTTGACGAAGTCATCTTGCTCGAGGAGAGTAGACTATAGCAGAGCGTTTCTCCGGTATTCGTTTATATAATTTCTTTGCAGATTTATGGTTCTATATTTTAGAAATATTATTTCTGCTGCGGAAGGCTTAAAAATAATTTAATCATTGAAAAGCGTGCATTAAAAAAATTACAAATCATATACGGCCGCGTAAATTAGTCTATCATAAATTGTCACAATACCTTTTCAGTATAAAATTGTGGATTTCTATTTATTAGGGGGAAATATAGATTTCTATTTATTAAAGTGTGGCGTGTAATATTAACGCTATGTGTATGCTATATATAAAACGGTTGCCACCATAATATTATTAGATAGGAAATTGGGTGGAAGTTTTTCAAACTGCTCCAATGATGTTTCCATTGATTCTTCATGCGAAGATGCCATGAAGTTTTCATTGATTCTGTGTACGTTGATGCAATGATGTTTCATTGATTCTGTGTGCTTCGATGCAACGTTGTTTTCCTTGATTGTGTGTGCTTAGATGCAATGTTGTTTTCATTGATTCTATGTGCTTAGATGCGATGTTGTTTTCATTGATTCTGTGTGCCTAGATGCAATGTTGTTTTCATTGATTCTGTGTGCTTAGATGCAATGTTGTTTTCATTGATTCTGTGTGCTTAGATGCAATGTTCTTTTCATTGATTCTGTGTTTAGATGAAATATTATTTTCATTGATTTTATGTGCTTAGATGCAATGTTGTTTTTATTGATTCTGTGTGCTTAGATGCAATGTGGTTTTCATTGATTCTGTATGCTTAGATACAATGTTCTTTTCATTGGTTCTGTGTGCTTAGATTCAATGTTGTTTTGATTGATTCTGTGTTTGTAGATGCAATAATGTTTTCATTGATTTTGTGTACATTGATGCAATATTGTTTTCATTGATTCTGTGTGCTTAGATGCAATGTTGTTTTCATTGACTCTGTATACGTTGATGCAATATTGTTTTCATTAATTCTGTTTGCATAGATGCAATGTCGTTTTTATTGATTCTGTGTGCTTAAATGCAATGTTGTTTTTATTAATTCTGTGTGCTTAGATACAATATTGTTTTCATTGATTCCGTGTGCTTAGATGCAATGTTGTTTTCGTTGATTCTGTGCGTGTAGATGCAATAATGTTTTCATTGATTCTGTGTGCTTAGAAGCAATGTTATTTTCAATGATTCTGCAAGATTTGAAATGAAGTAAAGCTCTGTTTATTTGAATCAACCCACTAGAAATAAATTTATAGTAACTTTAAATATTTATGAGAAACCAACTAACTCGAAAAAAGTTCAATTATTATAGTTGGCGTTACGACGTTTTATGAGTCTTACAGTTAATAATATTTTCTTTTACAGTTTATTTGTGTAGAGCTCTGATTTATGATACTCTGAAGTAACCTTGTTAAATATTTTACTAATTATTAATTTATTCTGATCTTATTAATCTTTAAATTCAATGTATATAGGGACTAAGCGAAATATTTTCCTTATTATATTAATAACGATTTAGAAAATTTTGTGTTTAAATATATTCTATATTTAGCATATTTTTGTTTTATTGCATTTTTCTTCTATATCTTATTTATGGTTCAATGGAAAACATATCATGGTGTCATAAACTGAGAAATAACTCAATAAATTGCAAATATTTAACGTGTTTTGCCACACATCAGACAAGTGAAAATATTAGCAAACTGAGATATTCCCTTACAAGAGTACAGTTTACATTTGTATTAAATATACAATTATCGAGAAGTCACTGATAATTTAAGAAGATGGTATAAATTAAAACTCGTAATACATAAACCTACAAGTGTAAAAGAGATGATTATTTATTGTTCGGCAAATGAAAATAAAACGAAATTGGTGTAAAATACTTTCATTATTTATTTACTAGTTGGCCTCTGTAATTAACTTGCAAGTCAACGAATGGTAACTGATATCATCGTTTAGATGTTTAGATTGTCAAAAGATGGAGCTGTTTACAATATAAATAAATTCTGTTTGAATGACTTTCGTATATATTAGTTAAACAGAGTGTATATGGCGCTATTTACAGTATAAACACCTTTGAGAGATAATATATAGACAATTAAATAATAAAAAAATAATAAAGATAAATTTGAACCTCTTGCTTATTTTTTTGTTATTAGTATTGAAGGTAATTTCTAAGCTAATAATCATTGGTTTTGACAATTAAATATTAATTGTCATCAAAGCTATAGTTTACCGGCCCAAAAACAACTTGAGAAAATTATTTACAGAGATTTATGAACATGGAGAGACAACGTATATCTCCCCATTATAAATATTTGATGACTAGACTAGCATACAAATACGATGTAGACTAAAACATTAAACATCTGCAAGTAATGGTTCAAAAGTGAATAAGTTAGCAGCATCTATTGAAGTATTTGTGTCTTACAGCGAACGTTTTGGAAGAACCCATACAATAAATTTCATAAACACTTGTATTGTATGCGCATGACATAACGTTTATCTAGATATTGGAATGAGAAATAAATGGTAATTCCATGCATTTTTAGGCAGTTTATTGTAATATTTGATTATGTTCGATATAACTTTTCCGACAGCCTATCTGCCAAGGAAACTAATAAAAACTGAATGGTAATTTTCTTCATTACATATAGTTAATGATGTTCAATATAAAAGTAAAATCCTTCACTTTTACTTTCCTCATACTAGCTAGAATTTTCATTGTAAGTGAAATATTTAGATAATAATATAAAATGAGGCAACAATCAATGAAACTGATGTCAAATGAACGAAGATGTTCTCAATTCTATAGGAAACCGATATATAAAAAGAAAGTTAGCAAAATGTTTCGTAATGAAAACAGTCTCTTTCCATAATGTACGGAAAGGACAACACTGGAATAATAATCTTCTAATGGATAAAATACATCTTTGAAACGGAATTTTTTAAATAAGCTTGGTGAGCTTATTATATGCAAAAACATTCAAAATATTCCTCGACTAAAAAAAATTGATAAATTGATACATTAAATAAATGAAATACAGCAATACCTAGCTTTACGCGGTCCCGTATTCCACTTATTCGTTATAACGCGATTCTTAAATTAGCGCTAAACCGTTCCGGTTTACGCGGCCGTGATTGATAAGTCTATTTGAGCTATTAATTTAAAATTATACATACTGTATGTACGTCAGTGAATTGTAAGAACCCATTATTATCTGCTTCCTATGTCACCACCGGCTACAAAAAAGGAGCGGAAGAGCTTGAGTTTGGAGGTTAATTTAAAGAAGAAGTTGGATAACAATTTGGGTTGTCAGAATCTACCGTACCTACAATTGTAAAGAATCGAGACAAAATAATAGTGCAATAAAACTTATTTGTTCGAGTTCGGTTATTTTGGAGAAAATGAAGAAAATGTTAGCTGTCTTGGTTGAAGGCGTAACTGAAAAAAATGTGCCACTGAGTCAAGATCTAATATGCTCAAAGCAAGTTTGACATACGAGAACCTGAAAAATCAGGAATGTGAAGGGTCTTCTACTACCGTTTGTAGCTACTAGGGGCTGGTTTGACAGATTTAAAACGCTAATGATTCTCCACAACACAGCAATAACCAATAACGGATGAAGCTGCTAGCGCTGATATAGAAGCTGCGACAAAGTTTCCTACCCAGCTACACAATTTCTTACTGCGAGAGAAAATTCATGCTTACCTCGTTTTTAACGCAGATTTCTTCTTGTCTGTTCTGGCAAAAAAATACCATATCATACTTTGATTTGTAAAGAAGAAAGACTTGAAAGTGGTTTTGGAACTTTTACTTATGAACCTCATATTTTGATTTGTAAAGAAGAAAAACATGTAAGTTTTGAAACTTTTACTTATGAATCTCGTAATACGAGTATGATAAGAAAGGTATACAAGTGTACAATTGTAGCAATGAAGCTTATTTGCATGAGTGTTGCATAATAAAGCAGCTCGTGAAAAATATTCATTCAACATTTGACTTAATTTGATATCAATAAAATTACTATTTGAAGTAAACGATTAAATATTTGAAATTACTCGAATTTTTGAGATTTATATTACATTTGGGCAGGTTCGTTAACTTAAACTAATTTTGGTTCGTTTCCTTAAACTAATTTTTTAATAATTTCAACTAGCAATAGTAAAAAATATATAAATCTCTGTTAACCTCAATGATTTTTATTATCCAGGACTTTATAACGTTCAACAAAGTTTACGATTATAAAATAATTTGTTTTTCGTTTCATTCACATCTGTGTAATAATCAATAAGCTATATGATCTACAAGTACGTAACACTCAATAAGATGTATGGTTGGCGATCGATAAGTTTCTGTTGCTATAAGTAACAGCAAACGCTTAAATATCGTGGAATTACGTATTATTATACTCTTTTAAGTCACCACTATAATTTTTAAGAATATTTAGTTTATGCTAATTTGGTCCCTTTCTTTGTATTACTTATAATAGGTGTATAAAAGCCAAGACTCTCTTGTCAGTTTTTCTTACTACTTTACAAGGAGAAATCAAGAGTTGTTTCAGTTCTCTGTCTTGATTTTTCATTGAAGAATACCTCAACAATCGCCTAGCTTTCCATCAACTCACCATTAATTCAACAAGTTATGGATCCTGTAGCCCTAGCTGCTAAAAAGTTCAAAAAATGGAAATTTAGAAAGATTTCTAAACGGTATGATTTATGAACAATAAATTGTCAAACGAAACGACGTAAAAAATGTTCAGATAAATGGTTATAGTTTTATCGGATAATATAAACAAACTAAAAAAAGCGTGGAATCCACTATAAAAGGAAATCATATTTCGGTAAATTTGACATATTCCAAGGGTAAATCAAGTAAATTTCGCACTTCCAAAGGCTCCAGAAATATATCCAAGCAAACAAAACTACCAAATACAGCTTATGCAAACTTCAATATTCAAAAAACTTAAAATAAAATTTGAATTTATGAAAAAAGATTATAGTATTAGAAATACAATTACCTTGATTTGATTTTTAGACTTGAGCCGCTGTGTTAAATGTAAAACTTGTTAAATCAATCTTAATAACCCGTTAGTGCTCTACTTTATTCAATAGATAAGTTTCATTTTTTTATACAAGTGTATTACCAACTACCAACTCTTAATTTGTCAAGGATTAATATATGTCAACTGTGATCTTTCTCCCTAATTCTTAAACATGTATGTATCTCAAAGTAAAAAAAATATCTTCTATTTGGCCAGCTTATAGGCATATGTTAAATGCAGTTTTAAGGCTAAGACTACACTGCAAATAATAAATGTTAGTAAAGTTGTTTAATTCCTAACTTCATTTAATATATATACTCATATAAAAGTAGATACATAGCAACGTTACCATAGAATGAGGGTCATTGTATAACTGTTACTTAAATATAAAATATAAATTAATACATAACAAGGAATGTATAAACTTAGTTACAATAAGTAATATTAGACATGAACTTACGTAAATTTGGAATACGGGTCACTGTATAATTGTTGTTTTGAATAGGCACATGTTACATAAGTTATTCTTGTACTGGGAAACTACATCTGTTATGAATGTTCTAATTATGAGGGAATGTTGGTGTAGTGTAGTTCTATTAAACTATTAATATATGTATATATATATATATATATATATATATATATATATATATATATATATACATGTCATAAGCATGTAAAATGTAATTGCATTATATATAGAGTAGGAAAAACACTCTAAGTTTAAAATTAATATAAGTTTATCTTGCATAAGGAATTTACTCCTGTCAGGAAAAGTCGTTTAATTGCAGGAGAGCTTTAAAATATATTTACTATGATAATACCATTCCTTCCGGTATAACCCGTATAGTCTATTGCAAGGTATACAAAAACCGTTACTCTCTTACCGGCTTCCTCTTTTATTAATTCTGCGAGAACATCAAGAGTTGTATTGGCTACTTATCGAGATTTCCCATTAATGCGTATTTCAACAAACATCCATAGGTTTAACCACAATATTAATGAAAACTTAACATTATTTGATAAATTTAAGGTCACTTTGATTATGTTCAACGTGGTCTGTATATTGTGTATATAAAGTATGTGTTGATCGTCAAATTTGGCAGAAATTAAAGCGAACTTTTAATAAATTTATTTACGTTCTATTAATGGCTTCGATTATCAATAATATTAGAAAAATGTGCTGAGCTCCAGAAATATAAATATTTTTATGACACGAAAGGCTATAATTTTCCGTATAAGTGACCGTGAAAACTCTGTGAGTGCAATTTTGTGGAGCATAATTGTTAATACAATCATGCTCCACAAAGTTGCACCCAGGAAAGTTGTATTTAAAATATTTAATATTTTATATTAATATTTACTTCCATTATTTTTAAGGTTGTATAAACAAACATGGGACCATTATAATTTCTTCATTTTGGTTTGTGTGCCCGTCTGCTAGTTGAAATTTTTAAGTATTTACTTCAGATAAAGACCACAATTAAAATTTATTTTTCTGAAGCAAACCTCCCGTTATTAATGAATGGGATTCTTTTTTTAAGAGTACCCTCTTTATTGATACTATAGTATCGATAAAAAGTCGTTGGTTAAAAAGTAGAAAAGTGGAAGTTTGATTTAATTAATACTCATATAACATTTTACAAATATTAAACTTTAAATCCGCTTGCAATATGGCGTTTTGAAATATGTATGAATCCAAAGAAAAATTCCGGAGATATGCCATATTGACAATTTTCATAGGAAATTATATTGAGTATTGCAACTCCATTCGTTTTTCCAGAATTAAAATAAAAATTTAAGTATCGCTTACTAACGCATATTGAAATTATTGGACCACTAAACATGCTAGTGTACTTAAGATACATTATTATGAATTATTGAAATATATTATGAAATATTTCAGAAAATGCCGAAGGCCAATAAGATTAGCAACACAGAAGGCTTTATTTTGTTTAAATGATTTTTTAGTAGTGGGGACGAACATGCACGACATGAGAATATATATATATATATATATATATATATATATATATATATATACATATATATATATATATATATATATATATATATATATATATATATATATATATATATATATATATATATACATAAATATATATATATATATATATATATATATATATATATATATATATATAAATATATATATATATATATATAAATATATTTATATATATATATATATATATATAAACACGTAGATATTGCATATTAATTTATATATTAGATATTTTTGAAATGGCTAGAAAAGAATACTTTATTCAGCATCCGTCAATCATTTGACTGGTGTTGGCAGCACAACATAACCGTAATGGCGTATCGCCTGGAAACTGGCCGAGGACCGTTGTTCAAAGCCGCATGACGCAGAGAGCACAATTTACACAGAATGAGACTGCCAGAACGAGGCTGCCATAGTCGTTGGAAGCAAGTAGCGGGAATAGGGCAGCCTTAACGAGACAGCTAGAATGTTCGGTATGTTTTCAGCAGCCAAGCGGAATCGACCTCGATATCGTCTACGCTCTGGTGAAATCGCGGGATCGGCTCTCTCTTCGGCAATTAAAAACCCGATGGTGGAACATACGCCGCGGCGCCGTTTCGGAAGCGAAAATTTAAAGTTTCCTTTATGCCGAAGCCCCGAGGTGTGAAGCACCTCGGTCGCCTCTGCGCGTTGCTTGTGAGCAAATTTCCGAGCGCGCACGTCCCGTCTCATTGTTCCACGAGGCGTATTGGCGCAAGGCGAACCTCTGCGCGTAAAACGCGAGCGACAGAAGACGCTTACCTTCCGTAAGGTGTAGCCAGACCGCGGTCCTAAGCCCAGCCGCTGTCGGCTACAACTGGTTTTAATTGGTATATCTTTAATAACTTGCAATTTGCTCTAAAATTTGCAGTGTTTTACATTTCTTATGTTATTGTTTGCTTAAGTTTCGTTTTCCAAAAAATAAATTTGCCATATATTTGGAGATTTTAGTTTTTTTTAAGTTAGAAATAATATTACTTTCTCTCTGCTGCATCGGAAAATATACCTATTTACAATTGTCATTTCCAAATATATTATTATTTGCCATACAAAGATTAGTCTTGATTACACAGAAATTTAAAATATACTTATACGCCTAAAATAATAAAAATATACTGATAAACGCTAGCAGAAATTATCACTGTCTATCTCTTGTATCACTGATATATTTATTTTAAATAAAAGAAAATTATAAAGATTTTTACCAAGATAATTTATATTAAACGCATTACATACGATTTCTACTTTTTATTTTAAATATATTTTTAATAGCGCTGAGTGGCAATTTCATGCATCGCAACTAAATGGACGCGTTTACGGTACAAGTCTAATACCTGAGCGAAACTGCCTTGAAAAACTGTTTTCAATTTAGTATATTGCACGAGATGGGTAACTTAAGTCGATACATACGCAAAACCTGTATATTCCTATATGGAACGAATTTTTCCCGCAAGAGCGAATTTATTAAAGTTTATGACGAAATAAATAGTATTTTCTTTGGTTGACATAATTACTATAATTTTCAGTCTATATGTAGGCAAGAAAGAATATAACATTTCTATGACAATAATTGTTCATATTTACTTTTTTTAACAAAAGTAGTTGCTTCACTTTTAAATGTAGGTGCAGTACTAAAATTTATTTGACAAACAGCAAAACAAAGCAAACAATGAAATAAATATCTTTACAAAGATGAACGTGTCTCGCTAGTGCGAAACAATTCTTTATCTTGAAATGCAATAAGCGAAAAATATATTATAATTTTATCATTAAATGCCGAAATTTTGTATTACTGCTAGGTAGCAAATAGGAAACCTTGGTAGTGAACTCTAGAATTTGTGTTGCCCATTCGTGTTTTTAGAATTCGGTACCTCAAAAAGAAGGTTATCTTTTTAATAATATTATTTACGTGTCTATTTTTTTAAACATTTATTGACGTAGAATAGAAATAAATAATACTTTACAAAATATACATAGACATTTTAGAGAAAGCAAATTATTTCCAAAATTTGGATAGGGTTATATTTGAAAGGACTTATTACAAGGAATTCAAAAACATTTATAGAAATTTGTTTGCAATATACCATTAAATATATGCATGAAACTATTTAAAAGAAAATATATTTTTATTTAAAATGTTATTAAGCGATATCTGACGATAGCTGATTGCTTCAATATTATACTATGTTAATTCTATAGCTCGACTTATTTGACGTATTTTCTTTATTTAAAAAAATCAAGTTCAATTTACAGATTGGCCCAAACCACAAATTAAAATATTAAAATTTTAAATATTTAAATATTAAAAGTGCTATTGATTATAAACGACAATATAAACAATAATGAATGAGAGAGAAAAACACTAATCATTCCAAATTAAATAAAATTAATAAATGTAAAACTATCTAATTATCAATAAATAAGTACCAAATAACCCCATAATTTCATTCCCAAAGTGGTTAATATAGTAAATTATATAACTGGATTTCTTCTCTCTTAATATCACATTGATTCGCGTAAGTGCAGGGAAAAGTAGTGTAAAACTCCAAATGTTCGTGAGCTGCCTAGAGAGATGAAATAATAAAATATTCGTCCTCTTGCAATAGGAGGATAAAGTGTTACAAAACCCAAGACGGAGAAGTAGTCAAGAAAATAATGTAGTAAATGAAAAAAAAAATAATGTCGAAACTTCAGAAACTGAAGGAAATTTCATCCAATTAGGCCATGATAACATCTAAAGAAATCACATACGGGTAATAGACGTCTAATCTAATTATTTTTTTCAATAATTACTCAGACATGAATAAATTTATAGGGATACATTAGTATCATGAATACTGCGCACTAAACGGACAAAATTATACCTATGAGAATATGTAGGTATAAATAACATGATTATGAAATATTAGATTAATCACATCAAGATTCCGTACGGATGTTACCATTTCGAATACATTTTACTCATAAATATTCAAGGAGGGAATATGTAAGCACAACACATTTTCTTCCATTAAAATTAAGCTTATTGTTCAAACTATATTGGAATAGAAAGTCTATGTCATTATCAAAATCAGATTTTTCTATATTCAGGATTAGGTATAAATCATCGGTAAACAGAAAATGAGGAGGAGTGCTGATAATTATGATAAATGCCTTGCTCCCAGCAAGGTATTTATCGTAATGAGAAACAAAAAGAATCTAAATTACTAACTTTGCTAACAATAAATTGAATAATATAAGGTAAGTGATTTAAAATTACCAAGTAGTCTTATTTCAACTCCACCCGTATGTAATTGCAGCTTAAAAACTATAAGTCACTTCTATCTGTCATTCAGAATGTAACAACATAGCCATGTATTCCAAAAATTGAGATAGGTAAGTGACAGTAATTATTCTTGGAATGATAAGCTTGCTAGTAGTATGTACGCTTAGGTTAGAAGCTATGTAAAAGCAAGTTCATTCAGAATATTAACAGACATGCCAAAAACACAGGGGGTTATTTGCTTGAACATGCAACCCCAAAGACTAGTTTAAACTTTAGTGTAAAACCGAGTGAAAATAATAATGTGTTAAGTTATGATTTAGAAATATTTTTTAATATTATTGCATTAAGTCATATTTTATAAATCATTTTTAATCAGTATGTAACATTCAGAAATGAACTTTTCTCTAATTATTGATGACGAAGTAATACAATATTTTCAATATTATTAGAAATAACTTTGAATACAGAAGTGAATACAATTCAAATAAATACACTCTCCTTTAGTTACCAGTCAGAAATTGAATTATTATTAATATAATTAGAAAAATAACGAGCATGAAAGTGACTTAAGTTATTTAATGTGTTTATAAATATTTGAAAATCAATCTTAGATAGCACAAATACTGAATAAAACATACCTGTATATTTTTAGTAAGTGACATTTTAAACCTGGAAAGATTTTTATTGGTAATCGTTTTACTCGTGAATAAATCAGTTAGCTATCTGCTGTTAATAATTCGGAGAATTTTCACCATTGCCAAAACATAAAACGATCATCGAAAAAATGAGAGAAAATTACAAAAGTTTTCAATTTCACCATTATGTTTTCGAACCCCTTTTAAAAATAAAATTATTTTTAAATTTTCTATTTTATTTGTTTAAAATTCTTTTTAACTTTCCTATTAATGTCACCTATTTTCCTTTTTTCTCTTTTAAAATAAGCATAGAGATAATTTGCGCACTTGTTTTGATAGTGGTAATTCGAAATAATTTTTTTTTCTTTAGGTTACACTTCAAAGTTGTAAATAAATTTCATTTGCTGCTAATATTGCTAATAATGATGCATTTTTTGAGAAATGCTAATAATTTTTTTGTAAATAATCTTTAAAAAAAATTATAAGCATTTCTCAAAAAATATGTAGCTCTTAAGTTTACAACAATAAAAATATACATATGTACAATATATTTAATATTCCTTTGCCCCGAAATTAAGTGCTTGCTTCTTTTATTTTGACTTAATATGCAAGAATAAGATGCATATTTCGGAAAAAAAGCTAAAATTGTTCAGTTACATTTATTTTAATCTGCCACACGTGCAAATCATAAATGCGCATAAACTTGTAATGAAATCATTTTCCTTACGTCACTCTGTTCAATTAAGGCAATATCAAGTGGATTATAATATATTATAAAGATATTATGAAATCAAAATTGATCAAATAATTATATTGGCTTGCTAATAATAAATACATAAACTTATTATATAAAGTCATTGTCCTAAATAAAAGGGAGACTATAGCAATTGGAAGAAGTTTTGACTTTTTGAAGTTTTGACAACAAAACTTTTACTTTTATTTCATCGGCTGTTACATAAAATCCCGGTGTTTTTTGTGGATTTATGATTATTCCCAAAAATATTATTTACTTTTCAATACGTTTCCTATTGAAATTTCAATATAATCATAATACGCCTTATTGTTGTCCACTTAAGGTATCATATAATGTTACATATACGATCTGTATTTCTCGTATATTTTTTGTGTATATACATTTATACGAAGAATTTCGACATGAGTGTTTTCCGTTTTGTATACGAAACAATAAGCTTTATCATAAAATTAAATTTCCAGTTATTACCTCAAATGGTTAAGAACAAAATTTTGGTGGACATGTTTAGCAATATTCTTCTTTCTCCTGGCTATTTTCCCATATGTTATTTTGGGGCAATCATCCTCGTACATTTTCGCCACAGTCTATTGTGTGTTGTCATTGAGCCCAAATTCATAATTTTAAGATGTTTATCTATAGTGCTCTTCCAAGTAGCAGCGGGTCGACCTCGGCCTCTCTTTCCTTCTTCTAGTTTTAATACTGATTTGGTCATATGGTCTTCGTTGTGCCTCATAACGTGCCTGTCCAACACAAGCGTTTTTAAATATTTTTAGATTTTTAGCCATATCACATAAAATTCTAGAGCACATAGTTCTGAATTTTTTTCAATTGGTATTCCACGCAATACAAGAAACTATAAAAATATACCATATAATTGATATATTTTTAAATATTATGCGATAGTCAAATAAGAAAATTTTCGGAAGAGAGTAAGTATTATTGAATTAAAATGGTAGACTACTATATAACGAAACAAACATTGAAGAAACTAATTAGATATCTCACTTTCCTTCAACATAGGCAAAATATAACTCCAAAAACTGGGTTTACAATTTTCATACATCTTGTGAACCTATCATCAACGGCAGCAACATTATTCCGTATTTCCTCTTTGTCTATAATGAAAATTAAATAATTAATAACAACCTAATATTGACAAATCTTAAAAATGTTGCATAGTATATTATTATTATTATTATTATTAGCATAATATAACACAAAAATAACATCAACATTACACAAACTAACAAAAATTGTAAGAAAACGTGGTTTTCACTGGTGACCAATAAAGGTGTCGGTTCTCATGTGTGAATGGATACATTTTCAATGTAATTCCAACAGCTGACCAAAATTACTCGGAAAATGCTTTTTTCGAGTTAGTAAATGGTAGAAAGACATTTGATTCGGCTCATTTACATTAGCCTTGTACTTATATGTGGCAACCTTGATCCGAGAACGTGAACAATCCTTTTACTTGAAACAAGAAAAAAAATTTAAAAAAGGAAGTGAAAAAATGTGTATTAGTTATTTACGGAGTGAAGTTTTAATGTTTAATTGTTTTATTTATAAACGATTTTATTCAATCAAAAATATGAGCTTTACGGTATTTTCAATCTATTCGAATTAATATTTATACGAGTATGAGCGCCGTCAACTTCACAATAAAATTAAATTTTCTCTGATAATTTGAATTATCTTTAATAATTCCAATACTTGACGGTAGAAATCAAACCTGGTCATTTTAGTGACAATTTTGCTTACTAAATTCGAGTAATTACTAAGAAAAAATTTATACCAATCCTGTATTTTTATTAATTGTTGAAATTTAAAAATAAAACGTAAGATGAATAAAAAAAATAATTCAGATATTGGTAAATGAATTTAAATTGAATAATAAAGTTAAAAACGGTTTGACTTAAAGCGAATGACTACGTTAGTTGGCTAATGTTGAAACGCTCTGGTAACACGATTTTAATGAAAATTGCTTTTCTGTATTCCATTGAAATAAAATTTTACGATACCGTTACGTTACGTCAATTATTCAACAACAATGTTCAAATAAAAATACCTAGAAACAATACTTTGCACAAAATAAATGTCAGATGGTGAAACAAACATTAGATATACTGAAACTTCTGATTGGTCCAAAAAGGAATACTCGTATATTAGACCTAAAACAATTTTCTGTGACATCACTAAATTTTAAATTCCATTTTCCTACAATGACAGCCAAGTACGCATCAAATTAGTCTACGAAACGTTCTAAATTCCGTATTAATAATTAAACAAAATTATAATCAGAGAATTACACTTATGAGGGTAATAAGCTTTGTTTGAAAATTACGGTATTATTAACCTAATTATCTTTATTTGACAATTTTGTAGAGAAAAATCTTTTTGTATGAATTAGTTTGGAAGCTAACTCAGTTAATGATATTTTTTAAATAGTATTTATTATTTAGTACTGAATAGTATTTATATTTTAATAATAGTATTTATCGAAATATAGTTTCTTTGGCTTAAGTCCCATTGACTTTAAATTTTATAATTGTATAATTCGCGAACTGTTTAAATGTAAAGGTATGCTTTTTCAACATGGAAAGGAACTGTGGTAATGAAAATATACTTACCTAAAACTATGTTTGGTGTCAAATCTTAATATATGCATAAAGAAAAATCCAGCATTAGCATGTTTTTCATTGAATTAATTTTGGGAAAAGTGATTTAAGGATGTACATAAATATAACCGATGATAAAAAAATATTTTTGAAGTCTTTTGTTACGCTTGTACGCGTATAACGTACAGACTACTAATCAAATTTACACGACGTTTTTAGAAGAATATAGGTATTATTATAAGGTAGTCTTTTATTTTCATGTTTGTTGTAATTGGTTCACTCAATTCGAAGATATATGAATTTAAT
Source organism: Druceiella hillmani (assembly GCA_039881145.1). Lineage (NCBI taxonomy): Eukaryota > Metazoa > Arthropoda > Insecta > Lepidoptera > Hepialidae > Druceiella > Druceiella hillmani. The sequence continues at coordinate 15,108,735 of JAYKKI010000045.1, forward strand.
ATTTTTTAAAATTAATTTATATACATGCATTAATACAACAAAAATATAGAAGTGCCTAGCTACTTGACGCATAGTCATTATCCAAACGTAGGGGTATTTTAAATCGCGCAGAGGAGTTTTGCAGCCGAACATACATTGCGAAATGGGCGTGGCGAGAGGTGAAATGTGGAATGGAGTAGGAAGTGTAGGTACATGAGTATGCTGACAGACGTATGAGAGCAAACGTCTTCGTCAGTTGTCTTCCGCAAATATAATTTTGTTTTATCTGACTGTATTCACTGTAATAACCAGCTAAGCAGCCGGTTTCCTCAATTTGCTAATAAATTCAGTATATTGCCAACTTTCATAATTATTTTGGGAGGTTTAGTATAAAACCCTATAAATTTGGTAAATACGTTATTATTATAGCTTTTCTGTAATATTTGTAATTATTTGTTATAAGAATCCTAGTTTTAAGTTGTGATACACTGAATCCCAACACGAGATAACATTTATAAATCATAATATATTTGCTACATTTCAAATGCAAAAAGGAGTTTAGAACAATAAAGTACAAGGACGAAAATAAACGTTGTGGAAATACTATCGTTATGGAGTAAATTATGATGTGCAGAAAGACAAAACGAGAGAAGGTGAATAAAAAAATGTGACCTAGTATTATTTCTAATTTATTTCAATTCTTAATCACGACCTAGATTTTGTTGTGTGACAACATCTCCAGGTGGGCAATTCGTAAAAATAAAAATATATTAAGATATCTTTCATTTCGTTGCTATTAAAAATTTAATATTGATTCATTTCTACAAAATTAACGTAAAATATATTCAACATTTAAAATGGAAAATAATTAAAAAGGTATATATATATAGAAGATATAGGGAAGGAGTATATACACGAATATGATTTGCATAGTGCGCCAAATTATTATACAAATATATAAAACACTATATCGTAAGAAACCATAAAACTATACAAATATTGGTTTTTCATACTAAATATATTTGGAAAAGCGATATAAAAACAATAAAACATCTTCGATATTCTTCATTGATTCCCCCTGCAAACTCGTGTATTGCAAAATATATCCGCATGCGGGAAATGGAATTCATTTGTCAAATATTTCCATAGCCTTAAATTTACATTTAATATCCAATGTTGAGTTCATGTTTTTTCCGCCAAAAATATGTGATTTTACTTCCTGGCCGGAATTGAAGTGACCCGTACTCCAAAGTGGTAATGAATTCTTTTTTTATATAGAAAACGAATAACAAAAATAAAGCATTTAATTTAAAATATTTCCAATATTCGTATAAATATTTGGGACTAAACATTTTATATCATTTATTTTTTTAATATTGGATCTCTGCAATACATTATAAAATGAGTATTTCATAGTGGCTAAGGAGTTATCGTATTAGTGCGGTAAAACAGATGTCTACGTGTTCGATAATATTTTTGTCGCGGATTTTGAAATGAGGAATTCAATGCAATTTTATTGAGCCACTGTTATTTCATAGTTTTAATTGTTCACTTCTATCAGCAGTTCCCACGCCTGCCTATGTTTTTTTTTAATTAAAGTAGACTTATTGAAAAAACTGGGCGAAATTTTCTATTTTGATAACATTTTAAAACTGCCATATTTTACTCAATTATAAATATATGGTGCTTATGGCTTTTTATTTACTATTCTATGTATTGGTGAAGTCAATGAAAAAATATATATACCAGATTAGATTATTGTTATATAACTAAACCTCACCATAATAAATAATCATCCGTTTGAAGCTCGATCATTTATATTGTTATATTTAAATTTAAATAATTTATTCTCCCTTACTCCGTCCTACAACTTTAAAATTAACCCATTAGAATAAACAAGCAATGTTTAAAGTAAACTGCTTTTAGAAATTATTAAATGCTTACAGCAAATTTGAAGATTAGAGTGGATTTGGAAAACATTTACTTATCTAGGAACTTGTTGGGTCGAATTGTAAATTGATTATAATCAAATTCATTTATTCAAATTATCTCATTCTGAAACTTATCGTTTAACTTAACCTTAATGCTTCAATAAACTGTTAATCGAATTGAAGTTAATAAAGTTCTTGAGGAGAAACTACGGAATTAGCCGATAACATTTTATATTAATAAGGAATAATTCCGTCACTCTAGTTCAACAATTCTAGCTCACGTGGCAGACTACAAAATGTTTTACCTTCTTACTAAATTACGACGTTGTTTTTCTATAAAAGTATGGAAAAATCTGATTAGCTCTACCTGATTATACGGTTTTAACCAGAGATCTGCCTCTTGAGGCTTCCTGCCAATAATTTTTTTTTATTATTAAATGTAGTAGGTTGCCGTGGAATAAAGAATAACGAAAAGACAAGCAAATATTTCGGGACGGAACGGGATTCATCAAACAAAAGCATTCCAAGGTTTTTTTGAGAAATGTGTGTGGGGTGAGAGTATGTCCTAATTAATTTTGCATATATTTTGTGTTGCTTAACTCGTTTTTTTCCCTAAAGGAATTTAATGTAGCAAAATTGTAAGTTTTTCCGAGAAATTTTAAAATTATTTTTTGAACTATATTCGCTGAAACTAAGCTATTAATTGAGCCAAAGATTGAACGTAGCTTGCTTTCCATATCATACCAGAAATATTTGAGAATTTACTATGATATTCTGGTAATTATTGGGAAAAAGTGGCGGGTTTATTAGATAGTGTTTGAGATTAAATCTTGTTACGAATCTCAATTTTCCGTTTAAGGATATTCGCAAAATAATTAATATTTCAAGACTTACTTCAAAAATTTCTTGTTTTTAAATAATAATTTATTTAAAAAAATAACTTTGACCATTCCCATAGGCCAACTTTCCATACAAATTGACATAACAATATATTTCATTCTTATTTGTATCTGTGTTATTTCTAGAAAGCGTTTTATTTAAATTATGAATCATTTATTCTGTAAGAGGTTTTTGGAATAGGTTGCTCTTTCTGGAATATTTTCATTACGCAATTTAATTATCATATCCAATATGACAAATGTAACTAATGGACTTGTTTCAAGATTTAGTGTAATGTGGCGTATCTGCATGGCTAGCTGAAAGTGATTCTTTTCCTTCTTCTTCTTCTTCCTTCATCTCAAGCTGACTATCGGCGCTAGAAATCGATTCCTTATCCAACACATTGGTTTGTTGATCGGCTCGAAACCTCGTTGATTATCTCTTTCCACAGATGATTTTTGGCAACGGTTTTGGCTTCCACCGGATTGAAACGTTGGATCTGAAGATATTCATTATTGTGACTAATCCATATCTTCTAAGATACAGTGTGTTGAACTATATAAGCGGTCCATCTTTCCCGCTGGAAAATCTTGATTAGTTCACGATTTGGTTTCATTCGATGAAAGTGACTAAACCTCTGATAATACCTTTAACGTAACATTCGTCTTTGTATAAGTTGAGCGATTGTTGATTGATTCTCAAATCTAGTCGAATCTTTCCATTCCGAACGAAGTGGCATTACGACACTCCCAGTAAATATATCGAAGATAATGCATGTTATCAATTAAAGAGGCGGATAAATATTGTTATGTGGCACAAACTGGGGCTTAAGATCATCAATGTTAAAAAATACTTACTGCACCCTCATCAAATCAGTACTAGAATATTGTTCTTTTATTTGGGCAAATTCGTCTGAAACAGCTAAACGCAAAATTAGATTCAGTTCAATGCTCTATCATTAAACATATCTATTGGTGCTGTATCCTCTACTAATAAAATCAACGGTGAGCTTGAAAGCCGTCTTAAAAAAAACAGACAGAAACATGTCGTTGTGAAATTGATAACGAATTTAAAAGCCAAAATAGGTTAATTTCTTACATATTATTTCTTACATAGCTTTCAATGCTTGAACAGATCATCAACACTTCACTATGACAGAGACATAAGAAAAAAGATCCTATTTGACCAGTCTCCTCTGGACATTATTCAAGAACTACTGTTTCCTATTAGGCTACCTGCTAATACTAAAATCAACGTAAACTTAAAGGAACTATGCTCAAAGAAAATTTTATTACTTAACTCAAGTTTCATTACAGAAAGGGTTTTAGGTTTAAAGTTTTATTACACAATCCATTCTATTGCCAAGGAAAACAATGTAGTACTCAATACCGATAGTCCCTCTGATAATACCTTTAACGGGTACGGGCATGCAACAATGTCAAACTCAAAATTCTCGTTCGTCAAATTGCTTCAAACTTTACAGGTGAACTAATTGCAACTAAGGAAGCCCTCACTTTCTACCTCTCATAGCAATCCAACGACTCAACATAAGAACTAATCATAGATGGTATAAAAATATCCCCAAACTTCACTAATACCGAACCACATATTTAACTGCCAAGCCACAAGCATAATTCAGGTACAAAAATTCCACAAGGACGTTAAAGCGTAAGGAAGTTTTGTAATAGGTAAATACTATAAATTTATGCGCTTAAAAATTTAAAATGAATGAATACCCACTTACTATAGTTATTTCAATCGTTTGTTTTTGTCGATAACTGCGCGTAATTGCAAGTTAGGAACACACTATAAATCACAAGATAATATTTTTATCACTATAACTATCACAATTCGAACTTTCCGAAAGTTTTGTGAATAAATGACTAGAAGACAAATCGTTGTCTTGTGCGTCTCGTTCCTCATTTCCAACGTTAAACTTTCACCCATTACACTAGGTTTTGTTCTAGTAATTTTGTATATATATATATATATATATATATATATATATATATATATATATATATATATATATTTATTTTTATATATATTTATATATATATTTATATGTATATTTTTTTTTGTAGTTACCTCGAAATGACCTAAAAATCTACCTTTTTTTTCAAGAATAAAGGTATGACATCTAATAAATTACGTTATGTTTAATTATTTATGAGAACTTATTCATTGTTGTCTACTGCAACTATTCAGTATGTTTTTTGTTAACTAAGAAACTAATAAAATCAAATATCAGTTCTTGACTAGGTAGGCCGAGTTACATTTGGCATAGAAAAACAATGCTAAATAACTAAACATCCTGACGTGATGGAATCAGCGCATCAAGATCTATTAAAATCAGTTACCAAGTCTTAAAGGGAAAACCACTGTAAACTTTTCATTTTTTCGTAAATATTTTCATTGTACACACAGGCCAATCCTGTAGCTTTATTATGTATGTACATGTTACCACTAATGTACGTAATCATCTAAAGTCGAGATTTTCTAGTTAGACTGCAGATTATCAAGGTAAGATCATTAAAGTACTATGAAACTATAACCTAGTTCCTGATTTTTCTGCAGATACCGCAATTAATCTACAAATTAATTACCAAGCTCTTGTGCTGAACTGAAATAACTTGCCTCAACCTAACGTCAGGTAATCTAATCTAATCTAATCGCAGGGAATGTCTCGCTTCTTTCCATAATTTTTTGCGGTTTAAATTGCTTATTCGCCTTATATTGGAAGATATTTATTAAATAAAAAAATGTCCCACATTAACGGCTATTCTACAATTGTCCCGTTAATGTTCGCATTAATGTCTTACTGATATTAAAGTTAATACAAAGATAACCTATATATGTATATGTAAGCAATTAATTTATAACATCACGTATAACTGTGTCATTAATCATTAATTAATGGCAAATTCTTTATGTTTTCCATCTTCGAACTTGAATGTCGGAAGGAATTATTAAAAAATAATTACTATCGGTGGCAGGGTACCGACGTCCCAAATTATTTTTTCTTGGAACGTTATATTTAATTTATTATAATCTACCAAGACTTAGAAAAAGCGCCTCGCTTTTTTCTAGACAAGCTTATTAAAAACAAGTATTAATAATTAATTACTACCTACATTTTTTTACAGAAATTAATGTCTTCGAGATTAAATAATTTCGAATTAAAATTAAAATTGTTAGCATCGAATAAAGAAAAAACAAAGAAAGAGTATTTATTTTATTATTGGTTAGCATTTTGATATTTAATAACTTTGTGCAAATCACAAAGTTGCTCATTATTTCAAATAATTAACTGACTAATAACATTTACTAATGCATAACTGACATGGCAATACATACGTAGTTTGGAAACTCATAATACAAGATATAAAGACAAAAGATGTTGACGTAACGAAGTATCTTATTATACTATAAAATATATTATTCTAACGACTTTAAAAGAAAATTCAAATTTTCATACGAATTTTAGAGTAAACACGATATGTATATTTGGAAATATAATTTATATACTTTTGCTCTACCAAGGAAATGAAAGAACGCTAAATAAACACAATGTAATCTATTGCTGATTTTATACTCATGAGGACAGTATGTTAATTTTAAAAAATGAACTAATATAACTTAAAGAAATGTTGAATATTTCACCAGTTCTACTTCAAAATTAATGAGTAATCGTCAAATAAATTCAAATAATAAAAAATAAATGACTACAAGCTAAAAATATTAAAAATTGAAACGTTAGCTACAATTATATAAAACCAGTTTTTGTAAAGTTGTTGTTGAGCGATGTAAATAATTATTTACAAAACAATAAATTGATGGAAAGGATTTGGAGGAAATACGATTCGGATTATAAAATCAACTTTTAAAATTTTATTAGTTTCAGAGCAAGATATTGCAAAACGTCGCAATGTTATATTTTATCGAAATATTTTTTTATTGTTTTAAGAAAAGAAAAGAAAAATTTTGCAATATCAATTTCAACAAAGTTCAAAGATGTCACATAGTAGTAATAATTAGCTCATATCACATTAACAAAATGTTCATATCGAATAATACAAATAACGCTTGTAAATACCAAGAACCGTCTTTTCCATCAACGTTCGATCTTAGGGTGAGAAATGGATCGTTTTTATTATCATTTTTATCCCTATAGTGATGTATCAACTTCATATTTTTTTTCTGTTACATTAGTTTATTTAACTAAATGAAAAGTTAATAAATTTAATCGCATGGATAAAATTTCGTGCGCGAAAATTAAAATAAAGTTGGCAGTAAACGCATAAGCAGCCGGGAAGGTGAATTTTGTAGTATTTTCTTCCATCTATATCGTTTATATCGTCATTATATATATAAAATGAGGAGTATTGTAGAGGCAATAAATTATTTTTAAATAAATTATCCAAAAACCAACTTTTCAAACTATTTTGATCTTCAAAAAAATTCATGACAAACACAATAATAAATATAAAATACTGTAATCTACTTCACTTTTAGTAGAACCTTAAGTAGTTTGTTTTTTAAAATTACAATTTTATTTTATCATATAAATAACACATCGTCATGTTCTGATGAACACTTGATAAGGGTTAATTTTGCTTAATGACGTTATCTAGCCATATACCCAAGTATCATCGGTACATATATATATATATATATATATATATATATATATATATATATATATATATATATATATATACACATATAGTTTTTATTATTACTCACTTTAGGACTTTTCTAGAAAGATTCCCAAAACATCTAAAAGGTAACTATTGTACGACTATTTTATGCTGTAACTTTTCTATTTTTTTTATATTATTTATTTATTTATACACCGTATTTAACACGCCGTATTTTTACACTTTTCCCAATTCATGCAGACGTGTTCCTATGGTGCCATGACTAACATATCATCCGTCGAGAATTCTTCTAAATTAGGCGTCGTAAAACGTCCAATTCAACAGGATGTCCATTACGGGGTTCGTCCTCAAGATTGTTTACTGATACAGTAAACTGTACAGTATAAATAGGCCAAAATGCAGTCAGTTGACAACAGTCAGCACCGAAGTTTTAAGTGTATTACATAAAAGATCATAGATTTAATCCGATATCAAATACGGATTCTATTATTTTACTAATTTCGTCTTAGTCATGATGCAAAGACTTCCACAAACAATTTATGTCATGCGATGGGTGAGTCCAATTTGTCTTATGCGACGGCAAAGATTTGGATGCGACGGCAAAGATTTCGTTCAGAAAGTTCAGGATTGTGGACTACGATCTGGAGGATGAACCCCGTAACGGACATCCTGTTGAATTAGACGTTTTACGACGCCTAATTTACAAGAATTCTCGACGGATGATACGTTAGTCATGGCACCATAGGAACACGTCTGCATGAATTGGGAAAAGTGTAAAAATACGGCGTGTAAAATACGGTGTATAAATAAATAAATAATATAAAAAAAGTAGAAAAGTTACAGCATAAAAGAGTCCTACAATAGTTACTTTTGTCAATCAAATAAGAGTACAAAATCTTTTATTTATTTATCTGCTTTGAATATTTACTTGACACAAAGTAAGCTATTAACCCTGGAGTGGTCTATTAATATGTGTGCCGAATTTTTTTAAAAAACTGCCAAAGTAAATTACGGGCGCGTCTAGATGTTTAAAGTTGAATATTTATAGAACATGTTCAGTGTTGCGCCAGTGTCGGTCGCGTGTGGTTGTATCGCAGGAGGCCGTAGATTACACCTATATGCCGCGCGACCAATTAGGTAAGTATTTTGGACCTATTATTTTTCTTTTTTTTTGTTTTTATATGGTTGATTCTACGTTATAAATATGATAGTTTGACTACTGATGTGTGTTGAAATGATTAGACACTTAAAATTAATATATATTTTGTTTTTAGAATAACAATGGATGTTCGGCGTCAAGCTCAGATTGAGGCGTGGCTAGCTGAAGAAGATGATCAGAATGACATTTACGAAGATGGTTCGAGTTCAAACGCCGAAGAAGATAACCTTGACGACCAAGAAGTCTAGTATTTAAAATAAAAGACTTTCTTGGCATTATTCAAACAGAAAACCAGGCAACAACGTCGGTACAGGCACCATAGGTCGCTGCTGTGACTGCGGAAGAAAGTGCAACAAAAGCACTCGAAAACTGTTTATCACTTGCAAAAAATATATTTGTGACGAACACTCAAAGAATATATGTCTATCTTATTTATAAAACACTAATTAGAATTAAGTATGTTTGATAATTTTTTTATGATCTCAATTATACCATTTTAGTTCCATAAAGAGGTTTTGTTTAATTTCGTTGACTTTTTTAAACACTCAGGTTATGATTTGTTTCTATTGACAATTTTTTTTGTAAAAAAGCTTTAGTTATTAGATTTAAAAAGAAAAAAATTAACTGATGCATATTATATGTTTTTATTTCAATTTATAAATGGCATACACCTATACTCCAAGCGACTAAGTCTTTAGCACACGACCGCTGTAGGGTTAAACGATGTCTAAGCTAATAATTACTGTAGAGCGAAATAATAACGATGCAGGTATAAAAATTTATATATTCTTTACATGTTTAACGGCAAATTTGGAAAATGTTTAAATGGTTTAAGCGAAAAACTTCAATAAACGTCTAAATAAATTAAATTATTAAAGGCGATTCTATATCCATCATGCTACCAAGGTTCTTACCTTTTTTTACTGGATTAAAGGTAATTGCGTGTCTGTTCTTTTGATTTACGTATTAAACTTTAAGTTAGGTTAAAATGTTCCCCGGCCATATCAAGTATCTACCTTGAAATATGGTGAAGTCTTTACCTCGGGGTAAAGGGAGTAATTTGCTTATTTTTTACGACTTATTTCATCCTATATTTATAACAAATGTATGGGAAGCACTAAAAATGTGTCCGTTGATATTGTTCTTAAATTTTCAGCAGTAAAACCTCGTCCTACAAATTTTCCCACTGCTCGCGTTTAAGAATATTGTGTCACATTTTTTTGAGAATGTACGTTTATAATTCATTCATAAAATTTCTGAATATAATCAATTTACATGATAGGTATGTTATGATTCCTTACTTTTTTTGTATATTCGATTAAAAACTTACATATATGTAAGTAATTAGTTGACACACTAATTTGTTCTATTGCTTTAGTTTATTTAATATGAAGCCACTCCTTAAATGAAATATTTCTTTTATAAAACATAAAGAAAACAAAACCTTAAAAAGTTACCTAATAAGTGTTAACAAATGTGTGAATATATTAAAATAATTCGGGATCAAGACTAAAACTAGCGACATGCGTATGAATATAAAAGCCAATGTTTACGACGTAATTAAAATTTTTGAAATGTTGATCTACTCAAGTATACCCGACGTCGAATTCATTGATGGTTGATGCACCGTATCGTGATGTGATCGGTATATTCTCCGTAGTATAATTTCTACGACGGTGGGATCGTTGTCACTGTCATGGCAAGTTTGCTGCGACGCTCTGCCTTCAATGAGAAAATAACAATATAGGAAAATTTTTTAATTGTCTGTAAACAAGAATTTATACTTCCCCATATGTGCCATTTATATCTGACCAAAATTTCCACAGAGTATTCCTAAAAAATATTTTTCAACCTTTCATATACGCATAAAATATTTCAAGCAAGCTGATAATGGCGACTAGAATATTCCATAACTGGACTGTAACTTTGTAGAAAATTTTCCCGGGATGTTAACAGTATCAGTCCTTATCCCATAGCCAACCTTTTCATCAGTGTAAAGTCATTCAAGCGATTACAATAGCTTAATTATCTCAAATATTCTACAACGAAATTCTCGGCCTAGCACTATGCAACTGTTATTACAAGCTCATTGCAACAGATCCATTAATTCGTGAGGATCACTCATTTCTTGCTCATACTCAATTACGATGTCACCATGAAAGAAGCAAATCATGAAAAATATAATTTTTGAAAATATGACTAGTGTTATAAATTAGTTCCTGGAATCACCACATTGGATTAGGGAGCTCAAACTTTTCACAGCTGACTGAGCCGTAAACAAATTTTGCAGTATATTTCTTGACAAATTCGTGCCCCAAAAAAAGAAAAAAACAAAAATGAACGAGAAATGTTCGATTTCTCCGATTTTTCTCAATTTTATCTTTGTGCAGAATCGATCTATTAATTCGAATGGCATATGAGACAAACTCACTATTACGTATGAACATAATATCACTATGATGACATAGTCAGTACGCTTAAGGAACAAGATATAAATAAAAGAGCTAGTCCAAATAATATGTAACCCATCTTATGTAACAAATACATGTAGAACTATATCTTTCTCCTAAATAAATTCGTTAATATGTATATTAAACAAGACACATTTCTTGCGGGTTGGAAAATTGGAAAATTTAAAAAAACAGCTCAAACAAATCAGAGAAAACTTTCCAGTGCAAGCAAAAATTAATGAAACATTATTATTATTATATAATTAGTTTTTGGTCTGAATTTGATTAAATAAAATAATATCAATATAGGCTCTGTAATAATTTTACAATTTTAAATTTAGATTTTAAGGAAAATACATATTTTCGAGTATCATGGGTAGTTTGGCGATAAAAAGAGATTATGTATAAAACATATTTGTAATTCATATAGTACACAAAGTGCAAGTGAGTATGCATATTTATTCTTCACAGTTTTCATAACTCTTTTTTTCATAAAAATATTTAGAGTGGGTACACCTTGAAAGAAAGCGGGGGAAAATTTGGTGATTCTTGATTGGTAAATTGCTATCAAACCATACGTAATTATGAAAATGGGCCAATTTTACCATTAACAGAGGAATTTTTGTAAGTAATTTTGCAGAAATTTGTCTGGGAGTGTGTATGATATTGTATTGGCCAGTAATTTCATCAAAAATCTTTTTTGCGAATGGGTTCGATAACTGGTTATAATGGTTTTCTGACCTGTTAAATATATTACCTGTGATTGATGTGAGAAAAATTAGACTGGAATATTTTTTTAACATACTTTAACGTAAAATCATTTAATAATGTCAAGGATATTGTCATTTTTTACTGACACTCATTACTTTGTTTTGCGTGTATTCAATGGAGTTTTACCGATTTTTTAATCGAGTAAGTACACTTGCAAGTACCCTTGAAATACTGATAGAAAACTGTAAGCTTTTCGGAGAACTCCTGCCCACACCTTATATCCATTAATGTATTTATGACATACATGTCGCCCTTTGACAAATGTGATAGAATCCATACATTTACTGCCTCCAATATAATTCCTGTTATTCTTTTCAACATAGGGTTACATGTAGTATTATTTGAAAATAATAAATTTTCAAATAAAATACGTATTAGGAACCATATTATTTCAAAATAATCGTTTCCAGGGATAAATGTGACAAATTTATTTTTCATTACGGAGCCCTAAAAAGTTTCTTTCTTCTGAATTGTATGAGTTTTATGGAAATCTAATGATGTAAAAAAAAACAATAAGGGCATTACAACATTAAATTGTTTTTTCTTGTTCACTCTGTATTCCGTTAGTACCTGTTCTTTTAATATATAATTAATTAAACTTATTCACGTGTTTGTTTCGGCCGTATATATTTCCAAATATACATTGTTAATATTTTTTATAAGTTAATAAAGATGTAAATAATACTTATAATTATGAATTAAGTTAGATTTTGTGAATTTTCCAAATACTTTCCTGCTAGTTTTTAAATTATATTTTTTATAAACGATATCATGAAAAACATTTGAAGTAGAGTATTTTCAGTCAAGCCATAGATTTTCTCGAAGATAAAAACGGAAATGGGTCGGATTAGGACGACAGGTGGATTCTCTGGGTCAAAATATGATGCGTATTACCACGGACGCACGGGAGAGGACGACCGCTCACACTCTACAACGATGACATAAGGAAGGTAGCCGAAACAGTCTGATTTTATGAAACCCAAGTTAGTATGATATCGCTATCTCTGGTGTCTCTAAATTGTATTTATAATCATGAACGAAGCAAAAAGTATTTGATCTAAAATTATGTCATTACGCATGCCAATATTTCATCATTAATATTAATGACATTTATCATATATATTAATACGCTAAGGTTAAGATGTTACTCTCCCTTTTTAGAAAAAACCTCACAACTAATCCACATAAATTATATATCATTTTATAGATAATTGTTTGCTCTACCGGCATCCACAACTAAAAAATTTAATATTGCTATGGTTTTTGCAAACTAATTAATTATAAAAATTATATACACAAAACAGCAATGCTGCCATCTAACGGCTCAACGTCAATATGATTGACGGTCGGTAAAATGTTTGTTTCATTTCAAATCCACTCACGTATAAATAAAGTGGAGCTTTAACTCAATGCTTTTGATACTTGCGCCTCTATATGTCAATTTTAGTAAAATATTTGTTTGATCTGTCATCTGAGCTTCATAATGGAATAAATAATGCGAAGACTTCGCACGGGTCACGCTAGTAATTACTTATAAATCAAATGCAAATAGGTACAAAATTCACATATAGTAATAACAATAATACATGCTAGCCAAATTGGTACTCATGTGACAACCCCTGATGGAGCGCTGCATAATACACGACGATACCCGCAGCGCTCTCACAGTTTATGCGACATTACGCGACGCGCTCTTAAAATTTTCTGAGCCTCGTGAATCGCTTGTCGCACGGATTTATTACGAGGGAAGCGATTAAATTTTTGGGAGTTGACCATCACCATTACTATGGTACCATTGTAGTAGCTCTAATGTAATAGATTAGTTTACTAATTGACGGTTTCGATGATTTAACTTTTCGTTATTTCAACTTACACCGTTTTTTCTTCATAATACTATCTTGCTTCTTTCAGTATATTTCATAAATTTTGATATACTTGCAATATATAGACGGATGAAAATAGGTATTTGAAGGCTTTTTTTATCTGGTTTAATCCGTTAAATATGAAAGTGTTATATTCGTCTATAATGCTTCTCAGATAAAACCTATAGTAACATTCGCCATCACAACTACTTCCGGATGTAAAATAATTACTTAAAGAGGCTCTAAAAAGATGAAAGTAGATATGTTGTGAAACCTTTCAAGTAATCCATGCTATTTGACGGTTTCCTTTCATGGACCATCTTTTCCTCTCATGGATAATTTACATTGAAATTTTGAGGGAAAAACAATTTGGATGTAGAAATTTATACTCTTCTTCATCCTTGTACTACTTTTATTACTCTGAAAATTAGTAATAATAATTTTCCAAATATAAGAAAAGTAAAAATCACTTCACGTACTAACTGTAAATACAATTATAATTTAATGATTTTTGGATTATTTTCCTTTAGTTATACTATAAAACGTTTATTTTTATCAAATTAAAAGGGCGACGAAAAGTATCCATAATATTTTTGATGGTAGCGTACAAATAGAATACAAAGTATCAAAGTATGTAATATTTGAAAGGCCACAACTTTGTATCGTATTGAATTATAATCTTGAATATTTTAGTAGAATATGGGGTCATAGACTGTTGTACTTAATATTATCATAAACTTAATACCGTGTTCTCTCCCTGAGAAAGAGTGCCTTGAAATATTGACAGATAATTAAGATTTTCTTTTTGTTTGTTTTTGAGTTACGGAAGCTAAAAATGTCAAATATTTTTATCACAGGACACCTAACTATTAGTTGTGCCTGTTATACCACCAATGCTCATGGCGTTAGTTGCTTCATTCTTTCAAACTAATCATAATGTATTCAACATTAATATGCATTTGTGGAATAAAGTGAATAAATTATATCATGTAAGTGAGTAAGTATTTCGACTTCGCCTAATTAGGCTGCCACGTCAAAATGTACATAACATGTTGACAGGTCACGCAAGCCCGCACGCATGCACGCACGCACGCACGCACACACCCACCCATACACACACACACATATATATGTACATATGTACATCGCATTTATTTAAGGCCATGGTGTGAGTCAATTTTTACGGCAAAATACAGTTTCATTTTGAATTCCGTCTCAATTTTTTCTGAGTCAACACCTTCATTACAGAAGTTTCACTCAAAAAAGAAAAAAATTAATAAGTCACACAGAAAGAATGGACATTTTTGGTCTTTTAATACATAAATCGAGGAAAAATGCTTACATGCTTACTAAAAGAATGACAAAAAAAATCACATCAAGAGATTGAAGAAATCCTAGATTAAAGCAATGAAATAAATTATAAAATTAAGAAAAAAACGAAGTTAGTACGAGAAAAGAGAAAAGAAAAATGTAAAATCAATTTTGTGTGTGTGGTACTCTATTACTGCAATTTATTGCATCTCGATGAAAAATGGTATGGTGTTATAAGGGGAATGGTGGATAAAATATTATGAATTCAGCTTTATGTTATCCTATTTTATTGTAAATAGTTTGATCTGCTGATATAAATAAAATTTTTTTAATTTAGCAATTATTTCTTAACGAGACGAGAGTTTCAATATATTTTATTGAATAATGTATACAAATTTTCAAAGGATTATTGAACGGATTTTGCTATACAATAAAATTAAAAAATCTGGGCCATATTTCCTACTTTATTTCAGCAGAAATATCGCCATGATATGAATCCTTTATTACTTGTATCTAGTTTTACGATTCATATGCAGATTTGGACGAAAAATTATTTGGGTCTAGAGTTACACGTGTACGCATAGACAGGTATTTATTACGGGTAATGAAATAAGGACGTTTATTTATTGCAATGTCTAGTGCTGACCATGTCAACAAAATTTTGTTTAAATATTCCTCGTTTGCGGTACTTGCCTGTGAATGTTTAGGAACCTTTTGATCTCTGGCAATTTACATAGTGACCTATTGAATCTTTTCAATACATCAAAGAGTGAATGAAGTTTTAATACATCTAAATAGACATTGCATGAAGTTATGGTGCTCATAATCGTTATATAGCTGGTCATCTAGAAAGTAATATGGAAATAAATAATTATGTCTCCTTTTCCAAAATAAGTGTTTTTCAATTTTAAAGTAGACATTACAAAGTGAAAAAAATTCTTCCTAATATTTTTAACAGACAAATGATATACGTCGCCCAGCAACGCATTTTGTATTCTAAAAGTTACATTGATTTAAAAATTAGGTCAAACAATTCAAAAACATAATTTCGGTTTTTGAACTTGCATCTTTAATTGATAAAATAAATAGACTTTTGCTTAACTTGCTACTTTTGCCGCATAATACTGCATAAATTTAATGCTATGTGAGTCTTAGTTACCATTCTCTGTAAGTTTTACAAACAATTGTTTTAGAATATCGTTTATTCTTATTCTTCAAATATTTGTTAGCAAATCGTAAATTTTTACGACTGAAAAACTTTACCAGAAAAAGAAGATATGCGGTCGGAAGACTTTCATTAATATTTTCGTCCATAATGCATAATTTTTTTACTTACGAAATGTATAAAACTATAGTAGCGCAGTATAATAGCAAAACACGCATTTGTAGCAATGTTAACCAGGAAGTTAAAAAATAATTTTTAAATAAAAAATATTTGAAAGAAAGCATATCTCAAAACTCAGTATAACGTAATTTTTTTTCAGATAACTTAAAATAGGAATAAAGTAATTGATAAAAATTTAATAAACTTTATTATCAAACGCAAAATAGTACCATTGTTTTAGCCGGTAAAGAAATAATATCAACGAAATTTATTTTGATTTGCCGTTTAACCTGCATGAACCAATTTGTTTGGTTGTTAGGTTAGGTTATTAACAGCAATAACACGATGATCAATCGTGTCCTGGCTAACTTCCTAAAATAATATAATTTAAACGAATATATTTCAGTCCCTTTTTTAAGCTATAGGAAATACAATGATTGAAACGTTACCTAAATTTGGGTATTATTTTTCATGCAGAGAAAATCATTTCCAACATATAAAACCATATATTTTAAGTAGGTAGTAACTTAAAAATACTTAAATTATAATTTTAAAGCAGCCACATTGAATAATCTAATTTTATATCACTTTTAAATATCTTGTGGCGTTTTATTACAAGAAACTAAATTTTCTTTAATTTTCAGAATTTTAACTAGTCTACGCACAGAAATATGCTTCAAAATGTGCCAAG
The DNA here is from genome assembly GCA_039881145.1 of Druceiella hillmani. NCBI lineage: Eukaryota > Metazoa > Arthropoda > Insecta > Lepidoptera > Hepialidae > Druceiella > Druceiella hillmani. The sequence continues at coordinate 15,125,753 of JAYKKI010000045.1, forward strand.
AAGTGTAATACTCTTAATTTATATAAATACTTAATTTTAAAAAAATAGGATAATATAATCTTTCTGTGAGATTACAAAAAAAGAGATTATCCCAGGTTCCAAACTCTTGAAAAAATTCGTGATATCTTATGTATCTTAAATATTTTCAAGGAAATATGTTAACATTGTGAAAAATAACATAATTTTTTTTAAATAGCTCAATGAAAATATTACATATCCTTAGATGTTTACGCTTACATAAATGTGTACAAAGTCCCGTAATACACATAGATATATTGATACTACCAATATCATTTTTAAGGTTTACCATTAACATTTTTAATTGTTTTAAGGTTTATCATATTTTGTTAATCTTTTTTTAAATACTTCTTTTCTTCCACTTTAATATTTGATAAAATAATTATGGAAAAACTTTAACGTTTTTTTCTTTTCAACTTTTTTCACCCAGAGAATGTTAACTCAAAAATCGTATTCCAAGGTCATAATTTGTAACATTTAAGAGTATGAATTGGTAATCTTAGTATCATGATCAAAGCAACTGCAGCGTAGAAGCCGTTAGTGTGTTTGTGTATATGTGTGTTTGTATGTTTTTGTGGAGCAGCAGCAACAGCTGCGTCAACATCCGCGTCAGTGATTGCGTCCACATCTCACTCAGTGCATACATCTCTTTGTGTACAAGTATATATGTGTATTCATATAAGTTCATTTTTGTAAATGTCTCAAGCCGTTTTATTTCACTTTTCTCAATTCTAAAAGTTTAAATTCAAATTTCCGTACGGAAACGGGAAAATGGAATACTTAATAATCACATTGTAGTCTATCAGCATCTTTGTTTATCTCTCTGTCCCAAGCATTTTTATTCGAAAAATATTTGTAAAGAATCTTGACAGTTGTTACAGTTTAAAGAAGTAGTGGCCTGATTAGATATTATGTATAAGTCGTCTTAGTTATAACTGTAAATATTTCTCTAGAAATAAAATTTACTTCAGCCAAAATATGAGTCAAAATTCGCGCCAGCCAAAACTTGAGATAAATGAGTTTAATTGTCTTTTGAAATTACTATATATTTATATAAACAAACATATGTATACATAAACATAAACATATATACGACTTTGTTTAATTTTAATTTATCAAGACGACACACGACATTTAATTTTAATTTATCAACACGACAAACTTAATGCGAGTACAAATTTTATTACATTGCTCATGTTTAGCTTTTCCAAGCTGTGCTTTCGAGTAAGATTTTAATAGTAACACTTGCTTTAGTTTATGATGTTATTAAAAAATCACGTGTCTCCAGTCGTTATATGCACGTGAACTTTTAGTCTGAGTAAGCTCTTGGGAAATTTTAGTTTGATTATTTCACGTTTGTTATAATTATCTTAAGTTTTAATGACGTCTAGTTTTACAAATACTTTCTTATTCCTGATTTTTATATTATATTTTTCAAAACATGTATTTCTTTGCTTAGCGAAATAGCAAAAAGTGCCTTTTATTTTTAAGAAGAAATTATAACGTGTAATTTTGTAGCCAATATATAAGAATTGATATCGTGTAGAATTATATAGTATATTTTCATGTTTTTTAAATTAAATTAATTCCAGGTGTAGTTCCTTTTTTAAACGTATACCTAAGTACATTTCATCTAAAACCTGTTCGTTTCTCGTATACTTTCTGTAAATATCATATAATTAAAGTGTTCTTAGCTAACTGAGAAAACTGTTAAAATGCTATCCCACCAATATGACTTTAAGTATTGAGGATTTCATACGAACAAACACATAAATATATATAAGTACTACTCTGGAAATTGAGCTTTTTTCAAATCCCGGATTTTATTCGAACCTTTGTAATATCTAAGTTCTATAATTTACTAATAGTTTCATTTCATTTTTTTAGGCTATGTATTCAAGTATATATATATATATATATATATATATGTGTGTGTGTGTGTGTGTCTGTGTGTCGATCATACGTATGTGCTTGGTTGTAGAAAGTTAGCGCGTATAAAATGTAAACTTGAAAATTTTAGACGTTCATTTTGGTTTAAAATTAAAATGAAAGCTTTGGACATTTATGTTCTTTATGTGCACGATACACGATATACGATATGAGCAACATAATTTTGTGGAAAAAGTAAATATTTGATATGACGTTGGGCACTATAATTGGCAAGTTGATGAATATTTAAAAAAGTTTTCACTGTCCCTTTTTCTAAAATTTATTAAGCGTTATTTGCAAATGAAATATTATTTTTAGTGCAATTACGTAAATGAAAAAAGTATAATAGCAATTTCCCTTTAAATATGATTTTTCAGAACATAAATATATCTGAATTTGCATTCTTTTAATTGTTTTCATAATATGAGTCACAAAATAAGATAAATAGTATGTTTTTTTTGCAACTGTCCGAATCCTGTAACATTTATCAAACGTTTTTGTAACATTTATGAAGTAAATTAGAGGAATAGTTAAGAATATTGAGATAATATTTTTCAGAATGATTAGGTTTTTTGGGATTAAAATTTTTGTTTAAAAATTTTGTTACATAGAATATGCAATACCTTTCTGAAGTCTGGATAAATTAAAAAAATATGAGTCGTAAAATGAATAAATAAATAACAATAAACAAAATTGGCGCGGCGGTAAAATCCTAATGTCTGAACTCGGACATTAGGATTTTAAAAAACCTCAAAAAATAAGAGATGGAACTAAAACAATAAAAATTTTTGAGACTGAAATGAAACTGTAAACTTTTTATTTAGACTATGATTTTGAATAAAAGGAAAAATAAAATATCAAATTTTCTTTTAAAATTGAAGAAATGCGTACATTTTAATTTCAGCGTCTCTATAAGGTTTCCTGTCTAATAAGCCACATTTGTATTTACAAAAGTCTATAATATACCAGCAAAATTATGTCAATGGATTTGTATAACAAAAACTTTTTATTACTCAAAATTTAAACGACTTGATTCAAAATGGTCATTCAATTAAATTGCATGGTGCAATCAAAACCAACGAAAATTTCATTGTAACGTCCACTGCATGTATTCATATTACAATTATTTAGTTTTATGTGTAAATACTTAAATAATTTAGTAATTTTAACTAGGAGTAAATATTCTGCATTTAAGACCTAGGATTTTAGAATCGCCCGACAAAATTATTGCAGAATTGTAACATAATTCGTTTAAATTTTTGTTTATTTATTAATTTCTATTACAATATAATTTTGTTAGGATTATTAATACGTAGTATTCCTAAAACTATAAAAATTATTATTAATATTTTGAAACTGTTACAAATCTAGTGAGTACGGAAGTAACTCCGGTTGGCTTCCATTAAATTTAACATATACTTTTGACAAACCACAAAAATTAAAGTTGTGTATAATTACTATTAAAATAACGCTGGAAAATATTAATATCATACATCATCTACATAATGAAAGAGGACACCCGGCAAGCTTTGTATCTTTATCTAGGGTAGCAAAATAAATTTAAAGTTCTACAATCGAAGAAGGTTTTTGCTTTTCAGGGAATGCAAAGAAAGAATATAAAACCGTCTGAATAAAATAAGTTAGCCACTTCAGAAACGTGTTTGGTTCAAATCATAAAAAAATAATAATCCGAACAATGATAATAGACAGCAAGTTACATTCAACGAACATACCACCACTAACATGATGAAATTGCTCGCTTCATTTCAGGCAGAAATGAAATAAAGTAGCAGCCAGCTGGTTTATAAAGTGGAACAGCTGACGAAGAATTTACGAGGCGATGTAATAAAAAGTAAAAAAAAGAACTTAAGATGAATAACCGTTTCCTACGAATTAAAATATGGAACGCAAATGAGTTTAATTATAGAGACAAAGAACTAGTAGTATTCCTGGGAATCAATAACATAGTATCACCCTAATATCTGAAAATCACTTTTCATAAAAGAGCCACATTAAAATGAAAGGATAGAGCGCCTATTGAACTATTTATCCCTGCGGACGTGCTTATCGAGAAATACCTTTAATAATAAAATGAAATATACAATATTTTTAGCATAAAGAAATGAAAAGTGCCTTAAATTGAAATCTTTACTATTACTGTTCAGTATAATGGAACTTAATAATCATTGGGGCTGCCTATTACCCAATACGACAATATTCTCATAAAGATATTGTCTATAAAAGGAGCCAATTACTAACGGTGAACTATTGTCAATTACTTAAGTCTTATTGATCTAAGAGAAAGTTCAGAGTGTCACAATCCGGGCAGACGTACCCGGAAGAAGTGTCTCGGAGTCTCTTCTCTATTCAATACACAGAGTTGATATTCCCGCTACAAAAAACCTGCATTGTCACCTTTGATGATAATAATATATCAATGGCAACTGCAGATATATGCAGAATCAAGCCAGCAATAAGAAAAAAAATTTAAATGAACAAATGCTGATTGGGAAATTGAACTTAACGAGTGTAAATCGGTCCATATCGAATTGGCCTTATAATAAAGAAACAGCAATTTATCCACTTCTACCAACGGAATTCAAGTTTTGCAAATAAATTCAGCAAAAGATTTTGAACTCCATCTAAATAATAAGTTTAATTGGAGAAACCACGTCAAAGTGAAAGCTGAGCAAATTAGGATGATAAAACGACAAATGTTTTGGTTGGTTGGATATCATTCCCAGAATAAAATTTGATGGAAAAGACTTATTTACCTGTCTATCTTCAAACCGGTTTAAGTGTATAGTAATAAACTTTTTGGGATGAGTTAAGCAATCAAACCGTAATGCAGACTACAAAGCTGAAACAAGTTCTTGTAAATGATTACCAATGCATATCGTTATTTAACCAATATAGAAATTCACAACGATTTAGATATAAAATGGAGTAAGAAAATTATCAAAGAATATATTATTAAACATAAAAATAACTATATATAGCCATAGCTATTCGACTTCTTGATAATACACACAAATTGAAAAGGTATATTAAACGTGTTAAACCTCATAAAATGACATCATGAATAAACTTAATATTGCTGGGAGCTGAACGTTGGTAAAATAAATTCGCACACGACTGACTTGAAAATGAAATCAAGTACATTTCACGAATGATGATTATTTAATTGTATCCTAAGATTTTGTTAGGCATATCCAATAATGTTTAAAAAAATATGATGTGATGAAAACCAGAATTTAACCACCAACAGTAAAAAGAAAATAGAAATAAATTTTCAAATTCACTCAAATATTTCATTATTACTAAAAGGTTTTATAGTCATGTTATAGTTTATCGACAAAAATATTTGATCTTGATATATATTAATATTTCCGTAATGATGAGAAACTCCTATTTTTTTTAAATTTGGGATCATGATCACTAATTCTTTAGATTATGTATCGTGATATATAAAAAATTAAACTGAGGAACTAATTTAACATATATATTATTGATATATCTTGATATATAAAAAATTAATTTGAGGATCTAATTTTACATACATACAATAAAACCGTAATGATATTTTATTAAAACTAAAATTTTAAATTATATCTGAATTATTTTAATATTTTGTTTTTATTATATTTATGCTATTAATTAATAAATAATTTCCTCCTAAATTATTGAAGTAATATTCTAAATTCAGATAATACTTATACTTCAAAGTGAAACTATTAACCCAGTTTAAACTATGTAAAATTACATAAGTATGATTTTCCTACCGAGTCTACAGAAGTAAATTCTAAAATATACGACCATTGAAGTTAACAATAATATTTATATAGTAATACAATGATACAAGTAGTAAAACTATGCCAATATTTGCAACTTACAGAGGCTGAAGTTGGACGATTCCGGAGAGTCGACGATCTCGTTGTCAGCACAACCGCAAAGTTTTCAGTTCGCTGTCTCTACATTTAATCTGTAACCTGTGCTGTCTGTTTACGGTTGTTAAATAATGTGGAATTGAGATATAAGTAAATTCGCTGGATACAGAAAAATATATTTACATTTAAGCATTGGTTTCAAAAACGACATAGAGGATGGTTTTTTATTTCAGTAGGAAAATTCAATTTATGGACAAATAATACACAAAAGTTTAATTAAAAGTAATATGTAGTCAAAACATTTTGATTCTAGAGGAATATGAATCAATATACATGTAACATGTTATTTAAGTCGTCACAGAGTTTTATAAAATAAAAACTTAATTTTTCAGTTATGGTTACAAAATATTTTAAATGCGTTAAAACAATAGCATATTCTCAAAAAAATAATTTTAATAAAATAATCGATATTTGCACAAATATGAGCACTATATTGTTAATGTCCCTATGGCTAAAATTAAAGCAACTTAGAAATTTTTTGGCTAACATTGTCGATTAACTTGCAGTGGAAACGCCATTCTCACCAATTTACTCATCTTTGGTAATTTAAGTCATACTATTTGAAAGTAATTACATAATATAAAAAAATTTGTGATTTTGACCCCAAATTAAAAAAAAATAGAAGGATCTCATCATCATCAGAATATGAAAATGAACCAAATAAAAACATATTTATTTAAATTTAGAAAGTTCATTGGAATTTAAGCGAGGCATTTAATAAGGAGCAGAAAAATACGATAATGAATGCATTAAATTATTAGAATTAAAGCACCGCGTGTGTTCTTATTTTCGTCTCCAATATTGATGAAAGTACGAGTAAATGAATAACTTAGAAAGCAATACTCTTATGTCGCAGCAAAATGTTTATATAAGTTGGTAGCTTGTAGACTAATTAGATATGAGTGTGTCCTCTTAAATAATTGATGTTTATCACTGTTACCATCCGACACATCTCTACATATTTGCGTAATAAAATTGAGCTAAGGAATAAGTTGTTTACACATAAAGATATTTTCTTATTAGCACAGAATATTTATTGAAATGGATGTCTCTTGTATGAAACAAAAAATCTTATATTTATAAAAATGCATAAATAAAATGCGTGTATATATATATATATATATATATATATATATATACATACATATATGTGTGTATATATATATATATATATATATATATATATATATATATATATATATACTAGGAGGTTGCAAACCACCATATATTTTAGAAAAATATTGACATGTTAGATTTTTAACAAATAATAAAAAGTCTATTGCGAACATAGCCTAAGCTTTTAACGCTCGCGCTGCTTTGCGTTGCGGAGCACTCACCATTCGCCACGTGACTTGCCTTGTCACTCGCGATGCTCGTATTGATGGCCGTTTTTAGCTCAAGATCAAAGGAGTGGCAAAGTGAACGCCTAAATCAAGTATTATGTATGTATAAGTTTTGACAATTGCGTATGGTTATGTGCAGTATGTATGGGTTACGCTTGCACCTATGATTTCGTAATTATGGGCGCTTGGTAATTATAAATACAACAGTATTCATCACATTATATTATTATATTTAATTGTAGCATTTTGTAATATGATACTATTAATCTATTTGCAGGGGTAATCTGTGTATGAGTACTTCCCACTTACAGGCATGTACATACTTTACATGTACATACCTAAGAATAAAATCAGTAATTAGTCACTTATGACTACCACGGATGAAAGGTCAAATTATTGATTTTTCAATCGATTGAAGTAAAAATAAGATGTAAAATAATAAATTAATAAAATTTAAAAAACAAATTGAATGGCGTAAGTGTTTTCAACCTGCCGCCCTACCTCCGTTTTCGACACATTTTTGCACAAATTTTTCTGTTCTGTGTTTTCGTGAAAATCTATTTGTTCGTGGATTTTTTTAGTTTGCCGTTTAATAGAGTATTAAATAAAGAAATGTCTTGGTTAATGGTATTTCAATTTGTCAAAGCAGATAAAATACTCACGTATCTCTGTTTTACTGTCACACTTTTTCTCAGTTTTTTTTCCAAAAATATTTCGCAATGGACTAAATAAATAATTGACCTTGACTGTGAATGAGCTCTCGCATACTAGAAGGGTGTGGCAACATAGCATCTCTCTGTCTTTCTATTTATTTATTTAATTATAATAACTTTACATGGTGGTATGGTGTACGTAATAAAATATATAAGGATGTCTGCAGACAGTTTTTTCTAGAAATTTGTATCGCACTATAATTTCTAAACCCCTTAAGATAACAAATTCTGATTTTTACCAATGAACTACATGCAACTAGGAAATTCATTGGTATTTGTTATATGGTATATATATATATATATATATATATATATATATATATATATATATATATATATATATATATATACATTTAGATTAGTTTTGAACGATGTTCGACAATAACAACAAATACGACAAGATGTGTAGAATAGTAAATTATAATGAAGTTGCAGAAAAATTGGATGAATGGAGGTTCAAGAAATCTATTGTAATGATTGTATAGAACTATGTGAAAAAGAAGATTTCAATACAGATTTATGTTCACTTTACATAATGGAAGCAAATATTTATTTGTCCAAGAATATTTATATTGTGGACTGCAATGCTCAACATATCACAGCAATATTACTATTAGGTTGACAACTAATAGACATGCCACTTTTTCCAACAATATCTGGAATATTGAAGGACCTTCTCGTGTTTCGCTACTAAGTTATATAAAGAGCGCGGCGTTCGACTTCTTTTCAGCTAGCGACTGAGTTTCCGCGAGTAAAATGCAAATAATATATGAACATTTAACAAGAAAAAAATTGAAGACTCGTTTTATGAATGCGGTTTAGGGCGATAAAAAAAGCAAAGTGGTACTCAATATATGCGGCGATGGATGAAGGTATACTCTCCTTTAATATAGTCAAGTCTTGTTTCCAAGGTCTCTAAGAACAAAAATTGAATTTCGATCTTTTCCATAAACATTTTCAGGAGCGACCTCCTACTTAGAAAAATTAAGAAGAATTATAGAAACGGATTCCAGGTGAAATCCAAGTTAGAGAGAGCTTCTCTTATTCTCTCATACTACAATAGAAAGACAACTTAATGTATTGCAGAAGAAAATATTCTGTTTGGCTAGCGCAAAATAGATAACGTAGAAAGCAAGTTTATAATTAAGGCGAAGTTATTAGTTATAGTTACAAATTCATTAAAATAAGAATTAGAAACTATGATGAAAACGTATTTGTAAATTCAGTTATTGAAAAATATAGTTTAAATATTCTGAATAAGTACTGATCAGCCTTTCAGTATTAATTGTCATTACACAATAAATAACCACAGCCAATTACGTAAAATTAAAACAATATCGTTCGGTAAAGCGTCTTTTTTTTCTTTACTTGTCGTCTTTTCATCACTATACAATTTCTTTAGTTGTCGTCTTTAGTCTTTTTTTCTTTAGTTGTCGTCTTTTCCATATATATAATTTAAAAATAATTATCAATGTAAGGAAACAGTTTTCGTTTATTAGTATCGCAAACTTTTTTATGGATGCTAATAGAACTATCGTTGTCATAAAAACATAGCTCAAAGTTTAGGTTGAATTTATCTAACTTACGGAAAACAAACAATGCAGAAATTTTACCGTCGCATAGAAATTTGCAGTGATTTAATAAAGTTTAAAATGGATTTCGGATAAAGTGACATATTTTACATCAAAGAAGTTTGTGATAGTAATGGATAGTGATAGATCATGAGAATGTTTTGCAAGTAAATTGTTTTTATTCGGTGATTATGTAATTATTCGTGTTTCCTACTGTCAAAATTACTACCCTAACCCTTACAAAATCACTGGCATGTTGTTCCATTTTCCTGTTACTAATATTCTTGTCAGAAATTGAGCAATGTAGAAACTTCGAATTTGATAAAGTGATAAAAATTATATTAATCTTCTAGTATCTAAGTACATAATCCTTAAAAACATGCACATCGACATTTAAGATGGGGTGAATATAGTACTTGAAATTTTTTTTAATATCATTGGTCAACTAGAAATTAAGAAAAAGGCGAGTTATAAGGGCTCCAAAGCTATTTTTTAGAATTTAATTTAAAATAGATATAGAGGTATTATTGACCCTTAAATGTTTACACATGTCTAAGTTTATATCAAAACCTTGTAGTGGTAGTCATGTTTGAGGTAGTACATATTTTAGTTGAATTAGGTCATTTATTTTCATAATTTCGTTGTTAATTAACTCAAAACAGGGTGTACACGAAGCATGGCGTTCAATCTTCCACTCTGTTAATACTAAATTTGGGAGATTAAAAGACAAATAAATATAAAAATTTCATAAAGAGAGTTTGGAGTACTCTCGTTCCATATTTATGGTGAATAGCAAATGAAGTATTCATAACGGCCGCCGAAGATGTACTTGTGTCATTTGATTTCTCCTATGATCTTCATCGAAGGAAATAAATTGTCTTACCTAAACACGTCCCGGGATAAGTTAACGTTGCCTGCCAGAGGCACTCCACTACTCCATGTTTTGGAGAAAGAGTGGGAGTAATGTGAATTTAATCATGTTACCATTGAATTAATCATGTGTTCCTTTAATGCACCCATAATAATATTTGAACGCATCACATCAAGTTTAAAATAAATAATCTGCGCGTATTATACTAATTTTAAATTGCCCATCTTATATTGTGTTATAACTCCAAATATATATGATATATTCAATACTATCTACTAGCTCTTAAAAGATATTACCAGTTCATGAAACTACATTATATTAAATTAATAAGTATGAATTGGTAGTATAATATCTTCAAATATGAAATAAGCAGATGGCTGACATGTATTCATAAATGCTATTTAATAGCAATTTGCTAGAAAGATTTGATAATAATTAAAATTTTATCAAATCATGACAGATATCAACATCAAGTAATTTTTTCATTGGAATATATTTTAAAGTTAGTAAATAAATGTCCTGAAATATGAGGAAATTGAATAATCTTACACAGCACATTAACCTAAATGATTATTTCTGAAATTGCCAATTCTTTTCATCTTCTTCTTTATACAGTTTGGGTCAATCTTACTTTCTGCGTGATTGTCGAATGAATATTAATGAAAAAATAATTAAAAAAACTATTTGATGTTCTCAATACAAAGTTTTAATTGAATTATTATGTTTACGAAACGAACATGCAAAACCTTCAAAAGATTGAAAGTTTACTCTCGATTGAACATTTTAGATAATTTTGAACTTATAAATTTGTACCAAACTTATTATTATAAAAATTATAATCTCTAGCAATACATAAAGCGGAAAAGTAGTGTAGAAGGAGAGAGTAGTGTAGAGAGAAGGTTTATTAACTGATCACTTTGAATATTTCCGCTCATATATCTATGACTCCGTCGAATATGTTGTGTGGAGAATAGAGCGGAGTCACATAGCGACTACAGGGCACAGCAGAATATTACGATATGCGGGTGAAATCATGGGGCCAGTATTTAATAAAATGAATGTCATCGACTCAACATAACCTCGAAGTCCACATAACCTCTACTTCATATTATATAGCATCGACTATAACATAACCTCTAAGAAATTATCATTCTTGTAAGCCAAAATAATTAAATAGTAAACTAATTATATTTATATAACTTGAAATTGACTGAAATTATTTAACGCACTAAATGAACACAAACTAAAAAATTAATATCTTGCAGAGAATGAAATGAAAATTTATTCTTGGAAAACTAGAACATATGAATAATCGTCGTATCAGTGAAGAATTTTATATTCTGAAAAGGGTCTATATAAAATTTATGGTAAACAAATAAAATATTTTTCTGAAATTGAAGAAATTGTATTTAATTACAGATTTTCTCGTCGTCAGCAAATTGTTTCAATTATGTTTCAAAATTTGCCTTCGGCTTTCCTTCAGATATTCATTTGGTGGAACCAATCAATTTCGTAACTCGTATAAGGCATATAACCTTATATAGTTATTTTCAATTTATTTCAAAATTATTATTTTTTTTTATGTGAGTGCGCACGTTCCTAAGTATGCGCGTGATTAAATCGTAAAGCTAAGTGGTAAAGTTAAATTTTAATTTTTAAATTGCCAAAAGTTTAATTTTTAAATGAAATTTGGTTTCGCGCTAATTTATATTAATTTATATTAATTGCATTTAGGCTTAATATATAGAGTTCCATCCTATCAAAATGACAAATACATAGAAAAGATATAATCAAAACTACGTCGTCATTCTCGACTTAATTTGCTCTCATTGACACAGAGCAGCAAGAGAGATAATCGGAATAGTCATCTAAAATAAATCGATCGCTACTGAAGCACGAGCAACGCACACGAATTTGTAGGGAATTAATGAAATTTGGAATTAGTTTCGGATGTGACATAGCCGATTGTTCCACAGAGACCGTAGTGACTGCGACGGTGAACTTGAGAAATGTTTAACAGTTAATTGTACCGTATTTATTTCATTGCAGCTTGGAAAACGTGCAGCGATTATACAGTTGCCCTTTATCGAAGGAGGATCAATGTAACGCGCAGATGCTAATTTATTCGATTAGGTATCAAATCATTGCTGATTAGAACAACAACTGAGGAATTACCTAAACTAATCCAAGCTTTTGTAAACTTTGAGTCCAAAATATATCCGATAATAATGTTAATTATTAAAAATTATATAATATTTCCTAAATTGAATCTAAAGTTAGAAATTTTAATCCTGCGACAATGTTTTTGTGTTTAATACTTATTCTTAAAATATTTACATTCAACATTTTAAACATTTAGTGTGTTAATTATAAATTGATGACATAAACTTTCACATATTTGTTACAAGAAACATGATGTAAGATGGTTTGTCGTGATGATATGAACTAAGTACATAGTAGTAACACCATAAATAATGGAAAGTTTACTTTCTTAGAAAGAAAATATACGAGAATGTACTGAACACTACACTGAACTGCAATGAAAAATTCATTGTCTAGAACTGTTATAATTAAATTTAAGTTTCTCTATCAGAATATAGATATTTTGGCCAGCATTAGGAAATTCTGTAATATTTCATAATACTTATTTTTATCCAATGCATAAAATTTAATTATATGCACGCATACTAATTTTGTAATAAACTAAAGAGCGAAAACTAATGCTATAACATGCGCACGCCCATGAACACGTACTCTCACGCATAAAGAGTTTGATAGTTTTGTTAATGTAATATGACCAATTTTCAATTAATATTTTGTGATGATTAGTATCTATCCTTCTGGTACTCTTTAGTGAAAGAAAAAAAATCATAGTATTTTACATTTCTTTGGATACACCTATGAATTGTGTCACTTGTGATATACGAGATAGTCGTAGAGACCGTGCTCTTCTCGTCTGCAATTGCGAATATATTGGGACAAATTGATCACACGTGCGGATTATTTACGATGAGTTCCCTGGCGGTCTTGTTAAAAAGGTGATCGACTGCCGTTAGCAGCGAGTTCACCGATACGAACCTGCCGAATTCTACGACAAGCAAAAGTATGTGTAAATTTTATCGAAGAATTTTCCTTCAACTTTTAGTATTCGGTTGTAGTATGATATAGAACAAATGAATATAGAACAGTGCCATCTATTTTGCAATGTGGGAAATTATCATAATAATATATTTGTTCAATAAAATTAACGTAAATGTTTAATTGTATTAACACACCTTGCTTTTCACATAATTATTTTTTTTTATATTTTATTTAACCCGTGATCTCCTTCTCTGAATGTAACATCATTTCCAAAAAATGTTCCAAATCTGATCGTAATCAATATTTTAGATTTGGAAAAATCATGTGATTAGAAATAGACACAGACAGATAAATCACCAACACTATTTCCCGTTCCCATGCAGAAAAATAAAAGTTTGCTACAGTCATTGTAACGTCCAAATAAGATGTTTTCAAACATGAAAAAGTGAAAATTGAAATCTGACATCACGTTGAACTACGATAATATTTAACTTTATACATATTTATATAGAAAAATTAACAAACACATAAAAATATCGAGAGTTTTAATATCTCCATAATTACCAAATTCGAACGCCAAATATACTCAAAAAGTAATAAAAGACAAAAAGAAACAACGTTTATCCACATTTTTGTATATGCATGTGTGTGTGTGTTTTTTTTAATTATAGAGTTAGGAAAATACTGTTACGTATTATCAGATCTTTATGGTCAACCTGGATAGGTCGGACTCGGATGGATGCACCCATACCGACTAAAAGGCTCCTCTGTCTCTGGCCCCGGTCGCCCCCCGCGGAACCGCCGTTAGGCATTACGCCACGGGGGAAGGACCTAGCTATTGCTCTACCTTCTGTTATTCGAAGTCACCACTTTCCTTCTTTTCATCGCTATTTGGTTTTACTTTTGCACGCTTCCTTTCCGTGCGACGAAGATCCTGAAGAACTTCCGTCGCAAATGTACTGGTCGCGTCCCAAGCTGCCTTTGATGAAAGCATAGCTCCTACTAAGGTCTCTGGTTGAATTTTCTGTTTGAAGATGTCTTCCAGAATATCTCGCCACGAGTTGTATCGGGGGCACACAAAGAATACGTGCTTTGCATCTTCACTGACTCCGGGACAGGACGGGCACTCCGGGGAATCTTCATGTTTGAAGAGAAGTAGGTATGCCCGAAAGCAACCATGCCCTATGAGCATCTGCGTCAGGTAGTAGTTGATTTCACCTTGCTTTTGGCTCAGCCAGGCATCCACTTCTGATATAAGACGTTACGTCCACCTGCTCGTGGTTGCGGAATCCCACAGTACTTGCCATCGACATAGGCTCTTTTTCCGTTCCCCCACCCTGAGTTCATCGGGGCTCAATGTAGTTGTTGACCCTTTTCGCCAATAAAGCGCTCTTCGTTCTTCGGCCAGTACTTCAATTGGCGGCATCCCAGCGATAATGAGTACCGCCTTTTCTGACACTGTTCTGAAAGCGCTGGCAACTCTGAAGGCACTCAGGCGATATACAGAACTAATTTCCTTCGTGAGGCGTGGATTCTGAGGGTGTCAGCACATACGGATATTCTGTATGTTAATACCGATGTAACCACTGACGATAACAAAGTCCATCTACATTGTTTTGGACCCCCAATATTAGGCATTAGCCGGGCTAAGGCTGCCCTCACGACCGATGCATTATATATATATATATATATATATATATATATATATATATATATACACATATATATGTATATATATATATATATATATATAGTTATATATACATATATATATATATATATATATATATATATATATATATATATACATATATATACACAGTCTTTTGCTAAATTTAGAAAATGCTATAATCAAATGTTAAAAGTTGAATGACGATTCACCGATGAAAATTTACGTACTTTTATTAGTCGCAGAATCCAAAAGGATTGTGTCTTTGAACTCATTACTTTTACAGTGGTCGTTCACCTTTTTACCAAGGCCGCCTGGGAACTCATCGTAAATAATCCGCACGTTTGATCAATTCGTCCCAACTCCTTCGCTTTTCGGGCAAGAAGAGTACGGTCTTTACCACTATCTCGTACATCACACGTGAGAAATTCTTATTACGCGCATGAAATTATGCGGCAGCCCATTTATTTAGGGCACTCTTAAAATTTAAGAAATGTGGCTGCCTTACCTTTTAAAAGCAGTTATCGAGACATACAAGACAAGTAAAACGTATTACTTACAGGAACAAGCACTTATTTGCTTATTCGCGCTTATTGCATAAGTGATTGTATCATAATTGTTGAACCGTTCACAGATTTCATAGACGTTTTCGTCCTTGTATATTGGGGAAATCAATCCTTTTTTTTTTAAAAATACAATACAAGAATTTAAATAATGTAAAAGTTACTACCACATTTGACATATAGTATATGTCAATATTATGTTACTACCACGTTTGACATATGGTATATGTCAATATATAATAGTAAATATTTGGCTTCATTAATTAACGGTACGACTATCTAAAAAGAATATGTGTTAACGAAACCGGAGCCCCTATTGAATATATTTTGCGTTAATTTTGCAGAAATTAAATTTTCACAATTAAATTAAACTACGTGATGTAGTATTATTTCTATGTTCTTTAAGATGGCTATTAGCAAAGAATCTTTGCTAATAGCCCACCTGAAGATGTTGTAATGCAACGAAACCTAGTTCATGGTAAAGACCTTAAAGGACGTAGAAATAATCCTAATCGCGTAGTTTAATTTAATGGTTTTAAACTTTGTTTAAGGAATTAAGCTCGTTTTCAATACTATTTTAAATTGCGTAAAACAAAATTGTTGTGTCTCGATTTAGTTTAATACGTAACTTTAATTAAAAATAATTAGTAGTCAATTTTTATTTTAAATTTGTACTCAACAACATGTATAGTTTGTGTAAATAAAGAGTATTAAGAAACTTCAACAATTTAATGTTTTCAATGCCGTCCGTGATACAGATTTTCAAGCTATTATTTTTATATATTATTGCAAATTATTACGACGCTATTAATTAAAAAATCTTACTAAATATTTAAAAAGAATGGAAATGTGGTTCAAAAAGAAATTCAAAATCTCTAGAGGAATATATAAACAGGAAATTAAGAATATTACAAAAAAAGTAAAAAAATATTGTTTATGCTTATTGAGTTATGAATAATATTAGTTTCCTGTGATACTTCAAGTTTTTATAGATTTTGGGCATAGTGTCTCCTCATTTAAAGACTGATTTATATACTTTCGATGTGTTTTGATATACCTCGCTTAAATAGTAATTAATTTTTTTTAAATAATAATTATATATTTTAATAAAACATTAGATTTTTTACCTGCAAAATATCAGATTTTTATATTCCACGTTTTTGGTGTAGTGTCTTTTCAATTAAAGTCTTGGAATGCGAACACAACATTTGCATGCTTGTTAATGTGCTTTAAAAACCCTTGCTTCGCTTGATAAAAGAAAATGTGTGTTAAATAAATAATATTATTCGTTTATAATAAATAATATTTCTTATATGTAATATTTCAAGTATCTATATGGTTTTGAGTATAATGTTCATTCAAAAACATCAGATGCAAGCACACTATGTGCATGATTTCAATATGCTTTGATGTGCCTCGCTTGAATAATTAATGTTTGTTAAATAATAAATATTGTTGTTGTCGTGTCCACATAAGATGAAGAAAATCTTATATGGAATAATGGTTGCCAGAGCCTCGAAAGGTTGGACTTCTTCCAGTCCCGCTTCGATGAGTGGCCGGGAATCGAACCCGAGTCCTCGCGGCGTGAGGTCATGCGCTCAACCCAATACACCACGGAGACGACTCAACGACGAAATAATAAATAACTTATGTTAATAATAAATCATATTTATTACCTCTGATTATTTTTTATATTTAAGGTTTTTAGAATAATGTCTTCTCATTGAAAGACTTTATATTTTATCACACTATATATATATACTTTCAATAAATGTTTGAAATCTCTTGTTTAAAGTAAAATGGATTCCTGATAATCAATTTAAAAAATAAAATGTTTTCTCAGAAAAGCCTCAGAGCTCATTACTGAAAAATCGACCAACGTCTGGTTACAAATAATTTTAGTTTGACCTTTTTATCGTTGAATAATAGAAAGCAGTTTTCAACCAACTGTTTAGTTATTTATGACGAGACTATCAATTCATTTTAATAATGCTCATTTTTAATAATAGTAAATGGAAGGAAAAAGTGATTTTTTATCCGACGAGGCAGAGGGAGGCATCATTATTTAATTTTTCTTTGTTCTCAAATCGATTGTGAATAAATTTTTAATAACATGGTTAATAATAAAATGGAAAAAAATAAAAATGCTCTCAGCTTAATTAATAAATATATAATAATAACTGGCATGGTATAAATTAAAACTGGTATTTATGAATGTAAAGTAGAAAAAACTTAACTCTATTTTCTCCAGACAAATAGTGTAATGACTTTTTCATTAAATGGTATGTTCGTTGTATAATTAGTTTAATTAGTTATTCAATACTACATCTAAAACTAACTACATACTGTGATTAAATATACAATATTGTGATTAAATTCTATTAACAAATGATAGATTTTTCTTTAAAAAAATGAAGCTAGAAATAAGTTAATATAAGTATCAAAATGATACACAAGTCTATTTGAACATTCCGTAATAATAGTATCGGACAAATCCTAAACGAGACCGCAAAAAATGTAATATTTAATTCATAAGCAACACCACCTGACTTTCATACGGTGTCTCCGGCAAACATAAAATTTAATTTAGAACGTAATATTGAGTAGTGTTTCCAAGTTTATAACCTCATTTTCTACAACTAATGGGTCGAAGCCGTTTACTTAGCCGAGTGGTCAAAGTCTTAAATTACAAATTTACGACTTGGTCATGGTTTTACGTCATTTTATTGAAGAAACTTTCACTAGTACTCATTTAGGCTATCGAGATATCTAGCCTGTGACAGGATACATAACTCTGGATTACTGTATAGATTTAGAGTTTTGAATACTGTCATGGGCTACAAGTCTCGATAGTACAACATTCAAATTCCATACCTGTACAGCATGGATTTCATACACAAATTCCATACTGGTACAGTATGGATTTCACACACAAATTCGATTATGGTACAGTAGGGAATTTGTGTGTGAAAGTTCTTTTGAACGTTTGGTTTTGCTCTTTGATGATCCAACGTTCTCACCTACAAGAATAATTTCACTTAATTTATGTTTGACAGCAATGTATAAAATGTCCAATTTTAAATTCGAAAGATTCTGGAGTAAGTTTTTAATTGAATTTTCTTATTAATTTTTTAGTTGATGATTTCCACTAGATACTCTTAAAAATGTATAAACTTTATACTCTCCCAGCAACTTTCCAAAATACTTTGGTTAATGGTTGAGAAGAATATAAACTATTTAAAATAAATGTACCAAATTCATTTGGAACTGCCAGATACTACTCAAATAATCTATTTCTTTTCACGTATGTCTTCTTTTTTGCCCACGTCTTCCAAAAGTTATTATTATGCTCCCTGCGGGTGTGTACTTTATTATCGACTTACGCACCAGTCGCGAGTCTTGAAATACCTATAACTTGGAAAATTTTCTGGTAAGTCAATATCAAATGAAGCTTTTTTTGCCGTTTTTGTGAAATAAAGTATCTCTCAATGCAAACTTAAAAATTTATTTTTAATTACATGTAAAATCAAAATATTTATGTAGTCGTTTCGCATAAATACTGTTATTGTTAAATAATGTCGTTAAATAAGATCAATTCCATTGGCCTTGAATTGTCAACTGGTCTCGTAAAATTTAATAAGCTGATTTGGAAACCATAAAGCTTCCATTTATTCAAACAATTTTTAAAACTGGGAAATAGGTCGCGAGCTTACACGAAAGAAAAATGTTAACAATATTTTAGCCTAAACCAATATATTTTGCCTCCATCCATGTGTGCCGCTTTCTAATATACACTCTGGCATTACACATTAAAGCCATCTGTCAGGTACTTAGAAATTTTGGAAAGTTTTTGAAATATTTAATGTGAATTAACAACAAATTATTTGACATTAGTTTAACTCGTTTCTAATTAAAACTAAATGAAGGAAATTAATTTTCTCTTTAATCTTGTGCCCGGTTTGGTAGGCATGTTGCTATTTAAAATTTTTCACAAGTATCTGCAATAGTGATCATAAATATTTTTTGAAAGAAAAATAATGTAAATTTATTAACAAGCATTTGGGCATTTCAAGCCCAGTTTTTAATAACCAAACGATGTAACTAAATTTATACAGCATTGTATTGATATAATTTTTACTCTACTTAAAATAATGAAAAATTGTTTACTTAAGTTAGAAAATCACTAAAATGTACGTGTTCGTTTGAACTTTCAACTTAAAATTTTGTATTAGTTTATAAATATGCCCTACAGCTATTATAAACACGGCGTTGAACAATGCAGACACAATTATCTCTCTTATGCTACATATTTGTATTTAGTAATTATTTAAAAACATTGTCTTAAAAGTGCTGTTATTAAGATATCCCTCCCTGACGAATTAAGACTCTTTTTACTTTTTATACGACTTTAAGAGAAAATATTTCCTAATTAAAAAATTATTGAATTTTAAATGACATAATAAAGGTATTATTTCAGATAACATGAAACGTCGCGAATAACTTCATTATATTTTTCACAAATTAATAAAAATTACCGCTAAATAACAAAAAAAAAATTTTTGGTACGAATAGCACTATAGGGATTTCTATAATTATTTAGACACATAAACATTACTGATTACAAGGTTTTGAGTATTTACAAACATCAGTATCATTTTTCACCATAGAAATGCACTGCCTAATATATTTCTAATACATATAGCAATATTGTGAACATCTCAAAAACTATGTAATTTAAAACCATCGCCACAATTTTCCAGAAAACTTTAGCATCTAAGAATCTATTATTGCTATTTTTTATATAATTTTTTAATAAAAAAGTCCTTTAATTTACTCTATTAACTGATATCCTATAAGACATTCGAAAGTATAGGTCGACTTCGTATCTTTTGTCTAAAATGTATATGAGTCAATGGTTGTATAGCAGTACTAAATTTTATCTTTGTAGAGTATATAGTTTCAGAGAAAAACAGATACTACAGATTCAGATCGCAGTTTTTTCTCCATTTGGGTACCGATGTGATATTATATAAATATCTTGGTAATAATATACTCATCTTATTATTTAAGTGAGGGAATTAACAAACACATTGCATAGAAATAATCGTAGATTAGACGTGGGAATAACTTAAAAGACAAAATAAAAAAAAGATATAAATCAAGCGTGAACACAAGCAATTCAAGATATTACCATCTTGACGGATTACCTTAACAATACTATTATAGACATCAAAAATTTTCTTCTCATCTGAGACGAAAACCTCTTGTAAGAGAAAATGGAGGTATTTAAAATATTCCATAAAATATGGCAATTGAATCGAAAGACGATTCACTAAAAGAGAATAAAATTAGGAATTCTAATAAAACACAAGTAATATTCAAATATTGATCTCCACCCAGTGTCAAGGTAACTGAAATTTTATTAAATATCCATTAATAGATTGGCATGTATTTACTGCGTAATATTAACTACGGTTGTACAATATGCTATTCATAACGTGAATTACAAAGATCATATTAGCTTTATTTAATTTTTCTCACAAATATTTACCAAATTTTGACAATTTTTTTTTCCTAATTTTTGGAGTTTACTGCTTAATAATCGAATTTCATATATAGCGCCTTATATGAAGTTTTATGAGGAGCGAAATCAGATGTTCTGAGCGCACGAAGTTCAAAACATAAAAAAAGTGTAACCGTTAGGTAGCCTCTACGAGCAACGGTTTCTGCGCATCTTAAGAATGAAATATCAATACGTTTATTTGGCATTTTCTTATGGCGTAATCGCAATGACAGAGAGTGACCCACATAGTTTATTAACGTACGCTTGTATCAAGATATAATTATTAAATCTCATTATGTATGAATATTTGGTGTCTTCTATCCTTCAAAATCACAAGTTTCTTTTAATTTTAATTTCCTAGTCAGACTTTACAAACTGTTTTTAATTTTGTTGTGTACATTTGATCTTGTTAATTTTTTTTACTTGACAATAATATTTATTATTGTCAGCATTTTTTATTTTTTTTATCATATTTTCAGCAAATTATATTGTCAGCATTTTTTTTTAAAAGACTTTTCCATTTACATTTAATTATATTTATATACAGGGTTACCTATTTTATATATTCCAAGGCAATCGTACATAAGACGTAAACTCCAGTCGCGCGTCCGAGCTGACACGCATAATTTTTATGATTTCTTTTAACTGTTCGTACTGCAAACTTTTCAAATTCCCCCGCACTCATTTACCTTTTCCATAATTAAGATAAATTTTCCTGAACGAGTAATGTGAAAATTGTATTTTTCTTGTTTTTTACCTAATTTAAATCGCTTGGCTACATTACTACTTGGCTACATTTATATTAACAAAAAAGAAAACAAATCTATGTAAGTATATATTTGAAAAAAAAAACAAAATTTATAAATAATAAACATTCATTATAAATAAATATAAGAGAATCCTCTATTAAATCTCGTTACAAATACAAAAGAAGGTTACGTTAAGAAACGACTTAAATAATAAAGTGCTATAGAGATGAATAAAATAAATTTTCATGTGAAATAAATGCGTACCTTTACTTATTATGGTAACTTTATGTTTTGTCATATAAACGTAACCAATTATGCTGAAAATATGAGGCGAATTGGGTCATATTTTTGATCGTAAAAGTATCTCAAAGAAACTTTTATACTTCAAGCGAGTTATATATAGTATGCACCGCTGTGACTTTAGTTAATTTTACAGATGTTAACTGCTAACGAATTTAATAAAATTTTGGCTTTGAATTTATATTCGTTTATTTACAAAATAGGCATCTAAATTCTGAATTTTTCCTTGACTATATCTCTAAGTGAAAGAAAAATAAGGAACACTTTCATAAAGTGGAATGCAAATAGATATATCGTTTGATTTAACTTTTTCATTTTATGCTACGTTTTCATTATTTCTTTGCGTATTCCATTTTTTAAATATAATACTTTTGGAAATACTGAACAAAATGTTTCTACAATGCGCATATTTTTAGTTCCTTTTAGTAAAATTTTAAGGCTATTTCAAAAATAACTATAAATTTTAATAAATTTTTTTTTTCATTTTTATACCAAATTAAAATTAAAAACTAATAAGTGATTTCTCTTAAAGTAAATTATATTAAAAATAAAAGAAAATGAGCGTTTTAATTCCTTACCAGTAACAAAACCTCACATTAAATTAGGCTTTCCACAGAAACTAGACGAAGTAGTCATATTTTATGTACTTTTTGAACACATGATAAATCACAACCCTTAATATTTTATTTCTCCTATATCTACATATGCATTTTTATGAGCAAACCCAATTATATTTGTAAAACAATAATTTCCACAAATTTAGTCTATAATTTATAATATTAAGTATTTGAAAATATGTCCAGCCTCTGTAAACTTACCTAACTTGATATATATAAATATACCTAATTACGAAGGAAAAAAGTGGAGGCACCTTAGTACCGACGAAGAAAATTATGAGGTATTAAAAGGACGGTGAGGAAGCCGAAACAAATTGTCCATCAAAAAGTCGAACGGTTAAACCACTGTTATTTTTCAAGGGAGCTCTTTGCCACAGCAGTATTAGTAGCGTATAGCTAAAGTACCCACTTCCTTGTAGGGAAATAAGGAAAAACACTCATATATATATATATATATATATATATATATATATATATATATATATATATCTACTATACTACTATAATACACTTATCTACTTTTTTCTTAAAAACTTTCCTGCGTATTGACTTTTACCTCTCACGCAAACTTAATCTACGTTGTAAGTAGAAAGTTTGTTTGTATAGTTCGGTAGTATAATTAAATATTTACGTATGTTTCTAGTGTGTTTTAGGTTTTATAGTTCGACACATAGTTTTTATTAAATTATGTTTCCATTATTTAGAGATATCCATTTCTTCTTTTTCCTTAATGAATCTTCTTTTAATTACCTCTTTAATAATCATTCCGCTTTACACAGATCGCTTCTTGTTTATATAATATTTTGTTCGATATCTGGTGGGGAAATATAGTTACATTTAATAAGTAACAAAGTCATATTAAATACCACTTCTCCCCACAATATCATATACAGCATGCACAATCTAGCCTGGTAGTTCTTTTATATTTATAATAAAGTAAACATTCCCGCATTATTTAAACCAATATATATATATATATATATATATATATATATATATATATATATATATATATATATATATATGTGTGTGTGTGTGTGTGTGTGTAATCAATTAAAATAAATAAATTATCATGGTATCTATAAATGATGGAGGCTAAGAGAATAAACATGCCTGCATCCTCACGTGTATGATGCTCGACATTTACACTTAATTTAACTTCTTTTTAAGTTAAGTCGCCTTAGGTATATTTGAAAGAGAATATTTTAATTTAGTGAGCGCATATATATTGCGATCTATAATACAAGAATATTTCTGCTTCTTGATATAAAAAGCCTATATATTTTGTTAGCCTATATACTAAGGCAAATCATATCATGAACTATATTTATATAAAGTGTTTTTAAAACCTATAGACACTTTTCATCGTACTAATTAGTATTCAAATTCGGCGTAGTCGCGAGTGTAGTTACTCCGAATTACGAACGAATTATACACATAATACATATATATATATATATATATATATATATATATATATATATATATATATATATATATATATACATATATAATTTAGCAGCAATTCGATGTTTGAATGCCAAGTTGTAACAAACAAACGAAACAAATCAACAGTTGGGTTTATAGCTTAATAACGACTTTCAGGTGTTAAGAAATACTCTTGTTCAATATGGCTTTCGTTTTTATTTCTCGTAATAAAAAAAACAACTTTCCGTCATTTAAATTGTATAAATATTTCGTTTAAATCCCATGTAAATTCTAAATTTAAATTCACACGTTACCACCCAAAAACAAGTGACATCATATAATGAAACGAATTGTTTAAAATCTGTGTAAATAAGCAAGTTAAATTTGCGCCTGTCGCCCACTGATATTCCATTGGTGTACGTAAATTGATAATATGTTCAGGTGTGAGACATAAGAAAAAGAATATATGTTAAGTTAAAAGACATATAAATTATTCTGATCGAAGCAAGTATGCGCCAATGATAACGTTCTGAATTTGACAAAGCTTTAATCCTGAGCTAAAGGGAGAGTCGGGCGTCTTTACTACCTATTAATTTCATGTGTCCTATACATATAGCTTTGAATCGTAACCGTAGGCGGCTAAAGTTTTTTAAAATTATCCATTACGCTAGTTTTTTACCATTATCCATTATGTTCCATGTGTTTATTTATGTAGTCTCTGTTATCGATTTATGACATTACTCATTGTTAAAATTAATTACTTCTCTTTTTGTTAGACGAAAACGCAGTAATGTTATAAACAATTTATGAATTGTAAATAGGTAAACGATGATAAAAATGGGTCAATTACCAACTTTATTAGAAATTTACCATTTCCAAATATAAGAAAGAAATAACAGCTGTCCTAAATTAAAAAAAAAATTGTTTTTTCTATTTGAAAGAAATTTGATAAACATTTATCTAGATTTTGCTCGCGGCTTTGTTTAAATATATGTTTTATTTCTGCGGTCGATTTATTCTCTAGTGATTTTTATTTCAGAATATACTTCATTAGTATAAAAATAACTTAAATATTAGCTTAAACAATATTTTGATCACAAAAGTAGTCTGGTTCGATTTTATTTTTATGGTGATAATAATTAAATTTAAAGTTCATAAAGAGATATTTGATCAAAAGTACTTAAAATTTGATTCGTTGTCCTAATAATTATTTGTTTGAAAGCTAATTAGAATATTGTCCAGAAATGTTTACGTAATACGCAAATAAAGAGTGAAAATAATAAAAAGATTAAAAATTCTACCTAAAGTTTAATTTGAATTCCAAAGACAGGATAACAGTAAAAGTGACATTAAAGTCAGTACAGTAGTTTTACGTAATACTCGACAAAAATGGATTCTGATAGAACACCTTACATATAGAAAGCCTAAACACTATGTCCAATTATTTTGTTTAAAAATGATTTCAGTGTACAGATTCATCCCGTAAAGTTTTTTAATAGTATAGATTCAATTAAATGAAACTATGTAATATAGTATTATTTCTACTTTCTTTAATTTCTTTACCACAATCTAGGTTTCATTATATTACAACATTTTCAGGTGGTTTATTAGCAATGATATTAGCAATCTTTGCTGCAATCTTACCTTAAGTTGTTGTAATACAACGAAACCTAGGTCGTGGTAAAGAACTTAAAGAAAGTAGAATTAATACTACATCACGTAATTTCATTTGTCAATAATGAATTTCTACAAAATTAACGCCAAATGTATTCAGTATAGATTCTATTAAAGTCTGGTGTTATATACTTATATATTAATTTCTCATTTTTCTTGTATATTTTTTAATCACAAATAATAAATTGAAAAATAAAAATCTGTTTAATTTTGAGATTAGTTATATGCGTGTTTTGTTTACTTATTATATCTGTATTCTTTTTTCTTTTGATCGCTCAAATCTATCTGAAATAATACGCCTAATTTCATAAATTTTCTTTTTATGATGAAAAGTCCCTGAGGAACATTTTAGGTGATATATCATAACAGTATGTTTCATAGATACAAAGCAGTATTAAACGGTGCAATGTCAACAGAAGCCTGCTTATTTATTGAATGATAATAATAATAATTCCTATAAATATTCCCCTAATTTCAAAGAACGATGTTATTTGACGAACGGGGTGTTGGCGTTTGGTCATCAACAGATTTATTTAGTTTGTAAAAATAGGAAATAAGGAAAAAATACAATTTCATAAAAAAAACAATCTTAACCTAACCTTGAAAAAAAATCATGTGAAATAAAATAAATTACGTTGGGCGAAACTCTCTCTTATCTCGTGTTAGCACTCCGACTATTTGTATGCAAATGAATTTAACTCCGATTATTTATGCAATATATATATATATATATATATATATATATATATATATATATATATATATAAATATAGGATTTTTGTACGGTTAATTAAAGGGCAAACAAAAGGACACAAAATTAAATATTTATTTTAATTCTATGCATTACAAGACACGTCCATCTTCAGTTTTTGGATCACCACTCGTAGTTTTAAAAATATTAAATGCTTTTTTTACAATATAAATTTTGATATATGATTTCTTTCAATAGAAGCAGTAGTGATGTAATTTAATTTTTTTTTAAATATTACATCTTAGCACAGTAGCTGAGTAATTTTATACAACTAACTCAACCGATATCTGTAAAATTTAGCATACGTAAAATCTACGTTGTGAATATGATCACAAGATAGTCTTTTTCTTTTGCTGGAATACAATTTTTTAAATTTTTAAAGAAATTACGTATACTTATGCAAAATTTCACCATTGAATAGCTAAGGCATAAAAGCAACAGTAACTACTAAATGAACAAAATCTCTTTTGGATTTTTTTTGAGACGTATTCTAGAATTAAACAGATCCTAAAGCCTTATATTTGTGCGCGAGCATGATTTATTCATGTCTATAAAAATTAAGAAATTATCAATACTAAATGCGGTCCTACTTTCAGAAGACAAACATACATTATGGGAGCTGATAATATTCTTTTAGCATGTTTTCTACAACATAGGAATTGAAATACTATCAATTTAAAATTCAAAACTTTAAATACATTTGCCACCATTTTCACACCAAACCAATACAGATAATATTCGCGGCAACGTCTGTCTCAAATATTATTTTCTTACATATTTCCCTTCTATATCAGAGTTTATATGTTTTTTACTATTTAGTGCTGTAATTTTTTGGTTGAATGATCGAGCAAAATGGTATATTAAGTATTAAACAATTAATTCCTTTTTGCTTTGCCTAATTTCTAAACAATGAAATGTAGAAAATACTGTGCGAGTAAAAACTCGTATTAATTAGTAACGAATATATTATAAGGATATAAATCATGTTTAAAATAGAAGCTGCCACGCACGAGGTAGAACTTCAACTCTGAAAGTGCCTTTTTTAGTTCGGATCGTATCAAAAAGTTATTTATTTAACGGTTACAAAGTACTTTCATTAAACCATTGAGAAATGTTGATATTATTAGTCGCCGCTTTGATAAATTGCATAGTGTATAGAAATACAAGGCGGAGACGTAAATAAAGCATAAATTAAAAAAAAAATGTAGGACTCAGGATAGTCGTTGTAGTTTTTCTGTAATCTTCTGGTCAGATTCTAGCAACCCTATTTTTTATCATTTTTGGTCAGTAGTTTCAAATATAAGGGCAGTGGGGTTTTTGCTCATTTTGGTACTTATGTCTTATTCATTATTTCGAGTTCTTATATCGTCCTTATAGATTTTCAAACAATATTCCGCACCAAATATAAAAATTTAAAAAAATTTGTTATTTGGTTTGCCCATTGAAAATTACCTTATTGAATGTACTGAAATTAGCATGAAGGTAAATATGCGGGATAACACGAAATTTTATGTTTCTACGTAAAATGGTTTCTGAGAAAATCAGCTGTGATAGACAGATGTGCTAACAAGTGAGTGACTTTGTAGGTATTCTATTCTTTTGTAGGTAAGAAAACCTGAGAAGGCAAAATGAAATAATTATATTGTATCCATGTCTATTATCTCTAAAACATACCTAGGTAAAAAAGAGAAAAACATAAATAAGTTGAAACGAGACACATACTGATAACGTATTGAACTTCAAGCATTAACCTCGAACGTCAGAACGGAATTGAAAGTTCCCATCATGTATTGCGATCACGTGCTACCCACATATAAGTTCACTCCGTGTAATGAATTATAAAATCAGTTTTTTCTACGTTATTCATTACACTTAGAAGATTTACTGCATACCTTTTTTCTTTTAGATTTTTAGTTTTAATATATTTTCAGTTAAATTTCATTGAAATTTAAGCGTGAGTTTGCATTAAAGCTAATTCTAAAGTATTTATTTAAAATTTTTCTTTGTTACCCACAAAGGCTTTCAGTGAATAAATGTAGTTTTGTTATATCCTTGTTAAATGTTTAATGTTCGTAAAAGTTATTGGAAAAAGTATAAGTAACTCTCCAATACTCAGTAAAATTTTTGTTTATATAAGAATAGTAAAAATGAAAATATTAGAAAATTTTATGTGAATATTACGTTAACAATTTATGTAATCGTTTTATAAATACCTCAAACAGTATATAAATTCTTACTGTAGTGTTGATAGGTCTAAAAGTATTTTTAATCTTGATTTCGTTTAAATATGTGTTTACGTGCAGACTTATATTTTTACGTGCAGACTTATATAATGCATTCCAAAATATTCCACTATTATTATATTATAAAAATACACGGTTAATTCGTATAAACTGTAAAAAGTAAAGTATAAACTATAGTAACGTAAGTATAAACTATAAAAAACCTAACTTAATAATAAGTGAATATTGCAGAAAAAGACTATAGCCTATTGTATATGTCCACCTGAAAGATAAATTTTCTAGCATATTTTTAAGAAAACAGGAATGTAAGATCGTGTATAAGTGGCTAATATTCTTCATGAAATTTAACCAAAAAATAATTTTTGAATGGGCAGTTCCATTTGCGAGAAGAGATCTTAAAAACGTTGAGTTGAATTCTAGTCAAAATTTAACTAGATTTGTAATAATATTGAAAATTTATTTCATTATGTAAATACTAAAGTACACCCTTTCCGACAGCCTGATGAGGCGATTACTGGCGACTATTGGATGGCGAAACTTTTTTGTCAGACTTCATTCACGTGTTTACTTTACATGTGATCTAAGAAATAATTAACATTGATTATTTGTCTAATGAAATTTTTGTTTAAAAAAGGTTGAATATATACGTACATCTAAGTGGACCACTTTTCAACGAGCCATGGCAAAGTCGAAAAAAATGGTCCAAAGTAAACAACATGGCGGCAGTTCAAAGTGTAAAAGAATTCGCTAAAATTGCCTTAAATGCACATAAGTATAATAAAGTTCAAAAGTACATAAATGATACGATATTAAAAAGATTCACTTTTTTACGAGTCATGGCAATTCCAGAAAGGGCTTAACTGTTAAATTTTGAGCGGATAGTATTTTGGCCCTGACATCAATTTTAAGTTTAAATTAACGGATTGTGTCACTGAGATACAGTCTGTAAAAATCGCTCTGCAAAAGATATATGGATTAAAGCGGCTGAATATAAAAACAGATTCCTCAAGAAGATAAGAAACAATTTGCTTAACACACTTTTTATAACATGTGATTGACGTAAATTAGACAAACTCACATTTTGTTAACCAACAACGTGAAATAATTTACCATATAAGTTATCAAATCATAAATTTATGTGTTGATCGTTATCGTAATAATTAAACCAGATATTTTTCGGCGATCTTGATCCAATGCGTATTTATCGTCAAATCTTATACAGTTTTCAAGAAATTATTTTTAATTAATTATACACACTCATCCCAATTGATACCTCTGAATATGTGATTATGAATGGATGGACAAAACCTACAACCCCCCAGTATCTCATTGACACTTTCTATATAAATACTTAGTATGTATTTATATAGAGTAATACGTAGCGTAGGATGTAGAAATTATTCTTTACAGATTCCTTTAAAAAAAAGGACCAAACCGCCATAGCGTTACACGTAATTGTAAGGACTTACAAATAATGAAATCTGAAATATGTTTCCAACGTGATATCATGGATTAGTCCATGAAGGTGGCGGCAACGGATATAAAATTTTTGCGGAAACTACTAACAGTTAAATCTTTTATATTATTCTTTTACAGGAGAAAAGTTAAGAAGTCAATACTTATTACTGGATTATCTTATTGTTGCCATATTCAGAACTATGTAGTTTAATATAAACTATAAAAATATATTTCACGGGATATCATAAAAAATATGTGATTACACATACACTGATTTTATCCTTTATTACTTCTTTTGGAATAGACCGACGATTGCTGCACACTTTAAATTGTTAACGTCTCACGCAGTTATATATATCGTTCGCGAACTCGCAAATAATGTAGCAAGTAGAACGCAAGGAGAATTAAAATTGCCTCTATATAAAATATCATCACAGCTATTTGAAAACCTTTTCTGTTAAAATAAAAAAAAACTTTATAGGAAACAAAAAAAATTTCATCAATGCGATTCCTACTTAATTTCATATATATTTTGGTAGTTATTAATTAAATGAAGCTACATACTATTAAGTTATTTTCCGTTTTATAAAAAGAGTTTCACGTGCTTATATCAAAACACTTGAAAATTTCATTTGAAAATGTATGATTTACGAAGTTTTCATATATCATTTAAAAAAATATATGTTCTAGCTCCGAAATTTTCTCTGTAAAATTCTTTTTGTACGAAAAATATTCATTCATTAATAAAATTTGTCTTGAGGGACATAAACAAAGTTAAATAGTTTCTATTACGTGGACAGAAAATATATAACTTTATTAATGAAATATACGTTTCTGTTAAAAAAAATAAGCATATAAACAATACACAATTCATTAAAACATCTTGAAATAATATTGTAAAAAAAATCTAAACCATACTGCAGTAAAATTAATATTAAATTCATGAGCAACATCATCTATGTATCAAAGGGCGGCTCCAGAAAACTCGCATAAGTTAATTTAGAATGTAATAACAAGCAGTCTTCGCAAGCACATAATCACTTTTTCGACAACCGATGGATCGAAGCCGTTTAGTTAGCCGAGCAGTCGAACTCATCGATTGCAAACACACGACTTGGTTGGTCAATGTTTTAGGCCGTTGTATGAAGGAAACCTACACAATTACTCATTTAGGCTGGTCAAGACTTGTAGCCTATGACAGAATAAAAAACTCTGATTTCCTGTATCGATTATTTGGTGCAGGGTGGAATTTGCTCATGAAAGTCCTTTTGACGTTTGGTTATGTTTCTCGATGTTCCAATATTCTCACACACGTAACTCATTTATAATGTTATAAACATAATTTTAAATTCGAAAATTTTAAAGTGTGTATTGAACTTTGTTATTGTTAGTTAACATCTTTTTAAATATTAAGAACCAAAAAATATATATTTTAAACTCATTTAGCTGCTATA
Source organism: Druceiella hillmani (assembly GCA_039881145.1). Classification (NCBI taxonomy): domain Eukaryota; kingdom Metazoa; phylum Arthropoda; class Insecta; order Lepidoptera; family Hepialidae; genus Druceiella; species Druceiella hillmani. Next base: position 15,157,695 of record JAYKKI010000045.1, read on the forward strand.
TAAACTACTCGGAAAAACTTTTAAGAGAAATAGAAAATATTTAATATAAATATGATAAAACTCGCTTAGAACTGCCAGAAACTGTCAAAATAATATATTTATTTTTATGCATGCAATCCTCTTCTTTTGGCTCACGTCTTTTAAAAAGTATTATTGTTGTCCATTATACAGTTGCATGCTTTATTATTGACTAGTACACCAGCCGCGAATTTTTGACGAAAGGAATATATGTATATATATATATATATATATATATATACATAATTCGGTTAATTTTACAAATAATCAAAGCTTATTTGTAAAAGAACTTCTTCCTCTAAAAACGATACCATATATTTATTAAGGTATTTATTATTATTAAAATTTACCTTTAAGAAATGACATGAATCTCCGTCCATTAGTCTATACGTATGCATGTGTAAGAATACGCTAAAGCTTACTTTTCTTCATTGCTTTAATAAACCTTTTTCCTGTCGATTGGTAAATATAAAAGTTTGCTGACTTTTGGAATGGAAGACTATTGAGTTCCACAATTATTTGTTAAACAGTTCAATTTTTCTTCAAAATTTTCAACAAAAACTCCTTTTTTATAATTGGTGACTATTTTCGGCCTGTGTTTAATACGAATGTTTCCACCGCATCTGCATGTTCACTACCGTGTTTAACATTTCCTTACGATTGTTTATTTAGAAAATAATAAGAAAAATGTGGCCTTCGGCCAATATCTCAGCATTCACGAATTCTAAATATATCAATAATTTTTGTTGTTTTTCTATCTGTAACTTTCTTATCAAATTTGTTAGGTTACTATTTTGGGTAAAATCTGTGATCTGGTAAACAGAGGCAGCTAAAGACAAAAAAACTCATTACATTTTTAAGTGTGTGATAGATAGTACCTATCTATTTGGTCAAATTTAATGACAAAATTTAATTGGACTTTTATTTAGAAATTATAATCTCTGGACCAGCAAAAGTAAACATAAACTTAATAAACATAAGGAAATTTAAAAAAATCTTGAAATGCCTTATTAATTGTGCACGTAGTCGGGTTTTGTAAAACAAAATATATCTCCATTAAAACTTAAATATCTAACTTCAATTTCAAGTGAAATTAAAATAATTGTGTTTCGTTTTGCATAAATATTTGTTAGTGCTAAATGAATGAGCTAAATTCCGCTAGCCTCAAAATTTCAGGAACGTTAATTAATCTTATAAAAATACTGTAAACCTTCCATTTATTCAAGTAACATTGAAAATTGGAAAATATATTACCAGCTTGGAAGTTTTTAGGCTCAACCTTCACGGAAACAAACGATGAAAGGAAAAGGTTAACAATATTTTAGTCTACACAAATCTTTTTTTAGCTCCAGCCTTGTTGACCGCTATTTTCGGCATGCTCCCTGGTACTACTCGTTGAGACCATCTGTTACGCACTTAAAAGTGTTGGCGAGTTCTTAGAATATTTTTAAGTAAGAATAATTTATTTCAAAATTTGTCACTGGTAAATAGTTTAATAGGAATTTAATTTTTAACATTATGCACTTTTCTGTAGAGCATATTCCCATTCAAAATTTTTGACAAGATCTGTCACGGTGAAAAAATATTTGTTGGAAAAAGTAACATTAAAACAGATTTTTATTGTTAGACATTTGGAGATTTTAGATACTATTTTCAGCAGCCAAACGATGTAACCGAATGGATGCGATATTTGCATTGATAACATTTCCCTACTCATTAAATTTAAAATAATTTTTAAATATCGTTACTTTGCAGAATATAAGGCAAATAATTATAATTGGTTTTTGTCTATTATTTGTATTTATCTACACTGAAACCATTTGAACCGTGGTCGAACTCAAAGCAAAATTATCTATTACCATTTCTACAAGAAATTTACAAAACATTTAATTTTAGACCTAAGGAAATGCACCATCAACCTTATTCAAATATAACGATTCGCATTAAAATTGTTCTAAATATGTTTTTATAATTGCTCATTTTTTACACAATGTCTGGTTTCGTTAAAAATGTAAAGTAATAAATACACGATTCGTAGTAGTTATGAAAAAAAGATTATGTACTTATTACATTTTCTCCTTTCAATATCAATTTGTACAATAGTATTTCGAAGATTAAAATTAGAAATTTAATACAGAAAATGATTATTGGTATTACATATTGTAAATTTGAATGAGTGCTAAAATATGTCAATTTATTTATATCACGGTGCCTATTCAAAATGTTGACTTTGTGGATTCAATCTCAAATCGACTCAATATTTATATTCGATGGAATATTAATCTGCCCAAATATACCAAAGTACGTGTTAATTCCAGTTTTGTGTTTGGATAGACAAACAAAACGAATTAGATTCAAAGAAGCTTTTGGGAAACTTATTAGTTTACAATATGTTATAGAGCAAAGAATTTTTTTTAATAGGTTGATTTCATTCAAAGATGGCCACGATAATAATAAGTTGATCTTAAAATGCCTAAAATGAAGTTTTCAAATTTAAAAAAACAAATTGTAATATGTTTGCGACGCAAAGTAGGAATTATAGGTTTTTCGTGAACCTTATGTTAAAGAGACAAATTTTCAATACAAGAGGCCTCAAAACAATAATTGTAGATGAACTTGAGCCAAGAAAAACAATTGGTTTTATATGTTAAACATATATAAAAATTAAAGTAAAAAAAATGGCCAAGAATACCCAACATTTTCTTGTGCTTAACGAAACTAATTTTTAATTTCACTTTGATTATTAAGAAATATCTAATGATATTAAAAATACTTAGAAGCAATATTTTGTATATAATTGTATGAACGCATTAAGTTGTAGTATAATTTGATAGCAAAGAACTTGAATATCGAGTTTCTTATATAATTCCAACAAGACCTAACTAGTTATCTAATTAGTGAACGGAGCTGTAAGTAGTAGTTGAATTTTGTTAAAGAAAATCTCGTTATAATAAGTAAAATACTATATTACTTATTGCATTTTTTCCCAAGAAAAGTAATGATATTATTAAAATAAATCTTTTGATTGTTCATTGATAAAATTTTATTGTTAACCAGATAAATCAAGGTAAAAGTGAAATTATTCCAAGGCATTATTTACTTAGATGTCGTTGATATTTATTTGTGAATCTACACGATAGAATAGGATATACTGGCATTGTGCATCAAGCAGCATCAAAATTTTCTACTTAATTTTTGTAACATCTTAAACCTTAATACTACTCACAGATTTTTTTTCTCGTTTGATTACGGGCCGTAGATTCCATCGATTATTTTTTAAAAATTACTTATCTAGATTAGGAAACTTTTAAAATGTACGTGCTTGTGGTATTTATGACATTAGGAAATATGAATTTGTAAATACGTTTTACAGTCTTAAACACAACACTGTACGTTGGAGACACAGTTACTCTCTTGTGCCGTAAGCATTCCAGTTGACAGGACATACATAAATAAAAATTATTTTACATAACGGGAAAATTAGAAATAATATAACACTACCATGATTATTGGAGCACCCACACTATTTCTAAATTCCAATGCTTCAAAATTTATTGTACCCACACCAATGCCGCTCATGCTAATATTTAATTAATAGTTCTCGCGTAATTCCGTTAGTCGTGCGCTGACGTCGCCCAAGTGCAGTCGTTTGTGCAAGTGTTCCGGGGTACTGTGTAACCCCACGATAGTAGTACTCAAAGGTTTTGTACATTTTAACGTGATTGAAAGCTTGTTGTTTATTGGTAAATTTTATTAGTATTGGACATAAAATATTATTTAATTTAATGTTTAAGACTTGAATGACCTAATTATAAATAATAAAATATATTTTTACTGTACATTTTCTGTCAGAAATCTCTTCAATTTAATTTTTTTCAATTGCAGGTATACGACTTTCTGGTAATCATGGCCAGTCAGAGATCAAATCGATCTCTTAGGGGTAATAATGATGTAGCCTCCATTCCGGAACGAAATTCGGACGACGAGCAACGGCATACTGGAGATGCTTCCGATAAAGATCCTGACGGTATCATTCAAGATTTTCGTCATTTAGAACACCTCAGTTTTACTTCTCGAAACTACGATTCCACTCTTGTAGTCGACGACAATGCCAAAAAATAATGCCGAGTATGAGTTAGCACAAGAACCAGCATCAGATAGTAAGATCCCAATATAAGTAATAGATTCGCCTTTGTTTATGTATGGTAAATAAAAGAACAATAGACACAATTGGTCAGGAATACTATCTTCACGATCGAGAATTCCTCGACTTGACATTTTATAGCACCCATCTGGAAGTGAACGTCCGGCTCGGAATGTGGCTAGTACTGCAAAGGTCTTTGAACGTTTCTTTACTAAAGAAAATAGTAATATATACTAATTAGGAAATACAAACGCAACGGGCAAAATATAAACAGACCGAACGTCATGAGGTGGAACAAGATAATAGATCACCTGAAACTATTCGACTCTCATTTGCGTGAGCTACTACGTCATTTGAAATTCGAGCACTGACAGGTACGTATTATCTGCTTGGAGTTTTCAATATGAATCATCTGTCGACTGAAGAAATATATGATAAATACTCTGGAGTTACATTGTTCAAAGCCACTCTGCCTAGAGCAAGATTTTAGTATTTGACTAACTGCTTGAGATTACTTGACAAAGAAACGAGGGCGCTTCGTCGTGAAATTAACCGTTTTGCTCCAATCAGAGACTTATATAAACACATCGTAATAGTTAGTAAGAATTTGTATACGCCGTCAGATTGCGTGAATATTGATAAGCAACTAATGGGTTTTTATGGTTGATGTTTGTTCAAGACGTTTATGCCGTCAAACCTTGATAAATGTGGATTGAAAACATTTTGCTCTGTGACGCCAAAGCAGGATATATGATAAAAGTATCATGTGTCTAAGAAAGAAGAGTAACACTGTAGGGAATGCCAGTAGTCGATTATTATGTTATGGAATTGACAAAGCCTATACACGGTATAAACCGAAATTTAACATGTGACAACTGATTCACGACCATATCAACTGCCCAAGCATTACTGGAAAAGGGAGTTATTATGGTTCGAAACGTAAAAATAAATAGGCGTGAGATACCACAACTAATGTTAGAAACTAAAGATCGCCATAGGAACACGTCTGTCTTTGCCTTTGAACTTCGGACCACTGATCTTACAAGCATATTGTCCTCAATAATCAGCAAAAAAGAAAATTATGATAATACTGTTTACAATGCATGACAGTTCTAATGGTGAAAATGAACTGGTCGAAATCATTGGGTTTTATAATAAAAAAAAATCTGGTGTTGACATTTGCGACCAACTGAGCAAAAAGTAACCTACATCGAGAAAAACAAGAAGGTGGCCTCTGTGTGTATTGCGGTGGATGTTAATAGATTGATTTTTTAAACTATTTTTATGGTGCTAGAAAAGAAACCGATCCAAAAGAGACGTCAATTTCCCAAGGAATTGGCAATGTCTGTTATAAAACCCCAGATGCAAGAGATATTAAAATAATCAATTTTGCACCGGGATATCCGGGAATCCATAAATGGTATGCTAAAACTTGATGTTGGCAATGACAAAATAATTTATTAAGATGTCAGACTCGGTTGCTGCTGCTTCTCCCTACATAAAAGACCGAAAATCCAAAACAGCGTGCTCATCTTATCAACGTCATATTTGTGCGGAGCATCAAATAAAAATGTGTTAAATGTGCTATTAAAAATTATATAAATGACTTCATTACCTCTTTTTTGTAACTTCTATTAAAGTTTAATTAAAACAAATAAAATATGTTGATTATTATTTTGTTGTTTTTTTATTTTTGTTAATAAAATACTTGAGGGTAGTATATATGAAATTGAGGGCAATGTTCTAGAGTTAAATGAATTAAAGTTAATTCCGAATAACAAAATCTACTTGTTTGGTACACCTAGAACCACGAGGATTCCAAACTCATTCATACGCACATAAACATTGCAGATTACATAGTTTTAGTATTTACAAATATTAGTATTATTTTTCACAATATAAATGTGCTAGCTAATACATTTTTAATGCGCTGAAAATTTTGCAAATATCTCAAAAAGTATATAGTTTAGAATCATCGCCACAATTTGCCGGTAAACTTTAGCATCTAAGCATCTGTTACAGCTGATTTTTTATATAATGTTCACAAATAAACATCTAGTAACGCAGTTTTTTTATAATCTGGTTTTAGCAAATGTTGGGAAGAAGAAACTGGTGACAGCGAGGTAGAGACAATATTATTAAGGCCCATTTTCAATCTTTTCAAAAGTATCTTTTATAAAATTTTGGAAGAAAATTCAAAAACTTAAATACCCAAATTTCTCTGTAAGTTAATATATAAGTTGAATATATTTGGCGTTAATTTTGTAGAAATTCATTATTCGCAATTAAATGAAACTACGTGATGTAGTATTATTTCTACTATCTTTAATTTCTTTACCACGACCTAGGTTTCGTTGTATTACAACATCTTCAGGTGGGATATTAGCAAAGATCTTGCTAATATCTTTGCTAATATCCCACCTGAAGATGTTGTAATACAACGAAACCTAGGTCGTGGTAAAGAAATTAAAGATAGTAGAAATAATACTACATCACGTAGTTTCATTTAATTGCGATTAATATATAAGAATAAAACACAATATATATATGTGTAAAGCTAAAAAATATCGAACTAATTTGTTTGCCCTGTGTTAATTTAAGATTTTTAAATAAGTATTTTCGACGTTAATTTCTTTATTAATTTTAGATTGCTGTTTCATCACTAGGTTAGATTTAAAGTTCCAAAGTAAAACGGTTTCTAAGGAAAACATTATCCCTAGGAATATGTACATGAAATAAAAAAAATTGTTTTGAAATGCTTATAATTTTCTCTTTTCAGTTTGGTTTTTAAAATTTGTTATGTTTGTTTTGCTCTAAAAATAAAGACAAGTCAATAGGTTTTTCGACCGCACCAAATGTAAAGTTTCTTCGGTAAAGGGTTTCTGATATAAACAGCGAGGACAGATGGACAGACAAGGGAGCGTTATTATTAGAGTTCAATTTTTTTTTCTTTTGGGCTTCTTATGTAGTATTATATGAATATCCATATCAAAATTTACTCATTTTATCATTTAAGTGAGGGAGTTGACAAAAAATTGCATATAAATAATTCTAGATTAGATACGGAAATAGTTTAAAAGACAAAATACGAAAAGAATATGAAACAATTACTAAGACAGTACTTGTGAGATGTAGAAGTCGATGGAATATAACAGAAGTTCTCATAGCGTATACTGCATGAAAAGAGAGAGAGAAAGTAAATCTAAATATTTACCTAATTACGGACAAGCAAAAAGTGAAAATATCTTGTTACTAAGTAAAGAATTACATTCAGAGGACGGTGAGGAGATATAAACAAATTGTTATTAAAATAATCGGGCTTTCCCGATAGATATCTTTGCAATGGCGATATTAACGGCGTACAGCTAGTTACCCACTTCCCTCTAGATAAATAAGGGAAAACACCTATGTATTAGAATATTAATCCACTTTCTTTCCAGGAAACTCTTCAATATAAAGTCAAGAAGCTTTATTTTCATTTCGAAAACTTTCTACGGTAGTGCTTTGAAAGCTACATATATCACTCTTGCAAACTTAACGAACGATGTAAGTAGGTGAAACGCTCGGTGGTAAAGGTGAATATTTACGTAGGCTTCTAAGTTTAGTTTTGGTTGTACAGTAGGGTTAAAAATTGTTTTTAAATTTTATTACTTTTCCAGAAACAATAAAAATAGTATACAAATATGATTATAAAATATTAAAAGTGTTTACTATTTTTTAAAATTTTAATTTCTTAATAAATATTATGAAATTGCAAAAGGGCATAATTCAAAAAATAAATATTCACAACAATCATTAAGAGCGAGTAAAAGTAATTTTTTTTATTTCTTTGAAGCCATAGATGATATACATAATTAATTTATCTTGCAATTGTATTTATGCAATTGTTTTCTCATTTTAATTGCCTAAATTAAAATAATTCCACAATATACAGAGACCGCTTCTTATTTATATTGTATTTTTTATATACCCATTGCGGAAATATTTCCTTTACCTTTTCCTATTACATTTAATAAGTTACAAAGCCACATTAAATACCATTTCTCTCCATAATTTCATCTACAGCATGCACTGCCTAGCCTGGCAGTTTATTTATTATTGTAGAAAAATAAGTTCTCTCACTTCGTTTTAACACCTTTTTACCTAATGATGTCTTATTTAAATACCTAAGCAATTACGCTATATATAAATGATGGAAGTTGAGAAACCACTAATGCCTGTATACCCACATGTGTGATGCTCACTGAATTTTGTTTCTTTTAAAGCTAAGTTGCATAAGCCATATCTGACAGAGAGAGCGAGTACTCCATATTAGTGAGCGCATATTTACTTCGATTTATGATGCAATACCTAGTTAGCTTTTCTCTTCGACTTGTCTCTTCTGTCTCTTTAAAACGATTCCCTATCACGCTTAAGACCAAACAAATTTCTTTAAATATTAGAACAGTTATGGACAATATGCAGGTTTGTGGGTAATTTTCTTCATACTGCTCCATTTAGATTTAGTGAGCTGGAAAATATGACAAATGTAACACGCTCATTGAAACATTATATGTTTAATTACAATTAATTAGCTTATTCACGTGTCTTCAAGATATGTCAAAAAAATTGTGCTTGTCAGCTCCATTGCGCCCCTAGATTAAAACGCTCCTTAATTACAATTATCTTGGAATGTATAAAATGGGTTACACTGTATATAAATATAAATATGAATATCATGTATCAATATATCTCTTACCGTTAATAATATACAATGTGTGTCCATCCTAAAGATCCTTTATAAATATTGGTGAAAAAATGTTTGAAACCTGATGGGTAGTTTCGGAGATTACCTCCTATATTCAAGCATACAAACTATCACACTTTTTTTAACGCTCTGATTTTACTCCTCATAAAACTTCATACCGGGCGTTATATATGAAAATCGATTCGTAAGTAGTAAACTCTATACGTTACTCCATCTCTTAATATGCTATATTACTAAATTCACATTGTTGACTAAAATTGACGCATTTATTCTAAAAGAATAATTCTATCTCTTGAGCTCAAAACTCTTTTTTTTATGTTAGCCAGTATCTCAAATCATAAAAAAACTGTATATATACAAATGTATAGTATCTCAAATCATAAAAGAACTGTATTTATAGAAAGTTTCATTAAAGCCTTGGCGCTAACTTAAAGTGACTGAATAAAGAACATCCAAAGACACATTAGTGCTAATAAGTATTTAACATTTGCTATATTGTGAGTGAGTATACTTCGCTACTGGAACTATATACGTACCAGATTTAGCGGCGATACCATACTTGAATGCCAAGTTATTAGGAAACAAGCAAACTAAAACAATAATTCAACAGTGGGATTTACAGATTAATAGGTGTTAAGAAAATATATAAAAACAATTAATACCATATCATGAAAGGAAATATTAAAATTTAAATAGATAAACTAGTAAAATTTGTTTCCCATGCCTACTTATATTCCATCGGTGAAAGTAGATAGATGATGTATTCGGATATGAGAAATACAGAATAGACAATGTATTACGATATAAATTATTCTGATCGAAGCTAGTAAGTGCCAACGACAGCGTGATGAACTTGACAAAGCGTTAATCCCGAGCTGCAGGTTAAAACGAGCGGCCTTGTTATCTATTGATAACACGTCCCACATACATATAACTTCAATTCGTGTATTGAGTCATAATTACCAACAGCTATATTTTTTACGCTGACTTTTATTGCATGTGTTTATTTATGGTTTTTGCTGTCATCGATTTATGATAATGTTGATGGGTAAAATGAATTACTTCTCTTGTAAGAGGAAAACGAAGTTATATAGTAGACAATATATGAATTACAAAAAAGTAAACTATAATTAAAATACATATGTTAGTGACTTTATTAAACATTTCCATATCAAATCAAGTCTGAAATATATAACAACTATCCTAGCTGTAAAAAATGGAAATTTTTTTCTACATCAAAGAAATCTGATATAATATTCATTTATTTTAAATTACCTTTTGCTAATAGCATCGCTCATATATAACTTTTATTTCTGCGTAGATTTATTATCTAATGATAAATTTCCCATCTCAAAGTATTCGTCGTCGGTATTAAAATAACTTATTTATTAGCACAAACCATCTTCTCTTTAGTTTATCACCTGAGGGAAATTTCAATTTCATTATGGGACATTTGGTAAGAAAGAGGAAGTTAAATTTTAATATGTGTCAATCACTATTAGAGTGAAATTAAATTACAAATTATTCTAGCAATTTTTACGTAACACCCACATAAAAAACGAAAAAACTTAAAAAAAAAAATTAGAAAAAGTAGCCAAATTTTATTTATATCCCAAAGCTATAATTAGAGTAATAGTGGCATTCAGGTCGATTCATTGGTTTTGCTGATACTCTAATAAAGAGATAGATTTTGGAAAATGTATTTGGGGTTTGGCGGTAGCCTAAATAGTACCTCCTACAAATTTTTTCAAAATTATCATCAATGTGCAGACGCTTTCCGTTACAGTTTTATAATAGTAGAGATTCTGTATAACATCTGGGGCTATATATTTTTATTATTATTTTACATTGTTCTTATATATTTTTAATGGAAAAAAATTATTATAAAAATAAGAACAGTTTTACCTTAAGATCACTTATTAATGTATTTTATTTATTTATTATATTTATGTCAGCCACTACGTAAAATTTGCTTGTTTATTCTCTCAAATCTGTGAAATCTCACGTCTAATTTGTGAAGCTTCCTTTTTGTCCTGGCAAATACAAACTTTGAGAAAGGTTTTAGACTAAAATTCAACACAGTGCGATTCATAGATACAAAGCAGTGATAATAAATTGTATAATAGTCGAGGATTACTCTTTCACGGTAACACGGTGCAGTGTAGAGACAGGTCCTCTTATTTATTGAATAATCGACCCGAGTTTTCTCGCCAATATACCTATAATTGTAAAAACCGATATCGTTTGACGAACAGGTCGTAGCCGTTTAGTCACCGCGGTATACCAACAAAAATTGTTTGTAAAAATAGTTAATAGCAACAAAACGGAATAGAAAAATACCTGAATATGACATTGATAAAGAAAAATACCTGAATATGACATTAATAAGTCTTGTTAAAAAAATACCTGAATATGACATTGATAATAAAAAATGGAAGAGAAATAAAATAAATGATATCAGCAGAACCTTTTCTTTCTTGTCCTGTTATCATTTTGATTACTAGAATTCAAATTAATGTAACTGTGATTAATTATGCTAATTATTAGGATTTTTGTATATATTGTAATAATTATTAGGATTTTTGCATGTTTAACTAAAGTGCAGGCAAAATGAGACAAAATTGTACATTTTCTTTGAATTCTGTGAAGAAGAAATATCAATTAGTCTTTAATTTTGGATTATCCCTAGTGTTTATTTGAAAAATACTTGGAACTTTTAAAGATATTGAATACTGCTTTATACGTTATTAATTTTTATATACGGGGATGCGGAAGGGAAGCAATGGTGGTGTAATTTAAAAACTTTTCTTGTATAATTATTGCATCTTAGCATTATAGATGCCAAAGTGGTTTATTAAGTTACTCAACCAATATGCGTTTTGCTTTAGTATGGCTTGTGTCGCGGGTATGACCATAGGATGAAATTTTATGCCGAAACACAATATTTTTTATTTTTAAAGGAATCACCTTTTCGTATGCAATATTTCACCATAATTGATTGAAGAGTTGGGGCATAAAAGTAAAACTAACTACTAAAAAAGTAAACTCACTTTTGTGTTAATTTTTGCGACGTCTCCTAAAATTAAATGTACCCTAAATGTTATCGTTTTATATAAAGATATAGTTTATATGTTATCGCCATAATTTTAGGAAAAGGTGCTTCTTTGATGCCGTGAACGAAGTATCCATTAACTAATGAAATCTTTGAGTGTTAATATGAGAGTGATAAATAACTCCAATGTATTATTATTTAAAACGTTTTTAAATATTTTCTATCCATTTTCCGTGACAAAAACATCAAGATAAAACAGAGAAAAAAAAGATTTATTTGAAACGAGGTGGAAAATGAAAACATATTGAGCTCCGAGCATTAAACTCGAACGTCAGAACCGAATTGAAAGTTCTCATTATTCATTGCGATCACGCGCTGCCCACATATAAGTTCACTCCGTGTATTGAATTATAATACTGGCCGATCCCCTTTTTTTCTGTGTTATCCATTACACATAGAGGCTATACTGCAATGCTTTTCTTTGTGCCTTTTTATATTTTTGATTTGTAGGACTGATGTCCATACAAGTATATAGCTCCATTTCTACTAAATTTAAATTAATTTCGTCGAAGTTTAGCGGTTTTTTGCGACTAATATGAATTCTAAACTATTTATTTTAAAATTTTCTTTCTTGTTCGTATGTAAACATAATTTGTTTTTAAGTACTTGTTAAATGTTTAAAGTTTTTAAAAAATGTAAGTAAACTGATACGTAACTATCCAATTTTTCTCGTCATGGTATTATTCATTCACGATTTGTAAAAATGAAAACTTAAATGAAAAATTGTGTGTTAAATATTGATTTTTGTGAATAAAGTATTTGCAAAACAATTGAGTAAATTTTAATTTTAACAGTTACGATAAATGTCACTTTACCATTGATAGATCTAAATCTTTATATGCACAGATTTGAATAATTAACCCCAAGACTTTGAAATATTATAAAGTTACCAAAAATACACGGTTAATGAAAAATAAAGAGGAAGTTGACATTGAAGAATATAATTTATAATAAGTGCCCGTCAAAATGATAAACTGCATGCGTTTGATTACTTGTATTTTTAAGAAAAAATATTAGAATCTCTAATGAGAGACCATATAAAAGTGACTAATATTTTTCATTCAAGTTTACCAAAAATTTATTTCAGGATTGGCATTTCCGTTTGCAAAAAAAGCTTGCAAAAACGTCTAGAAGCAAATTAAAATACAGACTTGACTTCTAATGAAAATTCATCAAGTTTTTTAATAAAATTGAAATGTTACTTTATTATTTTATGACCTTATATACGTGTTTAGTTTAAATGGCGAATGAAAAATAATAAACATTAGTTAATTAATTGACGATCATTCCGTTAAAAAAATTATTTAAGTAATAATTTTGATTTACTGTTTCTCAAAGAAATATTTATCAAAATTACCTTAACTAAGTATATTTTAAGTATTATAGACTGAAATACAGTTCAAGTAATTTTATTCCGTGAAACTGATTTTAAACACTTATTCGGACAAGAGTTGCAATATTTTAAATCTCTTTTTAATACCGTATTGCTTATGTACTTTTATACTTTATGAAACCTACGACCTTTTGTTTTAAGATTAATTTAAATTGCAGCAATGTTGTTTGCATTAAGACGATTTTTTCCTTTTGTGAATTTAGTTGCAACGAGACGGGTAATGATAATTCTAAATCGTAATCGGAATTATTTTTACATTCACTAGTATTCACACAAATATGCAGATATGTATGCATGCACGTACACGTACACGTATGCATACATGTACACATATGCACGCAAGAGCTTTTAGGACGCTTTTGGATTTGGTGTCTGAGGACTATGTTCTATGAATATTTAGTGAAGCCGTCTCGAGATTGAGAAGTTATTAAATAAATGCTGTTTGCTCATTTCACCTTTATGTGCATCAAATAAATGGGTATAAACTTTTGCTTGTGCTTTGTTTCGTATTTGTATAGTTATCCTTGTTATATTTCGGAATAACATATATAATTTAATTTCTAAATCATCTTACGTAAAAGTAACTTTTTTATGTATAGAAGATTACCCTGCCTTAAATAATTACTTTTTGTTATAACGTTAAATCTTTATTAGCATTATAGAAAATAAATTGACACACTATTTTTTAACAGGATTTTTTGCAATACAAAACCTTTTATTATATATATTTGAACATTTTCCACCATAATTTTGATTTTCCGTTATTTTTTGGCACAGTCGCCAGTATTTTCAATCTTTTCTTAAACAATAACACAACAGTTTAAAAAAATTTTCTCGCAACCACATTTTTATACAATTTATATAAAATGTTTAACTGCGATTGCATGCATGCCATGTTAATAATTATGCAAAACCCGACTATGGTATTAAGAAGTAAATACACGAAGTACAATTGTCTTATTACGCAAAGTAAAAACCAATAATGTGACAGATTTTACTATATACGTTTTCAAATAATAAATTTTTAACTTAAAATTTTATTTTATTAATAGTTGATAATAATTAACCCGATATTTTTCAAAGATCTTAATCTATTGAGTATGGAGTTTTATCGCCGAATCTGATGCTATTTTTAAGGAAGTGTTTGTATTTTTTTAAATATACACTTTCTTTAATGGTACCCTAAAATATGTAATTGGAAATTGATGGACGAAGTATAAAACTGAGCATGACCTAGTTGTCACGATCTATATAAGAACACTTGATATATTGATTATAGAAAATATTCCTTTAAGTTTCCTTGAAGAAAAGCGGTCAATATTTCCCGCTACAAAAACTCGAGAGGATTTAGAATTAATTAAATTGGAAATTAGTTTCCGATGTGACATTATGGATTGCTCCACGGAAACGGCGGCAATTGGAATAAAAGTCTTGCAAAACGATGAACAGTTAAATGTTTTGTGTTTTCTTGCAGCTCGGAGTACTTGCAGCTGTTAACTGCCATAATACTGGTCTACATAAAATTGAGGTAAATTACTAGTGGTAATTAATACAATACAGTACATATTTTCACTATTAAGTGGGAAAAAATGTTTAATATTTGTATCTATATTTTAGTTTTGTTTGTTGCCATTTTATTTTCTTTTCCATGATCAAACTCCGTCAAAATTTGCTGATTAAATCTATATTTACTTTTATATTACTAAGTTTTCCACTTAAAAATGTTATTATCTAAAATGTGTTGACAATAATTTTGGCGATTTTATCTTTGGATTTAGGAATAATAAACAATACAAAATGTATATATTAAATAGAAAGATTAGAAGACCAAAATATTTGCAATAAAATACAGACCTAAGTTTGTTAAGTTATTGAAAATTAATTAGATTTTAAACTATATTTGACTTTAACAAATTAAATTGAGGATTCACCTTAGCATTTTTCATTACTGAATAGCACAAGTGCTGTGATTGAGTTGGTATGGTATACGTTTAATGATAGTCTATTAAGAACTGACAGAGGATAACACAAATTTACTTTTATGTTATCCTCCTGAAACCAGAAAGTGGCGGCAGGACTCTTCATTGCCGAGAAGTAAAACCATTTCGACATGCTCGGCTTGTCTTGACATAAGCAAGAAAGTTACAAATTAAATGGATAGGTAAGTTTACATAGAGCTATATACACTTTGAACTGAAATATCTCACACTTACGGTCAAAGTAATTAACTTCGACAGTTAATTCCATAACTTCGCTTCAGGTTATATTTCATATAAAAATTATTTCAGTATGAATCAAGCTCGTGCATTAATATTCCGTGCCGTAATTGAAATTAATTTTATATATATGCTACAAATAATTTCCTTTCATTTTAAATCTCACTAATCATTTTTATCTTTTTTTTATGATGGTTTCTGTTATACTATTTGATTGGTTTTTACAAACCTCTCCTCATCAAATGATTAAAATATGGAAAATTATCTTAAATAATTTGACTAAAAATTAGTTCGTTTAAACGTTCCACTTTTCAACGCAGAATTTATTTAACAACTGTTTAAATTTTTTTTATTTTCACCCATAAATAACACAGTAAATAAATATGATTTTTAATTTTTTGAGCATAAGGAATCAAGTTCCATATAAAAAACAAGATGGGCTGAGCTAAACATTTAAAGAACGGGAACCTACCGTTTTGCAGCAATACTCTCATTACTTGTAAACAACTCAATGTTTAGTATCAAAATCGTTACAATAAATTAAACAGTCGAAATAAACAATCGTTTTTTAATTGTGTCTTATGTGTAGACGATATAAAGATTTTGATTTCTGAAATTTATTAATTTTTTTAATATTTTGGAATTGCATAGTATTAGTATTTCATTGTTTAAAACGTTTTATTAAGTATTGATTTCTTTAATAAATAACCCTTATACCGTAGTTTTAAAACGCAGAATAGAAAATACAATTTAATAAATATCTTGAAAAAAATTTATAGGAAATTGAAATATAAAAACCGTTTTCGTAAGACCTCTTCCTTTTTTGACACTTGTGGATAATGGTTATATATACGCACATATATATATATATATATATACATATATACATAGATAAATATTAATAGAGGATCAGCCCATTATAATGACACAACTTATATTTTATTGGTTAGTAATAAACCCGTCACCCGCTATTTTTTCAAGGATTTCTGGAACATCTTACTAACCTACATAGCATTTCTGGTCCGGTGCTTCCAAAACACCACATTCAAACTTCTATTCAATTAGCAACGAGCAATAAACAAAGAAAATATTAAAATTTTAGGAAGGAAACCCACAGTGGTATTGTTTTATGAATTTCGTTTCATTTCAAAAGAGAGCGATGCAACATGCAATATTGCGATTGTATTTACGTGCTTTTTACAATACAGACATATATTGTTTACAAAGATTCAATAAAGTTAGAATATCGACTGTAAGAAAAGGCAAAAAAAACAAATTTGTTTTTTTTTTCATTCAGGAAACCTTCTGTCTTCATTGTAGAAAAATTGATGCGCCCCTTCACTTTCAGCAGAGCGTCAGTGTGTGGATGGAGCTGACTCTAAGAGTCAACATGTGGGCAGACAATGATAATGCTAAGTTACCATTTTACCAATGATTGATTAAAGTACCTTATTATAATACTATAGCCCTCGAGCATAAATGTGACAAATGGATCTCTTGATATTCAGTTTTAGCTTAAACATTTTTCAGTTAACTTAAAAAATTTCAATTAGCTTAAAAAATTTTCAGTATAACGAACATTTTAAAAGAATTTTGTTCTTTTCATTTCCTTTGATAACCTTTATTTGGCGGCAGAATTAATATTGCGTTTATGAGTTTAAGTAATGACTTAATTAGATAGTGATATGTGATTGGCTTCGTATTACTATAATATTTTGTAGTATTTGAAATGAATCTATGTGAATATTTCTGACCTCTGTTCAAGATTTACAATTTTTTTTTTACACGACCTTGACATATTGATAGTTTTTATTTCAAAATATCATGCTGATTTACGTTTTATACTTAACGTCCGGAATTGATTAAACTTCTGCTTAAACATGTGCTCCTTTATATATTTTTCATTTTTTTAAAATAAATAGCAGTCTTTTCAATATTTCGGTTTCGCTGGACACTTCTTACTGATGTCAGATTTTTTTGGAAAAGCTTATAATTATTTTTACTAAAGATGCTCGATAATCATAATAACAATGTAAGGCCAAATTTGTCGAAAACGTATAAAGGATTCTATCTCCAATCAAATATTATCCTCTGAATAATACATCTAACAGAGTAAATTAATAAAGCTAATAGATGCATGCACGTGATGTAATAAAATACTACTGTAATTATACACCAATGTAACAAAATATAAGTGTAATTAAATATAGAGCTCATTCATAAATTTCTGTGGTCACTATAAACTGCAATTGGCTAGAAAAGTTATTCCATCCCAAAAAAAAGCAACACGGATTGGATATTATAGATATGGAAAGAAATGGAAGATAATGATTATGTACTTATGTTACTTTATTGACTAGAAAATATTCCTTAATTACATGGACCGGTGAAACATTCTGTTCTGTAGGTGAAAGCTTTCGTTTGAAATTTTCACAAAATTTTCCTTCTCACTATCAATGTTGCCTACAAATTTATACACATACAAATTATTGTGCACTTTTTACCAAAAATTTAAGAATCCTAAAGATTTACTATAAAAAAAATTATTATCGTGAAAAAGTCTAACACAAATGAAATAATTGAGTTTCATTTTTTTCTTTCCTCCAAATATTACTTTGGGCAAAAGTATTAAAGTTTCTTTATATTTATAAAACTCATTAATGTATACTTTTTGCAAAAGCTCGTTTTTAATTTGAGTTTGACGAGTGATCACCAAACTTTTAATTCCAAATTTCTTGCAGTTTCTACAATTTATATCCGTATTTCTTACTTTTTCTTCGCAGAGAGTTTATAATACAATAATATTTATATAAATACTAGTTTTGGAGACTATATATAAATTAATTAGTTTCAGTAGGTAAATTGAAAAACATAAAGTCGAATCAATTTAAAAACTCTTTCAGGCTAACAAGGAACTGTAATATTTACAAAGAATAAAATTCACTGGCTATGTAATTCAAATGGACACATCATTTCTCTCGGTACCATTTGCAGTTCGTGTAAAATGCAGACTTATTCGGATACATTATTTGGTTTGAGAAATTGAAAATCATTTACTGACAGAAAAGGAAACTGGAAAACGATTTAAAAAACTAAATCAAATTGCGACATACTCTTTAAAAAGAACCTTCTACCCCACTTTATTATTCCAATAAAGACATTTCTACAACAGCTTATCGATAACAATGAATGAAGATTACAGCAGACACAATTAAGGCCGTAAAAAGTTAGTAATCAGTCTGAAATTTATTAAAGAGCAGCCCGGGAGTGACCAAATAATAAATGTTCATATTAAATTGGCAAAGAATGGATTTTAAATGGTAGTTAAATAAAACATTTTTCAGAGATCTAAGGTAAAACTAGCAATCATGTTCCGTGGACTTAGTGTTAGACTGAATTGTATTCTTTAATCCGATAAAACTTTCTAGAAAATGTTTATAGTTTTGGTACAGATACATTCTCATTGAATTCTTTATATCAAATTAAAAACACTGATAGTAATTTTTATTCTAATTCATAGCAAAAACTATTTTTACAGATCTTATATAAAGATAGCCACCGCACTAACACAACGTTACCCATGAATTTCCAAGAACTTAATTAAGTTTAGACTTAGCCTTGGATGTGGCATCGTCGACTGCTCCACAGAGACCAGTGCAATTGCAAAGAGGGTCTTGAGAAATGGTTAACAGTTAATTGTTCTGTGTTTACTCTCTACCACAGGTCATAGGACCTGCGACTGTTACGCGTTAATTGGAGACACGTTGGTCGACACGAGATCAAATAAAAGATGTTTGGTTTTTAGTTTGAATCAATACAATTTTTATATGGTTAATTGTGTGTAAGTCGACGACCTTTCCACTTGTATGTCTATGAGATTTTGCTCCGTGCTATATGTTAACTTATAACATTTAGAGTGACAGTACTGTCATTTTATTAGCATTATTTTTAAATATGAATCGTATTCAAATGTGTTTTGTTTATTCTAATACAGTTATTAATTGAAATGAAAGAAATTTGATTTATAACCGTTTAAGAGTAAAAATATTCGAAATTCTGGTTTTTAAAATAAGAAAAAGGAAACCTATATTTAAAGTTTAAAATAAGAGAAGGTTTGCTAGAGAACCATATTGTTTACTTGTTTATGACTTGATAATAATAAAATTCTCAACGTTTTGGAACGAAATTGATTTTATCTTATTTAAACATTTAATACGTTATAAAAATTTAATCTCGTTAATAATTAAATTCAAAACAAATTTTTTATTAGTTTCGGAACAAGGAACTCGTCATTAATTTATCATTATTTTTTTTTATTTCCATGACAGTTTACAAATTTTAACTTTTAGTAATTGTTTAAGTAATTTTTTAATTAAAATTAATGCTAAATTTGTACATTTCTCATTTAATATACTACTGTTGTTGTTGACTGAAAGTACAAAAAGCATTGATGTTTCGTTCTACTATACTCACTTTTTTCCCTAAACCTTCTGTTAAAACTTTGAAAAAATTACAAAACCTTAAAAATAATTATAATTTATATGCATATTTTGGTTACAACTCAATTGAATTTATGGCAAAATTCAATTTTTTATCTAGCATGTTCGTTTGGAAAATATACTATGACAAACTGGTAATTGGACCGACAAACTTTATAACTTTTCTGCACCATTATTAGATAAAATGATGGAATTATTATTTGTGAACGTTAATTATTTATATATGTATATATATATATATATATATATATATATATATATATACACATATATATATATATATATGTATATACATACATATATATATATATATATATACATATATATATATATATATATATATATATATATATATATTGCATTACCAAATATTTAAATTTATGGAAAAGGGATAAAATATTATAAAAAAACATATTTTCTTAAGCTATACAGCCATTCCATTTTCAAAACATCATAATAACTATCGTGTTGAAATTAAAACAAAAAGTTTTCTATTTAATGTTTATCACTTAATATTAAATAAAAACATTCAAAATAATCATAACGATCAAAATACATTCAAACTTTCGAATACTAGTGATAGCAGTTTTTAAAATGATGGTAGTATCAATATCTGATGAAGTAATAAGTTGGTTCTCAGTTACATTATCTGTTGATAAAATATCGATTTTGTTGCATAGCTATATAGTCTATTACTTACAAATAATATAAGTCTAAGTTTTGGACTTCTTCCAGATTTCCTGATATTGGAGTCCAAAATAAATGTTTAAAGCTGATCACATGAAGCTTGCCGAATATCATATTTGAACCATGTGTCCTGCATACTTCAAGTCGTGGTGTATGGAGCCGAGATATGCACTATCAGTAGAAATCACATCATTCAATTCCAAAAAAACTGATTGAGCCATGAATCGTCGTGCAATTTTGGGTAAAGAATAGAAATACCGTATTTTACCAAATATTCTCCGACTCATATCTCAAATCTTACAAATATTTCACAAATTGTGATTGAGAGGAAGTTAAGGAGATCAAATTATACATGGCGAAAAGTGTACGATCCTTGGTCTCCATGGCAGATTTTATTAGGGCTAAAAATATCTGCTTTGCAGACGAAGAATCAAGGCTAGCAAGGATTGACCAAAAATAACCACGTGGATATAACCACGTGCCATCTCCGAAGTGGCAAGCAACGAAGGAATAAGGTTAATCCTGAACCGACAAACATGAAGAGACCTATTTTAAACGATATATTAATATGGGTTGGGGATGTTATCATTATTCATTGTTAGTAGGGATAGAAATAAATTTATATACGAAGCTTATTAACCGTCCTATATCCGCCCAATTGTTGTAACAATTATACCCGAACACGGTCTCACAGACCGAAACTCCGAATCCCTCTTTCATATTGTATTAGTACGTAATCCTTTACAAATATTATATTTCCTTGAAACTATGGGATAGAATAAAAAAAATAAATGCCACATAATGATTATTTATTATGTTACTCACTCTTACACTTCAAAAAGCAGCCTTCAAAATTGTGAGCTTTTTCTTATATATTACAAAAACAAATAATTTTTTTTTCTTATAAAAACCAAAATAAACTTTAAATTTTTTTAAAAAGTCAGAGAATATATTATATCATAGCTTTACTGTGAACCTCACCATAACTATCAGAGTATACCATATTTGCGTATTCCAAACAAAAGTATTTTTTTGGAACATACGATTATATGCACATGTAACATGTTTTGAGGTTTTTTTTGATGAGCAATACTCACAGCTGTCAATTACTTTCTGTGGGGAGAGTTTCGTTCCACCTTGTCCGAGGTAAAAATCTTGGGGTCTTTGAGGATTTTCTAACTAATCCACCTCTTCATTGCCGTCTTCTTGTTCAGTGACGTATGTTTTTTCTTGTAATTTTGCCAAAACATTCAGGTACGTATGGCAAATAACGTAAAAATACATTAAAGTGCAATCAATATAATAATTTTTTTAATTATACAAAAAGTAGCACCGATTCCCGCGTCTATCTCAACGACCGATTGGTGTTAAGTGCAATTACACTTAAGTGCAACTACACGTATATGTACTAAAATTAAGCGAATAACAAATCCAACAGCTAGCAAAAAAATTGATTTCAAAGAATTTCCGAGAAAAGAAGTAAATATGAAAAGATGTTTCGTCGGTCCCACAGACCAATGCGCGATATAGGAAGGTTAAAACGTAATTCTGTAATAAGATACTTTCATTTAATATTATGAAGACGAAAGCAGAAAAATCTCATATTTGCCAAATGATAATATGTGTGTAAATTGCATGTATTAATATATATTTTGAGAAACTCGAGAAAGACTATAGACTTTACACTTTTTGCCATTAGTTTAACACTCCATTCCAAGCATAAAAATATATTTTTAATGTAATGGTACTTATTGACATTAGGCTGAGTTATGACCTGAAACATTTACCTGGTTTAAAATATATGTAATTACATAAAAGAAATGGGAAAGTGTTATAAGCAGCATAAAAATATTGCTTTATAACTTAATGCCCAATTCATTGATTTTGGAGCAAAATATTTTATCTGCACATATATTCCAATGGGACGATATTTATAGTACATCTGATAGTTATTATATTCTCTTTATTTTCATAGTTTTCGAAACGCTAAATATATCGGTGTGGGTTTATAGTATATTTTTGAGATGGTCTTTAATAATAGTTTATAAATGAAAATCACGTTAAATAATACAAGCTTTAATATCAGCGTAAAGCAACTTTAAACCAGTTCCCCTGCTACTGGATAACTAGATTGACGCTATAAGACAAATAGTCGTTGGCTCTATGCACGGCATTAATTAAATTTTATACCACTCTCAGACTACTGGATATTTCAACTACTGATCGGTATAATTCATTTAAAATAGTTTTTTGTATCATTTTTCTCAAAGAGTCTACTTTTTTATTAATATAACTAAGCCGCAAGTTTCATTATTAAATTTGATAAAACTTAACTGACCTCCACGGTGCTTTTCAAAATTTATTTTATCTCAGTTTCTTCAGATTTTACTCATAATATATCCTAGGTTCAGGGAGTAAATAAAAAAATCAGGTGTTCTAGTTTGAATAACTAAGTTGATGTTCCAATATATTTTCACAATAAATCGACACAATAATATCAAGCTTTAATATCTTTTACATGGGATACATCCTTAAGATTACTAGAATGCTTATCAATAGCATCATTTAATATAGCTTCATTAATATTGTTTTTATTATGACTTGTGTTAATTTTCGCTATGGCAGAGGAGGATATCAAAACATTCTGTTGTACTATCTGTGCTCTATTTCATCATTTTGTAAAAAGTTAAAGGCTCTGTCATACTTATATGCATCGTTTTCATCTAATGTCCCGAAAATATGTTTAAAAATGATTCTCACTGCACTTCATCAAGCCGATCTCTTATTTTGCTTTATTACAAGATACGATATCGCATTATCATACTTTTTTATATCTTCGAAGCGAGTGGTTAAAGGCCATTAGTATGTTGTATTTTCTCATGTTTATATTAATTAGTATGTGGCATTTTATATATTCAATAATATAGCTATGTTTACATAAATATCTACAAGTATTTATGACCATGTTCACGTTATCGGTATTATATAAGGTTTGATACAAGATTTGTTTATAAGAATAACTGAATCTAAATTGCCGTTTCTAACTCTACGGAGACCCATTGGGTCGAAGTTAATACCACTACTCTGAGATAGTGTTTCGACAAATTCTTATTAGACTTGTATTTTCGCACTGAAAAAATGCAAAAAAAAGAACATATTAAATAAAGTGCTAAGATTACACACGCTAGTGTGAACCGTAAAGATAATTAGGTGTGTGTCGGATTAACTTGCTCATAATAGTGTTTGAAGTGTCTTCGGTTGATTAAAGGGGATTTTTTCCATTTATTTTTACTACTTTGTGTGGACATTTCCACACAGAGGACTTTGCTTTCTTTAACCGTAGATGAATCTTAATGTATACATAATCGTTTGCTCTATTTCTGGGTTAAGTGTGTAAATCGTAATATTCTTTTGACGGGGTGAAAATTATGCATCCCTACAGTATCTCAACCTATACCTCAACATACCTATCCACAATATTGGGGCTTTAGTTTTGAGAGTATTTTAAAGGTTGTTGAAGAATTCTTACGCATTCCGGATACGTAGTGTCTAATTGTGATTCGTAAAGTAAAGAGTTGGGCATTAAAGGTTTTTTTCCAAGAAGGTGTTCATGGGGAGAATAGTTAGTGGTGCGGTGGATATTAGTATTGCAAGCTAGTACAACTGTGCGTACATATCGAGGTTGTCTTGGCTTGCTAATTAGCCAGTTGTCTTGGTTTTCGTTGAAGTAAGACCTTTAGTATTCCTTTAATGTGGAGTGACGATGTTCTAAGGCGCCTGCGCTTCAGGATGGTAAAGAGAGGGACAGATCTGTTTGATTTTGAGGAAGGACATGTTTGTTTAAATAATTAGGCCATAAAATTTGTATCTTGGTAGGTATGTAGGTGCTTTGAAATTTAAAAGAGGCATGTAAAATAGACCATGCATTCATTGGTTTCTTCTGCTGTCATATTTCGCATAAGGTAGACCACGGAATATTTAATAAGGTCATCTTGGATGCTAAGTATGTATTTGAGCTTATCAGGCCCTGATTCATGATGGGAACAAACAATGTCAGAAGAAAGACGTTTGAATGGCGCAATAAGTTGTGGTCTGTAAGGGTGCGCGATTTACTATACGAAGGACTTTATTTGTTTGCCATGATTGATACTTTTTAGTATAATATTCTACTTCAGTTCACATATCCTTCCAGTAATATTGTTCTGATATTCGTTTATACATTCTTGCGGAGCCTTGATGATCAGCTATTGGAATGTCATGATTCTCCGTCAATATTTTAGGAATTTATCTAGGAGTTGGATAGATTATATTATAATGATAAATATTTATTTCGATACCAGTATTATGAAACAAATACGAAATGATATAGATTTTTACAAAAAAATGTCAGACGTGGCAATTTTTTTATGGGTTCATCGGTAACTATTAAAATTCCATATTAACTATTTTTCAGAATCTCGTACGCATCGACATAGGAATAGATATCGAAGTCGTAAGTTTTGTTAAATAGTAAGTAGCAAGTTTTATTATGTTTGATTTTTATAATGGAATCGAATTTCTGAACATCGGGATTGGGACAATTTGAGGTCATTTCTTTGACATACGGGTTTTAGTTTTCTAAGTCGATTGAAGTAGGAATAATAGCGTGTTTTTTGACACTTGCATAGTAATTCATTGCGTTCAATTATTACTGTTTTATAGGATGTTAGAGTTTCAGGATTTTTGTAGAAATTCAGTATAGGAGTCGAAGATATTGTCATAGTATAAGATGTCTTCAATATGGGGAAGCGAATCCTCGTTAAGTATGTGGCCAGGAATTGAAAAGCCTTCATTATTATTTGTTTCTTAGTTTGAGATAACGGGGGCCACACGAAGATATCAAGATAGTGCATCTGCAGCATTATTTAATTTTCCTTTGTAATAAACAATTTTGTAGTCGTATTCTTCAATCTTGAGTCTCCATCTTTGAAATTAGTTCTGGGATCGGTATGATTAAAAAATGATTTTAAGGGACGATGACCTGTGACAATTGCGAATGATTCTTTTTCTGTAGTACTATGGTTAAACTCATTTTTATTTAACGTTCTGGATGAAAGGCTATTGGATTATCTCTTACCATTTCTTCTTAAGAATAAATCATACTTATAGTTTAATAAGTCGTATCACAAGTCAACACAAAAGGTCCCGTAAAGCTGGATAAATAAGTACTAGGGCGATGGTTAACGAGTGTTTTAATTCAATATAGTGTCTCAATTTTCATCACACAAATTTGACGTCTTTCTGTAAAAGATATAATAGGAATTAAACAAACTTAGAAAAATTATAAATTAAACGGCAATAATATAAAATAAGACCAAGGAATGACTTAATGTCCTTAGGACATTTGAGAACAGGAAATTCCAAAACAACTTTTAACTTTTAAGGATCAGGTTTTACACTTTCCTTTATGATGACATGCCATTGACAGGCAACCTCTTTGCTCAAGAATTTGCATTAGTCGGGTTATAATTTCAAGTTGAATTCATAAAGCTGTTGAGAACATTTTAAAGATAAGAGATGTGTGAAGTTAAATCATCTAGATAGACGAAACAACCTGTAGGCCAGAGAGAGCAGAATTCATAATCCTTTGAAAAGCGGAAGGGGCGTTTTTTATTCCGAAAGGCATGCGGTTAAATTCAAATTAACCGCATGCCTTTCGGAATAAAAAGTATCCTTATAAGACAGGAAATGATGTTGTACAGAAATCGTCGGAGTACATTTTTATTTGCTGGAACCCAAAAGCAAGATCTAAGGTATTGAGTATTTGATTTAACCTAATTTGTCAAAAATTTCAGATTTATTTTAAATAGGGTAGGAATCGCCGATTGTTATTAGTTCAATTCTTAGTAATCGATGACAACGCGCCATTTACGTTGTTCGGAAGCCTTGAATTTCTTGCGAACAACCCATATAGGCAAATACCATGGATACATGAAAGATTTAATTATGTCTTGTTCAAGCATCTTGTTAATTTGGGGTTTAACTTCTTGTTTACGGCATTCTGGGAAGCGATATGATTTTATGGAAAGCGATATGATTTTACATGAACATGAAATCCAAAACACGGAAGATGTGTTTTGGATTTCATGCATCGAAGCATTTGCATAAGATAGTTCGTTATTAAAGAAGTGAAAAATATTAGAATAACTAGAACATATTTCGTGTAAAGGATTGACTTCTTCTTGATTCAAATCAAAAATACGTAATGATTAGAGAACTTCCTGGGTTCTTATATGATATGATTATCGTCATGATTGGTTACGTTATCTATGGAAAATCTAACAGAATTTTTTGTCTGTATTTTACGGATGTTATTATTCATGGGTTCGAATTTTGGAATTGACGGATATTGGGTATTCAAAGATATTAACCCACAAACATCTTCGCTATTTCAAATAACGTAATCGGTTTCGTGGAGTGTATTAGTACCTCATAATTGAAAATAGAAGGAATTATCAAATAATAAATTTGGTTGTCTTTTTAATTGTTAAATATAATTTCAAAATATTAATTAAATTTTTTTGTTTATTTATCTAAAAAATAATGTTTAGTGCAAAATTTCGCCATTTTTAATCACCCTCATTTGTTCCACTCGTCGAAAAATGTTTCAACGTAAGTACTTATAATAATAAACTATTTTTGGGATCAATACTATATTCTTATAACAAGAAGGACCTTATTTTTTAAAATAATACTAACGAAAATGAATATCTTCTGAATACAAAAAAACTGACAGGTAATAATAGGGACAGTTTTTAACTCTCAAAACTACCTAAAAGAATACTTTAACCAAATATTTCCCATATTTGGGGTAAATCATATTTTTTCGTCTTAAATTCTATTCTTCACAGCAACGGTAGACTTTTGTTTTTTAGACATGTGATTTGAAAACAAATTTATCACAAATAGAGCAAGTTTTTGCCAATTTAACGTCACGATTACGAGGATATTAGTAATAATGCCTTTTTTGATATTCTGTTTCTTTATCAGAACCAAGTACCTAGTCCATGATAAGTCTCAATTCTCGATAAAATGTGCTTGCCTCTTTTTGTCTATCTATTATGTGACGTTCCATAAGAGGCATTCTTAATTCTTTTATAAATTGTTTACGACTTTTCTTGCCATCTATATTTGATGCTTTCCATATGACATGGCCATTTACTATTAAAATGTTTATGATTGTATCAAAAATTACAGTTGGCCGTCATTTTGTCCTCCTTTTGAGAAACATCTACACTTCCCTTTGTTAATTTGTAGGACGTTATGATCTCAGGCTTAAAGGAAAAATAGGATTTTAAGAACAGGAATCTACTGACTTTTATAATAATTTATCAAACAATTTGATTTTTGTGAAAATATTTCTACATTTTGTTGTCTCCGAATAGTTTCGGCCTCACTGTAATGGGGATCTTCCCGCTCTTTCCATTGGTATTATACTGCTTTCAACTTTTTCTTGTAATTTACTGTTTAGTAAATAGCAACAAAAACGAATGGAGTGCACTTTTAGTTTTGTTAACATTTTTTATTCACAAATTCTGGATGTTCAAATTGTCTTTTAATAAATCATATCCATGTGAATTCCCATTGAATTTGTTCGTTCACTGTATTGTGTAATATCTATAATATAATAAACAGAATCAATTCAAAATTAATTACTACCAATAATTGCTAGTTATTTCCTATAAACTTTTACTATTATTCTATCGCATCATTTGGGTTAGCGTCAATAATTTAAAATTGGTTACATTTGTTTTCTGATACAAAGGTATCAATGTTTACAGCTATTTATTCATTTTTCATAAATCTTCTTAATATATGTATAAACTTATTTATTTGGTCAGGTTTAACAATGAAATCGAATTAGACTCATGTAACTTAATCATAATATATGATTCAGCAAAAGTTACATAAGTTAAATACATAATATATAACGGGAAAAGTCATAAAATCTTTAAATATCACATCAAACATTCATGTAGTCAGTTGTTTATGAAATAAAATATCTCTCTATTCAAAATAAAAATATAATTTTAATTTCACATAAAATCAAAATAATTACTAGTAGTTTTATTTTGCATAAATACTGTTGTTACTATATGGATGAACTCAATTCCCCTAGACTCAAATTGTTCGCTTCTTACTAATTATGAAATACAATTAAGAAATTATCACATTTTTGCTTTTCAGTTATTATTTTTAGTATAATATTTCGATGATTAAAACTAGAAATTCAATATAGGAAAAAATTACTAACAATATGAATTATAACTTTCAATGAGTGTTAAAATATGTCTATATATTTTAATCACAAAGTCTTTTCAAAATTATGACATTATGGATTCAATCTCAAATCGACTCACATTTATATTTATTGAAATATTAATTTGCCCAAGATACGCATTATGTCCACTTTCTAGGTTTGGAAAAATAAACCGAGTTAGTTTTAATGTAGGTTTTTCGGAAACTTATTGACGTACCGTAAATTACAAAGCAATGAATTTTCCTTCACTTGGTTCATTTAATTAAATGATGGCCTTTATAGTAATTACTTGACCATAAAATTAGGTTTTAAAATTTTAAATACCCTTTGTAATATATTTGCAACGCAATTTAAGAATCACAAGTTTTCGTGAGCTTTTTAATAGTAAGATAAACTTTCAATAAAGCAGACCTTAATATAAAAATTATAGATGAATGAAGTCAAGGAGACAAAGCGGTTTTGATTTAAAAATATACAAAATACTAAGTTCATACTACAAGGAGAAGTTTCTTAAGATATCAAAATACTCACACAAATGTTTTTAAAAACACTGGTATGAATTTATTTAATTACAATGTAATTTAATGGCAAATTGTATTTGGACATAATTTTCATGATTTTTAGATAATTCTAACAAGATCTTTTGAATATTTTATTAACGAAGTGAGCCTTAAATAGTGGTTACCATTTGTTTTAAATACGTAAAATACTATAATATTTATTGAAATTTAAAAGTAATGATGTTTTCAAAATAGCTCTTTAATTTATACATCGACAAGAATTTTATATTAACCTGAGAAATCAAAGAAAAGATGAACTTACTCCAAAGGAATATTCAGGTTTAGGTAGTTATTATTTATTTGTAAAACAACACGATAGAACTAGATTCAAATACTTATATTTCACTTACAAAAAATGTTCCTACCTGATCAAACATCAAAACGTCTCAAACCTTAGTTCAATACCTTAGTTCTTAGTTTCTTCATTAGGAAACATGAATTTGTAGCACTCATAAACATGACGCTTGTAGTTCTCATAAACATGACTCCGGATGATACAAACTCATTTACTGTTTTATACTACGTGAATTTAATAATTATTTACGAATATTGCCTGAAAATTATTATTATTAAAATAATTAAATATTACGAGCAATTTAATGAACAGGATATTAATAAAAGAAAATAGCCAAAAATGTTGCATGACGAATTAAAATTCTTTTGAGCTCTCATGACCTGAGAAAATATTTCTTTGTAAGAAATTTCTGAATTTTACATTATAAAGGTTATATCATTATAGATAAAGGGAATAACCATATGTTTTGTTTATAATCATTTTGTTAATAAACTTTAGCATCTATGCACATCTATGCTTTTGGCACAAAAAACACATTATCAAATGCACTTCTAATGGTATTTTTGCATTTAGACCCAGCACAACACTTATAAACTGGCTTTTTTACTTTTTCCATCGTTTGAATGGCTATTATACTGAAAATGTGTTTAAATTAAGGTGAACTTTTAAGTAAAGAGACACTAGGTATCATTTTTATTTTCGCGCGTCTTGAATGACATCACGTAATCGCGTTTAAAATTCTTCAATTTATTAACCGTTTTAAATATATTTTTTTAATTGAATTAATTCTTTACAACAGTATTCATATTTTATTTCTATATTATAGAAATGTAAATAGTGAATTAAAATATAAAATACATTAAATATTTAAAATACAAAATAATTTATTATTAACGTTTCTCTTCGACCAGTCCCTCTCCTATGTAGACTACATTCACTATAACAAACAAGACACTAAGCAAATTTTTTAAATATCTCCAAAATTTATGGGTGATACTCAGATCTAGAAGTTATTTCTTTAATAATAGTTCATTTGGATTTAATTTGCTATAAATATGACGTATATAATAAATTCAACTAAACATTATATTTTTAATTGCAACTAACTAGCTTTTCCCATGACTTCGGTTAGATTTCAGTTTATTGCGGTTAAAACAACGTAGCGGTTTTTAATTTTCAAGATATGTAAAAAATATATTTAATATCAATGACGTGTATTAAACCTACTTGACTCCATCTATTGACATGCTCTGGATTTTTGGAGAAATTCTCTGAGATTGGAAAATTTCTGCATTTTATACTAACCAATTATTTTGTTTCTCTACTTAAAAACCTACATTTTATGATAGCCTATATACTAAATCAAATCATAACGCAAACTACTGCAACTAGTTTGATTAAAACCTATGCAGCTGAGTAAAAGTAATTGAGTAACACATATTCAAAAACCTTTTTCATAATATTAAATAGTGTTCCACATTAGGCGAAATTTCGAGCGTGAATTTTTCACACCTCAAATTACACACGTACCAAATTTAGCGATGATTCGACGATGCTATGCCAAGTTATTAGCTATTATAACAAGCAAACTGAAAATTTATTTAAATGTGTGTATAGAGATTATAGGGACTAACAGGTATTAATAAAAAGTATTTGTTTCATATGGCCCCGTTTTCCTGACTTCTAATCAAATAATTTGTGGACGTTCAAATTTCACAAATATTTTATAAGAAAACAAACTGACACCATATTATGTAATGAAATATTTTAAACCTTAATAAATAAATTAGTAAATTTGCTCCTCGTGACTACTTATATATAGTCTAACGATAACGCAGATAGATTATGTGTTGGGATATGTGACATATGGAATAGACGTTATATTCAGACACACATATAAATTATACTGATCGAAGCAAGTAAGCGCCAATGATAACGTATTGAATTTGACAAAACATTAATCCCGAGTTACAGGTAGAAATAGGCGCCCCATAATCCCCAACGGCTGTATTTTTCATTATTGTCTATTATGCTGGCTTTCATTACATTTATTTATTTATATTTGTCTGTTATCTATTTATAATATTAAAAATTGTTAAATTAAATTATTTCTCTTGTTAGAGAAAAATGTAAGAAACAGCTAATTGAGTTATATATTATATTGAGTTATTACTTTATTAGAAAATTACCAATCAAATATGAAATCAAATCTGAAATATGTAACAGCTGAACTAACTACAAAAAAGGACATCTTTTCTACGTGGAAGATTTCTCATGCTATATTAATGTACTTTAAATTAGATTTTGCCCGTGGTATCTCTCATATATAACTTTCATTTCTGCGGTGGATTTGTCATCTAATGATAAAGTTCCCAACTAAAAATACTCTTCGTCGATATTAAAATAACTTATATATTGGCTTAAACAACGTTTCACTTCGGATAAATTCTGGTTCAGTGTTACTATTTGAGTGCTTATAATTCAATTTCAAGTCCATTAGAGGATATTTTGTTCAAAAGACTAAGTTGAATTTCAATCCGTGTCAACCATTATTGAGTGAAATTGAATTACAAGTATGTCTAGAAATTTTTCTGCGACCGTCCAATAAAGAGAGGAACAAATAAAAAAAACTGAAAGAAATAGCTAAATATCAGTTTGGATCTCAAGGATATATTTACCGTAATAATGGCATT
The DNA here is from genome assembly GCA_039881145.1 of Druceiella hillmani. Classification (NCBI taxonomy): domain Eukaryota; kingdom Metazoa; phylum Arthropoda; class Insecta; order Lepidoptera; family Hepialidae; genus Druceiella; species Druceiella hillmani. Next base: position 15,190,358 of record JAYKKI010000045.1, read on the forward strand.
CAATCGGATCTGTAGTTTTGCGTGATATTCGAACAAAGTGACAGGCTCACAGACAGATTGTGGAAAAACAGTGAAAGCAAACCGCGATGCACTAACAGCCTGTCATTTGCCTAAATAGCCGGTCCGGCTGTTTTGTTTAATTGTCATCAATTTGCAGACCTGTTCCATCACAGTTATGTAATAGTAGAGATTCTATTAACCTTCTGGTACTATTTATTTTTATTATTATTTTACATTTTTCTAATGTATTTTTAATGTCAAATAATAATTTTAAAAGGAAATAGGATTACTGATTTACGTATTTTATTATTAATTGTATCTGTATAATAAATACGTAAAGTTTGTTTATTTATTCGATTATTCGCTCAAATCTGTGAAATCTCAAGTTCAATTTGTGAACCTTCCTTTTAGCTGGAAAGTACATACTTTGAGGAAGATTTAGGCATCACAGTATCATTCATATATAAAAGGCAGTGATAATAAATTTTAAAGTCAAGAAGCACTGTTTAAACTGTGCGATGTAGAGAGAGGTATTATTTATTGAATGACCGTACCAAGTTTTCCTGCCACTACTGATTACAAAGATCGGTATCGTTTGACGAACGGAGCTCAGGCGTTTAGTGATCTCTGTAAACACATAATTTTTTTTGTAAAAATTGGCAATGGTAACAACATACTTTTGTTTAATGTAACATAAAGAACGAGATGTACAAGTGAAATTAACTACATGAGCAAAGCTTTTTCCCTTTTCCCATGTTATCACTTCGATTACGCGAATGTATGTAGGATTTTTGCAACGTTAACTTAAGTACAAGTAAAACAAGACGAAATTACATATTTATTTGGAATTTTGTACAAGTAAAACGAGACGAAATTACATTTTTTTTATGAATACCCGTCTGTCTTTAGTTTTGGATCACCCCTCGTATTTGTTTGAAAAATATTCAGAACTTGTAAATATATTATGTAAATCTTTATACATCACTTACTTCGATTTGCAGATTGTTTCACAAGGAGAAGGGAAGCAATAGTGGTGTAATTTAAAATTTTATTTTCGTACTATTATTTAAACTTAGCATTGCAAATAACTCAGTTTAATAGAACTTACTTAACCGATGTTCGTAAAATTTTGCTTACGTACGGCCTACGTCGCATACATGACCTTAGAATAGGAATTTTTATGCCGGAATATAAAATGTCGGTATTTAAAGAAATCACCCTTTTTTATGCAACATTTCACGGTTATCTATTGAATGGTGAGGCATAAAAGTAAAACTAACTACTTATTCAAAATTATATCTGTAATGGATTTATTTCTCAACTTAAACGTAAATTAGCTTTTGAAGGTAATAAATACTGAGCAATTGGGTAAGCTACTCAAGAAAAATATATATACATAATTCTGTTAGTTATCTAGGTATAATAATCATTTTCCATAATTATGTTAATTACATGAAAATAAGTCAGAATCGATTTATTGGTATTCTGTGCCAATAGTTTATGAAATCGCTAACTAGGTCATATTAAGCTTGTTTTATATAGTGACGTCACAATTTTATAAAAAAGGTGGATCCTTCCTATTGTGAACGAAGTAACCATCAAGTAATCACTAACTAGGTCATATTAAGCTTGTTTAATATAGTGACGTCATAATTATAGAAAAAAGGTGAATCCTTCCTGTCGTGAACGAAGTAACCATCAAGTAATCACTAACTAGGTCATATCAAGCTTGTTTTATATAGTGACGTCACAATTTTAGAAAAAAGGTGAATCGTTTCTGTCATGAACGAAGTAACCATCAAGTAATCACTAACTAGGTCATATTAAACTTGTTTTATATAGTGACGTCACAATTTTAGAAAAAAGGTGAATCGTTTCTATCGTGAACGAAGTAACCATCAAGTAATCACTAACTAGGTCAAATTAAGCTTGTTTTATATAGTGACGTCACAATTTTAGAAAAAAGTGGGTCTTCCTGTCATGAACGAAGTAACCATCAAGTAATCACTAACTAGGTCAAATTAAGTTTGTTTTATATGGTGACGTCACAATTTTAGAAAAAAGGTGAATCGTTCCTGTTGTCAACGAAATAACCATCAAGTAATATTTGAGTATCAACACAAGACTTTGAGTAATAAGAAACTCTAATTCGGTGGTATTATCATTTAAAACGTTTTTATGTATTTTGTATCCATGTCTATTTTCCGCGACAAAATAAATCAAGTTAAAACAGAAAAGAAACCTGATGTAGTTGAAACGAGGCGGAAAATGATAACATATTGAACTCCGAGCATTAACCTCGAACTCCCGAACGGAATTGAAAGTTCCCATCATCTATTGCGATCACGCGCTGCCCACATATAAGTTAACTACGTGTATTGAATTATAATACCGGCCGATCCCCTTTTTTTCTGTGTTATCCATTACACATAGATGTTATACTGCAATGCTTTTCTTTGTGCCTTTTTTTATTTTAGATTTGTACGATGGATGCCCATACAGGTATGTTGTTCAATTTCTATTTAATTTAAATAAATATCACGGAAGTTTAACCGTTTGTTTCACGACTAGTGTGTTGATATTAATTCAGAACCGTTTATATTAAAATGTTTTTCCTTATCCACAAACCTTTCAGTATGTAAATATAACTTACTTTTAAGCGCTTCTTAAATATTTAATATTTATAAAAATATTAAGAAAATAAATAAGTAAAACTTAAATGGAAAATTGTATGCCAAATATTAGTTTTTCAAAATTTGCGTAACGATTATTTTTATGAATACCTTATTAATACAAAATTTAACATATGAGATGTTAAATTTTGTCTTTAATTTTAACAGGTCTATTAAATTTTTCTTTAGTATTGATAGATCTAAAAATTTTTTAAGCAGAGATTTGAATAATTTATGCCAAGGCTTTGAAATATTTTAAAGTTAGCAAAACACACAGTTAATTCGTGACTGGGCAGAATAAAAACTACAAATGTTATAAATCAAGAGGAATTGGCTATTGCAGAAATCGAATACAGCTTATGGTATAGTCTTTTATTACTTATTGTTTTTGTATCGGTACTTCCGTTTGCAAAAAAAGATCACAAAGAGGTCGAAAAGCAAGATAAAACGCAGTCTTTTAGTAAAAACTCATCTAGTTTTTTTAATAAAATTGAAATTTTACTTTGTTATATATACAAATAACAAAGCTTCCTCTTCGATTAGAAATTGTATGAGAGGATAATTTCTTTTACGATTTTATTTTCGTGTTTAGTTTAAATGACGAACGAGACATAATGAATATTATTTAATTAATTAGTGACATTTACGTTAAAAAATTCTTTAAAATAATTCTGATATACTACTTCTCGAAGAAATATTTATCCGAATGTCGTTAAATGAGGATATTTTAAGCATCATAGACTGGAATACAGTTTAGGTAGTTTATTTTATTCCAACAACTGATTGAAAACACTTATTCGGACATAAGTTGCGGTATTTTTTTAACGTCTTTTAATAGTGCATCGCTTACATACTTTGGTACTTTATTAAACTTATGTTTACTTGTTTTAAGATTAATTTTCAACAAATTCTTGTTCACTTTTAATTGCAGAAATGTTGTGAGCACTAAGACGATTTTCTTCGTTTATGAATTTATTCTAAATTTTAATAGGAGTTATTTTTACATTTGATAGTATTTACATAAGCACGCAGTTATGTACGCGCCTACACATGCACACATATATAATCAAAAACTTTTAGGGCTATCTTCGATTTGGTGTCTAGGGACAATGATATATGAATATGTAATGAAGCCGTCTCGAGATTGAAAAGTCAAACAAAACACGCTGTTTGCTTCTTTCACCTTTATTTAAAACAAATAAATTGATATAAACTTTTGTTTGCGCTTTTCGTTGTATTTTTTTTGTCAATCCAAGTCAAATTTCTGAACAACATATATAATTTAAGTTAAAAATCGTTGCAGAAAACATTCGTGTGAATATCCTGGCATATTCAATTTACGTAAAAGTTACTTCTTTAAATATAAAAGATTATCCTGCCTCGAATTATTACTTTCTGCTATAACGTTAAACGCTAATACCATCATAGAAGATGTATTGACACTTATTTTCTTATAAGATTTTAGGCAATACAAAACCTTTTTATGTAGACTTTCCACCATAATTTTGACTTTCTATTATTTTTTAGAATACTCGCAGGTATTTCATATTTTTTCTTAACCAGTCGTATAATTACTTTAAATAACGTTCGTGTAACTACATATTTATATAATTTATATAATATTCTTAGCTGCTGTTATGACATATTAATAATTAGTCAAAACCTAACTATGGGTTAAGAAGTAGATGCACAATTTATAATTTTCTTAATACACAAATTAAAAACCAATAAAACGACAGAATTCCCTGTTTAAGTTTTCAAAGAGATAATTTTTATGTAAAATGTTTACTTTATTAATATTTTGTAATAATTAAACCAGGTATTTTTGGAGATCATAATCTGATATGTATAGAGTTTAATCGTTGTATCTGATTCTATTTTCAAGGTAGTGTTTACATTTTTTATACACAAAAATTCTTCAATGATACCTTAGAACATATAATTGGGAATGGATAGACAAAATATAAAACGGCGCATGATTTAGTTGGCATTCTCTATAAAAATACTTGATATATTGATTACAGGCTCTTACCACATGGCTATAGGGTTACAAAAACTTGTAAAGATTTAAAATTAATGAAATTTGGAATAGTATAGTAGTAGATTTAAAATGAATAAAATTTGGAATTATTATGTAACATCATGGACTGCTCCACGGAGACGGTGGAAACTGAGATGAACGTCTTGCAAAAAATAAACAGCTAAATGTTTTGTGTTTTCTTGTAGTTTGGAGGATTTGAAGCTCTTAACTGGGATTTTATTGAATTACGCTGGTCTATATAAAATTAAGGTAATGTACTAGTGGCAATTAATACAATTCCGTACATAGTCTTTACTATTAAATGTTAATTAGTTTGTGACATTTTTAGCTATATTTTGGGTGCGCTTGTAACAATCTTATATTTGATTTCAGGTTCTAATATCAAATGTCGAAAGGTTAAAATGAATACATTTCAAGCTGTTTAATTTTGGTATCGTCCTCGACAATTAATGGATCAAATCTTAAACCACGTCATAAATTGCCCATTAAGCCTGTATTTACCTTTTATGAATAAATGGTTTCATTTTAATTTTTCTTACCTAAAATATGTTTACAATAATTTTGACGGTTTTATCTTTGGACACAGGAAAGACAACCCATGTCCACGTCGCGAGTTAATAAATACAGGAGTTACAACTAAAAATAATACGAAAATGTTTATATTAAATAAAAAGATTTTAAAAAGAATTTAATAAATGACAATGAAATTACACCACAGCCTTCTTCATTACCGAACAGCACAGGTGATGGGACAGACTTTTTTATCGTATAGGTGTAATGATAATCCATTAAAACATGACAGAGTGTGAAATAAATTTACTTTTTAACAAAATCAGTGTAAAATGGAGAAGCCAGATCGTGGTGATGGGACTTTTTCGTGCTGAGGAGTAAGTCCATTGAATGTTGATTTGCTTGATAGGGTCTAGTATCAAAATAAATAAATAGATAAATTTGTGTGGTGATACATACAATTTGAATTTCAATACACTGCCCCAACGTTTAAAGTAATTCAGTTTAATAGTTAATTACGCAGTGGTAATTAAAAAATTATTTTCCAAACTTCAGTTTATATTTTATAAAAAATTATTCCACATATGTATTAAACTCGGGCAATAAACGTTCCGTACCGTAGTTGAAATTAATTTTATATATATATTCCGTTAATAGTATTCTTTTATTTTAAATTCCACTATTCATCGCCTTAATTTTTTTTTATTTCATTGTTTTTATAGATGCTTTTTAATCAAGAACGCAAAATATAATTTTTATTATTTTTTATATTTCTTTTTCATAAAGGTTTTTTATTATTCGTATACTACTTACTTCATTAGTTTTCGCATTCAACTCTGTGTTAAATTATTAAAACATAGAAATAATATGATACCTTATTTAAACCAAAATTAGTATTATAAATGTAAATTATGATTATAACTCTTTACGATACGTTTGTGTTATTAATATGATTACGTTAAAATTCAATTTTCTGCTTGGTATTGTATCTTAGAAAATGGGCCGTGATAAACGGCGACCCAAGAGGCAGACATCAAGTTGAATTCATAAAGTTTCAATTTTACCAATATTTTCTTAAAAAATTAAAGATTATTAAAGTCAAATGGTGACAGGAAATATGGAAAAGCCCTTACCAGTCACACTTTACAACGGACACACTGGTTTTATATCGAAAGCGGAAATTCTCGCGAGCTAGGATTTTGGGATACATGCTGAAATTCGACACTCCACCAAACGTTTCTTTTTGAACGAATATCCGATGCAATAAATATTTGCATAAAAGCAGGTAAAATTTTGATGTGTAATTATATAATTTTTAATTTTGTATACAATCTAATACTTTGTATTTTGTATAAAGAAAAGGAAAGAACTGTTTAAATGTCCATTTTTAATTTTTTGTACAGAATTGATTTACCACGTATTTATATCTTTTAATTTTAAATAGAGTAAATATCTGTGATTTTTAATTTTTTGAGCATAGGAATATAGAGTCAAGTCCCATATAGAAAACAAATTTGGTTTAAACATTTAAAGAATGGGAACTTATCGTTATGCAGCAATACTCTCGTTACTTGTAAACAACTCAATGTTTAGTAACAAAATACTTAAAAGAAATAAAACTGTTAAAATAAACGACCGTTTTTTAATTATATGTTACGTGTAGATGATATAATTATTTTGATATGTAAATTTTATTCTTTTTTAAATTTTTGAAATTGAAGAGAGTTAGCATTTTACGTTTTAACAATTATTGTTAAATATTTAATTATTAGATATGCAAGTTTTTTAAAAATGTCTTTAATAATAATAGATAGAATTTTAGATTATGAAAGGTGTTTATAACATCCGATGTGTGAAAAATTTTATCAAAATATATATATATATATATATATATATATATATATATATATATAATATTAATTTATGCTAAGTCAATTATAATGATGCAACTTATATTTGATTTGTTATTAATAAACCCACCACCCGCCATTTTTTCAGTGATTTCTGGAATATCTTAATGTATCATATAGCATTTCTGGTTGTGTGCACGAAGAACACCTCGTTCGATCTTCTATTATTCGCAACGAGCAATTATTGAAGAAAATAATGAGTGCTTCCTTTTACTTGGCAACAACTATAAATATCTCCTGCAGCTGTAGTATTTTGAAAATTTATTTATGTTCGGGTATAGTATTATGCCCCAAAATTTGAAACAAAGTACTGACATTTTCGATATTTAATATTTTTAGTGCGCTTCTTATTCTGTGGCTATTTGAAGTCGGTTAAATCTTTACATACATAAGATATCATAGGCACTTAAAATGTATGTACATATATATATATATATATATATATATATATATATATATATATATATATATATAGATTTATATACAGGTATGTGGATATACTATTCCAAACCAAAAAAGAATACCCCAAATTGTTTAATAAATGCGGAGGTTTTGAGGTATGACATACATAAAAAACACGGTAGAATTGAGAACTTTTCCCATTTTTGAAGTTGTTAATAGCTATGGAAAACCTATAAGGGCTTCAATCCCCAGTCAAATATTATTATCTGAATAATATATCTAATCGAGTAAATTAATCTAATAGCCTGCATGTATTTAGTTGGATAATATACGCCAAATAAAATATTAAAATATTATACATAGAGCTCATTCGTAAATTATAGTGGTCATTATAAACAGCAATTGGCTAGTAACGTTATTCCATTCTGAAATAAAATAAATGCAACGCGAAGTGGATATTATATATATATATATATGGAAAGAAAATGGGTGACATTTTCCAAACTTACGTGACTTCCTCGAATATGAAATATTACTGAAAAACATGGACTAATGAAACCGTTCGTTCGAATTTTTCTTATCCAATAACTAACGCTACCTAAAACGCTTACAAGTTATGGCGTACATTTTACCAGATATTGGAGAATCCTGAAGATATACCATTAAAAATAGGCTTCATTATTGTGAAAAAGTCTAACATAAATGAAATAATTGAGTTTAAAATTTGCCTTTCCTCCAAATATTCCTTTGAGAAAAAGTAGTAAATTTTCTTTATTTAATATTCACAACACTCGTTAATTAATACTATTTTACAAAAACCCTTTTTTAATTTGGGTTTGAAGATTAGTTACTAAATTTTTAACTCCATATTTTTCACCTTTTAGAATTTGTATCCATATTTATTACTTTTTCTTCGCTATATAATAATATACGCTTATATAATAATATACGCGTAAGAACTAATATTAGAGACTGTATGTAAATTAATTAGTTTCAGTCGATAAAGGGAACGATACAAACAGGAATCAACTCAAAAGCTCCTTCAGGTATATAGGGAACTGTATAATACTGTAATCTTAACAAAAAATAAAATGGGCAGGCCACGTAATTCTAAGAGACAAAATAATTAAACATTTCTCTCAGTACCAATTGCGGTTCTACAAAATGCGGCCTGATTCGGATCCATTGATTGCTTTAAGAAATTGAGAACAATTTAGTGTCTGAAAAAGGAACTAGAAAACGATTTACAAAACTAATACTATGTATATATATATATATATATATATATATATATATATATATATATATATATATATATACTCTTTGAGAAGGATCTCCTACCGTAGGTTATTATTTCAATAAAGAAATTTCTACAAAGACTTATGGAGAACAATGAATACAAATTACAACAAATTCAATTAAGACAGTAAAAAGTAAATAAATAGTTCAAAATTTGTTAAAGAGCAGCCTGAGAGCAATTAAATAAATTTCTTTTTTAAACTTTAAAAGAATGGGTTTTAAATGGCAATTAAACAAATTTTCAACAAGTTTTCACAAATCTAAGATAAGACGAGCAACGTCTCTAGTACTTACTTTTGGGCTGAATTGTGTTCTTTAATCCGGTAAACCATTTGAAAAAATGCTCATAGTTTAATACAGATACATTTTGATTTGATATTTTATAAAATGGACTTAGGAGTGCTGAATATAAAAGAAATTATCTTTTATCTTTACTAGTCTCAGAAATAAATTTTAAACACCTTATTTGAAAATAGTCCCCACACTAACATAACCTGACACAAATTCTGAGAACTAAATGAAGTTCAGACTTAGCGTTATATGCGACATCGTCAACTACTCCACAGGGGCCACAGCAATTTCAAAGAGGGTCTCGAGAAATGTTTAACTGTTAATTGTTCTGTGTTTACTCTATTGCAGGTCATAGGATCTGCAGCCATTAACTGGGTACACGTTGATTAACATGAGGTCAATGTGATGTCACAATTATAGCTGTTTATGCTACCTATTTTTAGTATTAAATACAAGTTGTTTGCTTTTAAGTTTATTCTCATAAAGTTATTATCGACATATAACGATATTTTTTAAAATTATTTATATCCTTTCAAATCCTGAGCCAAATCCTCACTCGATCACTTATGCGTGACTTAAATTATGGAAAAAGATATGCAGTCATTGGCAAAAAAGGTGCTTAATAAAATCAAAAGAATATACAAGCTCAATGGAAGAGGGATTAAGTGGCAATGAATATTATCTACCTTCCATAATGGCTAAATTCTGAAACCATAAAAATATTTCTTAACTTAGGTTATGGTTTTTGACCATTAGTGAGTATTAGTGACCAGTGCAACCTTATTTTCTCTCACAATTACCTCAAGTAATTATATACTTAAATAACATAAGATACTTATATTATTAATTATACATAAACAACAAAATATATTCCAAATATTTCCGGACATGAATAAATCGTGTTTACTTACCAAACATATAGTTCTATTTTATTCTTTTAGTTCTGTTTAACTCCAAAATACTCTCAAAAATAGTATTTGTGCTAATAAATATATTTTGTTTCTCATCTATCTTCATTCTACAATGTGACAACATTACCGTAATTTTTTGAATAAAAATTAATATTGTTACTATTGTTAATAATAATAATATTAATTTACCGGCAGGAATACTCAAGACGATCGCTTAATAAAAAAGTTAATTTCTCTTCACCTCGAACTGTTTAAACCGTTCCCAACTTTTTTTTTACATTTTTTTTTGTTAGAAAATGCCATTTAAAGACCAGATTTATTAGTTTCAGATTAATCTATACATCAACTTCGTTTAGGCATTATATCAAAACTGCCAAACTGATTAGAAACTGACTTTCGCACAGAGGTACAGAATTCCAGAGACCCAAAAAATTTAAAATTAATTATTGAATATATTTGGCGTTAATTTTGTAGAAATTCATTATTCACAATTAAATGAAACTACGTGATGTAGTATTATTTCTACTTTCTTTAATTTCTTTACCACGACCTAGGTTTCGTTGTATTACAACATCTTCAGGTGGGATATTAGCAAAGATATTTGCTTTTTTTTTTAATTAATTGTTAATCTTCAGGCATTAAACCTTTCACCGTTATTTTTATTCATATTAATGTTACTTTTGGAATCAAAACCTTATTGCTGGAAAAAGATGTATTGTATTACAATTTAAAAGAAATATTTAAACTGAAGTTAAAGCTCAGAAACTTTAAAATAAATAATAATAATTCAAATTCTATTCCATTAGGTAATACAAAATTCTTTTTAAATTTGCTTATGCACCTTTATCATGATATTAAATTTTTAATAAAAATTTCTGAGCCGGTAATTCAGAAATTGTCAAATTTGTTATTACATTACTGCGTTTTTTCCTAATTATAAGAAAGATAATTAATTTTTTCATTCAGTTTTATCGGAAATTGATGACCGAGACAGCCAGAAATGAACACATGTAACAAAAACAAACGTAATGGATAATGTTATAAAATATAGCCTCTGGGGATTATGATTCCACCTACGAACCACAGCTACGCGTATGTGGTACGTGATGTAAATAGGTAAAAGAGAAGCCCATCTCTACCTGCTGCTCGGGATTAACGCTTTGTCAAACTCAGCCTATTTTCATTGGTGCTTACTTGTTTCTATCAGAACAATTTATATATCTTTTATTTAAAATACACATCGTTTATTCAGTATGTTTTACGTTATAACACATTATCTACATTCACCGGTAAATTCCAGGAGCCAATTTCATTAGTTTATTTATACCTGCCGTAAATATTCCACGTTATAGCATGGTAACAAAACACGTAATAAAACAACGCAAATGAAACTGGATTAGCCACATGCTCAGAAAAGAACCCATCTATATGCCTGAACACACTTTAGTCGAAAGCCTCAAAGATAGCGATGCTCTCTGTCCAATCGTAGGTTGTTAAAATATACTTTATATAGCGATGTATTATACACCTGCAGCTTTTCTCGCGTGAAAGACTAATAATATGAAAAGTATTTTTGGATGTTTGTAACTCAACCATTATAAAACAATGCTTTGTACTGATTTGTGAATTTGTTTCATGATTTAATTTAAAATTATTAGCTAACATAATTTAAAGTCTTTTCATTTGAATAAATATTATAATTCCTCGGGAATGAAATGTGGCGTTTTTAGTTCGTAATAAAAATTTGCCAATAATTCAATGAATTGATTTACGTAATATTAACTTGTGCCATTAATATTAAATCTACTACTCGATTGTCTTGAGAAGATAAAACCTGCAGGCAAATCCAGCCGCACTAAACGAAAATCCAAGCAAGCGAATTCAATGGAAAAATATAAACAATTTAAGCTAAAAAGACTGTCAGTTTTCTAAAATACAACAATAGACAATCTAAACAGACCGATCTAAAATAAATCACTCCCGGATATGAGTGGGAGCTTAATTTTCTATTATGGAACAAATATATATCCATTGAAATATTGAGTGGATATCTCAATAGTACTACTTCCTAACAGAAGGGATAGTGAATGGTCAGCAAGGAGTATTAAAAAATATTCAAAATTAGGTATTTTGAAAACAGACATTTCATGGAACATACTAGATCTATAAAATTATACAATAATAGAACAATAATAGATCTATAAAATTATTTCAGAAGGATATGAAAATATGGTTAATAATAAAAATGGAGTTAAACATAAACGTGATTTTTTTTTAAACATTACACTACGTTACAGCAATCACTCTTTATAATTTGAGTTGAGTTCGCAACTAGGAACTCGGACAAAATGAAACGCGGGTGCCACTTGCGCACAAATATGCTGCAAATGGCTGCCTGAGTGTCAACACTCGGTTATGAGTGATGTTTCTAACAATTAAAATTTATATTTTGCTTGTGCCTGTGGGAATTTTTAAAAAATTGCTATTTTTTACAATATGCTATATTTTAACTATCTCGTTTCTATCTAGTATTATAGCTTATATAATTATATTATTATGCTTTATCACTAAGAGAATATAATGTTTTTATTATTTATGTAATATAAATATAATATTTGCATTTAAAGATATCTTGAACAACATCTGTCAAAGTTACTTAGTAGTCATTAGAACTTAAAATTTTAACGCCACGTATGGCTTGTGAATATTTTAGTGACGGTTTAAAATGATCCTTTCCCTTTTTAGTGACGGTTTAAAATGATCCTTTCCTTCTTTAGTGACGCTTTAGAATGATCTTTTCCTTTTTTTAGGGACGGTTTAAAATGATGAACAATTCATAAGCCGGGTTCGTCAGTATTGCCATCAACATTATTGAAGCAATTATTGAAATGGCTGTTTAATTTTATTTGATTCAGATTTACCTTGACTTTGTTTATATCTTTTCATATTCTTTTGAAGACTTTGTACAAGAACCTAAATTTACCTGAGTAAAAACTGAGGGACTTATTTCTATTTTATATAAAACGGTTTTAAAAATATCAATTTCCGTCATTTTGGATTTTCAAAAATTTCAGAACTCCAAAAATCAGTATAAGTAGAACTTCCACTTTGAGAGTTCAGTATATAAATAACATTTGAGTTTAAGTACATATATTTACATTAGTTTTTATAAATACCAATACTATTTTTCACTATATAAATTTCCAAATAATATCTAGAGACTTTGTTTTTTGATAATTTTGGATTTGGGTGTGAGAGGGAGGGAAAGGGACATAATATTGTGGCAGTTTTAAAATAAAAAATTTCTAGATTTATCTTATGTAATATTCTAAAAAAATATTTTCGGAATTCTCGTAACTCTACTCTTTCCGTAGACTTCCTACCGTAGACTTCCTTCCGTCTACTCTTTCGTTACACAATACAAGAAATATTTTTTATCCTGTCTGGAAAAATTCGAAATGAACCTAGGAAAATAACACCAAAGATAAAATATTGAACTTATTGAAGCGTTTGCCTTACGCTGCAGACTCAAGATGAGAGTTTCAATGTTTATTGGGTACAGGCGCTCACATAAAATGGTCTCTGTATATTAAAAGAATTTTTCTTGGTCACTTTTTATATTTCTGAAGGTATCCTTTTTTGTAGTGCTTTAAGGAAGCATAAAATATTTAAAAAGAGGGAGGTTAGGAAACATAATAATTTTCGTAACGGGAAAATTTTAAATTAGTGTTACGAGATGTCGTTAAACTTCATTCTTACGTAATTTAAAATTAAATTGTCATATTTTTTATATTTGTATACTAGTAGAATATAATTGTCAGAGCTAACCAATATTATTGCAAAGAAGCAAGTGCTTTGACTTACCAACGAACTGAGAGTTCAGTATACCCATTTCCGGCAATCATTTCACGTAACACTCTAAATTTTCCTACTTTAATTATTAAAGTAAATAAAAATATACGAATTCAATATTGTCAAACTTACGTATAAGTTCAAACAATCGCTGTATTTTATAACGTGTTAGCTTTTCCTCTTGATCTAAAAATTTACGGCTATAAAATATTTTTGATTGCAAGAACCATAATTGAAATTTTATTCGCTAAAAACTTGGCAAATTGGAATGAAAATTTTTTTGTTTTCTATTTTCTCTGCCACCTTCTGTGAAAGTGAGGTTCTTGAAACATAACTGAGAAAACTTGCAGCTTTCTGCACTCGGTCGGATATAGATGAGTATATAGTCTGTAAAATTATACTTTATTTATGGCTGATCCGAAAGTTGACGTTTCAGTGGACAAAAAATTTTTATTTAAACATTTTTGCTTTGCATACCATAATTGTGTTAGAGAATAATTTTAGTATCATTTATAACAGGTTATAATGAAAATAATCTATAGGCGATATGTTAATATCAATAATATATACCCACCATATTATTCTTAGTTAACAAATAAGAAACAGCCCCACTAAGTTTAATAGAATTTGTTTCTCGAATGTATTTAGTAACTAATTTATTTCCAAGCTCTAATATATAGATACATGTGACAGCTGACACATGTGGTAGACTTATTATTAAGAGGGCAAAGTATTGCAACCAAACATAGTTTGTTGTTGAGCTGTGAGTGTTTTAAGAACCTTTATTTCCAGAATATAGCCTCTCAATGAGTGGATTTTCAAAATTCCAGCTTTTTCACAAATATAATAGAGCGTCACTCTATTGCAATTTAATCATTGTGAGTCAATTTCAATTTCTGATCCTTATACAATGGAATATGGTTAAGGTTACGTTTATTTTACTATATCTGGGTATATTTCGTAATATTTGACTTTTTTAGGGGAAAGAGTCATCGAATCCGCATTAATTTTATCCCGTGAAATTACTGGTAGTGATAAGTTAGGTCGTGTGTCGATATCTGGATAAACCGTTAAAAACTAGAGAAAACCTGATCAACTTGATTTTTATGATAACAAAAACTTTCACCCTTACTGGAAGATATGGGCGATGTCAGGATTTATATCCTATAGTATTTGTTGGGGATAGATAATAAGTGCAGAAAATCTGAAATAAATATCTTGGAAATATTAAGAATCCATGAAAAATAAACACGGACACACATACTTGCACAAATTTTGTAGTGCAAAATTGAAATGGTTCGGTCACGTAATATGGAGACCCAAAAATTGCATCACGGAAAATTTCCTTACGATGGCTTCGAGAAAAAGGGAGAGAGGAAAACTTAATACTACTTGACTCAGAAATATCAAACTCGGCATATAGGAGTGTGTTCTATCCGGAGACGGTACTAACACGAGAACAGATGTCGCCTCAAAATTAAGAAAGTCGACCTCATGTAACGGAAAGCGGCAAGGAGAAAGAAGGTTACGTAAAAATTAGCAAGCACTAAGCAATTTCCATGATAAGATAAAAAGTATATTTAAAACATATGGAAACAGCAGTTGACGTCTTAAGGTAGATAATTACAAGCATTGCAAGTATCTATACCCTTTTTAATTTATATATTGTTGTCTATACCCCAGTGTACTTACATATTTGTGTAATATGCATATGTGTTTGCTTCTCTAACATTAATTTTTTATATTGGAGTATTTAAAAGTAATTATTTACTTATACAGCTCGGATAGTAAGCATACATCAATTCCAACACAGCACACATCGTAGACCTAGAGTTTAAATATATGAATTAGAGTCATGAGTTGATGTTCTATTCCAAAACCTTAAAGGTAAATTTGGAAATTTAAAAATAGCAAATATTTTAAAAATACAACAATTCCTCTATTCTATACGTGTAAATGATAGGTAGAATTTTGAGGATACCTTAATTCATCATGTCTCGGGAGGAAATATTAAATGTTTTTATAAAATATATATAAACCTTGCTTAGGATTGGTAATTTTTAGGGTCGCGTACCTCTAAAGGAAAAGAGAGACACTTATAGGATCAATTCATTGTCCGCCTATCTGTCTGTAGAGACCTTTTTTCTTTTATTCTCAAGTTGAAATTAATATCAAATACTTAGGTCTACGGTCTCTTGGAGTTATAAAAATCAAGTTCCTAAGTCAGCGTAATCAAAAACCCTAAAATTACAGCTATTTACTTGGCATTTTTTGATATCGAAAATAAATCAAAACCTATAGGCTACTTCCCGTTGACCTGTAATCATGAAATATAGCAAGGAGCAAAGTGTCAAACGGTAAGTAAAGAAAAAAATCCGTAAAAAATTATGCGCTTTTGAAATTAAAGTATTTTCTTTGAAGGCAAAATATTTTCTTTAAGGCCGCTTATGCTGCATATCTTGACAGTTGAAAATAAATAAAAACCTATACGGTGCTTTTCATTGACCTAGAATCATGAAATTTGGGAAGAAGAAAGGTCTCATAGCACAAGTAAAGAATAAAATCGTAAAAACGTTTAGTTTGTAGTTATATCATATATTTTTATTTAAATACGCACCTGTGAATGATTTAGTAGGCAATATATATTCGTTGTAAAAAATTGAAATTTCGGAGATAGATTAATAGATATATTATGTTGCATTAAATGTGTATAAATGCCTCTATTGCCAGTTTCATTCATGCTTGCCCGGTTTTATTTACCTATAGATACAGAATAGAATCTTAAATTGTATTACTTGTTGAATTTGGACTAAAACAATACGACACATGAGGGTTATTACGTCACAAATTTCACAAATTCAAATTGTATGTATGTGGTCAAAAACAAATAAAATCAACTTGCAGGTAAATCAAAAAAATCAAACGCTATATCGAACGGATTTGACTTTTCTGTTTAGTGTACAATTGTGCACAACAGTAAATGTAATTATAAAACTTGTAAAAAGTCATCGAGTTCGAAGGTTCCAAAATGGAATTTAATTTGAAAAGTCAACTTTATCATCTTAAAGTACTAAGATGCAATGAAATTGCTTCTTACTAACATCTCCATTCTCTTGACCGGACTTGACATAATCGGTACTCGAAACGCTTATAGAAAAATTTCAATATCACCGTATTTTTCCTTTTGATCAACCTCAACTTTTGGTTGCACGATTGTTAAAGACTGATAATTTTTATCATTTTAACGACTTTTTCAAGAAAATTTATCATTTCTGCGCTTTTTGTATAGATGCAGCTTGTTTACTTTTTGATTCATCAGGATGCATTCATTTTGCTGCAGTAGCTTCATTAAGTAGCACATAAACAAAGGTACAGGTTTGTCAATATTGATTAAAAATTTAATATTATATCACTTTTTACACCCTCAATTTTAAAATACCTCCCATAATATATATTGGCCATTGTGAGTGTGACAACATTTAACATTCGTCGTAATAGCAATATATACAATTATAGTGTTTAAAAAAATTACAGAAAAAATAAATATCCATCGCATTTTACACATTAAATAAGCGATCACATTTATTATTTTTATTTGTTTTAAAAAATATTAAACGCTTTGTTGCATTTTTATTATTGTAATTCTTATTAACAGTTTTGATACTAACGAAATGTTTTATATCCGCATTTACGAAGACAGTTTTTTTATTTGTATTAGGATTAACAATTTTTGTTTTTTATTTTTTGCCTTTATGATAAAAAGGCAAAAAATAAAAACAAAACTTGACTTTAAATGGTTTGATTTCTAATGTTAAAAGAAATATCAACTTCTATTAAAATTTCATTGATAATAATTTCAAATTAAATTAATTCATGACTATGCAATTTCTCGTATTTATGCAAGTTGGATAGCTGGTTGTAATATGACTCAACAGGTAATTACGTGTTACATCATGTACTTTGATCATCTTGTGTGCTTTGACAGGACACAATATGGAAGGTGGTTGATTTCTACGCTACTGATATTACATAGTTTGTTCTCTGCATGTATCGACGCAGAGTATATTGATATATGCCTTTGATTATTGATTTTTTGTATATTTTACTATTAGTGAAACTAAATCACGAGTAATCAGTTGATGTTAAACCTATGCATGCAATTCCAACTACTTAGTTGAATATTTTAAATGAACTGATTTGTGTTCGCCATGACGGTCAATGATATTAATTGATCGTGGTATCTAAACTATAATGGGACTAAGACAAGAAAACAACGGGAAAGTATTTTATAAAGACATTAGACAAATTTGGGAACAAATTATAATACGATGACTTAAAAAAAAATTTTGAAATATGGGACTTGAATGTGTTATTGTGAATATCAATCTTTGTAACTTACCTTGATTAATTTATTAAAAACAACGGCGCCAAATATTGACAAAAACATAAATTTACAAGTTATTTCTGCGCTTAAAAATTTCTTAGATTTCAATTATTTTTTAATTATCGTGAAATAGGGCAGGAGTAATCAAAATTATTGGTAATAAGCGGTTTCAGATATTTTCAGATCAGAAATTATTTTCATGGTTACGTGAAATTCTAACTACATTCTAATAATAAAGTTGATATAATGAAATAAGTACGTTTCCCATAACACAAGCTTTACGATTCTTACTTTTGGCAATCGAATAAATTTGTGAAAATATCATTTCTAAATATGAATTGCATACTTTCACAATTTATTTTAAATGAAAAAGTCTGTCTCACCAGGATCTCACCAGGATATAGATTCTCTATATCCAGGTATATTTTGCTAGGATATAGATTCAGGAAAGTGTAAATACCTTTCGCAATACATTGCGGATATCATCATTGCGGAGATTTGAGTCCATTTTCTCAGTAAGTAAATTTCAAAAAAGTAAACTTTTATGAATATTTCTATGTGCTTTTTCAGAAAAGAAATGGATTAATTAGAATCGTTAATCATTTAATAATAAACAATATAAGCTGTTGAACGATAGAGTAAATTCAAACTAAACGACTTAGGTTTCGGAATAGTTTCAAAATATTTTATGTTTTCGTCAGTTCCTTTTGGTTTCTCTTTTTATTATTTCCTTTATGGCTCCCACGTTCTGTCATTGTTTTGAAGTTTTCTTCAAAAACTTTTCCAAGGTATAGCAAGTCTGTAGATTTAGGATGAATCTGAAATGAGAAAATGGAGTACTAAGATCATTTCTTGGCCTATGAGGAAAGGATGTGTAGAGTTCAGTAGACAAAACCAAGGATAAAAGAGAAAAATTGAGGGAGAAATAGAGAGGAAAGCAAAATTGGGGGAAATATCAAGAGGTGAAATATAAGGATGGGAAGGAGGATGATTGGGATGGAATATCAAAAAGGAGTGGAATTAGTGGAGCAGGGAAGGAACTTCGACTGAGATTAAGATAGAAATATGGACGTGGAAAGGTAAAAGAGAAGAAAGGAAGGGCGAATGATTGTGAAGTTAGGGACAAAATCAGAGAGAAAAATCAGGTGGGACGGAGATGGGAAAATTTGTTTTTTTTTGCTGATAGGGAGAGTAAGTAAGGGTATTATGAGGCTAATGAGGGAAATAGAGATAGTTATCGTCGAAGGGACAGGGGCGTGAAGAAGAGAAAGAAAGCAATAAGATAGGAAGGTGAGCTGCAAAAGGCCGGTAAATGGATAGAATGCTAATGATCCACCTATAACGACACAAAGAGAGAATTCGTTGCAATCACACATATATTTAAAATTGTTTTTGTATTATTTTTATTTTGTATTATTTTTATTCTGTATTTTTGGCAGGAAATATACTTATAGAATACTATCTAGGTAAATTTTCCATTCGAAAATTAAAATGTTTTCTTCGCAAAATCTCCTTTAGTTTTCCCTTGCTTATTCATTTTTTAAGAAATGCGACTAAGCACTATGATTTATTGTTACAATATTATGTTTGGTACAATTATTCTACAAATTACACGATTTATTTTTATAATTCATCCATTTATTTTTGTGGCAAACCGTACAGGGATGTTTGCTTTCTTTACCTACTTTCTTTATGTACGCCTTTCATATAATAATTGCAATTGAATAACACTGGTTTTTCTAAGTAAAAGATACATATTTCCTCGTAAATATTTTCATCACTTTTCTTTTTCCGACCAATAAATATGAAGCAAATATTTTTAAAGTCTTACCTGCATCATCTCTGTGTTAGTATATTGAAGTAACATATTTCCGATATGGCCAAATACAAAGCCACATTAAGCTCATGTCATGAAGATTCATAAATACAAAATACAGAAAAACATGAAGGTTTATTTTTCGATAGTACTATTTTTTCGCTGAATATAGGAAAACATAGTTAAAAGCTTATTTTTTTGCTCGTTCCTAACTTTTCCATAAGTTGGTTACAAATCGTCTTTACATTGAAGGAAACTTTCGAAAAAAGTTATTACAGGTAAAATAAATGAACAATTTTCTAATAAACATTATCTCATGAAAAAAATACGAGCCTCTACTTAGAAAAAACTATTATATATTACGGCCAAAGCTATAGAAAATAATAGAGAATAAAGAAGTATTTACCTTATGAATATATTTAGGGTTACGAGGTCATTCCGATCAGCTGATGGAATCAACAAAATATTTGCATCGTATTGAATATCAATTTACAAGTATTCAAATGAATACAATATTAATTATAATGAATAGTCATATTAATTATAAATAATCATAACGATCACTAATTATTGAAAATAATTCTTGTAAGCCCGTGTGTTAGCTTTTTTTTTCCGAATCTCATAATCACTTTTCATATTATTACAGTTATGTGCTCTTTTTATGATAGATGGATATTCCGATTGTATGTACAACTTTAATCCATACACATAAAACTTTAAAAGTAATGAAGTAAATACAAAACCTTTTCGACAATCTGGTTCCGGGAAATATAAACAAACTATAGAAAGAAATTAAAGTTTCTTTTTTAAGTATATCTGTTAATTTTTCTCTCCGTTTGTTTGTACTGGCGTCATATGTCAAATAAAGAATAGATTTTAATTATGTTCTTAATTTTACGAGTATGTAAAGTATGATTTTGGAAAAAAAATATGGAAGTACCATCTGTAAGGAATAAAATTCAATAGTAATTCCTATTTTACTGCATGCTTGGACTTGTATTTAATACTTTCAAAGAAACAGTATGGTCTTGGGAAATTTAATATAAGTAAAATAATTATATAATTAAAGACGACCAGAAAATAATTATGTATTGATAATTCTAGAAGTTAAATGAATTAAATTAAAATTCTTTGCGCATAAAAATAAATTTAAAAATAAATTAATTTCAAAATAAGACAAATAAGAAATATTGTATTTTTTGTAAAAAATCGTAAGTCAAAATATATTTAGTTCCTGAATGCTATTTCTATAGAAATCGTTGAACTCGTAAAATTAAACATTACGGTTTTATCCCGTCAAAATTAAAATTGTATTTTATCTCAACACAGATGTCATTTATAAATCCATGAATATCGAACACCCGACAGAGCCGTCAAAAAAAACCTCGCGGAATTGGTAAAGAGCGAAAAAGGTAATTAATTTTGACGACAACACAGAGCGAATGTCACTGACGATTAACACTTTATTTTTAATTCCTTTACGCTATGGAACGGGTTTAATAGGTGATCGATATTTATTATTCGCATAAGCGTTTTTTAAAATTATTATACATTTAGTTGCATATTTATTTTAATTCTTATTAATATATTCGATATATTAAAATGTATTATATAGGCCTTTATGTATAAAGCTCTTTTGTTTTGAATATAATTACAATTTGTTTTTATATTTTTCTATATTTCTTCATAGTAAACCGCTGAATTTGAAAAAAATACAAACTTCTATTAAAATTGTGTTGATAATAACTTAAAATCGAATTATTAAAAATTTCTGCAATTCCTGATATTTATGAGAATCGGATATATTGCTGGGATAAGACATAATAGCTACTTATGTATTTTATCATGGGTTTTGATCATCTCGTGTTTTTTGACAGGACGCAATAGTTGATTTTTATCCTAAACTTTATTTTACATATATTTTAATGCAAGGGAAATTTATTATATTGTGGTGAGGTCGGTTATCACTGTTTCGTTTATTTTACCATTTATGAAATCAGATTAAGAGTAACGATTTTCACTTTAAATTGTACTTGATGGTCCAAGAACTTTTAAATATGGTGATTGGTTTCACCATCGAAACGATCTTAATTGATTGTGATATCTAAACTTGAATGGGACTTAAAGAAACTGTAATACTGGTAGTAATATAAGTTTTAATATAAAAATATTTTGAATTATTCAACATGAAAGTACATACATTTTTGTATGAATATATATATTTTTGTATAAAATATTACTAATATCTTATACCTCAATCATATATCATTGAGGTATGAGATGTTTGTAATAATTCATTCCGTTTTAAATAATATCACTAAGCAGATAAAGCAATGTCATTAACTAAAACAGGTCGTTCGCAAGCAGACGTGAGCATAGGAGACGATCGAGAGTAAATTTGGTTTCAGAATTTAGCTGTTTCGTAAATAATTTAATAAATAATATGATAAAATGCAATGCAAAATTTAAAGGAAACAAATATCTTAATAACACAGCTTCAGTACCAATCTTTACGATTTTTAACAACTAAATTAACACTCTGGAGATGGTGAAATAATGACATCGTGACTTCAAATTTTGATTTGATTGTGCTGAATGTACCTAATGGAGTTAATCCACCATAAAATAACAATTCACCACTGTGGAATTGTTGCATTACATTTTTCTTCATTCAATGTAAACTCAATGACGGCTTTTAAGACAGTTGTTAAAGATTCTTGTAGAGGCTGTAGTAATATGTGCCTTACTATAGACTCTTATCAACTATTCGCTTCAATTCCTAATGCACATGAAACATATAATTAAATAACTCTTAATCCAAGCCAAGTTGGATATGAATGTATACAGAAAATAATTTCACACCCATACCTCGCTTTAGGCGAGAGATATTTTCCGTATAAAATCATGTTAAGCAAAATTTGCGTATAACGGAGTATAATCAAATAGAAATCTGAATATATATCATCAATGTATTTTTATGGAAAAGTAAAAAAAAATTAATCACTTGCAGTTTTCTTCGTGAAATAGCCATGTTACGTTTTTTGATTTACTTTTTCATTCCACTCTTGCAAAATTTTTCGTAACTAGTTACATCATTTTGTGCTGATAGTCAATGATGTAAAATGCGATCGACATGATTATCTGAATTTTCTAAAATCCCAGGATCTGAATATATCTTCGATAACGCTTCCGCGCGCGTTTGACGGTAATATTCTCTCTTTAGTGTGATCTTGTTCGTCTTCGTCAGAAATTTTTTGTATATCCATCAAAACTTCGTTGCTCAAAGGTTCATTGTCTGTTGCAACAAATTATTCTAACACTTTGACTAGAATACTGCCAAGTTCAGAACCTTTCATCATGACTGCGATGTCTTTAATCGCCTCTCTTGTTGCATCTTGAATTCGCACGTGTCTACTGGGCACCTTTACCACGTCGGGCCAAATACTATTTCCAAACTCCATTCATATAGCTCAGGCTTACTTCATTTCAAGCTAGAGTAATGTTTTGTACACTGTTCAGAATATTGTACAATTTCTACCAATTGCGTCTCGAGTATTTTTCTTCTCCGTCTGTTTCGCGAATCGACCGACCAAAAATGCGGCGGTGGTAATACGCTTTAAAAGTAGCCATGATTCCTTAGTCTATGGGTTTAAAAATAGATGTGGTATTTAACGGCAAACACATCACCTCAACTTTCAGATCTCGCAGTGAATCGAATTTCAGTGGATGCCCATGTGCATTATCCAAGAGCAATAAAACTTTTCGGGATAGTCTATCACGATCGCAGTAATTTTTCACATCTGGACAAAAACGTTTCGTAAACTAGTCAGTAAGAGTGTCATTATTTTATGTCGCATAGTACGTGGTGTTTTCGATTGATATATTAGCATAGGTTTTAATTTAAAATCACCATTTTCATTACGTTCTAAAAGAAGAGTAAGCTGATTTTTTGCTGTTTTAAAACCACATGCATATCTTCCTTCTTTAGAAACTAAAGTGCGAGATGGTATTTTTTCCCAGAAGAAATCAGCGGTAAAGACGAGGCAAGCTTAAATTTGCTCTCGCAGTAAGAAATTTTGTAGCTGGGTAGGAAATCTCATCGAAGCTTCTATATGAGCGCTTGCAGTTTTGTCCGTTATTGGTATGCTGTGGAGGATCATTCGCGTTTTAAATCTAGCTGCAAACCCTTTGTCTTCCTCATTTTTCAGACTCTCGTATGTCAAGTTTGCTTTCAGCATATTAGATCTTGACTCAGTGGCGTATTTCTTGCATTTATGTCTCCAACCCAGACAGCTAGCATTTTCTCCATTTTCTCTAAAATCTACGAACTCGAACGAGTAAGCTTTTTCCACTAATAAGAGCTGAAAATTTGCTAGAAAGTATAATATTGTCTCGAATATTTACAATCAGACGTACGATAGATTCTAACAGCCCAAACTGTTGTCCAACTTTTGTAGCTTTGCCTCTGTTTACCATTTTTTGTGTAACTTTTAAATTAACCTCCAAACTCAAGCTCTTCCGCTTCTTTTTGGTAGCCGATGGCGACATAGTATGTAGATAACAATGGGTTCTTGTAGTTTACTGACGACATAGTATGTGTAATCTCAAATTAAAGACAAATATGTATCACAATGAACAAGAAAAAACTGTTATTTTTTAAATAACTGGGCAGCTATGGGTTTGTATCCGCTAATGCAATCATGTCATATGCGGTCAAATGGACCAATCAATCACGGCCACGTAAAACGGAACAGTTTAGCGCCAATTTAAAAATAGCATAATAACTAATACGTGCAACGCGGTGTCACATAAAACGAGGTATTGCTGTATTTCATTTATCTAGTGGATCAATTTTTTTTATTCGAGGAATGTTTTCGCATAGTTTTTGGTGAGTTTATTTAAAAAAATCAGTTTCAAAGATGTGTTTTATCCATTAGAAATTTGTTATTCCAATGTTATCCTTTCCATACAGTATGGAAAGGGACTGTTTTCATTACGAAACATACTACAAATTTTCTTCAGATATACAGAATTGAAGTCACTTCAATTGAGGTCAGTTTAATTGATTTCTTACCCAATTTTATATTAATGTCTCAATATTTCACATACAATTTTCTATGCAAATTCTTGTCTAGTATATCTATTACAGCTAGTGTCAGGAAGCTAAAAGTGAAGGATTTGAATTTTATATTAAACACAATTAATTATAAATAATGAAAAAAATTTCCGATCAAATTTTATTAGATACCTTAGTAGACAGGCTGTCGGAAAAGCTATATCGTCCATAATAAAATAGTACAATATACTGCCACCGAAGCGTTTATGTAATTTATGGTATAACATCTTCCAAAACGTTCGCTGCAAGAAAACAAATATTTCGACACAGGCTACTAATTTATTAACTTTTGAATCATTACTTGCAGATGTTTATTATTTTTGTCTACATCGCATTGTGTGCTTCTCTAGCTAGCGAATTGTTATAATCAGGAGATTTACGTTGTGTGTCTATGTAATCTCTATAAATTATTTTTTCAAGTGTTTTTGGCGGTAGGCTATATCTCACTTAATAGTTCGTCAAAACCAGTGGTTGAGCTATAACTTTAGAGATTACCTTCACGGCTTATAACGAAAAATAAGCAAGCGATTCAAAATTATTATTTTTTGTTCTCTAATTCTCTATATATAATTTCTCGAAATTGTTGGTATTTTAAATAACGCCATCTATACTCTGTTTAACTAACATATACCACAATCATTCAAATAGTATTTTTCATATTGTAAATAGCCCCATCTTTTATTGTTTAGATAACATATATTATCATTCAGTGACTGGCGAGTTCTTCACAAAGGCTACCTAGTAAATTTATAATGCAAACATTATACACCAATTTTGTTTTATTTTCATTTGTAAACAGTAAACAACTTTCACTTATGGCAAAATACTGTCAAAATTGCAATTTATTGAGTAATTTCTTAGTTAATGACGACATAATATTTTTTTCTATTGCACTTTACATAAGATTTAGAAGAAAAATGCAATAAAACATAAATGTATTAATATAGGACATATTTAAACACAACATCTTCTATGTCATAATTAATACGTGTAATGAAATGTTTTGCTTAGTCCTTATATACTGTGAATTTGAAGATTAATAAGATCGGAATAAATTAATACCCAATAAAATATTTAACAAGATTATTTCAGAGTAGTATAAATCTGAGCTCTGCACAAATTAACTGTAGGTGAAAATATTATTAACTGTAAGCTTGATACCCGTAATTATGAAAATAAAGTTTTTTCGAGGAAGCCCATTTTCCATAAAAATTTAAAATTACCCTAAATTAATTTCTATTTAGTTGATTCCAATAAAACAGAGTTTTACTTCATTTCAAATCCTGCAGAATCAATGAAAATAACATTACATTTAGGCACATAGAATCAATGGAAACTTCACTGCATCTTTGCATGCAGAATCAGTAAATACATCAGTACAGCAGTTTCAAAAAAATAGCCATATTTCCTCCCTTCAGTTTATACATAAAAGATTTTATGATAACTTTTGATAGGTAAATTCATACGGCCGCATACGAATTTTAATTACTTAAATACACACTTCTCAATGATAAAATTATTTTTAAATTTTCCACCGCAAAAATGATATTTCTAAAATATAAACCCTAAATCAGCGTAGCAGTTATATAAACGACTACTGCAGAAGCACTCTGCTATGGTCTACTTTTCTCGCGCATGACGACTTCGTCAAAAGAAGTGTTTGCATAAAAGGAAACGCAGGTGCCGAGTGCGAACAAGATTGTGCACAAACGTGGTTAAGCTGCGGCAGAAGACGGCTGAGTGTTAACACTTGACTGCAAGTAATGTCGTTTCAGTCAAAATTGCTTTATTCTGCAGTTATGTGAATTTTAACTCTATTGTTAAAAATAAATATCATTTAAACAACATCTGTATATATATATATATATATATATATATATATATATGTATATATATATATATATATATATATGTATAAATATATATATATATATATATATATATATATATATATATATACACACACATGTGTGTGTTTACAAAATTGGGTTTTTGATAAAACTTAACGAATTACGTCAATTACAGCCCAATCTTCTCTGTGTCCTACATATTTAAAAAACAATAAGATGATAAATACGTACACAAGAAAGTCATAGAAATAAAAGGCTTCCTGCATCTGATTGTTGTAGATCATAATAAATAACATAATAACAGAAAGAGAATAATTTCTTTAATATGTGCTTTGTACATAAATTCCGTATTGAACATTATTGATATAGATTTATCAAAGAGTATCTCATGAAAATAACGAACAAAAATACAATAGTATGGAAAAAAGGCCTTAATATATTGCTTAAAATATAAAAACCAGTTAACTATGGGTTAAAATGCGGTAATAGGTAACACAAATTTAACTTTAGAATTGCTAGTTTTCTTAAAATTTATTTAAACTTCTCAAGCATCTAAATTGTTCATATTTACAATCCACTTTGCCTATAGTTTATTTTACTACTGGGGATTAAATATGAAGAATTGTGTTCTAATAAAGGCAAATAAATTAATGTTTCTTGACAAACTTAAATTGTTAATAAGAGTAAAACTTTAATCCTTTGCTTCAGGTTTTATTACTAATATGTTTATTTTTTTTAACGTTCCCTGTGATTGATTTGTACTTTAATTAAAATTATGAAAGTGTTATTACAATTCAAGAGGGAAGGTGGGGGAGGGCAATGAAATTAAGAAAAAAGACACAAAATCCTATCAGAGTTTTTGGGCCTCTATATTTGCATAGGAGCATGAATGTGCGCTTTTAAAGCCTGGAAAAGTCTGGACGAAACATTTGGTTGACTACGGATAGTTTTTACTTGATAATTATTAGTGAAACATAAAATGTTGTGTTTCTAAGCTCTGAAACCGATTTACCCTTTAAGTTACACCTTCAAAAAACTCAAACTAAAAGAAACTTAAGAAAAACTGATTGGATTGGTAACATTATGAAAAAAAATGTATATTTATTTGTCGGGAGAAATTACCATTAAAGCTTATTTAACAGTAAATATAAAAATATTCATTAGATTTTATTAAGAGAGTAAATGTCGTTACAGGTTTATTTCTGCCTAGCTTATTCCAATTCATTTGGAATCGGCTGAATCATCTTGACATCTATTTGGATTTTCTTCGGATTGCTGTTGATAACTGATATCCAGCTAAGGAGTTGTGTTCGACGGTGAGTGAAGATAGTTCGGGTCATATGAATTCTTCAGCCTTATTTTATAGGGTGATTAAGATCTCACCATATTAAGGACTTTATTCAGCACCTCCTGCTCATCTCATCGTTCTTTTCTTTGTACTGCGCTTTTTCAGGTACCAGCATTCAGAACAGTATGTGAGCGCATGACACATCGTGGTTTTAAATGCCTCTCGTTTCACACGTGTCGGAATTGTATTTTGCAACACGTAAAAAAGAATTTTTTTAATTTACGCAACCAGTATTTTTATACCAGCATCGATCGGAAATTTACTGGCAACAATAGAACTTAACTATTTAAGTAATCGACTTCCCCCAGCTTTACCATTATGTAGCTGGATACGGTCAGGTACTCTGTCGGTTGGAATTCGAGTAACACCACCTCCACTTATTCTGGTTAGATTCGATGAAAGGCATAATTTTAATTAAAACTTTGATTTGCTTTTATGAAAAATAATTCGTTGAATGTATTTTTAAGCGACAAAATGTGTTTTGTTGTTTAATTTTAAAATTTGTTATAGATTTTATTGCAATTTTTATTTCCCAGCCGCTGCAAGGAGTGAGACAAAGAGATGTTTTAACTTCAAAGCTATTTACGAGTGCCTTGGAAGATATCTTCAAAGTCTTAGGTTGTAAAGGAAAAGAACACCAATGTAAATGGGGAGAACATCTCATATCTTAGGGTTGCTGATGGCATAACAATTCTGAGAAACATTCCGCTGGCCTTAATGGAAATGCATCTCTTGACCTTTTCAAAACTCAGTAAGAATCGAACAAAGCTTACGTTTAATTTACAAATCGTACGAGACGGGTAAACGTCATTAATTTTAGTATTAAATATATTCAAGGATTAATTCAAGGACTAATTGATATAATGATGATAATAAGAATGATACCCTTTCTAAGCCAATAGATGTAATAATTTTTTGTGCGTCGGATAGAATAGAAATAAAAAGAAATAAAGAAAATAACTTAATGTCACATGTACTAATATCGTCCAACATCATTTTTCTCCTACCAAAAATATAGCTCTAATATAGATAATTAGCTTTTATTTAATCAATATAAATTTACAGGCTTATTACAATCTACTAACGCTTTATATAGCAAATACAACAATAACAGAAAGTAAAAATACCTAGAAATTTATAACGAAAATTCAAGCTTCTGGAATATTTTTTACCGTTTCGAACGCGAGACAGAACGAAAATTTACTCATGAAGAAAATTCAACGCAGAAGTCAGTGAAATCAGTGATCAATTCCGTACAGATTCTAGAAGGCATTAAATTAAATTCTAGTAAATAAATAAGCAGGAAGACGACTGTGGCTCATAATTCAATATTCATTCAAAATAATTCGCGCGTCTCTCATCATTCTCTACTCGACAACGGTATTGACCCTACTGTGGAGTAGTCGTAATTTACTATATATTTATCCGGTACAAGTAAATATCTTCACTTCGTGAAACAACAACATCTAATTCTTTCAATTTGGCTTTGTACATTTTTGTTTAATTAAAAGTTGAGTTGAGAACATATTTCGATCAAATTGTCTCCCTGGTGTTTTATTTATGTTATTTACTGTTAGTTTTAATAATGTTAATCAAATTATGTTAGTTATAATTTGTTAAATATAGAGGTTTTTCGATAGCTATATTATCATTGTTTATTATCATTATGTTATCATTATATTTGGGAATGGTGTGACTAGACTAAATGAATGCCTATATGTAAAGTTTCACAATACTTATACGATTGAAGCCTTATGTATTATAATAAGTACAAAAAATATATCAGATTATATTTCAATAAAAATAACATATATATATATTGAAAAAAGAGAGCAAAAGCAATATATGTACAAACATATTAATTCTGAAAAATTTCAGCTTTTATTAAATACAGTTTCTTCGTAAAATTACGCAAATAACATTAGAAAACAAACTAAGAACTACTTTTACGTAAGGACACTACTCTGCAAGGTAAGATTTTAATTTTTTCGACATAAGCGCTAACAAAAATCATCTCAGAAAACTTTGCAAATCGTGAGTAAAAGAAACCATGAAAATATTACTTCAAATGTAAATGAAATATTAATCTAAATTTTTAACAAAATTTTAACTAAAAATGTGACAAAAATATAAATAATATAATATATATATATATATATATATATATATATATATATATATATATATATATACCTCTGGTTTTGGCTGCGTGGTATAAGGTAAGTATTATTCAGAAGAAACATACCATGATAGTAAGAACCGACGGAGCGGATATACGCACGTATTTCTTGTGCAGATAGTTTTTTCTAAGCAAACGCACGTCATGTCTTACTGCATATTAACATCATGAGACAAGACGCTTACCCTTTCTGAATTAAATTAATTTTGTTGGAAATTGGTTGCATGTGATGTCAAAAAGTCAAAAAGTGAGTAGTTTTTCACTGTATTTTGGGCTATCCCGTGAACTTAAATACAATGTCACATTTCATAAGCAAGTCCATTCTAATTAAATTTTTGCATCATATAACACTTAGTAACAATTAATTACCATTGGAAATTAATAAAATTTTAAGTGATGTGACTTACATAGATTATTTTGGAAAGAAAATATTATTTAATTTAATTTAGTATTTGGTATTGAATATTTCAATAATTATAATTGATTATTACATTAATTTCTTAGCAATTATCTTATCGGTGTACACAAACACATGGGAGTTGAAAATTTGGATGCAGTTTATTCTAATTACTGAATATTTTTTCTGTAGGTATTAATTGAATTGCTGAAAGCCACTCAGTTCAATTCCGCGGCATAATATTTTGTCTAGAACTATAATTGTTACATATTAGTGAACTAAATTTTACTACTGGTAAAATTTACAATATGCAAATGTTAATCGGAAATAAACAAAATATTTCCCAATATTCCGTGCTATTATTGCTTTCATTTTTTTTAATTGCGAATTTTCAACGTTTTGTTTTTAATACAGTGGTATTAAAAATATTTTTTCTACCATCCCCAATTTATAGATATTCCTACTTTACATTCTAGCGTGATATTTTGTTAATAGTTTTATTTACACGATTGCTATAATAGTTGTGTTTATTACCATCAGTATATTTTTTAATGTTTATTTAAAAGTCCCTAAAAGAAAAGTTTTTAGAGAAACGTGGTTAAATATTATGAGACATCGAATAACTAATTTGCAAATTATAAAGTTATTGGCCCAACAATACAGTATTGTTTCCGAACTTAAATTAATTGGCCAAATACTGCTACTAGTCAAGATTTTTGGAATCGGTGCCAACTTAACGCTTTTCTCCTCTCTCAAGTTTCTGTACACATACAAGTGCTATATTTTACATGGCACCAGCTTTACAAATATTTTAGCAATGTTATGCACTTATTTAGTTTCGGAAATAATATTGTACCTTAAAAATTTCAACTGAGTACTAACATTTTCATTATTTTATCAATTTTAATCTGCTTATTCAGTGGTTATTAAAATTCGGTTAAATTCTTTTGCAAACATGTCTTATTTTTTCGTGTTTATTGCCTGTGATATCCTATGCTACTAAGAGTTTCACGAATTAACGATAAATTCGGCAAAAATAATATCTCATTTATCAAAATTTTCACAAATATTTGTAGGATTTATTGAACCTTAATATATTCATATATGTCTAGATACGTACATAAATGTGTAAATACACAAACATACATACGCACAAGCATACATACCAATAATATCTTCTCTTTTGGCCTCAACGTATTCACTACGTTCAAGCAATTGTATGACTTTCTGGCTTAAATATCTGCCTACTAATGCTCTTGTTTTTTATGTCTCTGTATGTCTTTTATGTACCCATATGTACTTACTTACCTACATATCTATGTACTAATGTTCATCGTGCATGTGTTTATATCTCTACGTATTTAATTATTTACTTAGAAACCGATACCTTAGTTCATTTATAACTTTGTAGGTCATCCTCAATGCAAGTGAAAAGAGTTCATTCTACCAACTGCCGGCTATATATCTAATAAGATTTTGAGAAAGTAAAAATATATCCCCATAAATCTTTTTAATGTTTTATAGCCTTTATTACTATATTATCATTAGACCTTTATGAAACAAACTCATTCACGGTAAGTTTGCTGTATTTAATTGAAGAAATATATCAATTTCTTCATGAAATTCTAACCAATATTTATAATATTATACGTGCAAAAAAATAATCTAAGTTTCTTGGTTAATGCAAGAAATATGAGTTAATATATGCAAACCAGGCCGTAATTATGTAGCATCAGCTGAGGAATTGGAATTCAGAATTTCATGACAGCATGCTTAAAACCAACGATACTAATTTCAAAACAGCAAGTTCACAAGTCTTATGATTTAAATAAGCATAAACGCTGCAGCATGAAAAATGAAATATAGGAATATAGTGTTCAATGACAGCTATATGCTTAAAACCAATGGTACTAACTTAAAAACAGTAAATCCTTAAGTCTCACGATCAAGGTACACATAATGCTCAAAAATTCGAAGTTGATGAACTGAGGAACTGGTAGAGATTTTGCTCAAGGCTGAAAATACTTATTTAAAACAGCAGATTCTTAAGTCTCGTGGCTTGGGCAAACATTACCATGTGCAGAATCAGGAGTGAAGAGTTCGACTCCAGGGTTCCGTAACAGATTGTGTACTTGGGTCCTACAATACTAATATAAAAATGGCACATGTTTAAATCTCGCGGTTTAGGCATGCAATGCTCATGCAGCATCAGGACTGAGGAGTTGGAAACCAGAGTCCAACGACAAATTCTCTTTTTAAGATACACTATACTATTTTAAAAACAGCAGGTTCTCAAATCCCACAGTTTAGATACACAGTAACCCTATGGCATCAGGACTCATGAATTGAATACAGAACTTTGATGACTGAGTATCTGATTGAGATACACAATTCCGATTAAAACACATCAGACCCTCAAATATCGCAGTGCCTGTCTAAGGCAGTACAATTACAGTTTTCATAGTGAGAATTTAAACTCAGGATTGAATAACAGAGTCCTTCTTTAAACACACAATACTTATTTGAAAACAGCCGACTAGCAAGTTGCACAGCTTTGGGCAGGAAGTACTCCTTCAATATTAGGACTGAGAAGTTGGAACTCGAAGTTTAATGATAGAGTTTCTGCTTGAGACCCACAATACTATTTTAAAAACAGTAGATCATCATGCCTCACAGTTTAAGCTGGCAATACCCCTGCAACATAAGGATTAAAGAGTCGGAAGGCGGTGTTCAATGACGGAGTCTCTGCGTGAGATACAAAATTCTAATTTAAAAACAGTATATCTTCAAATCCTAGGATTTAGACAGGCAGTACATAAGGAGCATCAGGGTTGGCGGATCAAGTAAGGAAATTGTATTGTGTGTACCCGTATATTACCCCATCGTATAGTACTCGTATAAAAACCCCACCAATTGGTTTACCCCATTATTTTCTTGCTATGTCAAGGCAAGTCATACGAGTCTAAAGTACAAACTCTGATTTTGCTAAAGATCAAGTTACATTACTCTTAATATTATCTTAATAAATTAAAATTAGACCTAGATGACCAAAATATTACCACAGTACTTGTGCTGTTCGATATAGATTTCTATGGTTACATTCTAACTAAATGTTCATATACCCATACTGGCAATATACTCTTTTAAATAAAAAGCTTCATCCATATAAATTAGAGATATCACCAAAAACTTGGTTAAGCTATCTGTGTTGTTAAATTTTTGATAACCATGTTTCATCCTCAATTTTTTTAGTCCGATTTTATCAAAAGTTTATTTTAGGAGCATAAATATATTAGGAGTATACCTTTCCAAATAAAACATGAATCGTCCAATTACTTGAGAAACACCAGAAATATGGTTTAGCATATGTAAAAACAATACAACCGAATTGAGATTATTTTTATTTTTTTGAAATCAGTTAAAAAGCTTTTACCTAAATATTAGAACCCTACAAATACCTTTATAAATATTATAAATTTTATCTCAATTTATCGAATATTTTAAAAGCTGTAGTTAATTACTGTGGTTCAGCTAAAGTAAATTTTAAACTTCAAAAGTAAGACTTTTCAAAGCATTAGAAAATGTTTTTCTTTTGAAAAGATAATTTTTTGGGACAAAGATAAAATTTAATTAAAAATATTTATATCTCATAAATTTTAATGTCAGTATTTTCAATAATGACGAAATTAAACGTTTTCAAGAGTAAACTCCGTTTATATTTATATTCTCCCGTTAGTTTGACATATGGAAAAGTTTAACAGTTAAATAGGTGAATGGGAGATATCTATATATTTATATCAACGACAATTAAAATATTGTATACTTATTATAATGGCGAAATTAAAATAAACACCGGGTAATATGGATTGTATATATATATATATATATATATATATATATATATATATATATATATATATATATATATATATATATATATATATTTATATATATATATATGTATGTATATATATATATATATATATATATATATATATATATATATATATATATATATATTCCTGATGAAGTTATATGCTTACGTATTCTAAAAACGGAACTTTTTGAAGAAATTTCACAAAAATATTCCGCTGAAAAGTCACGTCACTAATTCAAATGTAATGTATTGAAGCATAGAATATTAAATTTATTCTATTTTGCAAGTTTTTGACAAAGTTAATACTTATAATATTGACAAGTTGATGATGAGAAATATTGACAAGTTTAGCAAGTTGCACACGATTTTCTCATCTCATTCCTAAATAAACAATTTGAATTCGCGACGCGCACGACCCCTTCTATTTACGAGATTCTATCGATTAGATATATTTATATTAAGTATTTGATTTACTTGTAAGATTTGACAGGATAATGTATTATGAAAGACATAGAATTAAAACAATAAAACACACTCTATTGCAGGTAACATAGATTATTTTATTGGCATCTCTTTTACTCAACTGAACACTGTTATTTAAGTATTTCTCTTTGTGTTCAGCCCTTTTTAACTTTTATCGACAAGTTAGATTTCCCTATAAAATGTATTTGATATCCTTTCCAAAATTTTCAAAGTTCTTGATGTCAGAAGAGGGAAGTGATTTCCTTTGTACAGCCCAAAATCACGGCAACTAAATCTGTTGTAACTAAATTTTATAAAATTTACATCTTCATTTTGAATCACATAAATTCTTTATGTAAAATTCCTGACACAATATTTGTATCATTATAAAAGACACATCTACTGCTACTTTCAACGGTAAAAGTTTGGGCTAAAACAAATTTTTCATTCCAAAATAACATATTCAGACAAATTAACGAAAATCATATGCACAAATGTTATATGACTAGGTTTTAAATTATACCTTCGTCTTCAAAATTTCAACACTTTGATAAAATATTTATTAACATTTTAATGCGTATATCTAAACCTAAAGTGCGATTTTATAATATGACGAAAGATAACGTATCCAATATTTATGCTTTAACAAATATGTGTCGAAATAAAATGAGTTAAGTTTTTAAATCTTCTTGCGTGTTAAAAATTTAAACCCCTTCTTAGCATGTTTTGAACATCGTTATTCATAAATCTGAACCTAAATTGCGATATAATAAATATGTATAGAAATATATGGGTCTAATATTTCATACATATGTTGTGAATATCAAAAGAATCAATTTGATACGTGATTCCTTTAGCACGTACACACGGTTCCCATGACGGTACACGCGGCGTGAATACGAGTTACATCATTTTACGCTAGTAGCAAGGGTAACCAAACTAAAATTTATTTTTAGAAAGTTTACAATTTATATAAAATTAATTTAAATGACATATAAAAATAATTATTACTAGATAGGTTAAGAAAAAAATTGACATTGTCTGTAACTATGAATTACGCATTTTTTGTACTAGTATTATATGATTCTGACCTAGAAATTTTAAATTTGGCAAAATATCAAAGGTTATTAACCCCTGTGTTATACTAAAAATATATAAGCAGATTGAAAGGGCACATAGCACACATAATTATTCGTTTTTTTTTTATTTTGTACATTGTGTGGTGGGTAATTTAAAGAAGGATTTATATAAAATTATGTGCCATATAATTTTAACTATATTCATAAAAATATTCACAAAACATAAGTCTGATCTCGGAAATCATTAAAATAAAATTACGAAAAAGAACAGCATTGTTAAATACTGGCCCAAAATGGGTCGGAAAGCTATAACAATAATTTTAAATCTGATCTTTCTTAAGAAGCCAAACGATTTTTACGTCTGATTAATGATTTAATTGAAATACTATGTACCTTCAAATGTCCTATATAGCTGAGTATGCAAAATAGGCATAGTGTGGGTTCTACTATCAGTTAAACATAATTTAATTTTTATTTTTTTAATGGAATTTTTTTTCTGAGCATTTCATTCCATTTACTACTTTTGAAAATGTAGTAAATGGAATGAAATGCACAGAAAAAAAAATCCATTAAAAAAATCCATTTACTATTTATGAAAAGTTATCACTTTTTTATCTCAAAAGTATTTTACAATAAATAAAATAAAATTAAAAAGTATTAAAAAGCATATTGTCAATATTACCTGATGCCACCAATATTGTTTGTTGTCTCTTTTTGTAGATAATTTTACCTAAATTATTTAGATTAAATATTTAAAATTATAAAAAAGTACTTTATTCTATAAACTAATCGAAAAATTCAATGTACGTTACTACTTTTACGATGAATATAATGTTTAAATTAGTGTTATTAAGAAAGCTACTTGCTTGTATTAGTAGTTTATTCCTTTGAAATTTAAAAAAAATTAAGAAGTTTTGTTTCGATCGATGATCACTATGTAAGTAAATATTGAACTACTTCAACTGTACATGAACACTTCTTTTGAAGAAAAGCGGAAATATTCCAATTTTTTCTCTCGACTGCACCTTTTAGTGGCCTATCGACTGTACCTTTTAGTGAACTAAATTTAGTGGATAAATTATCAAATGTCGGCTGGTTATAACAATATATTTTTATTTAGACCATTTATCATATTATGATATCAAATTTCTTCTAATAATGAATTTCTTTTGATTTTCATCATGAAAACTATTAAATAAGACAAATAAAGTAGTTGTAGAAAATAATTGACGCAAATTAAATGCTTCTCAACAATAAGTTTAGTGGTATTTAAGTTATTTTTTCTGTTATTCGGCATAGCATTCTACTTTCATACAGACAGAAATAGTCGACGCGTCTATTACTATCACTGAGTGCAAAATATATATCGCTAAATTTACACGAAAGGCAAACGTATAACCATACGAATCGAACTAAAGATACATAAAATGCTTTTATGAATATTAAATTCACCAATAAATAGAATAAATAGTTAGCTAAGTAGAATGCAGTTCTGTAATATAAGATATATCTCTGTCATAAATCTGGTCATAAAATAAAAGTCGCTCTTAACATTTATTCTGATTGCGCAATTAACAACTGCATTGACAGGTGAAAGATTTGTTACCTAAAGATTATTCCGAATTATGTCCATGAATTAAATAAAATTTCTTTTCACCGAAAAAATATGGAAAGAAAAATCAAGGCTGCAAGAAATTATGGTTAATTGAATGAAATATTCAAAATGTAATTAATCTTTTGAACATTTTTTCAGAGGAATGTGTATATGTCATGAATATTCACGAGCCTTTCATGTTTTTTTGGCCTTCCGTTCTTATTAATCTTTAAAACCGAAATACATGGAATATTTATAATTTTTAATGTAATCTTGAACAGGAATATATGAATAAGCAATTACCCCAATTAAAATTAGCATACGCAGTGTTTGTGTGTTTTAATGATTCTTTATACCTGGAATGTGCATGGAATAGTAGTAATAATAGTATCGTATTTAAAGCTCAACTAACTGTACCCATAGTATATTCTAATTATGCACTTTATTCAAATAACGAAAAGGACTCTTGATTATGTTCTTTTCTGAAAAAAATATTATCAAGCGTCGACACGCGCTATGCGATAAGTAGTACCGTGCGGCCGTAATAAGCAATATATAACATGCGATAAGCTCTG
The DNA here is from genome assembly GCA_039881145.1 of Druceiella hillmani. Lineage (NCBI taxonomy): Eukaryota > Metazoa > Arthropoda > Insecta > Lepidoptera > Hepialidae > Druceiella > Druceiella hillmani. Next base: position 15,228,923 of record JAYKKI010000045.1, read on the forward strand.
TGCGTAGCCTGTCTACATCTAAATATCCTCACCTCTTTCTATGTAAACATATTTTTGTATAAACTAACTTATTCTCGTCAATAAATGCCACTTCTCTTGTTACATTGATTTCACTTCTTATTTAACAAAATGTTCAATACACGGTACTCATCACAAATTTCTAACTGAATTATACATATAAAGAGTCAAAAGATTATTTTTTTTCCATGTTTACTTTATTTAGTATTTTATCTATGCATTATACCGAATATTTAAAAAATCCTACGTATTAACTCATGACGGGAATTTTTAAAAATGCACTCATTAATGAAATAACGTTGAAAAAAAATGTTCACCAAGTCTATCTTATGCCATTCGTAAATAGAGAGACACTGGTAAAACGAAGTCAAAGTTGATGTCTAACAACTTGAATAATTTCTAAAATAATCGCAATGTTTTTAATTAATTAATTTTTGTACAAAAATGATAAAATATAGCAAAATCACTTTAAATTAACATGTAATTTTTTTGATATTTTGGATTTATATTTAAACCAAGGAAACAAAATACTTTCACATAACAAAAGCCTTTTAACAACCCGATATAGAAAATAAGACTCTGTCTTAACAATTGAATTAATTTCATTTTCGAAAAAAATATAATTTATGTTTATGATGAAATTGTTAATGAAATAAAATTTTAAATGATAAAATATAGCAAAATCACTTTAAATTAACACGTAATTTTTTTGATATTTTGGATTTATTTTTAAACCAAGGAAACAAAATACTTTCACATAACAAAATCCTTTTAACAACCCGATATAGAAAATAAGGCTCTGTCTTAGCAATTGAATTAATTTAATTTTCAAAATAAATATAATTTATGTTTATGATGAAATTGTTAATGAAATAAAATTTTAGGGGCCATACATTTTGAAAACAACACTCACCCTAACTGGAAAATAAAATGAGAAATTTTTTTCTATTTTCCGTAAATAGCTTCCGTAAATAGTAATAATTTAATCTATATCTATCATACTCAATACTTCAATTCATGCCGAAAAATTTGAAGAAAATCTGCCATACTCAAAACTTGTTATTCATTTTAATATTATTGGCATCAGGACATACAAATGCAATATTCTGGCTATGCGTAAACAGTATAAAGCAAAAAGTAAAATGGCAGTAGACAATCGGCCAACAAAAACTGTAATTATCGTCAAAAACTTATTACACTATTAAAATGGATAAATCGAAATACTTATAGTCCTTTTGTATAAATAATTGTAAATATATAAAAGGACAAGTCTCTTGTAACGAAAACTATAGCTTGTTCGAGCTTCTTAAACTCGTCCATCCAAAATTCTTCTTGTACGAAGTATTGACGTGTAACTTAACAACGGTCATTACCTTTTACACTCTGAGCGATCCTAACAGCAATAAAGTCATCTTAATGTTTACCCAAAAGGCCCATCAAACAGAAGATACTGATTATTAATGACCCGAACGTGATTTTACAACTGTTATATCTAAAGACAAGGGATGAGTAGGTTTCTTATACGAAATCAAAGCGTCGATACTGACAAGACAAACAAAGATTCCGAGTTGAAGGCTTTACTGGACAGGCTACTTGGTCATAAATCGTGTCATGAAATAATGTAGTGGGCAGTTAACTTGAGATTTTGGGGTTGATCAATGACCGTGATTAATCTTCTGTGCTGAGTTCGTGAACTAGTTAGCAGACAGAGATGTTTTATTATTTAAAGATAATAAAACTGAGCAATAAAAAGTTTTTCTTTGATTAACTTTCCTTGATTTAGTTTTTACTGAAGCCCACTTAATTGCATGTAATAAAACAAAATTAAAAAGCTTTTCAAGTGATTTTGATAGTTTGTAATACGTTTGAAATATTTTAGAAGTTTAATTATAACAAAACTAAAATAATTTGAAAGTTTAAATTGTTTTGGTAATATTATAAAGAAATGGCAAATAAGTTTGCTATAGTATATTGGCCTAACGGGATATAAATATGCTCTGTACAATTCGTCATAAATTGTTTTCAAAATATTCTGCACACGCAAAAAGTGATAGGTTTTTAAGTCTGAATATTATAAAACGTGACAAAAATGAAGATCTAAGTTGATAGTGTGATATGTTTATTTTTGGTAAGTTCAGCGTGTCGTTTTTTTATGGTTTTATTTATTTCTTCTATATAAGAATTTAGAATAAAAAATTATGTGAATTTTTTTAAATTTTATTGTTACTGCACATATATCCTAAAAATGTATGAGTTGAAATACTTTTATGATAAACAAGCAGTGCCTGATGACTTCATTTATGTGAACGTTTAGGAATTATTATTAACTGTAAGATTAATTCACGTAACACAATCTATTAAAATAATTAAAAAAATAAACTTGTTTAGTCAAAAAGCATTTGTGTAATGAATTTTACATTACCATATCTTATTTTATTTAGCTGATTGCCATTAATTACTTATAAAACTTCATGGAAATGACTTCGACTATTCTGGCCATTGCGAAATAAATAAACTCGCGAACAGAAAAATAAATAAACGGTCTTAATGCATTTTATTAATCCTCCATCACACCCCAAACATTTCTGCAAATATTTTCAACGAACAGACGTACCAATTTACGTATTTATTATATGTATAAATATAGACGATGAAGTATACAACTACAACTAATAATTTATACAGCCTAATATTAAATTATTGCCATAGTAACGAAATTAAAAATATTAACGCCAAGTATTGTAATTTAATTTACAAGCATATTTGATTAGGAAATATAATTAAAAATATTTCGGTAAACTAGCATCAACAATTTCAAACAATTTGATACAGATCGTATGTTATATGTCTTTCGACACAGGTTTTTCTGGTTTTATTACAATATTTTTATGCAGAAAACGACTATGAAAATAAAATCTTGGAATTTATATTTGGTTTTAATTTGTTCGTGCTGTTTGCCATATAATTTGGCGTTGTATTTTTAATAAACAAATTATACCTAAATATAATGAAATTATCTCACAAATAATAATAAGAAAGAGTTTACGTCAAAAGATAGGAAATGGACACATAAAATCACTCAACAGTTCGCCTGTCTGTGGTTCACAGACATTTTTTTCGTAAAAATCATTCGTCATTGAGACTAGAAATATAGCGTAGCAATAAAATTTGTCGACCTGCATGTATTATATTAGTTACCGTATTAAATAACGTATATGTTATAATTTTAAAAGGAGATATTGAAGTAAGGTACTTAACACTTTATTTTATATTGTTTATATTGTGTGAGGCAAGTGAAATGAAAAATTATGAAAAAATCTAACCTCTCGTATATAATTTCCAGAATATCAAGTTTCAAAGTTCTAGAGATGTTATTATCTTTCTTCAAGAGCACTAAAACGAACATTTAGTATAAAATGCGTTACTTGAAATTTATCAAAATAATATTCTAAATCTCATTTTTTTTTTATAAATTGGATAATTTCACGCTCGTGAAGTATATACTAGCACTATATTTACCCGTTGATAAATAATACTAATATTTGTAAAGATCGTGTAGGTAAGTATCTTTTTCGATTATTTCTACTTCAAAATGCTGATTAGGAGTAACAATTTACTGAAAAAGAATATTAGAGGAAAGTAGTTAGAAAAATAAAATATAACAGCTTAATAAATTCATATTCCCAAATTTTTGTCAGTCATCAATCTATTTTGATTCTCCAAAGTTATCAATTATAATATTCTTTCTACATCTCGTATATCGTAGTCCAAAATAAATATATTATGTAGTCTATTCTGAGATATTTCGTAATACACAAATATACACTTAAAACATTATATTCAGGCGAAACAAAATCTTCAAGTTTTTTGAGAGAGAAAATTAAACAGTAAAAATAAATTCTTTCTACGCAACAGAGTTCAGAGTAAGTTATTTACTAGTTTTTTGCGAGTTTACACACAAGAATCATAGTTCCGCCGTTTTGATTGCAAATTATGAATATATTTACTATAAATTTATGAATAAACTTTCTAAATCTCGTAGTTTTGGATAAAATTAGTTGTTTTTTTACGTCAGTGAAAGATATGCTAGGCACTATATGTCACGAACGAAAAAAAATTATATTTATAATTACCATAGGAGGTAAAAATCTATGGTAAATCTGAACAAAATGCACCGTTAAAAACTTTTATGTAAGTAAATATGTACACAACCCTCAAAGTGTTTGTTCTACGAGTATTTATAAAGTTTATTTTTTACTATATATTTCTCGTATCAAAACCTATAAAAGATATGTGTACATAATTTTAAAATAGACTGTTGAATATGTTTCAAATGATACCCATAATAAAGGATTTTAAGGAGAAAAAATTAACTATTGATATTCAGGATCCCATAGGGCTGCTATATCCATTTGTAGAGCAAGTGTTACAAAAGCCGTTGAGATGCATCGAATAACGTATCATTCGTAAATTTATTTCGATTAGTAATTTCGGATTTATGCGGGAAAAATGGCCCACTTATTCAAAACTCATAACCTTGGAAATGTAATAAAGTGATATTAAATTATATCGAAATCATAAACTTATTTAAAATTAGTTTCTAATTATTATTACTGAGAATTATTACTGAAGATTATTACTGATTTCCTGGAAGTGAAATGATTTTAGCTGCTACTCATCTTTATTTTAGTGTTCCATGAAGGAGAATAGTTACCGAACAATGTGGAGGCATGTTAAGAATTTGAATATTAATATGGCGCTTCATTACAGTTCCTTACCTTGCCCCAAAATTATTTTTTAACTGATTACAAAATTGTTATAGTAATGTTTTTCCTTTTTCACCCAAATTATTTTGTATTCCATTTCTTACTTACTCAATGTCTGCTTTGATTCGCTGGCATCAAACATAGCATGACTAATTAGAAAAATTCTAAATTGGAGTCACTGTAATAGTTTTTCAACAAAAATATGATCAAAAACTTAAATGTATATATATATATATATATATATATATATATATATATATGTATATATAAATTACTATTATTAATAATATAATATATATTTGATTAAAAATATTGAAAAAATTAGTCTTCAAAATAAACTTAACGTAATGTTAAATTTGTTGAGAGTGGTTTCAATAAGTGAAATGAAATACTTGTCGAAATAAATATTTCATTCGATCATTGATCCAATTAATAAATTAAATATTGTCCTTTACAACAAATAAATTGGATAAGTAGTTTACATTATGGGAGCATGTTTTTAGTAAGCGTAAACAAAATATAATTCACTCACTATCTATATGGAAGTAGAAATCGTACTTGCAAATGTACAGATCACCAGACAATTCTACAGAGGATTAATTTCCCAGATCGTAGCGTTAGTTAACTTAAGATTAATTTTGTTCTTATTTTCCACAAAAGCAAGTATCCCTCTTAATTAAGAAGACAGTAATGTATGAAGAGCATCATTAACGTCAAGAAACAGCAACCTCACTGAGATAATTTTTGCCTTAAGTAGATTTTTAGTCTGTAATTAATATTGTTTGTACTTCATTCACTATACAATTGACGTTACTTTACTAATAACTAGTAATAAAAACTTTCAAATAAAAAGACTTAGTAGAAGTATATTTTACGAAATTAACGTACGACCTTTGAGAATGAATCTTCGGTTTTGTTAGTGCTTTTAGTTGATTGAGAAAAGTACTGCGAACATTAAAAACAACTTTTTATTACGTCTTAATATTACACTTAACGTATTGTTTTTGGGGGCGTCTTTTAATGAAGTTACCAATTTAGTCATATTGTCAAATTTTTTATTGAACTTTTTTAATATAAAATACATTTCATAGCAAACATGGTATTTTCTAACTATATATCTCATTTAATGCTCTTGTTAATAACAGGACATAAAAAAACAATTAGATATAAATCTTTCTTCATTGAATATTTGTTTGTTTGTTTTTAAACACAACCTTCAAATATATTTTTCATTCGAACCTTTGGAGTTAAAATATAATAAAATTTTATGAAATTTTAATATCTGGTTAATATAATTTGATAAAGAGCAAACCAATCGAACCTTATCAGCAAACCAATTTCACCTAAAGTAGTGGGCAGTGTGATGATCGAGCCGAAAATAATGCAAGAAGTCTCAATTTCAGAATAATAGTTTCATCAACTTTTAGATTACCATAATATAAACAAGAAAGTAACAAAGTAAATAGGTTAGTTAGTTATTATTATGTATTTGCAGTAAATGTAAATATATATATACTGCAAGCACGTAATAATAACTAACTAACCTATTTACTTTGTTACTTTCTTGTTTATATTATGGTAATCTAAAAGTCGATGAAACTAATATTCTGAAATTGAGACTTCTTGCATTATTGTTTTACACTTTATGCGTTTCCTCCATCTATATACATAAGTATACACAAAGGCATGAAGCAATTGGAATATTAGCAGGCAAGGACATTCAGGTATATATATATATATATATATATATATATATATATATATATATATATATATATATATATATATATATATATAATTATTCGGGTTCATCATCGCCGCAAATTTCTATTTCGATGTTAATAAAAGAGAGATATTTTTGAATTATTATAGAATTATTAAGCTCCGATATTGTTTTAAATGGTATAAGATTCAAAAATCCTAAAAGTGGAAAAATACAACCTTTTAATAAAAAATTAGGACCAACGTCTAATAACACTCCATAAGGAACGCATAATGAGAATACTATTTAGTTGGAACAAATGTTACAAATAAATACTCGTGTTGTCATTATTTTACATTTTAATTTGCGTTTCCTCCATCTATAATTTTAACTTTTATTGCAACCAAATAATAAGGTTAATAAACAAATAGTGAAAAGATAAAGAAAGCGAGAATCAATATTGGCTAATTTTCTATTTCAATTTTCCAGCTATTCGGTTTAAAGTTATTAAATGTAGATCAACGTTAACAAGAGGACTAGAGACATTCATCCGTTACATATACTGTGGTCGACGTAACTCAGCGTCGATTTATGCAACATTGCATTTGAAGATAATGTCCCGCTCATTGGATTGTACGTAACTTAACTAGTAATACTTTACACAATCACAGTGTAAAGTGTTACTAGTTGAGTGTTTGTGATTTTGTGTTAAAAATTTTAGAATCAGATGTTTTTTCATGAGATTTAGGCCAACAAAAGTTAGGATTGTGTTCACATTATTCATATTGTTAAAACTGAATTTGGAATACACAAATTTCTCATGGGACATTAAATATATACACTACGTACCATCACTAAATGGTGCCACTCAGATCCGTAATATTGCGTCATGGGTAGCTTGCAATTACCCTATTTTTTTATAAAACCACTTTTTTCTGAAATTTAAAAATCAGCATAAGTCTTTAACATGGATATCCATAAACTGTATCTTATATTTCGAGAATCGTAATTTGGCAATATTGCATAAATACTGCGATGGATGATGAATTTGATTTTTCTAACTACACTTTCATTTGCATAGTTTCACGAAAGAAAGTAAAAAAGAGAAAATGATAAAGATTGTTTCATAATTCAATTTAAATGTCAATTTCATTTCAATATAAGTGTTGTTTGCAATTTGTAAAGGAAAACTATTGCCATTTTCATTTGTTATTTAGATGAGCTATTATTTACTTCCAAATCTTGGACGGAACATCTCTCAAGGATTAATGCAGTTGTTCTAAGACCAGCTCAGCGAGAACAGAAACCTCGCGTAGAGTAAAAAGGGCAAAAGCTGGCTTGATTCAGATGTTCAGTACGCATAGAGACTGCGAAAGCACGGCCTATCGATCCTTTAGTATAAAAAGGTATTGTTAATCTAAAATTAATTGTGATTTCAAAATAAATCTACATGGTTTATTTATTTTTTAATATGGCAACACTCACAAATATTTACAACCAAGCAGAATATTTGAATCATTTTGAAGAAATAGTTGTTTTTGCGAAATGAGAGTTTATTTGTGAGTTAATTTATATTATTGTATAATTGGCGTCATTAGTTTTATCAAATATTTTTAATACTTTATTGAATATATATGTATGTATGTGTGTATGTATGTATGGATATATATATATATATATATATATATATATATATATATATATATATATGTATATATATATACATATATATATATATATATATATATATATATATATATATATATATATATATAGAAAGCGGTATCAATGAATATGTAAATTTTATGGCGTGTAAATATTTGGTCATGATCTTAATATAAGACGAAATCAAATAAAATACCAGCGAAGTATTTCATATGCGCTGAGCGGTATTCGAATCGAACTTAAAATCTAGGTGAGTACAATACATTCTAAAACAAAACCACTTGAATCTTAATTATTGTATTTACGTGCACGAACTAATTTTCACGAGACATCGTACAACAGCGCACGTACTAAGTTAATGAATAAATGATAAAAGGAAGGAAGTGTATAGAATTAAGCGCACTATTTCATTAATTTACCAGTCATTGTCATTGTAATATTTAAATTTATTGAAATATGGCAAATCAATTAACATCAAGACTGTTTCGTTTTCTAGTTGTTTCTTAACAGATAAATAACAATTCAATTGGATACATGACGATTTACAAAACGCTATATGTTGCCAAACTGACAGTGGGCGCTGTTTACACAGGGAACTAATTTAAAAGAGGCGAATTATTTAAAAACATAACACTTTGTTTTTGTTACCAATTACACAAGACTAATTACACTAGTAGTTGAAATGGAGCCATTTGATGGTGGGAAACACTATACATTAGTCAAGGCTCTTTTCGCGGTAAATTAAGAATAAACTCTGTCCATTATGTTATCTCATATGAGGTCATATCTCATTATGAGATAATTTGTACTCCCATTCTCTTCATTATTTTAGATAGTGGTTGTACTTCCATTCTCTTCATTATTTTAGATAGTAATTTGGTGGTTCGTGGTTCACTTACCATAACGTATTTTGTACCACTATCTGTTTTGAACACTGTTTTTTTATTATTATCTACTAGCATTCCCCAGCGAGTTTGTTTGCGCAGAATTTGTGTGACATGATATTTGTTACAGTTGTGGACACTTTCACGTCAATGTTATGCATAGTTACACTTGCTGTGGAACGCCACCACATATATATCAGCGTTTTGGATTTTTACGTTTTCAGTGACTCTGCTATACCTTTTGAGTTAATAGTTATTCAAATGGAAAGCAATTAACAAAAATATTTACGTATTTATATTATGTATATTTTAACAATTTATTTACGTATATTTTAAACAAAAATATTTATGTATATTTTAATAATTTGGTACCAAATATTGGTTCTATGAATTAATTTTCATAAAGACCCATTTTGAAATAACGGAGTAGGCCCTGAAATTTTTCGATTTCAATTTTATTACTTTTTTTTAAATAACTACAAATATTCCATGACTTTTTTATGAAAAAAAGACCCACAGAATATTTTTTGTAAATCTTATCAAGATATGCGACTCTTTTTTTTAAATTCTGTTATTATCGTTTGTCTAGCATAAGCCGAAGAAGCTTTCAACATGGCCCTTTTTCTCCATTAAAGTTATAACCACTATTATACCTTACTGAATTCTAAAGTTTAGAGAAGTAAATATATGAAAGCAGTCCAAATCTATCTTAAATTACGTATTTTTTCCAACAGTATAAGAATATTTTTATGTGGTATAGTTTAGTTCTTATAACTAAATAAATAAAAAAATTACCTAGCCTTTTTTCTTAATCACATTATTTTTAGAATATTCTAAGCATTTCGTGATTCGTCACCACTTCTAATTATCTGAATTCATTTGTTGTAGAAAAATATTATGTTAAGTCAATATTTTTTATTTCTGCAAAACAACAATTTTTTTATGTACTATTAAAATACTTGAAAACAAATTATTATGATTCTAATTGTTTCCCTGTTTATCTGGTTTTGAGCACTTTCCAATGTTAATTTCTATTTAGTAGTCTTGATTTAAACAATATTTTTTTATAAACTACAACCCTTGTTATAAATTTCCCTTCAAATAATTGATTAAAATAAAAACGGAACTCGGTGATTGGTGATTATTTTGTAAATTTAAGTCATCAGTATAAGTGATTACTGATGATTTAAATTTATTTCAATACTGGATTCTGTGTATTATCGATGTCAGTATGAAATTATATATTTTTTGAATAATAGTAGCCTAATTGAAACATAAATTAAGTCTCATCAGCAGCAAAATTTCTGTATTTATATCAGCTTTTAATGGGCTTTGTGTTAATTTTTTTTTATCCAAATGAAAGCTGATTTCATCAATTGATTGACTTTTTATTATTGCATTAAAATTACACTCTTTTTTTGACCTATCCTTCTGCAAAAATTTCTCCGAATTTGATAAATTTGTTTAACATTAGCTTTGATGCTGTTTTCATTTTTACATTATCTAAAACAAAATATCAAACATGTATGTATATATTTTTGTTAAAAATGGAACATTTTAGTCATTTTATGGTTCAAAAAATTGGAACTTTCGCGAGATTTACTCGTTCTTTATCCGGCTTTAGATATTTCTGGCAGACATTTCACTCAGTGATCATTTGAAGAAGAAATTTTAATTTATTTAATAGAGATAAATTTAAGTAATATTTGAAAATATTTATAAAGATGGTGAAGCAGATTAAATAAAGTAGGAAATGTTTCAATCTAATTAACGCGTGTGTTTGTATTTTTTATGCGGATCATGTAAACGTTAGGTGCATCCTTTAAAGATATAAATTTACGTAGTATTTCTAATAAAGAGTTTACAAATATTTTTTTTTTGACGTAAATATATTTTATCATATTTAACAGGCGTGAAAACATAATGAATATTTATAGAATTATGGACAAAATATTAATAATCTTTATTATAATAATAATTGTTATATTTTCTAGTAATATTTTAATAATTTTGCACCAAATTTTTATTTCTGAATTTTGGCACAGTAGTTGCGGATATAACTTATTTCCTCCATTAGACCTTTTAATAATCATCCCCCATCACATATGGAACTGAAACACCGATTAGGGTAAATGCGAGTTTCTTATTGTTCTTTCTAGCAGTGATTTGTCTAGCCCATTTTCATTTCAGTGTACTTAACGGATTTTCAGAGTTCTACTTGTATTTAACAGATTTTTTCCCCTCCTCTACGATTTTTAAATGAACATTTTGGAGTTTATTGAAACATGTGCCGGTTATTATATTTTATTACTATGCCAAATTCAAAGTCTCTATATCAAGCGGTTTCTGGGAAAAATGCCTATAACCGATAGGTAAAACGTGAGTGTTCTTGTAAATCCATTTTTCCTTTTGAGTTACGTAATTATAAAAAAAGCGTTATAATCAATTAACCTGAAATTGACCGATAAGCTACGATAGGGGTAAATCTAAGTTTTACAGGTTTGGAAAAAATCACGATAATTTGACGTCTGTTAATGATGTAAGCGATATATTACACAGTATAATAACATTTTGGTTTTTGTACTTAAATATTTAAATCTGCATGAAATGCGCTTAAACATATTCTGAACCTGCGGAATAAGAGTTCTACTTGTATTTAACGGTTTTTTTTCCTTGTATTAAAATATAATTTCCCTAATTTCTGGCATTAGAGTTAATATTTAAAGTGTAAACAAAAATCAACCATGTAAACACTTTACTTAGCATATCTCTTTACCATGAACATACGTGATGAGTTTCTCGTAAAAAATTTAGATCTGTAACCATCATTACAATTATCTTGCAAACTTTTTCATAATTTTTTGATCTTTTAATTTTTTCATCATATTTATTTTACAAATTTCTAAAATTAAGAAATTCGTAAAATAAATCTGATATCTCTAAAAGTATTTTAAATACGACTATACAAGTTATAGTTACCTTATAATAATAATATACATAACATTTAAAATTGACGAGGCAGTTTGACTCCTTCAATATATATCTTTACGAAGGCTTGACGCTGTTTGTTCTCCCAAACCGTTTTAGGTGGAAACATAAAATTGTGATAAGGCAAAAATATCCACATATATTTGAGAATTTAACTCTTAAAATATTTGTACAGACAGTTTATATCAAATCAAAAATAAAATTGGAAGGATTCCTTAAATATTTCTTCGAAAATCTTAAAAAGTTATTTCTAGATGTATTGATACAAACATTTAACCGCAATCTCCGGAACTATTGCAATGACAATTAAGGAATATAAAATTGAAAAACTAAATTTTTTTCAGAAAACTAGTGCAAAGAATAAAATCCTATAGTCTTTAAATATACCATATTTTTAAACCTGTGAAAATATATATTTTGAAAAGTAATATATATATATATATATATATATATATATATATGTATATATATATATATATATATATACATATATATATATGTATATATATATATATATATATATATATATATATATATATATATATAATAGTTTAATGAACATATAATTTTTATATATATATTTTAACATTTATTCGTAACTAAATATATATAGAACATTTTGTAGTGCAATTATATTACCTTTTCAAATGCGGAGTTCAAAAAATATAGATAGTACAGATAAACTTACTACAGTTAATATTATATTTATCTATGATATACGCGTTCACTCGTTTTTATTTTTAAATGAAATTCTAAGAAAATTTTGCTTAGGCAGATATGTGGATGGAAAAAACTATTTTTTTTGGTTTGCATTTGATTGATAAAATAAAATCGTTAATAAAAACCAAAGTGTGTTTATTGTTCGGTAAATAAACAATGTGAAGTAAAATTAGCAGGGAACAGAAGAATAAAGATGCAAGGAAATCTGCATGAAATGGGGAGGGAGTACAGCAGAAAAGTAATAAAATGTCTTGAAAATTTCAGTCGTAGTTTTATGCTTATTGACCGTTATTGAAAAACCTTCAAAAATATTACATCTAAGAATAAACCCTTTAACTTTGTTATGTTCGTGAATTTATTTATTAATATTCAGATATGGCAAGGCATGGATTATATATGTACGTAGATCATCATGTAAACCACAATGAATTAGCATAGGGTAAACAGGAGTTTTGGCATCGAAATCTGGACGAAATTATAAAAATGACTTAACAAGTCTTGATCCAAAACCAAATGTTGTGGAACGAGATGAAGGAGGCCTTTATGCAAATAAAGGTCATTAAAATATAAGAGAACGCTGCAACATAATTATGTATTTAATTTTTTAAAATAGCTATTATGTTTAATGGTTAGTACCCTTATAGTATTTCTTAAAAATACCAAAGAGATTTAAATTTAATTTAATTTACTCCACTTCAAATTACATTAAATTTTATAAATTAATTATATTTAACACGGTATTGAGGAAAATTAATACTTTATATAATTACTTCTTCATGTAATTTAATGTATCTAGTTATTAGAAATGATTGACTTATTTCAACGAGAGTTGTCTCTTACAGTCAACCAGTATACCGTCCAGCTTAGCTCGACGAGCGGATGGGAATTGAACCAGGGTCCGCCGCGAAAGGCCGTATACTGTAATCAACCCAACACTCCATGGCTACTGTTTTAATAACAATAGTAATAATATAATTTTTAAAAAAAACAAAAAATATTATCGTTTTTAAGGGAAAATTTTTATATGAATATTAAGAAATAATTACTTGTAAAATTACCGAAGTTATAATTACTTCTGCCATAAAAATTCGAGGTTAGTCAGCCAGTTGATAATAAAGCACAGGCGTATGACAATTTTAATACATATTTGTGCCGTCTTCAAAGAAGAATTTTTTTTTTTTGGTTATTTCTTTTTGGTTATTAATGAATAGCTTAGTTTTTGCACAAAATAACCAGTACCACGGTTTACATGTGTGTAAAATTTTATGATAATTTATTTTATGGCCGAGTTATTAACTAACAAACAAAAAGAAAAATTAAGACACTTTCACATTTCTAACTAAGACTAAGTTAAAATTTTGTTCAATAACCTAAAAATAAATAAAATACCATATGAGAGAATTAAATTTACATTTCATATAAGTAGCAAATAAATTTGTAGTAACATATTACAAGTATTTTTTTAGTTACTGAGACAAGTTTTGATAATTATTTTCTCACAGTCAATTCAGCCGTTAAATCCAAAAATAATATAAAACAAATACATTTAATGCATTACGTTTAATTTCATCACGTTTGAGTCAAGTCTTTTTTCTGGTGGAAAATAATTATTAATATTAACTATCATTACGAAAAAAAGGATGGTGAACTGTGTAATAAAATGAATAGTCACAGATGAAAGTTCGTTAAGTGAGTGGTGACATACATAACGTAAACGCCGTTTTCAACAAATAGAATTGTAAATATAATAATAAATATTCTTCTTTTATGACCCGTAATAGATATTCCAATGCAAATTAAGTGCATTTGCATTGGAATATCTATTGGGGGAATATCTATTACACTTACAATCATAAATGCAAAGAACTTTCTTCTTCATGTGCATTGTGAAATTTTAAAGAAGTCAAAACGGGTTAAAATTTGTAATACTATTACAACCAGAGAAACTTCAGAGTAAATATTGCCACCTTTCATCTGATCCATTTAGACTTTTTTAAACTTTCGCGATTCGAACACATATTTTATTTGATTTCAATCGGGTTTTTTCGCGGTAATTATATATTTAATGAGTAAACCTAGATATTATATACTAAGTACTCACTATGTCCCGACGTTTCAGACTGGTTGCACAGCCTGTGGTCACGGGAAGACTGACGATGTATAGGAGTCACCGCTGCGACGCGGGAGTGTTTTTTAAAACTACCCCCACTTGGTTGATTGTAGAAATCTAAGGCGCGTTCACACTAGACCTACACACTACACTGACGGTGTCATGACACTTGGATTTATGTACACATCGCGAACACCTAGTTGCAATCACTGGATTCCAAGCCGCCGAGAGTTTGAATCCGTCTTCACGGTTGAAATTTGGATGTTTTTTAATTTCAATCGCTTCCCGTATAATCCTCTTGAAATAATGAGGCTCAGAAGAAATAACCTTGGGGTCATGAAGTTCGATCCAGTGATTGGGCCCCGAATCAACTAAGTGTTCTGCTATAGCAGACTTACTTATCTGGTGGCGGTTCTTCACAGCTGCTATGTGTTCCTTGATGCGTTGGGCGATTGTCCTTTTTGTCTGACCTATGTAGGAAAGACCGCAGCTACAGTCGATTTTATAGACACCTGGCTTCTGCAATGGAATTACGTCCTTTGGTGTCCGCAGCTGCTTGGCCATTGTTGTAAGAGGGGTGTATATCGGTTTAATTTGAAAACCGCCTGAGTAGGTTTCCAATCTTATCCGTCACCCCTTTTACATAAGGTAGAAAAGCCGGTTGTCTGATCGCCTCGGCGTGTTTAATTCCAGTGTGCTAAGCATGCAATCTCCGTGTTCTGTAGCCATTCATATTTAGTACCTCCTGGACATGCTGTAGCTCATTCTGTAGATGTTCAGGGTCACAGAGGTCATGAGCTCCGCGCGTTAGTGTGGAGACTACTGACTGAAGATGAGCAGGATGGTGATGTGATGCAGCGTTTAAGTATCTGTCTGTGTGAGTCGGTTTCCGGTATACAGTGTGAGCCAACGTTCCATCAGGTCTCGCCATTACCTTTACGTCCAAAAATGCCAACGTCCTGTTCTCCTCCAGCTCATAGGTGAACTTAATCCGAGTTAGCAATCTCGTTAGCACTTCGGATCCTTCTGTCCAGGATACAGAAAATGTCGTCCACATACCTCTTCCATAGTTTTATACCACAGGCCGCACTGTCGATCAGCTGTTCGAAATATTCCATCCAGATGTTGGCAAGTGCTGGGGCCACCGGACTACCCATAGCGACACCTTCGATCTGAAGATAGTACTGACCCTGGTACAAAAAGAAGTTTCCGTCCAAACAATGTTCCAAAAGTCTCCCATATTGGTCTGGTAATTCGAGATCACACAGCATCTGTCTGACCACATCAAGACAGTCTTTTAACGGAACGTTGGTAAACAGTGACTCGACATCAAAGCTTACCATTATGTCATCTGGTTCCAACCTTATGTCCTTAACAATGGCGACAAAATGCCGGGAATCCTTGACGAAGGATGAGGTGTTTCCTATATGTGGTTGCAATATTTCAGCTACATGTCTGGCCAACCTGTACGTCGGCGAATCAATTTGACTCACTATAGGCCGCAAAGGAACCTCGGCTTTATGAATCTTAGGTAATCCGTACAATTTTGGTGGTTGAACTATAGCCGGCCTGTGTAAATATTGGTATTCATCCTCCGTAAATAGATCCTGAAATTCGTGTATAGCTGCCCTTATGCGTCTTGTAACTCTGGCCGTTGGATTATATGATACCGGCTTATACACATTACTGTCACTCAACAACACACGTACCTTATTATTGTAGTCCTCGGTGTACATCACCACGGTAGCATTGCCTTTATCGGCTTTAAGAACTAACAATTCCTCATTTTCCCGTAGGTTCTTAAGTGCTTGCCGCTCACCCGCAGTGACATTGGGTTTCTGAGGACGACAGTTACGCAACACCCTTGATACATCTTGTCTCAGCGTTTCCGCGTCTATTGGTGGTATTTTGTTGCGAACGATTGTCTCCTCTACACCGCTGATAACTTCCTCATACGGTATTTGTTTAGGTGTCATAGCAAAGTTCAATCCCTTCTCAAGAACGCTCTGTGTGTCATCATCCAAACTCGAGTGAGTTAAGTTAACTACCGTGTTTGTTAACTTGTGTGTTGTATTGTTACCCGAATGCTGGTTCTTCACTACTTTGGTACGTGACAACAACCTATGAAATTTGTTATCATGTTCCTCGGTACACAATTCGAACTTGCGACTAGCTCGTAAATACGTAATTCGGTCACACAATTCAAAGTCACTTCTTGATAACACAACACTGCACTCCAAATGAAGGTCATAAAGGTCACACTATACTTTGTTCAAATTAAACCGTTGATTTCTAATTAATTGTTTAAGAAGGCGGACACTCGCGTTTCGTAGAATCTTATCGGAATATGCAATGTCACTACGCGGTTTAATGCGACAACACGTAGGTATTAAGTCCCAATCCCTACATTTAGTTAAAAATGTAATGGATGTTTGCAAACTTTATTCCGAAGCGATTCAAGATGGCACACTTTATTTACTGTTTCCAGTCCGTACCGGTTAGCAATCGACTTTTTTAAACTTTCGCGATTCGAACACATATTTTATTTGATTTCAATCGGGTTTTTTCGCGGTAATTATATATTTAATGAGTAAACCTAGATATTATATACTAAGTACTCACTATGTCCCGACGTTTCAGACTGGTTGCACAGCCTGTGGTCACGGGAAGACTGACGATGTATAGGAGTCACCGCTGCGACGCGGGAGTGTTTTTTAAAACTACCCCCACTTGGTTGATTGTAGAAATCTAAGGCGCGTTCACACTAGACCTACACACTACACTGACGGTGTCATGACACTTGGATTTATGTACACATCGCGAACACCTAGTTGCAATCACTGGATTCCGAGCCGCCGAGAGTTTGAATCCGTCTTCACGGTTGAAAGTTCCACTTTCCACTTTCATATAACTACTTTGATATCTGGTACTTTTCATAGATTCTGTTTAACGCAGACTTGCCAGACAAACATAATTTACTCCGAAACGCAATTCGCAACCAAGTGCCGATAAATGAGTTTAAAGGACATTTATGGATATTTAACAAATAAAAAAAGTTAAAATTTAGAGGTTACACTACTGAGTTTTCCAAAGTTAGTAATAAATTTTAAGGTTCAATTTACTAGAAAAAATCCAAATAGCACACAATTTTCATTATAAAAGACAGAAGTAGATACAAAGAACGACGACAGATAAAACGTTTCATGTTTGCGTAATATGCTACGTTCAGTGAGCATATTTAAATTCGTTTTTAATTGCAGGTTAATGTATTTTTAATTAATTTTTAAGAGCACTTTAATTTAAAAAAGACCCCCACATGAAACGGAGTGTACTGTTTGGGATCAATATCAGTAATTATTTTATATAAAATTCAATAACTATTATTTTTCACACTTAAGCACTGCATGTACCCTTTACATAAGAAATGTTTTTGGTCAAATTTGTCGATAATTATGATATTTATCCTCGACAAATTTTTTTCATCCCTAAATGCATGTATTTTTGGTACGCATATATACAAACATTTGTACCTGGTATGCATAATGAATAGGATTTGAAAATTTTCGCCATCCGAGAGCCCTCAATGGTGTCATTTCCTTCCGAACAAACCCGCTAAAATGGATACATAATAGCAATATAAATGTAAGCAAAATTTACGCTCAAATACATTTAAATACTTGTGTTGTGACACCTAGGAAATATATCTTAACATAACTCCTAAATTGTACATTAAGACAACATCGAACATAAAAAAGGTATTAGGAAAATAATTATTTCATCGCTTATTGAAAAAACCTTGTAGGTAACATAAAATTAGGTTAGATGTTAATTAAAATAATAAAGGAAAACAGTAATATCTTAGTAAACTTTTTATTTAATTTTAAGAAAAGGAAACAAAGATATCGCTTAAAAAATTAACGAATGGAAAATTTACGCGCACTGAAAATTAACTTCAATCAATTCAATTAATTATTTTTTTCTGTTTAAAATTTAAATAAAAGTACGGACTCGCTTCCTTAAAAAATATATTTTTCATGAAGCTATTCCTTCCTAATTACGCTAGAGAAAATATTTGTTTACACTTGGATAGATATAAAAGTTAAAATTCCACGATGATTAATAATATTTCCGTATGTTATTAATTTGGGTTAATTACGAAACAATTATAAATATGTTTTTTGAATTTAATAAACTATTTATTTAAATTTAAAATTTATTGCATGGTAATGTCCCAAAAGCTTACACCGCCCATATACATTTCCAAGTGTTGTATCATATGTCAACATACATAAGATAATATTTTCAAACTTGTTTAAAACTGTCTACGTATATGTCCATTTTTCCTTGAAATAGACTCAATTTAGTTAAATGGATAACAACGTAGAAATTATACCATACATATTTTTTCACAATATTTATTTTCCTCAAGATTTAGAGCAGCGTGTATTATGGGAATTGGGTTAAATATCAAATGATACAGGCCGCACGAGTTCTCAAATACACGATGAGTTGAATGCGGTTGGAACTCTCACAGAGTACTGCCAGATCCAACATGTGTAAAACTGGTAATTACAGCTAAATAATCAGAGATGTATTATTTTAAGTACTGTGTAATAACCCAGTGTAGAAGCACAACTATTGAAACAAATTTCTATATAAGTATGAACAAGGAACAAGTACAGGAAAAGTGGTTAAAACTTGCAAGCAGGTCGTTGTTTATCTATAGATTCAATAATGCATTTTTGTGAATATCAATTTGACTTTAGTATTTATTTGCAGTTTAATTTAATATAATAAAAATATGTTTCGATAAACCGTGTTTTCTTACAAAATTATTATGATCGTGGTCTTGTCCTAACCACATCGATTTCTGTTTTCTATAGAAAAATATTAAAATATCAAAGCCCAGAACAAGCTATTTCTAAATCTAAAGTTAAACTGGTGATTTTTGCAGTTACTATTTTTACAATTTCATTGATAGAACAAGAATATAGGAATTGATGTTAAGTGGTTTTGGTTTTATATTTTCACTTCTAAAATATATCCTCAAAATCAGTATCAGACACTGACTACGAAAAGAAAATAATACCAATTCGACATGTAATATATAATTTATACTTGAGTATATTTACATTCAAATGTTAACATTCCGAAATGATATTAAACAAAACACATTGTTTCGAAAAATTTGCCAAGCGTCAATTTTGAGCAAATTATAATTAATACTTGCTTTGATAAAACCTGATTCCCTTGTGAATTATATTTGCCTTTTAAGTTGTAATTGAGGACAACTGCGAAAAAAGTTTTATTAATGAAAATTAAAATAACAGTTATTTTTATATTCAAACAAAAAAATCAGGTTTTCAAAAGTCAACATGTAAGTTCTATTTAAAACTCATATATTTTTGACTAACTTTAAATGTAATCAGACTATTAAAATTTATAGGAATCTACATAGACATAAACTATGCGCTGGCCACATAAAGGTTTTTGCATTTATATCACAATCATTTTTACATCTTCTTTTTTTGTAGGATCAAAAAGTGCAGTATTTCCGTTTTCTGGGCTCTGGTTCACCTACCTGAAGTTCATTATCATAATCGTCAGATTTTACGAGAATTTAGGAGAAGCTGATTAGTTTCAGTCGATTGAAACTAAAGTGTTAATTTACATGTAGTTTTCGTACTCCCTTTATTTTATACGAATACCGAGTACCCACGTATAAAAAAGAACTTAAAATATAATTATAGTTAATATCAGAAGACTAATTTTTCCCCAGAGTTACTACTTTCTAGGCTAAATTAATCTAGGATACGGTTCAATCGCGAACTGCATACATCTAGCTTCGCTTAGTGTAACGAAACGAAACACCGTACAACTGTACTTCTCACCTTTATCTATTGCGTTCGCTATTTTTACCTAAGTTCATCTTTCTACCTGCTATTGATTTCTGTCAATATTTCAAAGTGATAAAAAAATTGTGTAGAGTTTCTTACTTCAACAGAACGGACAAATAAGCTTGCATAAACCCTTGTAGAAACTTTAAAAGCGTATCAATAAATAAAACAACCCGCATAATACATTAATAGAGATAAATGTATGGAAGTGTTTGAGCGGGTAGACAAAGTACTGAAATTAGTTTAAATTTTGGATAAATGATGCCGCAATTTGGTATCGTTTAGTGGAGCAAGTTATAAAGAATCATAAACTATTTTTATAGAATTTAATTAGAGAGAGTTTCAATCATATTTCTGAAAACATAGAATAGTCCACGAAATAGAATAAAAATACAATTAAATGAAACTACGTGATGAATTATGAAGTTTTAGTTTTCTAATACTAAATACATTTGGCATTAGTTTTGTAGAAATTCATTATTCACAATGGAATGAAACTACATCACGGTATTATTTCTACTTTCTTTAAGTTCTTTAACACGACTTCGGTTTTGTTGTATTACAACATATTCAGATGAGCTATTAGTAAAGATATTTGCTAATAGCCCACCTGAAGATGTTGTAATACAACGAAACCCAGGTCGTAGTAAAGAACTTAAAGAAAGTAGAAATAATACTACATCACGTAGTTTCATTCAATTGTGAATAATGAATTTCTACAAAACTAATGCCAAATGTATTTAGTACTGGAAAACTAAAACTTCGTATCAAATAGTTTAAAAGAAATTACGATTTTTATACATATGTGGAAGATGTACCGGAAAATATATTTACATGGTGAAAAATAATATCAATATATATAAACAGTTAAATAAAAATACTATGAACTCTAAAATATTTCGAACACTCGTAGTGCTAGTGTTACTTGTGTTTAACAAATTTATTTATCATCAATACCTCCAAAAGTAAATACAGGTAAATTATTACAAACTCATTGAAAAGACCGGTTTTTTCTCATTATTTTGTTTTATTGAAATAAAATTTATTTAAAATTTTAACGGCTTCCTTAACATCACTTCTATGTACATCTATTGTATCTTCAGGTTTTTATTTTAGATTAATTCAATTTTAGGTACAGATATAGACTTTTTTCATAAATAATGGCTTGCAGACATTAACTTATAACATGTACTTTACTCAATTTGATAGACTTATCATTTTTTTGTCTTCTCTAATTTCAAATTTTTTAACGAATAAATAAATTATTATGATAAATTGTGCGATCATTAATGAAATATTAGAAACAAAAAAATTAATGGTATTATTTGTTATACTCTCTATGTTATTAAAACAGTAAAATGTTAGGTACACTAACTATTATAACAGTTTTTATACGAGATAAAATATACGAAATTGCTGTATATGTCAAATATTTATGTTTAGACAAACAAATCTCTCACGATATAATTATGTATATATATATATATATATATATATATATATATATATATATATATATATATATTTATATATATGTATATATATATATATATATATATATATATATATATATATATGTATACATACAAATATATAATATCGTAATTAATGTACATTGTAAAAATCAAATTTGTTACAGACAAAGTTTAGACAAAAAAATAAAGCTTATTAACTACGAATATAAATCGCACTTCATTGATTCCGTACACAGTTAGCTGTATATAAATATAAATAATTAAATATTTAAGACAACAATTTATAAATATCAATTTATATTGTTTATTAACCAAATAAATACATCGCCTATTGTTTCTTTTACAGGCAAGAAAATTTCGTAAGTTCAAGACAATTTTGCAACAGAATAATTCGCGTTATTTCCGATAAATTTCATATGAACTTGTAGAAAGACTACATTCATGCCAATTTTGACTCAAATGATTGGATAGGTTCCGTTTTCCTTTTGAGATATGATATCTTAAAAATGTGACCCAGTTTAATGAAACGTGTTCAAATGGTGAAGTATGTCTATTTGTAGATGAGAAGTTTAGAAGTAAGTGTCAAAAAAATTTGTGAAGGCAGCATTACGTCATTTGAACCATAAAATATTATTATGTTGCCATATGTATAGATATCCCTGTAACTGAATGAATTAAGTGAACTGACACTTCTAATGATTGGGAACATTATAACCGCTCACGGATAAAAAAATAAATATAGCAGAAAATGGACAATGTAGAAAAAAATAAAGAAAGAGCAAAAATAACAAATGCGATTAGCTTTATATAATTTTAATTCTTGGGAAAACCATTACTTTTACTCACATTGTTGTAGTCTTTGAAGACACTTTTAGATTGTTTATGACTTTTCAATAATATTTCATGTTAACATTAAATTAAAACTTTAAATCTCCCGAAAAACTTGATTTTTTAAATCATTAAAATAAGTGACAAAGTAGAATTTTATTATCATTTTGGACATGAATTAATAATAATAACTATTTAACTAGTGCAAATAATTTGCAAGTCACCGAATGTTAGTTGAATAGATTGTAAATAGATGGCGTTTAAACATCTTTGAGAAATGATATCAAGAAATTAAAAAATTAATTATTTTGAATTATCTGTCTATTTTTCGTTAATAGCGAGGAACATAAGCTTTAAAATGATTATTGAATCAATAATTTTGATGAAGAATTAAGGAAATTATAGCGTTGCCACAAAAAGTACCTTTGAGGAATAATAAATATCGCTTATATAAAGTCATTATTAATTTCCAACTATGCATGTAAAAAATTAAAAAGTTCATAACAATGAAATTTTCAAAAAAATGGTCTCGTTTAAATATTGAGAAGTTAAACATGTTTAGGCATTCAAGATCTTCCTCTCACGCCTATGAAATGCAAAATGTGCATTATATCTATATTTAGAAAAATAATAATATGTAGATACGGATCCCCTGTGTTCTACTTACGCTTAAGGGCTTTATTTAAATATATTTTGTTTAATTCCATAATCAACAGAACGATGTTCATATTATATACAATTAAATTTTCCATGTATATAACTGCTACTAATAAAAAATGCTTAAACTTTTGTTGTCCTACGTAAGTAATATTTATTCTGGGAATACTTATACCACTCTTATATTTGGTGTTACGAAGATACTAATCACAACCAATAAACTCAGTAAAACTATAGAATAACTATTCCAAATTTATTTAAAAAAACAACGTGGTAACTTTGCATTTCATAGGCGAACATGTAGGGTGAGGTAGTCATCTGTGAACCATGAACATGAAGTTTATAATTCAGCCGTAGGTGAATATTATGAACCTATCTTTTACCTAAATGATGTGTTATGTATCTGACTGTAATTTTATGTACGAAATGTAACTCTTATCTGAATACAAAATAAGTCATTCTATTTTTTTTAAAACATGGAAAATGGTTCACTGATCTTAATATAGGTATACAATGAATCGGGGGTTAGGTCTACAGTGAACTGGTAAGTACACAGTAAATCATTTTATAGATCATCGGGAAATATGGTAGTTGAATTTTGCCTAAAGTTATAAATTTTAGATAAGTATTAAAAAAAATACTATAGTATATTAAATACAATTATATTTTCACAAAATAATTATAATAACAGTAGTAATCATTTAGCCAATCACTTAATTAACCACGTACTAAACGAAAAAGGGTAAAGAGTCTTTGTCATAATGACGTTAAAGGTAAAATAAAATATATGAAGAATAACTAATGTAATAGGCTGTAATAATATTTCGTCATCCCAAGAACTAAATGGCTTAAAATTAACGTCGAGATTTTAATCTTCTAATAATGTTTTATAACTATCATAATTTTCATTAAACTGCCTAATAATGACTATTTAGCAACAATACTAACATAAATTTTTACTTATCTATTACAATTAAGGCGTTGGCTTTTAGAGATCGACTTAATCAGTGTAATTCTAATCAGCTTTAAAAAGATCTTAAAAAAGATTAAAAATAAAAAAAGTAAGTAATAACACAAAAAGTAACATGTCAAAAAGACAAGCTTAATAATTACAGATTCACTGGAAATTTATATGTCGAATGTCGATGGCTAATAACTTCTACATTAGGAGGAGGTAATTTATATTTAATATCGGGTGTCGAAACCCTAGTCATATTTGATTCAATAAGATTTGCGAACTTGTGACAAATTTTACTTTTTAACTTTAAATATGAAACATAATAATCATAATTGATATCATCAGATTTCTTTAAGAAATATAACAATATTTCTTCTTTTTTTGAGTTCCGATTGAGACAATCACAAAATCGCGCTCTTTTGGGTCACGAGGAAGAGGGGAAAAATTTAATTTCGTTCATCGTTTAAAATTTCATTTTCTTCGCTGTCATTTAGAAATTGCTCTCCTCCAGAAGAAGCACCACTAGGGTGAGAAAATTATTCTGCACTGAAGTCATGATCACAAATATTTTTAATTTTCTTTGTTATATCTTTTTGTAAAAACAAATCTGGTTTCTTGACTTTTTTTACATCAGGTTTCTTCATTTTTTTGCAATTACCTCTTTTTCAGGAGTATACTGATTGTTACTGACCAATTATGCTTCGATCCAACGCTCTGCATCTTTTAGGAGTTTGTCGTAGAACGGTTTTAATAGGTGCTCTAAACATTTTTGGTGTAATTAAACTTCCTTCTCCCTTAGATGTTGAGTGGAATGTGCGTATTAGTCGTCTTGGATGGAACATTTGGTCAATGAGTCTTTAATCGTCTGGTTGCGAATTTTCTGTAAAAGTTCTTGACTAATTTCTTAGTTCTTGACTTAGTTTTTGAACATGTTATTGAAGTCCCTGGTTGTTAATAGTTTCTGCCGATGAAGCATGAGAAGATTGCTATAGTCTAGTGTATATTGTGAATCTTGAAAAGGTTGTTCCAATAAAATTGATGGAGAAGCACGAAACTCATATTCTAGAAGCGTTACACCCCTGGTGTTGAGCAAAATGTTCTATGACATCAAAAAATATTTCAGCTTTCATTCATCCTGACGATGCAGCTAAGCCGAGAGTTCCAGGTGGAGCACCGTGAAGCATGTGGGTTTTAAAATGTATCATTGCAGGAGGTGAAGCTTGCCCACAAGCAGAAATAATGCAGCATGTTGTAACTAATACGCCTCTTTCATGTCTTGTAACTTTACAGATACTGCTCCTCTTTGGTTTTCTGAGGACATTGATGTTTCATGAAGATTATACACACAGGTTCCATTATCAAAATTAGGATGCCGCTACATAGCTTTTTGAGATTGTTAAAGAAAGTGCTAACATTATGTTTATTAAATGCAGTGGCTCGCGCCAAACTACAGGGTTTGGGTCTCTTTAGCCTCAATTTGATACGTCTTCCTCTAAACGATCTCAACCAATCCTTCCACGCCATCTTGTTCTCTTTCCAAGAAGAAAAACATTTAAATAATTTGCCATTGCCTAATGGCTAATCGTCGAACTTCTTTTACAGAAGGCCATAAAAGACTTATGCGCATTATGTATTCTTTTAAAACTTTTTCCTGAACAGGATTAAAAACAGCGTTTACTTTGTAATTTGAAATTAAGTTAGTATTTTCAACATTTTTGTACTTTCTTATTTATCGCTTCAGTGACGGGTAAGGTAAATGATTTTTTTTCACTGCGTTACGAACGCTCTCATCATTGACTACTAATTTGATAACTCGTCGCACATCTTTTCTATTATGCCCACCAATTTTCCTCTTCAGAGCTTTATTTCAACCCATTCTGAAAAAATAGAATATAATTTACAGTTAATTACCTACTTTATTTTTACACAATTTTCGAAATAAATAACAAACTTAACAACGTAAAAAATATATTGGACGCATTAAGTATGGTCACGAAAGTCGAGTACACAGTGAAACCCACGCACACAAAAGTCAAGTTCACTGTGTACTCGACTTTTGTGATTCACGGTGTGCCACCGACGTTTTAGGTTACGTCATAAAAAAACAAAACGAATTAAAGCTATACCAGTAATTTTATAGGATGCACGAGTAAAGACTACAGACGTACAATAAATGTCACAAAGTTATTGTAAAATCTAAAGTTTAAATAAACAAAAGTATTACTCACATTTTATTTTGTTTTTTATTCGCATGCCATAAACAGTCTGATCACGCGTGTGTTTTCGGCGGGAGACTTCGCTCGACTGAGTTGCGCGGGAGGCGGCAGAAGGTAAGTGCATTCGTGTTCGAAGGACGATCTGGCACCGTCGCGTTTAAAATTTATGGCGGTTGGTTAACTGTATACCACTGGTGCACTGATGACCACCTCACCCTACGTAAAATATTAAGTTGTGTCTCTGATTATGAATAGGAACTACATCTGTCATATCAGATGGAATTTTTAGGTTTATTGTACGGTCAGTGAGAGGATCAAATTAACGCTGTTAATAGCGCGGCGAGTATCTGTCATATACAGATTGTCCGGTATAACCGCAGAGGATCCTGCCTGACTGCTAATGGGTGCTGATATTATGCTTATATTGTGAAAAATTAATGCCAACTTTCTTGGAGATGTCCGGTGTATGGACTTTGATTTATTGTACGTTTACTTTTATAACGTCGCAATTGGTTGGTATTGTAGAAAATGGGATGGATTGAACAAGGTTAAAATGGAAATATAGTAAAATCTTTGTTATTGATAATTGGTGCATTATGAAACTTTTGAGCAATATTTTTATGTTGCTATTTTTATTTGGATATCTGTCTGGTTCACATGATTAGATATAAGTTTCTATTGGCAATCATTTTAATAGTGGTATGCGAGTGTAATGACTAAAAAATAACACGGGAAATATTTATTTAAGTTTTCCTAATTTTTCTAAAAATCTAAAATAATACTTGGGAATATATTCCCTCAACATCGTAAAAAAAATAATATAAAAAAGACTTTTTAATTGTACGCTTTATCTTGGATTACTAATTTCTGTAGAAATGTTCTACCTTGCTAAATAAAAGGCAGAAGCAATGTGTTCTAGTCTACATTTCACTTAAATATTGACCCTTCTTTTCTATTAACATTCGATAGTTCATCAAAATTTACAAAGATAATAAACATTTATATTTTCAAGTTATTTTGTGGAAAATGTTCCCATTTCTCAAGTAAAAAGTATATCTGTCCATTTTGTAGAAATCCTTTAAAATATAAGAACTTAAATGAAAGTAAATGACAAACAATTTCAAACTATATACCAGCACAAAATGTATAGAGATAACAGTACTTCTTACTTAATTAAACTAACAACGTGAAAAACTCTATTGACTTCTACTCAATTCATTTTCAGTACAATAACGCCATGTAAAGAATAATTACACCAGTTTGGAGGAATGAAGAGGGTAATCAAACTGACACTGAATTCTGGATTTAGTTTCGGAAGTGACATCACCCGTTGCTCTACGGAAATGGCGACTACAGCGGCGAGCCTTCAGACATATTTAACAGTTAATTGACCTATGTTAACTCTATTGCAGCTAGTAAGATGAGCGGCCGTTAAACGCACATTCGGGGATACAAGATCAATGTGAAACCTTTGTGGTTACTTATTCAATTAAGTGCGACTAGCTGAATAGTTTCAGTCCATTGAAACTAAAATATCACTCTGAAGGTTAGTTCTGTTCACAGTCGTTTTCAATACTAACGAAAAATTTAAATATATCCTGGATGAACTATCATTATATATCTTTGCATCTTTAGATATATTTTTGTACTACTAATTTTTGTACTATATGCCTTTATCAAATTACTGATCTCATTAAACATGTCTCGAGAAAATGCATAGCCAATTTAATTTTTACAATTTAAAATTAGGCTAGTCATCCGAATAGAAATACATGCAATTATGGTTGCGGCCAATTGTCAAACCATTATAATTTTTAAACGTGTATTAGTGTACACCTTTAATGAATCGATAACAGAGGCACCCTGCAAATTCGAATATGTTTGTTCTCTATCTAGTTAAACCATAAATATTGAATATATTTGGCGTTAATTAGCAAAGATCTTCGATAATAGCCCACCTGAAGATGTTGTAATACAACGAAACCTAGGTCGTGGTAAATAAATTAAAGGAAGTAGAAATAATACTAAATTACGTAATTTAATTTAATTGTAATTAAACCTTGCCCAATCACGACTCACACATTATTGTATATAAATTGGTTTATTTCGGTAAAAAAAATTGTTTAATATTTATTTCTTTTATTTTATTGGAAATACTCAAATATGCATTTGCATATTTCACTCCGATAAAGTCAATTTTATTACTAAAAATGTATATTTTAAATTTTTGTAGCCAAATTAGGAACTCTCGTAGTTTCACCATGTCCGTCTGTATATCACAATTGTTTTACTTATAAACTATCTTATGCTGTAAAGCTCAAACTACTTATCTTGTAAAGCTCAAACTACTTATGCTGTAAAGCTCAAAAATAGGATGGTTATAGATATTTATAATGCCTATAAAGTTATTAAAGAAAGCCTTTTAAAAAAGTTTTACGATACTTATCATGCATACAATATGAAATTTTTCTTTTTTTGTCCCACGAATCATTGTGTAGCGTATCGTTGATCTCTCAGAAACTTAATTCTTTTTTACAGGAATACATTTACGAAATATTAAGCATTGGAGTGGTAATCTTTGTTAGAGTGGTAATCTTTGTCGAGACCCCACCTCTATTAATTGAACCGTTCTTTTTGAATACCTAGAAAACATTCACCATAAAAATATTAATAATTAAATTAAACGGAAAATTACCAAAGCTAATTAGGTTCTACAATATTACGAGTAATAGTTGATTAACATGCATTACATATGTAATAAGTTTATAAACATACAAAGGCCTCAAACCAATAGCAAACATAGCTTCATGCTTTGAAATGTAAATTGATTATGTCTGTGAAAGACTTACCAGGTTCAAATATATTTATTTTTTTACATGGTATGTTTACATGAATATTACATATCCGTAAATGTTTATGCGTATCTAAATAAAAATATAAAAAGACCAGCAAAGTATAACACTCCAAATTGCAATATTATTTTATTGGTCCGAAACTAAATTTTAAATGGGTAAGCTTGCGTAATATTACATATATGTATGTTATATATATATATATATATATATATATATATATATATATATATATATATATATATATATATACATATACACGATGTAAAGTTAGCAAACTTTGGGACATTAATCTGTAATATTACTACATTAATTTAAAATCACATCACTTTTTTGTCGATATTTTAAAATTGTCGTAAATCAATCACATGCACCAATGCACCAAGCTATATGTTATGTTCCGATAAACGTAAGAAATGTGTCAATATTGCATGCTTACCCTTCTTACCGATCGACAATGAATTTGACTTGTCTAACTATTCCTTTCATTTGCATAATGTTACAGTAAAAAGAATAAAGAAAAGAAAACGATAATAAAATTAATTGCAAGACCAAGTTTGTGCACATTTCTTAAAATAAACTACTTTTTTAACTTGTCGGAATAACTATTAATAGGATATTTATCCATTTGTGGTTTAGACAAATTATTATTCGCTTTTATGTTAATTATATTTTATATTTTTAATGTTTAGTTTGACAAAACAGTTATTGGTTTAGTGCAATTTTATTCTGTTAAACGATTTGTTATTTGTGATATCGAGTGAGTGAAATTACGAATATATTGCTTTTTAGTGCTGGTGGAACATAGTACTAGTATACCAAATGTTATTATAATATCTCTAATAATGCACGCCCAACGTTATCACAAACACCAACACATTATTGTTACTTACAACCAAGTCTTGTTACGATCAATTATATACAGGAGGATAACCTGTCATTTCAGTGATATCAGGTGGCACTTCTCCAATAATATCGATAAACATTGATCTAAATGGGCAAACTCATTTTAGAAGGAAGGAAAATTCGAATACCAGACGCACAACGTAGATAATTTAAGTCAAAATTATTGTAGTCGGTTGCGAAAGTGCCATACGGGAAGTACGAGGAAGGCACTCAACACGGAAACGGAATATAACAGTTAGGTATGTGTAAATACTAAATACATTCTAAAACAAAATTATTTTTATTTTAATAACTACGTACACGTGTTTAAAAAACTTGGTTTTTTGAAACGGATAAGTGACATTTCATTTTGACACTTGACACTTTACAAAGTTTGCAGTAGGTCAACTGATATTTAGTATACGTTGCTAAATTGATATTTAGTGTAAAGATTATAGGGTGTTAATTTAAACATAATCGTGATTTTATACAAAATTTAAACTTTAATTATTTTATATACTAGGCGACTAGTTGACAAAAATAACATATTGTCGAATTACATATGATTAACGGGACAAGTGTTTGAAGTGAGAAATTTTCCTTCTTATACATACTATTTATCATAATTATATATATGTATATATATGTATATATATATATATATATATATATATATATATACCTGTAACTTAAAATTTTTATTTCCAAATAAATTTTGTTTCAACAAGTTTTAATACTAACATAAATTGAAAGTGACATGCGGTTTGTACGTAAGAAGAGATATCGCACTCAATGTATTCATATTCCTTATTAGAAAATTTTCTAGAAAAATAGAGCCATGTTCCTTATTAAATAATTTGCCGAATAAAATTAGAGATTTGCGTAGTATTCAATATCATGTACAATTTGTGATAAGATCATAAAACTTTAAAATGTGTACCGTTGATTGTATACCGTTGATTTATTTTATATAGATATTATTATAGTGAGAAGTGTATCGAGGTAATCGATAGTGACACATATTTATTTGTTTATGGTACCGCCACTTTTAAATGGTCTAATACATTATTTATATTCAACTTAGGGTTTTGTGCCCATACAAGTTTAATAACTAAGTTAATCATAGAACAATATAATCGCACGCTACTCATGTTAATTTCGGCCCGCGTGCCGAATCATAACACCAACTTATCAGCTTTCTATATTCATTTTTTATCATTCATGTTTTACTGCAATATTTCTGATCATGTTTTTTTTTCTTCTATCAAATTGTTCCGTCATTAAAGTGCAAAGATAAAAAAATATCCTCATAGATAAAGTTAAGTCAAAGAAAATGAAACTTGTTAGGTACGAGCGTAACTGGCACTACGAGGATTAGTTTCACAGTAAAGTACATATAGAGTTTATCATGTTTAGAGTTTATCATGTCAAACAATTAGAAAATATAATATCATTTTTCATCACATAAATATATTGGCTAATGTATCTTTTACGAGAGTAAAAATATAATAAATTTCTACAAAACTGTGAAACTTAGAATCATCGGAATAATATTCTTGTTAAGTTAACTTAATTTTCTGGAAACGCCGAATTTTTCCCAATTTTCAGAGTTGCGTACTTTAAAAGGAAAAACGGAATTCTGACCGTCCGATAATCACAACGGTTTTTTTTCTTCACAAAACGCACGACTAACAAAGTTGAAATTTAGCTTCGTTATAAAAGCTGAAGTAATATTTGGAGATTAAGTTGTGAAAAATTTGTTTTTTCTTATATAAAATATAGACATCGTTTGAAAAAGGTCCCAAAAACTTTTTTTTTATAATTTTAGTTACAATATTTTCATTAATATACTAGAAAGTATGCAAAAAAATATGTTGCCACAGTTATTTCTGAGACTACTTAATCTAAAATTATGAGAAATATAGGTTTGTAGAAGTTCACACAAAGGTTGTAACTATCTATCCATCAGATCATATAGAAATTATCCCCTTCATTTCGATAAACCGAACGGCTTATTACTTGTCAGGACCATCGCGCATTTTATCGTTTAATTTCCATAAAAAAAAAACTGCGATGTTACTTGTATATAATGGCAATGTAGGCATGTCCAAAATAATACAGAGGGCAAACTTTTTCTTAATTAAATTAGCGAAAGTTATAATTATAATGTTTTGATCCTTATTAGCAGTCTCGTCCTGTTTTTTCAACCCATTTTGTTGTATCGTATGTAGATAATAAATTAAATATAATTTATAAATAATAGAGTTTCCTAGCATTTAAGTTTCCTTAAAAAATTATTTAGATATATCGGCTTATTTTTATTGCTACTTTATTTCCACGTAATGGTGAGCCGTCGATAAATGTGTAAACAAAACTATAAAGCTAGATAATTTAAAATTTTTTTGGAATGTTTGTTGCTTGCCAAATAAACATATGTGACTCAAGCGTGCAGAAATTGACAAGAGTTTCATGATTTTGAGCGATGATGGGGCGTTCCCTGAAATGTGGTTGGCTCGTTTAAATTCTTTTTTTTAAATAGCAACACGTGTCTTTTGTCTTTTTTTTGTCTACAAAACGAATTATGAATGTAAAATTAATACTAGACATTTAGTTAATGTGATGAAAAATAACATTATCATTCATATATAGAAAAAGAAAAGTTATACCGTTAAAACATAAACATAGACTGTGAACGGAAGATTGATAAAAGGAGTTCTAATCGTATTTAAGATTATTTTTAAATATGCATTTAATGAGGTTCTTTTCGATGTGATAGTAATTTATTTTTTTTTAATTTCTCTTATTATTTCATTTTATCTGTTACTTTTTTTATAATTCTACTGTTTGCTTTTAATAATTTAATCTAACCTATTTCCGACATAAGTAATTAATGTGATTTTTTTATAATATTTTTTAACTTTAAATAGGGTGGAAATTAGATTTTAAAAAATAAATATATGGTAGAATATTACCTGCTTATTTCACTCAATCATCCACTGGTGATTTAAATAATGGAAATTGAAATTAAACAGTGCCATCCTGTATTCTTTGACTAGTCTGAAGTAATTATATTCTTAAATAACCTAAACAACCTAATACTCTTATATTACAAATATCTCCAGACATGAATGAATTGTGTATACGCGCCAAACAAATGCCTTTCGGGTCTATTTAACCCCAAAATCTTCTAAAAAATCGAATTTTTCCTTAGAATTATATTTTGTTTCTCATCCATATTTTTTTTACAATGTGTCACATTACAGTCATTTTTTAATTAAAAATTAATATTGTTACCATTGTTAATAATAATAACAATGTAAATTAACCGGCGGGAATACTCGAAATAATCAGTTAATAAGTAAAACAATTTCCCTCCGCATTGAACCGTTCAGTTTTTTCAACTTTTTTTTGAATTATTAATCGATGCTTTGATCCCATCGAAGTATAATTTTTTGAAGATTTAGAGGAATGTGCTATTTAGGATTCTCTTGGCTCTTTAAGAATATTTTTCTTCCTGCCAATTTCTCCGTTTATTCGGAACCGCTAGACCAATTCAAACGTTAATTAACCGTGCTAAATAATTATATATTACTGGAAAACTCCCTTCAGGACAGATTCATTAGTTTAAAATTCATCTATATTTAAATTTCGTTTAAGCATTATATCAAAACTCACAAACTGATTTGAAACTGGCATTCACACACAGACAATGCTTAAGATACAGAATAAATTTTAACGAACTTTTTAGATTAAATATTCCTAAAAAAATTAAAAATTAATTGTTAACATTCAGGCAATAAAACTTTTCAACGGCATTTATATATCTATGAAAGTTACTTTTGGAATTAAACCCTTATTGCTAGAAAGAAGGCGTATTGGATGAGAAATTAAAAGAAAAAATAAAACTGAACCGGAAGCTCACAAACATTAAAATTTAACCTGGAGTAATATTTCAGTTTCAATTCCATTAGGGAACACAACATTTCTGTTAAATTTGCCCATACATTTTTATGATAATTTACCTGTTTAGAAATTTATATATTTGTTATTATATTATTATGTTTTTCCTACCTATAGGTAATCGGAAATCGATGACCGAGACAGGCAGGAGTGAACACATGTAACAAAAACAAACGTAATGGATAATGGTAAAGATATTGCTCCTGGGGATTATGATTCCATCTACGAACCGCAGCTTCACGTATGTGGCACGTGATATAAATAGGTAACGGAGAAGCCCGTCTCTACCTGTAGCTCGGGATTAACGCTTTGTAAAACTCAGCCCATTCCATTGGTGTTTACTTGTTTCGATCAGAATTATTTATATATCTTGTATCTTAACACATAGTTTATTCTGTTTGTTTCTCGTTTTTGCACATTATCTACGTTCACCTGTGGTAAATTCCACAAGCAAATTTCACTAGTTAATTTATCCCTGCCGAAAATATTATACGTCACAACATGGTATTAACTATTTTTCAGTAATGCATGACTTACAATTTTAAATTTGGGTTATAATTTATCTGTTAAATGTGATCATCAACAATTTTCGATTTTCTTATTTATAAACTTAAGGTTATAAACTTTGCGTTAAACATAATTGATTCCTATATTTTAAGTGACGAAAATATTCTCTTTAAATCATAATATGGATGTCAAATGAAATGAAAGCTAGAATATATGGAATAGATATTCACCTATCATTTCATCAAATTAGAATTTACTCTCGCGTTATTATAGTAACGTTTTAATATTTTAGTCTGCTTCAAAATCTTTCATTAAGATACTTTTAAAGCAGTAAGCTTAACACCATCATAACATTATGTAACTATATAATCACAAAGAATCCATATTTATTAATCATTGACATGAAATCAAAGTTAATCATTTAGTTTTAAATTTTACCGTAAAAGCCAAAAAAGGACCTGAAACTAAAAGTTTTTCACAGTAAAAAAACAGCTATGCTGTGTTTAGCAGCACAAAATTACGAACAGTGCAAAACTAATGCCAACATTTTTTGTGAAAATTCTCAGTATTTCTTTAATACCCCGTGCCCAAATAAAAAATGTACTCAAAGCGTGTAAAAAAAATGTACTCAAAGTGTGGCATATAGACGTAAAGTCAGAATTAATATTGATTACATCGTATTATTTTTAAAATATAAAACAAGCAGCAATCGGAATAAATATCACTATAATTAGTAATCTTTCCTGAACCACTAAGCGACCCTATAACCCCTTTCCTGATATGGTCAGAGGTGCAGAAAGAGATATCTAGACTCAGCCCATATTCTTATTCTGTGTTGAAAAATTTGGCGGTACACATTTCTTTCACAAATGAATGCTGCACAATATTCATCGGAGCTCTAGACTTATAGAATAAACTATGATATCGCCCTCTCGCGTAAAATCCAGGAACATAAATCTCTACTGAACACAATATTCTAGGTGATCTAATTGTTAGAAAAAGATCATGATCGATATATGAAAGGAATTATATATTACTATGCCTATCAACAAAAATACGAAGGAAGTACATTTGGCCACTAATTTTGTGATAGCAAAACTATTAAACTTTTTTATATTTTACTTACCATGAGTTTGTGCGGTCATAGGTTTGTGCGGCCTTCACTTGATGCATGGATTTCAAGACTAGAGCAAATTAAAGAGTCGCACAAAAGTGACGATACATTTGATGTTATGAAAATCTTGGGAATGCCTTATGACAAATCGAAGCATCCGTAGGCTTGCTGGCTAGTTTCGATAATGTGACTGTAAAAATGAGATGACTATTCATGATTATACCGAGATCCCAAATGGATCTCTTTCGTACATAATTCCACCTATCATATACTTATTCACAAGAGGAAGACGTAAGCTGGAGGAAATCAACATAATGTAGTTTATTGTTCAGACTCCATTGAAATGTTGAGAAAGAAGTAGTAAAAAAATATTCAAAGGTATATATTTTGAAAACAGGCGTTTTATTGAATATAAACACGTTAATAATAGATATGTAAAATTATTTCAAAAAATATCAAACTATATTTAATAATCAAAACAGGGAAAATATTACGCTACATTACAGCAATCACTCTTTGTAATTAAAATTGAGTTCGCTACTTCCTAGTTGGACAGAGATTGTTGGTTAGAATTTAATATTAGGATTTGAAGATATCTTGAATAATATCTGTAGAAGTTACTTAATAGTCATTATAATTTAAAATTAAAACACCAGATATGTCCTGTAAATATTTTACTGACGGTTTCAAATTATATTTTCCCTATAAATACATAATCTGGTTCGCCAGATTTATCATTAGCATTGTTGGAGCAATTATTGAAAGGGCTACTTTATTTGATTTGATTCAGATTTGCCCTTGATCTTGTTTACATTTTTTCATGTACTTTAGAAGACTCTGTACAGGAACCTAAAATTATCTGAGTACGAACTGAGGAACTTATTTCCATTTTTATAAAGCGACTTTAATAAAATCAATTTCCCTCATTTGGGATTTGCCAAAAATTTCACGAATTTAAAAATCAGTGTGAGTAGAAATTCTACTACGAGGTTTAAGTACATAATTAAGCACATATAAACATTTGAATTTAAATATATATATATATTAGTTTTTATAAATACTAATACTATTTTTCACTATATAAATTTCCCAAAATCTATGAATATTGTGATGAGTTTCCAGATAATTTGAAATAAGTATCGAGAGACGTTGTTTTTTGATAATTTTGGCTTTAGATATTTTGGAAATAAGAGACGGAGGGAAGGGGACCTCATTTTTATGAAGTTTTTAAAATAAAAAAAAATGTTTTACACAGTATTCTAAAAAAATATTTTTGGAATCCTCATAACTTTCCTTTTTCCATCTATAAGTCAAGCAATACAAAAAATATTTTTCATCCTGTCTGGAAAAATTTTAAATGAACGTAGGAAGGTAACATCAAAGATAACATATTGAACATATTGAAGGATTTGCCTTGCGCTGCAGATCCAAGAGGAGCGTTTAATTTCGGAAATAAGAGAAGGAGGGAAGGCTGCCTAATTTTGTGAAAGTTTTTAAAATAAAAAATACCTAGAAATGTCTTACATAGTATTCTAAAAAATATTTTTGGGATTCTCATAACTTTGTTTTTTCAACAATAAGTCACCCAATTCAAAATAAATTTTTTATCCTGTCTGGAAAGATTTAAAATGAACCTAGGAAGGTAACATCAAAGATAACATATGGAACTTATTGAAACGTTTGCCTTGCGCTGCAGATCTAAGACAAGCGTTTCATTGCTCATAGGGTACAGGCGCTCACACAAAATGGTCTCTGTATATTAAATTGTAACGCATAGAAGGATTTCTCTTGGCTACTTTTATATTTTTGAAGGTATCCTTTATTGCAGTGCTATAAGAAAGTATGAAACAGGATATCAATGAAGAAACATGTTATTTATTAAAGTATATCAAAAATAAGATAAGGACAAAAAAAAATATTCCATTAGTTCACAATAGATAAGTACAATACCCTTAATAGACACTGTGACCAATTTAGAAAAACAAGGTAATTATTGTCAAGATTTTGTCAGAATTATATATATAATATTGTATACATCTGGTTCCCAAAATTTCATTTTCAAAATTAATTTTTATGAAGGAAAATATGTGGTTTAACCATAGTTGATATGCGAGGACACTGATATTTAAATCGTTTTCGTAACCTTCAAATTTAAATTCAGCCTTACAAAATGTTCTTAAACTTAGCAATTCAGTTAGATATTGAATATACTGTCTCAATTTGAGGGGATAATCCCTTTTTACATAATGTAAAATTAAATTGTCATATTGATTTTTATATTTATACACTAGTAGAACAAAATTTTCACTGTTAACCAATATTACTACCCCTTCTACATATTCTACATATTAATACCCATTTCCCGTAGGCATTTGACGAAACACTAAATTAAAAAAAAATTCAATTCAGTATTTTCAAACTTACGTATAAGTTCAAACACTCACTGTAATACATAACGTATAAGTTTTTCCTCTTGATCCAAAAATTGTCGACTATAAAATATTGTTGAATTTAAGAAGCATAATTAAAATTTTGTTTTGCTATAGGTTTGGTAAATTTAAATGAAAATTTTTTTGTGTTCTATTCTCTCTGCCATCCTCTATGAAAGCGGGGTTCTTGAAACATAACTGGGAAACTTGTAGCTTTCTGAACTCGATCGGTTGTTAAAGATATATAGTCTGTAAGCAGGTAGTTACATACACTGAATATTCCTTGAAATTATACCTTATTTATGGCTGATCTCAAAGTTGACAGTTCCATGGACAACAAATTTTTAATTAAACATTTTTCCTTTCCATGCCATAATTGTGTTAGAAAAGTTTTAAATTTTCACTTGTAACACATTATAACAAAAATTCTATAAATCTATATGCAATATGTTTTAACCTATATGCAATATGTTAATATTAAAAATTTGTACAAGCCATAGTATTCTCAGTTAACAAATAGGAAATATTCCCACTAAGTTGAATTGTATTTATCCTCATTACTAACTTTATTGACTTATTACTAATAAGGGAAACTCTTACGGCCAAACATAGTGTATTGTTGAGCTGTGATTGTTTTAGGAATCTTTATTTCCAGAATACCCTGTTTTAAATGTCTCATAGAGTGAATTTTAAAAATGCCGGCATTTTGACAAATATTATGAGGTTAGACGAGCGTCACTCTGGATATATTTCGTAATATTTGTTTTGTTTGGGGGAGATAATCATCGAATTCGTATTAATTTTAATAATTACTGTAAGTAAAAAATTAGATCGTGTGTGGATATCTGGATAAACCAGAAAAACTAAAAAAAATCTGATCAACTTGTTATTATATGATGATAAAAACTTTCACCTTTACTGGAATATATGAGTAATGTGAAGAGTTACATCCTTTAGTATTTATTAGGCATAGATAAAAAGTGCGGAAAATTTGAGATAAATCTGTTGAAAATGTTATGAATTCATAAAAAATATATACACGCACACACACCAATTTTGAGTTTTATTATCAAAGAAATGCAGATCACAAATTTCTAGTTCGGGATTGAAATGGTACAGTTACTTAATTTGGGCACCCAAAAATGGGGTCGCAAAAAATTCCTTTCTATGGTTTCGTGGAAGACCTATTACTAGGGGGCTGACAAATACCAAACTCGAAATGAAGGAATGTGTTCTATCCGGAGACGATGCTTACACGAGAAGCAGATGGCGCCTCAAAATTAGAAAAGCCGAATTCGCGTAACGGAAAGTGAAAAAAAAAACATAGAAATATACTTAAAACACATGAGAGCAGCACTTGACGTAATGAGATAGACAAATATAAGCATCGCAAGGATCTTAATCATTTATAATTGAAATATTCCTGTATATACTTTGGTGTACTTATAAATTTGTGGGTACGATCACAAATCTAGTTTTAACATATAATTATGTATATATATTTGCTTGTCTAATATTTATTATTAATATAGGAGAACATAAAAGTTATTATTGTTTGCAATTCGGTTAGCAAATATTCATGAATCCCAACGCAGCACACATGATAGACCTAAAGTTTAAACATATGAACTTGTGTAATGAGCTAATATTCTAGTCCAAAATCCTAAAGATATATTTATAAATTAAAAAGTACCAATATTTTAAAACGACAACACTTTCTCTAGTCTAAACGTGTAAATGATAGGTTGAATTTTAAGGATACCATAATTTATTAAGTGCATGAAGGATATCTTAAACGTTTTTATATAGTATACATAAACCTTACTTTAGATTGGTAATTTTTAAGGAGCGTACCTCAAAAGGAAAAAAGGAACAATCTATCTGTCAACACCTTTTTTTCTCAGGCAGACGTGGAAATATCAAGTGGAAATTAATATCAAATACTCAGGTCTACGGTCCTTAATAGTTGTAAAAAAGTAAATGTAATAAAAAAACCCTAAAAGTACTTTTAAATAAATAAAAACCTACAGGACACTTCCCGTTGATCTAGAATCATGAAATTTAAGTAAAGGAAAGAATCCTAGAAGCGTTAATTTATAGTTCACCACATTAATAAATACTTATTATTTAAATATGCAACTGTGAAGTATATAGTAGGCAAAATATTTTCGTTCCGGCGACTTATGGTACAGGTGTTCAGTGGTAGATTTTAAAGTTTCAACAAACATAGTTTCTGAACGCAACACATAAGAGGGGTGCGAGGGGCTTCGTTAGAAGCGCAAGCGGTGCGGATGTTTTAGTAGTCATGAAACAGTGGAGTGGAGAGCACCGCGCTTTTGCCGTCGAGGCGTACATTTCGAGTGGATTTTCGCTATCTGTAGCACACCGTCGATTTAATAATCGTTACAGCATTCGTCGATTACGTGATGGACCATCAGTCAACCTCATTCAGTCATGGGTAGCACGGTTCAGAGCTACAGGATCAACATTAAATAGGCCCAGGCCAGGACCTACACCATTGGTAGCCACAGATGAAAATTTTGAGCGTGTTATGGTTTCTTTCGTTGAAAATCCCCGTTTATCACTGCGTACACGTTCATCGATATTGGGAATTACGAAATCAACTTTACAGCTAATAATGCAAAAAAAGCTCAAGTTCCATCCATATCAAATTCAAATTGTTCGAAATTTACACGATTCTGACTTTGAATTAAGAAAAACTTGCGCGGAGGTGATGTTGAGATTTCGTACTGCTGTTTTTGAAAACATGCGTGCTAGACTCGCAGAGTGTGTCATACTCGATGGCCGCCATTTGGAAAACGTGGTTTTAAAAAAATGAAGTCCGCATTTGTTGTTATAAAGTTAAAATAAACCTACTTTGTATTAGAGGTATAGTTTTTTTTTACAATTTTTCAAATATTGAAATCTGCCACTGGACAGCCTGTATATATCTTTTCACTAGCAAAGAAATAAAAACAGGTATGATACTACCCGTTGAATTAGAAACATGAAATTGGGCGAGAAAACTCTCCCAGCGTAAATTAAGGACAAAATCCCAAATTGACAGGTTTTATTTACTTACAGGTATAGAATAGAATTTAAAATTTTGTTACTGATTGAATTCAGAGATAAACAACATGACACACGAGCGTATTCAAAGTATATGCATGAAGTCAAAAATAAATGAAGTCAACACGTAAGTAAATAATAGAAAAACAAACGCTACAACGCTCGAACGGATTTGACAACTTTCTGATTTACTCACAATTGTGCACAAAAATAAATGTAAGTATCAAACTTGTGAAAACAGTCATGGAGTTAAAATGTTATAAAATTAAATATATTTTGAAATGTCAACTTCACCATCTAAAAGTACAAACATATGACCAAATTTCTTCCTACTAACGGCTCCATTCCCTTGACCTGACTTGATTCTGCCTTGACTCTGAACTTGACGGCGCGCACTCCAAACGCTTATATTAAAGTTTCACTATCGCCATATTTTTCATTGTTGTGATTAACCGCGACTTTTGTTTAAAATATTGTGGACGACTCTAATTGTTTTGATCATATTAATAAGCGATAGATATTTATAATTTTTGTAATTGTTTTTAAAAATTATTTTGTTTTATTTTTATTGTAATTTTAATTCTTCCTAACATTTTTGATATTTTAAAATATTTGATATGCGCGTTTACGAAGATAGTTTCTTGTTTTTATTATGATCACTAATTTTTATGTTTTATTTTTTGCTCTTTTTTGATGTTCAAATGTTTAACTGGTTACTTTTTTAACGTTTAATAAAATTATGTTGATAATATTTTATAATTGGATTAATTAACAATTATATAATTTCTAGTATTTATGTAAGGTGGACAGATAATTTTAATAAGACCCAATAGGTAGTACAGTAGTACATTATGTGTTACATCATATGCTTAGATCATCTTGAGGCTTTTGACAAGATGCAGTATGGAAGGTGGTTTGTTTCCACGATATATTGTTATTACAAAATTTGTACTCTGTGTATATCAATGCCCAGGATTATGACATATGTGTCATTATTTTTTTTATTTTACTATAATTGACACCAAATAAGGGATTATAAATTTAATTTACACTTATACCTGCAATTTAAACTATTTAGCAGAATATATTAAATGTGCTGATTTATTTTCACCATGACAATGAATGATATTAATTTATGGTAGTTTCTAAACTATAATGGGACTGAATCGAAAAAACAGTAGCGAAGTATTTTATAACGATAATAAAAATATGGTATTATGAAAATCTATCTTTGTAACTTTTATCGATTAATTTATTAAAAGCATCGGTGCAAAATATTGAGACCAACATAAGTTTACAAATTAGTGCATCACGTGAAGATTACTTAGATTTAAATTATTTTGTTATTACTGTTAAATAGGGCACGAGTACTGTATTCTAATACTAAAGTTTATATAATGCAATAAAACAAGATATGCGATTCATACTTTTGGTAATCGGATAAATTTGTGAGTATATATTTCCTAATATGATTTGTACACATTTCACAATTTATTTTAAAAGAAAAAGTAGATATCTCCCCAGGATATAGATTCAAGAAAGTGTAAATGTTTTTCGCAATATAATGTGAATATAAGAGTTTTAGCAACCCCTATATATAGATTAAAATGGAACATAATTGTCTTATTATTAAAACTGTTTACAAAGTTCGGAAAGAAATGTAATAATGCTATAAGCCGAATTTCCCAGAACTAGTTAAATTCACATGTATGAGAAATTGAATTTCATTTTCCATAATCGTAAATTTGCATTCAGTGTACAAACCATAGATTTATAATATTAAGACGCATATGGCATGTAAATATTTGGACAATATCTAGCTAAAATCATAATGACTGACTTACTTTCATTTCTTCCTTTCTTCATTACTTGTAATGGTTCGAGGGAGATCACAATTGTTTCATGTTTTCTCAACTCTAAACACCTTATTTTTACGTGTGGCCAGAATTCCATATTGACAAGCTAAAATGTCAACTTTTTGGAATTTTATATTTTATTTGTAATCTCAACATTTACGTAAATTATTTATTCAAGAGTTTTCCTTAAATGTGGTATAGTTTACAAATGTTATAGCTCTTCCTATAGAAAATTGTCACTTATTACGTTATAAATGTATGTACCATATGACGTTTATTGTTCCAGTTTAAAATTTTTTCATGATTTATTGTGAAAAATTTGTCGCAGTTTTTAAGCATTTTACGTTTAAAACTTTATCTAATTATCAATATATTCCCGAGTGGTAACTACATTTGGAATTTTTCATCGCAATAAGGTGACAAACGTTTGAGTGAATTTTTACGATAAAAATGAAATTATTTATTCCATACTTTTGATTGCAATTCAATATAACATGGAATAATCGGCTTTTTATTGTATTCAAAAGAAATTTATATAATTTAATGAATGTTCCATAAAAATAAACAAATTTCTGATAATGAAAAATTTCACGAATGTGCTACTATCGGAGCGTCATGTAAATTTATATGAATTATCCGTTTATTTTACTTTTTAAGAATATAATTATTTTTTAAACGTTAACCAAACGTTCTGAGATTGAATTTGGGTTTTAAGATATTTAAAGTTGTTTCGTTTATATTACATTTCAGTCTTTCCGTTTTTATAATTATTTTCTTTCGTTACCTACTCGCTTAACACAAGCAAACTTATTACATTTTAGGGCCATTTTTAAGTTAAATTTCAAGCATATGAGGATTAAAGATTAATTAAAGCTTTATATTAATGATACAAGAGTATAATATGAATTATGTGCGATCTCATTTAAGATCTAAGCATCA
The DNA here is from genome assembly GCA_039881145.1 of Druceiella hillmani. Taxonomy (NCBI): domain Eukaryota; kingdom Metazoa; phylum Arthropoda; class Insecta; order Lepidoptera; family Hepialidae; genus Druceiella; species Druceiella hillmani. Next base: position 15,273,418 of record JAYKKI010000045.1, read on the forward strand.
ATTTTGTTCTAATAACTAAATTTATTATAAAATTTTGAAGCAATTTTAAATAAATGTTAATAAATAATGGCATAATGAAGTATAAACAAATTCTTTTAATTGTAAATAATACTTCCTTTTCCCACAGAAACTTTCATTTTTGTTATAGAAAAGAGGTAAAATAAAATTGAAGTGCCTTTCTGCAGTTTTGAAATATTTGAATTAGAATCGCATATGCAATTATTAACAGAAAAGACAAAGCACAAAATATTACTTGTGAAAAAAATATCAATAATTGACGTAGAGAATGGAACACGGTACCTACCAACGCCCCTGTTGGTATCATGTGATTAGGATGACAATTTGGATGATATATTTTTAGATTCACTTAAAAGTTTCGATGAGTTTAAACAATGATTACGTTTAAATGTCTATACATTAATATTTAATTAAATACGTGTGGCCACTGCATTAGGCCATGCCCCTAGTCATCAGACTTCACCTTTTGGTTACAATTTTCAAGTTGTTATGCCATTTGCTTCTAATATTTTAAGTCTGTGGGTCAAAATAAAATCGAAACCCTTTATTGTAAAGGAAGTACAACATATACATCGGCAGATATAAAGGAAGGAGTCGTAAACACATTTTGTGAATAATGAATTTCTACAAAATTAACGCCAAATATATTCAACATTTTTTCATCTAACCCTGAACATACCAACAATGCAAACTCTTCTCTTTTTGCTGTCACGATTTATGATTTGAGCTCATTTTATCTCTGTATATAAGTAAATATATCTTTATTATGGGAGATTATGTATAAATATAGTTTTATTTCTTGTTATTTATTATAGTGTTTTTATTAAAAATTCCTTCCAATATAAGAAGAAATCAGCATGAATTTGCGGAAAAATTTAAGAATGACCAAAAAATAAATCTTACATAGGTTTTCATAGATTTCCTGTTCTTTACTTTTATCTTAACGCCTATATATCTGTACGCCGTTCTATATAGTGCAAAATCTGAAAAACATTGATATAGAGGTAAAATTATCGATTACGATTTAGAAAAATTTCTTAATATTCTTTTGGTGGAAACGATGGATGAAAGTAAGTATTGATATATATATATATATATATATATACACACACATATATATATATATATATATATATATATATATATATATATATATATATATATATGCTTTTTTGTCGAATAAATCAATTTCGTCCACACGGCAAGCAATAACTAAAAGGCGTATTTGACAAATTAAACTTTTGTGAATGTTCCTGTATCCTTTTAAATAAAAATAAACGGCTGAAGTAGAACCGTTAATCATATAATAATAAACGATATAAGCTGTTGAACCATGGAGTAAATTCAAGAGCGATTTCCGTGCCGGAATGGTTGTAAAATGTTTTTTTTGATTTAATTATTTAAAAAAAGTAAACTTTAGTAAACTTTCTCGCGGTAGGAAAAGTTCGTACATTGAGGATGAACTTTTGGCGAGAAAGTGAAATACTAAGATCATTTCTTGATCTACAAGAGTAGGATGAATCATTTTTATTCGGTGGATAAAACAAGGATGAAATAGAAAAGTGAAGAGATACGTGGCGACAATAGCAAAGTTAGGGGTCATGCAATGGCAAAGTTAAATGGTGGAGCAGGTAAAGAACTTTGGCTGGGACTAAGATGGACGTGGAGAAGGTAAAAGAAAAGAGAGGAAAGAAGAGCGATTGAGAAGTTATGGAGATAATGAGAAAGGAAAATCGGGTGGGATGAAGTTGGGAAAACTTGTTTTTTGATGACTGGGAGAATGGGGAAAAGTATTATGAGGCTAATAAGCGAAACAAAGATAGCGATCATCAAAAAGTCGGGGGAGCGTTAGGAAGAGGAAGAAAGCAATAAGAGAGAAAGGGGAGCGGCAAAAGGCAGACAAATGGAAAGAACGCCAATGGCACACAGTGACGAGGCGTCATCTTTCTATAATTATACTTTTTTTTCAGTTTTATTTTTATTATATATATTTTTGGCCTGAAAAGTACGCGTAGAAGATTATTTATGTCAATTATAAATCAGAAAATTGAAATGGTTTCTTCATAAAATTTTCTTTAATTTTCCCTTACTTATGAATTTTTCTAATAAATTACAAATTACATAATTGTCGGCTATAATTCACGTATTTATTGATATTTAAAACCATACAGGGACGTTTACAGAAGTCGACTTTCGTTATGTACGTCTTTTACGTATTACCTTTAGTTGAATGACATTGGTTTTCCTAGATAAAAGATACGTGCTTCTTCATAAATATTTTCGTTACTTTTCCTTTTCTGACCTAGTGAATATGAAGTAAATATTTTTTAAAACCTTACCTGCAATCATCTCTATGCTAGTGTATTCACGTAACATGTTTCGGATATTAAAAATTATAAAGCCACATTAATCATAAATGCGAAATGGAGAAAAATATAGATAAAGGCTTATTTTTCGCTGATATTATGTTAATTGAAAAATATAGTTAATCGAAAAAGCTTATTTTTTGCTCGTTCCTAACTTTTCCATAAACTTTTGGTTGGAACTCACTTTTACATTGAAGGAAAATTTCGAAAAAAGTTATTACGGATGAAAAGAAATGAAGAAGTGTCTCATAAACAAGATCTCGTGAAGTCTTTACTTAGAAAAAATGGTTATGTATTAGGACCAAAGTTATGGAAAATATTAGACAATCAAATTTGTTGTATTATGAACATATTTAGGGTTTTATGACCATTCCGATCTGCCGATGGAAAGCGTACATTTCCTTTACGAGGAAATATTTTGCAGCATAATGAACATAAATTTACGAGTATTAAAATGAATGAAATGTTAATTAAAATTAATCATCATATTATTTATAATTAATTATAACGGTAACCAATTATTGAAAATTATTCTTGTAAGCTTGTGTGTTAGCATTATTTTATCCAGACCTCATAAACACTTTTGAAAGTATTACAGTTATCTACTCTTTATATAATATATGGATATGCGAATTATAAATACAACCTTTAATTTATCCACATAAAACTTAAAAGAGATAAAATGAATACAAAACATTTTCGAAAATATAGTTCCAGGAAATGTAAACAGACTAGACATAGAAATCGACCTTTTTTTTTTAATTCTATCTGTTAATCTTTCCCTTTGTTTGTACTGGCATCAGATGTCAAATGAAGAATTTATTTTAATTATGTTCTTATTTTTAAAAATAGTATGCTTTTGGAATAAAAATTATATAAGTAGCATCTGCAAAGAAAAAATTAAATAACCATGTCCATTTTAGTGCATGCTTGTACACATATTAAATACTTTCAAAAAAGACGGTATCGTCTTGGGAAATTTAACTTGTTTGCAATATTTGAATAGTTAACAGAGACCAGAAAATAATTATGCGGTGCTGATCTTGGATGTTAAAAGAATAAAAATGAAACGCCTTATGCACAGACAAATCGAAACTTACGGTTTCGATACCCCTAATAGTTTTGTTCAAATCGCCAATAATACAAATAAGAAATATTGTATTTTATATAAAAAATCGTAAGTCAAAATACATTTAGTTTTGGAATGCGATTTCCGTAGAAATATGAAATCGTTGAACCAGTAAAATTAAACATTACAGTTTTATCCCGTCAAAATTCAGATCGTTTTTTATCTGAACACAGGTGTAATTTATAAATTTTTGAATATCGAACAGCCGACAGGGTCGCGAAAAACATAACAGAATTGGTTAAGAGCGAACGTTATTACAGATGAACGAATTAAGAAAACACAGAACGAACGTCACTGACAATTAACACTTTAATTTTAATTCCTTTAGATCAGGTTTAATAGGTGATGGATATTTACTATTCATGTGTTTTTTTTAATTATTATATATTTAGTTGCCTTTTTATTGCAACTTTAATTCCTATTATTATATTTGATACATTAAAAATATATTATACGCGCCTTTACGTCAATAGGTCTCTTGTTTTGATTGCAATTTCAATGATTTTTTTACATTTTTTGAACTTTCTTTATAGTCAACCCCTGAATTAGAAAAAAATACCATTTTCTGTTAAAATTACACTGCACTACTAAAACTTCTGATATTTATGATCATCGGATAGAAAGCTGAGATAAGACACAATAGGTAATTATGTATTTTATCATGTGCTTTGATCATCTCGTGTGTTTTGACAGGACGCAGTATGGAAGATGGTTGATTTCTACTCTACCAATATTACTATGTTTGTTCTATTTATCTTTTATTGATATGTAAATTTATACATGAATTCAGTTATCATCGTTTCGTTTATTTTACAAGGTTATTAATGAGGTTTAGTTTCACTTGTAGCTACAGTTCCAAGTACTTTTAAATATGGTAATTTGTTTTACCATCGAAACGGCCTTAATTGATAGTGATATGTAAACTTAAATGGGACTATGGAAAATTATAATACAGATAGTAAAATCATATTTTTAAGTAAAAATTTTGTTTTAAGACTTTGGAAAAAAACTTTGCAATTATTCAACCTGAAAGTAATCTACATATGTTTTATTATCTAAGTATCGGATGTTTGCTAAATTATATAAGTATCGGTATAAGTTTCGGTGACACTTATATAATAAAATTATATGAGTTTTATTATATAAGTATCGGGTGTATTTCTTCCACAATTTTATGTAAATGTCTAAATATTAAAATTTTGCAAAAACTGAATTTATTCTTTAACCCCGTACTAATCAATTCCATTTTAAATAACATTATTTTGCGGATAAACCAATATAATTATGTAAAAGAGGTCGATCACAAACAAACATGAGGATAGGTGATGGCCTTGATTAAATTTGGATGTATTTTACGAAGTGACATCAACAATTAGTCCCACTCATGAAATTCGGTCATTTGAGAATTTAGCTGTTTATCAAATAATACTTAGATGAAAATAATTTTATTTAATTTATTTTATGGGTCAATAGTTCTTTTAGTTATAAAAAGTTTTCACATAGTTTTTGGTTAGTATAATTCATATATTCAGTTTCAAAAGTTTATTTTGTTCATTATATATTTATTTTTATCACTATTATCCTTTTCATAGAGTATCGAAATAGACTATTTTCATTACAAAACTTCGTATTCATTTTCTTCTGATATATCGAATTCTCGTCAAACTGAGGATATCTCCGTTAATTTGAGATTTCTTTCGTTGATTTCTTTCACAATTTTATGTAAATGTCTAAATATTTCACGTACAATATTTTACGTAAATTTTTATCCAGTACATCTATCACAGTTAGTGTGAGGAAGCTAAGAATGAGTGATTAAATTTTTGATTGAAGGGTATTAAATGTAAATAAGAAGAAATTGCCTTTCCATTTTTATTAGAGCCCTTGACAGATAGGCTGTCGGACAAGTAATATCGAACACAATACCATAGTAAAATAAACCGCCAAACAATGTATGTACTTGCCATTTATTTCTCATTTCAATATTTGGGTATATCTTATATAGTGCGCATCTAATATAAGCGTTTATGTAATTTATTGAATGAGTTCTTCTTAAAGGTTGGCTTCACGACAATAAATATTTCAATAAAGTCTACTAACATACCAAGTTTTGAATCATTTTTTGCAGACGTTTTGTTTTTGTCTACGTAGTATTTATGTACTAGTCTAGCTACTAAATCATTATAAAGAGGAGATATGTATTGTCTATCCACGAAAACTTTAAATATTATTTCCCAAAAGTATTATTATTTTAATAGCGCCATCTAAAATCTGCTTAACTAACAATAATTAATTAAATATTGTAAACAGATCCATCTGTTGACAATTTGTTTACATGACATGAATTGCCATTTGGGTACTTGCGAGTTATTCGCACGGGACAAATAGCAAATTTATAATGAATGATATTTCGTTATTTTCGTTTACTAAAATGTAAAACAATCATCTCTTTTACACTTTACGGGTTGATTCATCATGAAAATTAAATCTATGCCTTGTTCTTTAATTTTCCGTGATTTCTCAACAATTTGATATTCAACATAAATGTAATAGAAATAAACTATGCTGTCATAATGAAGGTGAATGAAATATTTCGCTTAGTATTTTCATTTGTCTGATGTGTGGCAAAATACGGTCAACATTAGATGTTATTGGTTAATTTCTTAGTTTATAATGCCATACATATACATATACATATACATATATATATATATATATATATATATATATATATATATATATATATATATTTGATTTTGATCTTATTTATTAACCACGGACATTTTTTATTTAATTTCTGTTTTCTGATGTGTTATGTGATTCTTGCGAATTATGTATTTCTAAACTAGAATTTGATTCCATTCTGGAGTTTTAGTAGCAACTATTATCATAATCACACAATTATTAGGTTAATTAACGCATTTCCTCTTATTAACAAGAGTTACGGTCACTTCAGTACTTCAAACCTAAGAAGATAGGTAGTAATATATTAGACTCAGTGTCGACAACAAAATTTTTGTTTCGAAGAAAGTCCAGACTCTGAACAAATCAAGTGCCAAAATATTCGAAATACAAACCATCTGGCCCAATCAAAGGAAGAAATTAAGATATATTAAATTTATTATAGCGTTAATAAAGAGGTATAGAATGAAGCGGAGTACTCCTATCTTCTATTGCGATAACGTGCAGTATACGTGTACATTTGCTTCATATATTTTAATGTTAATAGTGGAAGTCAGACATATAATTTGTTTTACGTATATACGTTGAAATAAGTTACAATTCAGGTATATTTAAGAGTATATAAAATAAAATCCGTTTCTATAATTATTCAAGAATTTAGCCACTAACTCCTGCATATCTCAGCGTCCTTATCTACGAAGAGCGTTTTTTCGAATGCCAGCATTCAGCGCCATATATGAATGCAGGGTGGGCCATGGTTTTAAATGGCTCTCATTTTATTGGTTGTGTTGATGAAATATAGATAATCTTAGATAATTGGGACGACCGACTTCCCCCAGCTTTGTCATTCTTTAGCTTCGAAAGGCCTGTTGTTCTTTTGGTTTGAACTCCAGTAGCAGCACAGCCATTTATTCAGCCTAGATTCGAGAAGAGATTTGTTATATTGTTTGTAAGTGAAAAATTTCATTTTCTTTTATGAAGAATTACTATTACTTCTTAAATAAAGATTACTTCTCTTGAACATATTTTTAAGTGAAAAAATATGTTTTGGTATTTTATTTTAAAATTAACAGTAGAAAAACATAAGAGTAAAATTTAATTAAAATATTAAATAACTATTCGGGCAACAATGTTGTCAAAATAGTTGAATTAGGTTTTCAGCATTGTACTTTATAACTTATTGCAATTTTGTAAATTTAGTAAAGTGAGACAAAGAGATATTTCATCTCCGAAGCTGTTTATAAGGGCTTTGGAATATATCTTCAAGGTTTTAAATTGTGTAACGGACAAGAACATCAAAATAAATGGGAAGAACATTTCACAAGTGAAATTCTCTTTGGATTGGAATTGGATTTTGGATTGGATTCTCTTTCTTTTAAAGTAAAGAGCCTTGGCATGAATTTAAAACTAAAATCAAGTTCAATTTCCACATAATACCAGACCAGTAAATGTAGGTAATGCCGATATTAAATTTGTTTAAGTGTATGCCTAATTGTGTTTCAGTTGAGTAGAAACAACTTCAACAATAATGCTTCGGGAAGAAATCTATTGACCTAGATAGCATAAGAGAAATTTCATGAAATTTACACGTCGCCGATTTCATAGTCATTAAATAGAAATATGTATAATTAGTGCCTTCTACCCATAAGGTTCTACCAAAAAGGTATACGTTCATAGTTGAATTAATCTAGATATAATCGCTTAGCAAGAAATGGAAAGAGCTGCTGGGAGTATTTCTGAAGGACATAATGCGAAATGAGGTAGTCCGATGGAGAAACAAAGCAGCCGACACAGTTCTAAATATTAGCATACTGAATTGGCAATGGGCAAGTCATATTTGCTGCAGAACCAATAACTAATGGAGTAGACGAATTCTCAAGCATATACAAGAAACCATGAAGAACAGCATGAAAAGCTGCCTAGCCATGTGACTAGACTAATGAAGTTATGATGAAACGAATGAAAATTATTATTGTAAATTAAGAATTAATGATTTTTCTACAATACAAAACATGACCTAGTCTTAGAGTCATTAGAATATAAATTTTATAAGTCGGTAGATTTAATAAATTTGCGTTTATCGAATAAAATCGTATTCAGGAAAAAAAGTAAAATTACTTATTATCCTATATACTGGTATTTTCAAAACATCTTTTCTATCTTGTTAACTGTATTTGGCTACTTGTAGATAATAACTTCTATTTAATCAATATAGATTCTAATCAATATAGATATATTAGTAGTACTTTTGTATTATTTCTTTAGCGTTTCCAGAGCGAGGAAAAACAAAAACTTACCCAATAATCGAATTCGACGCATAAGTCAGTGACCCTCATCAATTCTGTACAGAAGCCAGCAGACATCAAATTCAAATTCTATATAAATAAACGGGCAGACGACTGAGGATGTTAATTGAATATTCATTCACAATATTTCGCGTGTCTCTCATCATACTCTGCTCGACAACGGTATTGATGTTACTGTGGAGTACTAAATGATTTACTATATATTTATCTGGTATCAATGAACAGCTTTATGTCGTCAGCCAATGACATTTAATATTTTCAACTTGGCTCTGTACCTATTTGGTCATTTTTAAGTTGTGCTACTAGAGTTGTACTACTTTTAATTCAATTCTCTCTCTGGTGTTATAAATATATAAGATTATAAATTATTTAAAAATATCTCACAATGAGGAATATGTATTTTAAGTAAATTAAGTAAATAGGGTATTTGTTTACGCCTTAATTACTTGTTTTTATTAAAATATTGTCAAAGAAAAGGGGAATCAAAATCAGTAGCGGAGAAATATTAAAATTTCTTGGAAAATATGTAGGTTACGAGGTTCTAAAGTTAATGGTAGTTAGATTGAAATGTTATAAATATTTTTCTGTCTCATTTACTCTCATAAAATAGCAAGCATTAGTAAAAATGACATCACACCCTTCTTTCCTACTATTGGGTATAAACCTTCAAAATACGGTTAGTTTTTATGATTTGCAAAAAAAATTCATTCTCTTCAATATGCTATTTGAAATTACAATTTATGTAATTATAATAAAAATTAGCCGATCAATGTTTAAAATACCGAGGTTTTTGATAGATATAGTTTTTACATTAGAGAATAGTTTGACTAGAATAAATAAATATATTTGTGTAAAGTTTCACAATACTTAAACGATTGAGTCCTGAAATGTTACAAGAAGTTCGAAAAAAAAATTATGATATTGTATTTCCATAGAAATAGCATATGAATATGTAATAAAGAGAGCTAAAGCAATGCATATAAAAACATATAAATTCTGAAAAATTCACCTTCGATTGGATACACCTTTTGGGCAAAATTATCTAAATAGAGGGACACTACTTAACTTTTTCTATATAAAGGAAACATTAGAAAAGAGATATCTTGTGTTTCAGCAATGATGATAATAAATAATTTACTATAGGTAAAGTAGGCAGAATTTATCTTCATTAAATAAAGATATTGCCTTAGAAATATTGTGACTAGGAAAAGAATAAATTTCACTAAATCTCATAATGAAAATTCAAAATATCCCTCTAGGAGCATTTTGTAACGGAGCACTGGAAATATGATAAATGTTTTAGTTATAACAGTACGATATCTAAATTTATCAACTTATTTTGGTCTATTTTTCATTTTTCCAAATGCATATAGTGCTAAAATATAAAGAAATAAAATTATGGATATGGTTACGATAAATTTTCTTCGGCAATATAAATTACTTTGTCAGGTATGATTTTAATTTTTTCAACTTAAGCACGAAAAAAATCATCTCAGAAAACCTTGCAAATCAAGAGTAAAAGAAACTATGAATACAATATTTCAAATATAAATGAAATATTACCTGAAAATGTGACAAAAAATAAATATAAATACATTTTCTTTGGCTGTTAAGGATATATGTGATGTATGTATGAATATATATATATATATATATATATATATATATATATATATATATATATATATATATATACATATATATATATATATATATATACACATATATATATATATATATATATATATATATATATATATACGCACACACAATTAACTTCTGGTTTTGGCCGCTTTGTATGAGGTAATTATTATTTTGGGTATAATCGGCCAAACCTGTCTTAACATTTTTTGTAATGTCTGGACTAAAACGCCGCGTAATAATTAGTCCATGAATTTGGCGTATTAAATGGGCCGAATTCCTTTACTTTCAATGATTAAATTAATAGCCTATCTTTTCATTTTGTATACATATTATCCATAGTTTAAATATGAAACCTAGACAAATGAAAAAATATACAGACGTTCCAATTTCAGAAGAAATATATCATGATGGTAAGAACCGAAGGGAGCGGATATACGCACGTACTTCTTGTGCAGATAGTTTTTTCTAAGCAAACGCATGTCACATCTAGCTGCATATTAACATCAGCCCAGTTGAGACACGATGCTTATCCTGAATAAAATTAATTTTTGTTAGAAAATGGTTGCATGTGACGTCAGAAAGTGCAAAAATAGAGCCGTTTTCCACTGTATTTTGCCCTGTCCTGTAAAACTTAAATACAATGTCACTTTTCATAAACAAGTCCATTCTAATTCAATTTTTGTATCATATATTATTTGTAAATAATTGAATACTATTTCAAATGATTAAAATTTTAAGTGATGTACCTTACATGGATAATTTTGAAATAAAATATGATGTAGTTTAGTATTTAATATTGAATATTTCTATAATAATAATTAATTATTATAATAATTTCTTAGGAATTATCATATGGCGGTTGAAAATTTTGATGCAGTTCATTCTAATTATAGAATATTTTTTGTAGGTATTAATTGAAATGCTGAAACCACCCAGTTCAACTCCGTAGCATAATATTTCGTCTAGAAATATAATTATTATATAATATTGAATTAATTTTCAATGGGAACATTACTTTCTACCTATTTCTCTATTTACTAGCATAATTTGCAATAAGCTAATATTAATCGGAAATGAACAAAATATTGCCTAATATACCGTAATATTATTGCTTTTATTTTTATTACTTTCTGTTTTTACTGCAGTGGTATTAAATTTTTTTTCTACCATCCAAAATATATTGATATTTATAATTTACATTCTAACGTGATATTTTGTTAATAATTTTGTTTGCATGATTGCTATAATAGTTTATCATCAATAGTATTATCATCAGTATATTTTTTAATTTTTATTTTTATTTAAAGGTTTACAAAAGAAAAGTTTCTTAAAGAAATAAATATTATAAGACAACATATAACTGGGTATTAACAAGAAACATCACCGTATACTTGAAAAGTATAAAGTTATTAGTTAAACACGATATGGAACACAATTATTCAGTTGCAACTTTTGCAATACAATATCGTTTCCGAACCTAAAAGTAATTGGCCAAATACTGCTACTGCTGAAGATTTTTGGATCCGGCGCCAACTTAACGCTTTTCTTCTCTCTCAAGTTTCTACGCTATCATACACTTATTCATTTTCAGAAATAATACTGTTCCGTAAAAGTTTCAACTGAGCACAATTTATATTTTATAATTTTGATTGTGCTTCTTATTCGATGGTTATTAAAATTTGGTTCTTATTTCATTTTCTTTACAAAATGTTTGATTTTTTTTCATCTTTGGTACCTATGATATCCAATGTTACTAAGAATGTCACTAACCAATGATAAATATGGTAAAAAATATCTCTTTTATTGAAATTGTCAAAAATGTTTGCAGCAGTTGAACGTAAATACATTCATATATATTTAAATACGTACATAAATGTAACTCATAAATGTACACAAATGTAAATACACAACCATACATACATACGGATATACAAATCATATCTCCTCTTTTGGCCTCAACGTAGCGAATACTTAAAGCATTTATACAACTTTCTGGATTATATATCTGCTTATTAATATCCTCGTTTTCTACGCTTTTTATATTTTGTATGTATATCATATAACTATATGTACTTTCTTACCTACCTACATATATATATATATATATATATATATATATATATATATATATATATATATATATTGTGCACTTGTTTCTATATCTACTTACTTAATTATCTACCTACAAACCAGTACCTTAGTTCATTCATGCCTTTGTAGTCGTCAATACAAGTGAAACGACTTCATTTTACAACCTGCCAGCTACATATCTGATAATATTTTGATAAAGGCTAGATTTAGCCCCATTAGTCTTTTTACAATTTTATAGCCTTCATTACTAAATTATCATTAGACATTTATCAAACAAACTCGATCACGGCAAGTTTGCTGTAAATATTTCAAGAAATCATCAACCATAATTTTTTTCAAGAAATCATCAATATCAATTTTCATCATCAGATTCTAACCAATATTTATAATATTACACAAAAAAATCATCCAAATGTTTTGGTTATTGCTAGAAATAGAATATATATACAAACCAGGCCGTAATTATGTAGCATCAGCTAAGGAATTGAAATCCTAAGTATATTGATAGGGGCGCTATCTAAAACCCACGATACTAATTTCGAAACAGCAGGTTCACTAGTCTTATGATTTAAGCAGGCATTAACCCTGTAGCATTAAAAATGAGAACATAAAGTTCAATGACAATGACATGCATAGAATCAACGGTACTAACTCAAAAATAGTAGATCCTTAAGTATCACCATCAAGGTACACAGAATACTCAAAGCGTCAAAGTTGAGGAACTGGAAGTTTAGAGGTAGATATTTTGTTCGATACTTAAAATACTAATTTAAAAAGAGCAGATCTTTAAATCGCAAGATTTAATCTTGGTTTAGGCAAGCAGTAAAATATGCAAAATAAGGATTAAAGAGTTGCACTCAAGTCTACCAGCTTAGACGCACAGTATACTTACAGCATCGGGACTCACGAGTTGAACACAGAAGTTTGGTGACTGAGTATCTGATTAAGATCCGTCATCCCGATTTAAACACATCAGACCTTCAAGTATCACAGTATAGATAGGCAGTACAATTACAGTGTTGTAAAAAAGTACAGAATTCGGAATTCAATAACAAAGCATCTGCTTTAAACACACAATACTCATTTGAAAACAGCAGACTTGCAAGTTGTACTGTTTTGGCAGGCAGTACTCCTGCAAATTCACGACTGACAAGTTGGAACTCGGAATTTAATGACACAGTTTCTGCTTGAGACCCACGATACAATTTTAAACACAGCAGATCATCAAGCTTCACAGTTTAGGGGGGCAATACCCTTGCAGCATAAGGACAGAAGAGTCGGAACACGGTGCATAATCACAGAGTCTATGTTCGAGAAACATAATTCTAATTTAAAACAGTAGGTCTGCATAAGGATTGATGGATGAAATGTTGAAAATGTATTATGTGTGCACGTATATTACCCCAATGTACAGTACCCGTATATAAACTCCGCCTACCTGTTTACCCTAGTAGTGCTATGTCATAACAAGTCAAACGAGTCTAAAAAATAAACTCTGATTTGGCTAAAGATCAAGTTATATAGCTCTTAATATTGTCTTATTAGATTATCATGAAACCTAGATGACCGAAATTTAATTATGTTACTTGCGCTATTCAATGTTGATTTCCATGGTTACGTTCTTACCAAATTGTTAAATACCCATTCTGTCAGTATACACTAACAAATACAAAAAGCTTCGTCCAAATTGATTAGATCCATGCTATCCAAAACTTGATTACGGTACATGTGTTGTTCCGTTTTGGTTAAATTTATGTTTCATCTTCAATTTTTTTAGTCAAATTCTAATCAAAATTAAGATAATTTAGGAGTATATATGTACTAGAAGTATTCTCTTCCAAATGAAAAAAATCGTCAAATTGCTTGAGAGATACTAGACCAGTGTCGAAGCCTTCAAAAAAGGTAAAAAGTACAAAAAAATCGTAGTAGAATGAAACCTATTGGAACATTTTGAGAATATTACAAAAATGAAAGGAAAAATAAATTACGGTCGATTCGAGGTCGGGAAGTGGGAGAGGGTGGGTTTTTAAGGGTTAAAATCGGTTTATCTCGATTTCCGGCAAAACTACAAGTCTTATGGAAAAAAGTTAAATAGAAAAGTTGTAGGTAATAAAAAGATCTACAACTTTTGTATTTACACTTCTTTCTCATAACCTCAAAATTCACATGAAAAACTCAAAAAACCACGTTTTTGGTTTTTTATTTTTATCTTTTACGAAAATATTTTTTTTTCATGAAATTTGGTGAGAACTTACCTTTGTATATACCAAACACACAAGAATTTTTTGGATTTGAAAAATTAATTTTTTCTCCTTATTTTTATTCAATACCGAAAAAGCACCCTAATTTTCAATCAAAAATTCACGCGTCAAAATATTAGCTTTTTTAAAAAAGTTGGTGGGCTTTTATTCGTTGGAATCTCTACTTTCTGATAGTGTAATCAAAAATATACGTCACTATGGAAAATATTTTCAAAAAATTTAAAAAACGAAAAAAACTCGAATCGAAAAATTATTTTTCTATCATTATGTACAAATTTGAGCTATTTATTAATATTAACGCTGTAATTACTCATTTAACGTATGATTCTAAGTTACATTGATGAACAAACAAATTTTCAATCCATCAAACATTAAGATTGCAAAATAAAACATGGAAAAATGGTTGTTAAAAATATTCAAGATAGGATTTAAAGGGAATTTTATCTAAAAAATGAGGATGTTACAATTTTTTTTCAGTAAAAAAGCTGGTTTATTACAGTTTTATTATATTTTTGTCATAAAAAAAATCTCATACTATGTAAATGTTTTTCATAATATTTTTTAGTTCAATATTTTTTGTCTCTTTGATGGTATTCTTTCGTCGTTTTCCGATTCTAGCAAATCTTGGGAATCTTCAAGACCATCACCGTCTTCGTTTCCAATATTATTTCCAGTCTGCATTATTTCTTCATCCACAATTTCATCCGAACCATTAAGTTCCTCGTAAGCTTTTTTTTCTACATTAGAGCCATGACAATTTGAACATAAATTTGTGCATTTTAAACCATGTTTTCGGCAACCACATTTTAAACTGTTACATCCAGTTTCACAACTGCAGCAAATAGTTTTGAGCAGTATTTCCGGAATCAATTCCTTTTCTGTGAATTTAGGAATAATGCCTCGTTCATGTTGTTTCCAGCCCCAATCTGTAGCTGTCAGTTTGTTACCCAGCCAAGTTTGAAGCTGATAATATGCCCTGTAACAATGTTGTTTTGCTGCACCTTCTGTGGGTGGAAGATTCGCCAATATGAAAGATGATTTAATTTTTGCCAATTGATATTTTGTAAATCTTAATTGATTCAGCGTTAGGTTGTCATTTTTACACTTATAAATAGATTTTATTAATTGTAATCCATTATTTTGGATATCGTGTTTGTTTGCATCTTTTTTATAAAAAATATTGGCCACATTGGGCAAATTTTTAACATCTAATAATGCATTTACGATACTTTTCTTTCCTTTTCCGGCAAACCCAGATGTTGTATCGCAACCTGAAAAACAATGCAGAAGTGCAATGATATTTTTAAAAGATTCATATTTGAAACTCTTAGACGTGAAAAATTGATCTTTTACTGTTCCAGAACCTGGCTTGAGAAGATAAATGTCATGATTATTTAAATTTAATTGATTCAAAAGGACCAAAAGATCAATATCTTGTCCCACAACAATGACAGTTTTACTTGTCTCTCCAGAAACTTCTACCGAGGTCTTAATTATATCAGCATCAGCATCTTTACGAAATCATTTACTGTATTTTGTTTTTGAATATACTGTAATATATTATCTCTTGTATCGTTACTTTGAACAGATGAAATTTTTTCTTTTGAAATATTTCCGAAAAACCCACCCCAAAGGAAGCAATGAGATTGAAAATTAAATCGAAGGGCGTCTTTATTCATTTCTTTTCCTTCCTTGGATTTTTTAGATCTTGAACTACAGAACGCTGCTATCGCAGTTTCACTATTATATTGACTTTGACAAGTTCGTTGAATAAAAGCAGACGTCATAGTCTCAAATTTTTTGTATTTATTGTCGATTCTTTTCTTGCTGGAGATGACTAAACGGTTCAAAGCTGTTTTTTTTATTTCACACATCGGCTTATCATCTGCCTTATTGCAGATTATACAAACAGATTCATCCATACTGATAATCTGAAAAGACAAAATCAAATTAATAATGCCTTCACAGTTTTATCATAAGTATAATTAATTTTGTTTGTGCAAAATAAATAAAATTATTATATTTTAATCTTGTACTAAATTATCATTTGATTTTAATTTTGTAGGTTATGTTACGGTAAATACGCTATTTATGAGAGAAAATATTACTGTTTTTATCTTAGAGCTGATTGATATAGATTAAAATATAAGTAATATTTACCTTGCTATGTAGATTCCAATAGTTTCGTTTAAAGTAATTTGTCTAAAACAGCCTGGACGTGTATTTTTATAAATGATGTTCACTGCTCTGTATCTTGTATACTAGCAATACTAACGGTTCTTACAGCTGCTACGAAAGAAGAGGTATAGTAATAAGTCCGACCCTCCTAGTCCCTTCCCCACTTCTTTACGAAATATCTATTCATGGTCTAAAATTTTACTAGTAATAAATAAGCATCTACGCATTTAATTTAAAGAAAATTTTATGACTTTCTTATAATATTGTAGATGTTTTATCAAATATACACATTATTAACTTAGTTGTTTGTTAATTATAATAGTATCTTTTAATTGAAAATTTGTTTGTTCATAAATGTAACTTAGAATCATACGTTAAATGAGTAATTACAGCGTTAATATTAATAAATAGCTCAAATTTGTACATAATGATAGAAAAATAATTTTTCGATTCGAGTTTTTTTCGTTTTTTAAATTTTTTGAAAATATTTTCCATAGTGACGTATATTTTTTATTACACTATCAGAAAGTAGAGATTCCAACGAATAAAAAGCCCACCAACTTTTTTAAAAAAGCTAATATTTTGACGCGTGAATTTTCGATTGAAAATTAGGGTACTTTTTCGGTAATGAATAAAAATAAGGAGAAAAAATTAATTTTTGAAATCCAAAAAAATGTTGTGTGTTTGGTATATACAAAGGTAAGTTCTCACCAAATTTCATGAAAGAAAAAATATTTTTGTAAAAGATAAAAATAAAAAACCAAAAACGTGGTTTTTTGAGTTTTTCATGTGAATTTTGAGGTTATGAGAAAAAAGTGTAAATACGAAAGTTGTAGATCTTTTTATTACCTACAACTTTTCTATTTCACTTTTTTCCATAAGACTTGTAGTTTTGCCGGAAATCGAGATAAACCGATTTTAACCCTTAAAAACCCACCCTCTCCCACTTCCCGACCTCGAATCGACCGTAATTTATTTTTCCTTTCATTTTTGTAATATTCTCAACATTTTCCAATAGGTTTCATTCTACTACGATTTTGTTTGGTTTCAAAAATTATCGACCCTGGTCTATACCGGAGATGTGGGTTAACATATATAAAAAAACACAGGCGAATTGAGAAATTTATTCCTTTTTGAAATCTGTTACAAAGCTCATACTTAAATAGTAGAACACTACAAACACCTTTATCAATATTGTATATTTTATCTAAACTTATTGATTATTTTAAAAGCTCTAGGTAATAACTTTGATTCATCCAATGTAAATGTTTAAACTTCCGAAGTAATATTTTTCAAGGTACTACAAAATTTTCGTGTTTTGAAAGGCTCTGTTCGGAAAATTTTCTAGAACAAAGATAAATTTAATATTTTTATAATTGATATTTTATTAATATTAATTTCAGTATTGTCAATAATAGCGAAATTAAAAATTTTCAGGTGTAAACTCCGTTTATATTTACATTTTCTCATTAGTTTAACATATGGATAAATTTAACAGTTGAATAGCTAAATGGGAGATATCTACATATTTACATCAACGATAATTAAAATATTATTTATTTTTTTACATAGCGAAATTTAAATAATTACTGGTTTGGATGGATTGAATATATATTCTCTGATGAAGTTATAAGCTTACATATTTTAATAACGAGAATATGGGCTATTTATTGAAGAAATTCTATGAAAATATTTCGTTAAAAAGTCACATCACTAAGTCAAATGTAATGTATTGAGACGTAGAATATAAAATTTGTGCCAAATATTTTATAAGTTTTTTACAAAGAAAATACTTATAATATTTATGACAAATTTTGATGAGTTTAGCAAATCGCACACAATTTTCTCATTCCATTCCTAAATAAACAATTTGAATTCGAGAAAGGTGCTGCCGCTTTTGTTTATGAGATTCTATGGATAAGTTATATTTATATTAAATATTTCATTTACTTTTAGGATTTCACAGGATACTGTCTTAAAAAATACAAGGATATAAATCAACAAAAGACACTATTACAGGTAACATAAATTATTTCATTGGCATCTCTTTTACTCAACTGAATACTCTGTTATTTAAATGAAGATTTATAATTCAGTTAATTTTTAATCCTAACTTTCAGCGGCAAGTACGTGATGTGACTGCGAGTTACATAATTTTACGCTAGAAGCAAATTAACATTTATTTTTACAAAATTTACACTTTACGTAAAATTAATTTGAATGACATATAAAAATAAGCATTAGTAAATAGTTTCAGAAAAAAATTTAACCATTAGTTTTTAAAGTGACGTTTGTCATTATGTTCTCTATAAATTACGCATTTTATATAAACTGATATTATATGAGTGTGACTTGGAAGTTTTAAATTTGACAAAATGTCAAACGTTATTAACCTGTATATATCTTATACTCAAAATATTCATATAAACAGTTTAGAAAGGGCACATAGTAAACATTAGTATTCGATTTTCTTTAAATATTATACGTTTATTGAGTAATCTAAAAGAATGGCTTAGCAAGCAAGTAACAATAAACAATTATCTATTTTCATTTCAAATTATATGCAAAATAGTTTTAAAGATATTCATAAAAATATACACAGAAAATATCCCAGATCTCTGAAATAATTAAATTAAAATTATGGAAAAAAACAGCATTATCAAATATTGGTACAAAAATTTATCAGAAAGTTATGACGATTTTAAATCTGATACTTCTTGGGAAGCTAAACGACTTTTTCGTCTGAAAAATGGTTTAATGGAATTACTACGTACCTCTAAATATCCTACATAGCTATAATTTAATATTATTATTATAGTAATTTTTCACATATTTTAATTCCGTTTACTATTTTTGAAAAAATTAAGTTTCTTTTACCTCAAAAAGTAATTAATGGTAATATTAAAAAAAATATGAAAATTTACAAAAATCGAGAAATTTACGTAAAGCATAATATTTTTAAATATTGCCATACTTTTCTTTAAAAAAAAATTGTATTGACAATATTACCACACCAAAATATAAATATGGTGTTAAAGCTTTAAAAAGTATACAGTTTGGTTAGGAATTACGTCATTTTACAAAATAATCAGTTGCACTATTTCTAAGTGAAACGTGGACTTATAGTCCATAATTATAGTCCAAATATATTTCGTGACGTGTTAGTGTTGCAACTACATAGGACGAAGCATGTGATCAAATTTACCAGAGCGAAAATAATTTCCGAAGTTGCAGGTGTCATCTGGTTCCTCTAATATTGTTTTTTGGCTGTTTTTGTAAATAACTGTACCTACATAATTTGAATTAAAATACTTAAAATGGTAAAAGAACTTTACTAAATAAAATTATCGCAAAATTTAATATATATCACCATTTTTACGATGACTATAATGTTTAAAATCTTGTTACCAGGAATTGTACTTGTTTGTATTAGTAGTTTATTTCTTAGATATTCGAAACCAATTAAAAAGTTTCGTTTCGTTTAATGATCTACCACGTAATGACTAATGACGTACGTAAATATTGAACTGCCCCAACTGTAATGAATACTTATTTTGAAGGAAAGCTCAAATATTCCAATTTTTCTCTCGACTGAAACTCGCAGTGGATAAATTATGAAATGTCGGCCAGTAATAACTTTGATTATAACAATATATTTTGATTTAGACCATTTATCATATTACGAGATAATTTTTTTCTAATAATGTTAGAGTATTTCCACAATAAAAACTAATCAATCATATAATTATAGTTGAGGAAAAGTGCCGCAAATTGAAGGTTCCTTGACGATAAATTCAGTGGTATCCAAGTTACTTTTTTTATTATTCGGTATAGTATTATACTTTCATATAATCAGAAAAATAGTCTGTGTGTATCATAACGAATCACTATTTTTCTTTATTCTCCTTGAATGCAAAAACTATTACATATCGCTAACTTTATCTAAAAGACAAGCATCGAACCGTATGCCCATCCGATATTATATTCAATCAAACCATAGATACTAATAATAGATACATGAAACATTTTGTGAAATAGGATACACTTCTGTCATAGATCTGGTCTTAAAGTACAAGTCGCTCTTCACATTGAATCTGATTGTGAAATTAACTTAACTAACTACATTGAGAACTGAAAGATTTGTTACCTTAAGGTAAATCAGAATTATGTATATGAATTAAATAAAATTTCTCTTTCACCGAAATAAATATAGAAAGAAACCTTGACTCTGTAAAAAAAACTTTCTTTGCCCAAGTGTGGTTAACTTAATTGCATATTTAAAACTTAATCTTCTGAAAATTTTTAGAGGAATATGTAAATGGCATGAATATTTAAGAAGATTTTATGTTTTGCCTTTTGTTCTTATTGCAAATGCTTTTGATAAATTTTCAAAGCCGCAATATTTCTAGTATTGTAATTTCTTTCTCTTTTTTCAATCTTGTACAACAATATATTAAGAAGCAATTTCCCCAATTAAAAATAGCATATGCAATATTTATATGTTTTAAAAATGTTTACGTTTTAAATTCTAATGGAATGAGGGTAATAATAATATCGACTCTATAGCTCTACTAACTGTACTGAAGCAAGACAAATGAAGAATGAAGCATTAAATACATTCGCCAATATTTAAATAACGAAAAGAAAAACTTTTCTGAAATGAACATAATCAAGCGTCAACATGCGCTATGTGACACCTAGCACCATGCGGCCGTATTAAGCAATCCGTCACAAACGATAAACTATGAGCATAGTTTGTCTGCATCTAAATATCCTCACCTCTCTTTATGTAAAGATATTATTGCATATACGGTCTTATTCTCATCAATAAATGCTATTGCTCATGTTCCATTGATTAAATTTCTTAAACAAAACCTTCGGTACACGGGATTCATTATACGTATTAACTCATAAATTGAAAACTTAAGAATGCACTTGTTAATGAGTTAATATCATAAACATAATATCTTCTGGACCTAACATACTTAGACAACATTGATACTACAGTGAACTTCCAATTGTTTCAATCCAGCAACAGGTTTAAGGAGACACATCATATAAGGATACAAAAAATGGGAGATTTGCATAATTAGTTTTATAACCTTGTTCTAACTATCGGATGCTCTTGCTATTATATAAATATAATACTGAGAATAACATTTATTTAATTTCCTACGTACACGGGATCATTTTTATTGTATAACTTTATAGAATAACATCAATTAAATTTATTATCCTTACTAAAACATTTGAATATTGTATAACTTTCGAAAATATAACACAAACTACACCGCTCCCCTTCCATATAACTCACTCAAGTAACTAGAGGAAAACGAGCGCAAACCCCGCTTCCGCTATTGTTGTGTGTAATCTTTAGATGCTGTTGTAAGTTCCTGAGAGTCAATCTTTACAAACTACCCCCCTGAAGATGTTGTCTTACAAGGAAAATTAGGTTGTGGTAAAGAATTTAACTAAAACATTAATAATACGTCACGTCGTTTTATTTAGTTGTGAAAAATTAAATTAAAATGAATTTTTATAAAATCAACGAAATGTAATTTAATATTTTGTTTTTATTTACAAATTAAAAGAAACAAAAATTCCATATAACAAAAAATATTCTAATAACTTTATATAAAAAATATGGACCTTTAATTTATGCAAAACGTATGACAAAAACGTATGCCATCAAAATGAATAATTTGAAATATTTACGGTCTCACAAAACCCATTGCTTGTTCGAACTTCTTAAATCCACAATTCTCGTTGTACCAAATATTGAAATGTGACTTAAAAACAGTCATTACCTCTTCCTCTCTGAGCGATCCTAACAGCAATAAAGTCATCGTAATGTTTACCCAAAAGGCCCATCAAACATGAGATACTGATTATTAATGACCGGGATGTGATTTTACAAGTGTTATATGTAAAGACAAAGGATGAGTAAACTTCTCATATGAAATCAAAGCAGTCGATACTGACAAGACAAACAAAGATTTCGAGGCGAAAGCTTTACTGAACAGGCTACTTGGTCATAAATCCTATCACGAAACAATCTAGTGGACAGTTAACTTGAGATTTTGGGGTAGACGAATGACAATGATTAATCTTCTGTGCTTAGTTCGTGAACTAAATAGCAGACAGATGTTTTATTATTTTAAGATAATCTAACAATGTAATAAAACGCTTTCCGTTGATTAACTACTACTTGATTTAGATTTTACTGAAGCCGACTTAATTAGATGTAACCAAACAAAATTAAAGAGATTTTAAAATTATTTTGGAATGTTTTTTTTATTATATGTTCGAAATAATTTAGAATGTTTAGTAATATTAGATTCAAAATAATTTGGATAGTCTGAAATAGTTTCGAAATGTAATTATAACACGATTAAAATAACTTCGGTAATACAAAAAAAGTTCAAATAACCCTTACAAAAATATATTTGCCCAACGGGATGTAAATATGCCCTGTACGATTAGTTGTAAAGTTTTTTAAAATATTCTGCATACATAAAGCGCGACAGATTTTTAAATGTAAATGTTATAAACCGCGAAAAAATTAATATTTTAGTTGATATTTTCAATAATTTATTTTTTGTAAGTTCAGCGTATTGGTTTTTTATGGCTCTATTTATTTCTTCTATAGGAGAATTTGTCATAAAAAATTATGTAAAATTTTATTCAAATTTGTAATGGTACTAATTTCAAGAAGCAAAAATTGTGAGTTAAAATACTTTTATTATAAACAAGCTATACCCTATGACTTCATTCATGTGGACCTTTATTGATTCGTATTAACTGTAAGATTAATACACGTAATATATTCTTATTTAAAAAAATGTCAATACAAACCATATATCCCTTTTATTGGTCGATTACCCTGAAAAATTGTCTATGAGACTTCGTTGAAATAACTACGACTGTTCTTGCAAATAAGAAAAAAACAGACTCGAGAACACGAAAATTACAAAAATGGTCTTAATGCATTTCATTATTTCTCCTTCGTACCCATTTATTTTTGCAAATATTTTCAGCATAGACACACTTAACCCATTACTAAAAATGTATACAGCCTAATATTAAGTTAACCAAAGTCGATTCATCGTACAAGTGTATTTGATTAGAAAATATAATTTAAAATATTTCGAGTAACTTGCATCAACAATTTCAAAAGATATGTTACGGGTCGTATGGTGTACGTCTGTCGACACCGTTTTAAAATTATTTTGGAATGTTTTTTTATTATATGTTCGAAATAATTTAGAATGTTTAGTAATGTTAGATTTCAAATAATTTGGATAGTCTGAAATAGTTTCGAAATTTAATTATAACATGATTAAAATAACTTCGGTTTTATTGCAATATTACTATAAGGGAAACGACTACGAAAATAAAATCTTGGAATTTATATTCGATTATAATTTGTTGGCAGAGTTTCCTTTATCGTTTAGCGTTGTATTTTCGATAAACAAATGTTTTTGTGATACGCAAATATAATGATATTTTAAAGGGGACAACTAAATAATGGCACTTAACATTTTGATTTTATTTTATGTGTCGTGAGAGGTATCACGTGAAGTAGCAAATTATATAAAATTCTAATCTCTCGTATATACTTTTGCAGAATATTGGGAATCATTATGCTAGATATTTTGCTCTAAATCTCCTAGACCGCTTAAATGAAAACAATGAATAAAATGGGTCACTTGGAATTTAACGAAATAATGCTTCTAAATCTCATAGTTTTTAAAAAAGTTGACATAATTTTAAGCACATGAACGATAGACTAGCACTATATTTACACGTTAAAAATGATATTAATATTTGTAAACACTGTGGAGGTAAGTACCTATTTCCATTCTTTCTCCTTCAAAATATTGCTCAGGAGTGGAGATTTACTTAAGAAGAATATTAAAGTTAAGTAGTTAGGATAATAGAATATAACAGCTTAATAGATTGATGACTCCAATTTGTTGGTCGAAGTCATCAATCTATCGTGATTCCCAAAGTCTTCAATTATAATATGCATTCTCTATCTCTTTTATCGTAGTTTAAAACAAATACGTTATTAGATAGTTGTTCAGTCTAATCTGAAAGACTTCATAATATAGAAATATATACTAGAATCAATATTCTCGAGCAAAAAAAAAATTTAAGTAATTTAAGAAAAGTATACTTTAAGTGCTTTAAAAGCAAAATTTTAATAGTAAAAATAAATTCATTCTACGTAACAAAATTCAGATTGAGTTATATACTAGTTTTCTGTAAGTATATAAACAAGAATCATAGTTCTGCCGCTTTGGCTGTAAACCATGAATATAGAGTTACTACAAGTTTTTCGGAATAAATGTTGTAATTCTCGTAGTTTTTGACAACACCCATCATGAAGGATTTTAAAGAAAAGAATTAACTTTTGATATATAGGATTCCATGGCTGCTATATTATTTTATAGAGCAAGTGTTACATAGGCCATTAAGATGAATTAAATGACGTTCCCTTAATTAATTTATTTGGATTAGCAATTTTGAAGTTATGGTGGAAAAATAGTCCTTTTTTTCATAATATAAATTATCTTACCTTGGAAATGTTATAACAAAGTAAAATTAAATTACTTCGAATTGATAAGATTATTTACAATTAGTTTCTAATTACTATTACGGATAGATTTCCTGGAAGCGAAATTACTTGAGCAGATACCCAACTTTCTTTTAATGTTCCGTGAAGGAGAATAGTCATCAAAATATGTGAATGTGTGCTAAGAGTTTGAAAGTAAATATGGCGCTCCATTATAGTTCCTTTCCTTGGCAGCATGCAAGTTTATTGTTTAACTGATTACAAATGTACCTAATAACCTTTTTTCTTTTTTGCCTTAGATTATCTTATATTTCATTATTTTCTTTTATCAGTGTTTTGATTCGCTCTCTTCAAGGTGACTTCAAAAAAAGCATGATTAGTTAAAAGTATTCTATATTTTGAGTGGTTATAATAATTTTTGAATACAAATATGATCAAAGACCAATAACTAGTACATAAAAAAATGACTATTATTAAAGAAAAATTTATCGGATTTTCCTTAACCATTCACATTAGTAATGCGAAACAAAGTCTAATTTATGGAATATTCATAAAATGATTCCTTATTTTATGAATTACTAAGACTTAAAAAACGTTAAAAATATTAAAGTATGAAGTTTTGTGAATCGATTTTTAAGTCTATATTCACCTAAGACTAAAAATTGGAACCTGATTTATTTCACATTATGAGAAATCCGTTAAAATTTTAAAAAAAGTCAAAAATAGATTACGAAAATTTGAAAATAGATTATAACAGGTTTAATATCTTAATATGCAGCTTATAATCATAAAGTTTTATTTTTCAAGTTTTTAATTCTGAATTTCACTATCGTCTTTGATTTTCCCAGAATCAGTTTCTCAGATTTTCAAAATATACTTTATTTCAATCATATTTATTAAGCTCACGACTCCATAAACCCCCATAGTCAAAAAAGCGTAAAAAAATATTTACATAGTTAATATTTTAAATAAGTTATAGAAGATTGACCACAACAGCACTACTAAACCATAGTTACAATAATTTTTAATTTACTGAGTACGATAAGATATATTGAAAATGTTTTCTCATGTCGAAATAATGTCCCTACATAAGCTAAACTAATATAATATAGAGATAACATTGTACGTTGCTTTTTGTCAGAAATAATCATAAAATTACCAATTTTATTTAAAAAATCCCCTATAAAATAACCTAGATTTTCTGAATGAATATAGGCTACGTATATTTTATGAGATTGTAACGATCCGAAGCTGATAAGTGATAATTTTAGTGAAGTCAAAATAAAAATAGTCAGGAAGAAAACTTTCGGCAAAAACTTTTCCTGTGGTAAAAATATAATGTAATTCGATATAATAAATAAGATCTAATAAAAAAATTGTGACAGCATATACCTATCTGCTAAAGTTAGCTTACACATTTAAAAAATAACTCTTCAAAATAAACTTAAGGAATATTAAATTTGTGGAGAGTCGTTTCAATAGATGAAATGAAATCATTGTCGAGATAAATATGTTTGTTTAATGTATTTCAATTAAAAAATTTACAACAAATCATTTGGATAAGTAGTTTAGATTCTGGAGGCGTGTTTTCGACTAAGCGTAATAAAAATATAATTCACTGATCATTCATCTATACGGGACCAAAAAAAGGAATGAACGTTTGGATTCCCTATCCATATCTTCTAAATTTTTGTTTTTGCAGCTAGTTACCTGCAAATGTATAGATGACCAGACAATTCTACAGAGGATTCATTTCCCAGATCGTATCAACAGTTAACTTGGGCTTAATTTTGTTTCTTATTTTCTACAAAAGCAAATATCCCTTTTAATTAAGAAGACTGTAACATAAGAACAGCATCATTAACGTTAAGAAACAGGGACGTTACTAAGAAAAATGTTGCCGTAAGTAGATTTTTAGTCTGTAATTAATATACTTCGTACTTCATTCACTATACAATTGACGTTACTTTATTAATGACCGTAATAAAAACTTTCAAATAAAAATACTTAGCAGAAGTATATTTTACGAAATTAATGTACGACCTTTGGGAATGAATTTTGGCTTTGTTAATGTTTCTAGTTGATTAAGAAAAGTACTGTGAACATTAAAAACTTTGTGTTACGCCGTTAATTTGTAAGACTATTTTCCTTCGAAGCTTAAAACAGGCTTACATTAATTGAATTTACGGCAAATTCCTTTTTTTACCAACAATTCCAATAAAGCATTATTTTAACTTTGATTTTCTTTAGTTACATCATAAAACATATTCTAGTATTTTTGTTTTACTTTAATTAAGAAGGAGAAAATGTATTTCAGCCAAGAATATTGATTTAATTACGTTGGTAAAAGTTATATGTCAATATGAAATTATAATCAAAATAACGTAATCTTTTACATTTAACTTATCGTTTTTGGAAATCAATAAAAATATTGTAAAACATCAAGTATCAATAAACATTATTGATCTTTTTGAATAAAAAATACCTTTTATAGCAAACATAATATCCTCGAATTGTATATCTCGTTTAGTGCTGTTATTAATAAAACGATATACAATAAACAATAAGACACAAATATTTCATTATTGTATATTTGTTTGGATGTTTTTTAATCATAAAATTTAAATATATTTTTCATTGGATTGCGTTAGGATACGGCAGTTGAGCTATTTTAAAATTTCATGAAGTTTTAATATCATTGGGCGTAGATATAATTGGAATTTGTACAACAAGAGCAAATAAAGTTCAAAATTCGTTAGCCTACATATGTGTGGGCATATATGGCAACATATTATTAAGTTAACGCTATAAATAGGTAAGTTACTACTGCTGCTATTAACTTCACCGTTAAATAAGTAAAATTAAACTTTTGTGTTTTCGTAGCCTTAGGAAGGTCAAAGATGATAATATGTTTAAAAGTCTACGTGTGTATATATTTGATGTGTCCAGACGTTATTTTCTAGATCCGAAAATAAGACTAAAATTTATATAAATGGTTTATCGTAATAATTTTGTATTAATGTCCATATATATGGCAACTGAGGGTCGGCATTTTGTCCAAAGTGAACGAATAAAACGTCAAAAAAGCTTTCATGATATAAATAATTAAAACCCTCCATAAGTAGATTTGATAAGCATGCAACATATTGTATAAATAAATATAATATTTAAAAAAAGCATTCTAAAACTCTCCAATGATTATTCCTTCGAAATTGACTTTGGTGTATTCGGTACAGCTTGAAATAAAAATCTAGTTTTCAACATTGAATTGCAAATTAATATTTTGAATCAATCCCGAGAAAATCAATAAAATATTATTTTTTGCAACAATATTGTTTATTCTATACATCACGATCTTTCAGTTTTTCGTCCCTTTTTCATTATTAGCAATTTAATTTTTATAACATTTTAATTTATTTGCTATTTAATAAAAAACGCTCCTTTAAATTTGACATCTCAAAATGTATTCGAACGACTTATAATTTTAATTTTTAAGAATATGTGACATTATAAATTACCAAACAAGCAGCGTATTTTGTATTTTATCTCAAATAAAACTTAATAAAAAAATGTTTACAACAATGATCTTCATCTAAAAGTTGCCATTACATTTCAATGAACATTTAAAAAAAATTAATCAACTTTCTACATTTTAAAATGACCTGCGATGTGTTCATCGTCTCATTTTTCAACCACGGATTTTCATATTTTGACAGAAAAAACAGCGTTGAACGCTAGTGTTTTGATTGTTTTTAGTAGAAATTATTTCAGTTAATTTACATAACTAATGTTAAGAGATAGATAGATTTAATTGAGCATTTTTCCCTATAACAACTTTTTTATTTTTAACACTTTTAATTTTATATTTATTTTATTTTCCCGAAATAAATATCTCCGAGCTTGATTATTAATAAAGGTTAATCAACAAGGGAAAGTCAGCTAGTTAGGAAAAAACCCTTTTTACACGGTGTTAATTTTGTATTATGAATCGTTTCAGTAAATATTTTTAGCAGATACATGTTTAGTTTCTCTCATGCCAATGCCAACACAAATAAGTCAGCAAAAGAGACATCTCTTTTTAAATATATTTAAAGAAACTGCTGTTATTTGACATATAATATAAATGAGGACACGTATGTTTTGTGTAAATATACTCTCTATAATGTAATGCGGCGAGCCTCCAAGTGACGTTGAATTTTGCATCAACACTGTCTAATGAAATAAATTCACGGAATATATCTTTCCCATTTTTAGAGCTCGGTAGCCAAATTATGAATCCAATGATTTCCCATGTACAATTTCGCCATGTCCGTAGGTCTGTCCATCTTTATATCATAACCTGTTAACGCTTTAAAGTTAAATTTATCACGGTTATATATATATATATATATATATATATATATATATATATATATATATATATATGTATATATATATTAATAACGCCTACTCTGTTAAAACATATTCATTGAAAAAGCTTTTTTAAGTTACCAGTGCTGCATGCAAAATGAAAGTATCGTTGACTCGAACTTTCAAAAATATTGGTGGTATATCATGAGAGCTCATGAGATATTAAGTTTCAAAATAGTTGTTTTTGCTAGAATTACGTGTCCTCACCCTTTATCAGCTAAATCATTTTCATCTAAAATAGTGGACAGTGTCTGATGATGGAGTTGAAAAGTAATGCAAAACATCTCAAATTCGGAGGAATAGTTTCATAGACTGATATTACCATGATGTAAGCAGGAAAGTAAGAAAGTAAGTAGGTTAGTTAGTACAAAATACATATATGTAATGAATGTATATATACAAAATGTATATATAATTGGACTGTACGTGTGATAGTATATACAAACGCATGAAGCAATTGGAATATTAACAAGTATGTAAGAATATTCAGGTATATATATAGATCAAGTACGTAAGTGTGGTGTTATAAATGTAGACATTAAATTCAGACTAAGGTGTAGTCAAAAGAGTGTAATATTATTGCTATACTCGTGTACATAACATATATTTATGCATTTATATATGCAGGTACATGTGAAAGTATTCGGGTTCATCATCGCCACAAATTTCTGTTTCAATATTAATAAAGAAGAGATATTGTTGAATTATCGTAGGATTATTGAGCTCCCACATTGTTTTAAATAATATAAGACTCATAAATACTAAAAGTTGAAAAATACAACCTTTTAGTGAAAAAACCGACCAACATCAAATAACACTGAATTATTATTAATTAAAAAGAAGTACATTAAGTCATAACACAGATCTTAGAAGGGCACATCCGTAAATGGCAGCATGTAGGCTAAACTGTACTTTGTTATGTCCAATTTTTGGAAATAAACTTAAGGTTAAGATGAAAACTAATAAAGAAACACAGTTTTATTAATAAAAACTAAAATCATAGTTATTAATTGCAGAAAATCGAACATTTATGCTTACATTCAAACAAAAAAATCTAGTTTTCAAATATCAACTGAAACATAAATATTTGTTTAACAATCAAATAATTTTTGACTGACTTTAATCAAACTTTTAATCACTAAATTAAATTTTAGAGTAATCTACACAGACATGAACTTTGTGCTCGCCACATGCAGACTTTGTGCATTTATGGCACAATAATTTTGACATTCTCTTTCCTTTGGTAGGAGGAAAAAGCACTGTATTTCCTTTTTATGGGTTTTGGCTCCCCCGCTTGAAATTTATTATAATAATTAGTAGGTTTTACGAGAATTTTGCTTATATTTTTTCGTAAAGATCTATTCAGAGACGGATCTTAAAGTTGCACCTCCATCCAAGGTTTGGTCGAATCTGCGCTGAGTTGCTTTATGGATTCTCTTCTGTTCAAGGGTTTTTTATGTTTATTGATCATGTTATGGCCATAAATTACAGCAGGATTTACAAAAAGCCGTATTTAAAATGTCGTAGAATACAGCTATTGGCCTTTTATTAGTTTCACATCTACACGACATTGAGGAGAACATTTCGTCAGAATTCTTTTATTTGATTTTATATGTAATGTACTCCTCCTTTTATTTGATTGTAGAAGTGAACCGTGATCTGATTTACCACTTGAATTAATTACTGCATCTTTATTACACGATGTTAAGAGGTAAACTATCTTAGCCGTCTTTGGCTTGAGCAATGCAGGTATCAGAGGATCATCGTATCAAAACATGGAACTGCCAACTGGTCGAGATCTAGAATTTTTCAATTCTTCAGGGTTTCCCCACTTATTTGAATGAATAGTGATCACTAGAGTTAATTTGTAAAGCTCCTGAAGAAACTTTTAGCCAATGGCACTGATGATTGCATGTTACGTTCCTGTTGGATCCATGAATTTTCTTCGACAATTTCTTAAGATAAAATTCTCCTAAGAGCATTTCTTCAGTATTTGATGCTCTTGTCTATATACAGAAATGCATCAAACATGTATTTAGAGGTTGCATCATAAATCATCGGAAATTTAACGCTATATCTATCAGGCTTCTTCGGAATACAAATTCAAAATGGACATCTGCCTCTAAACCCGGACAACTGTTCATCAATTGACCTCCGATCCAGGAATATAATTGATTCAAAATTGTTTTATAAACAGTTTTCAAGCGTTTCTGGCAGATACAAAAGCGTCATTTGGTCGAAGACTCGGTCTCAAAGTCTTGCCATCCATCCTCAAGCAACTGACTGAAAACTCAAATTTGTCTTTGCTCATGATTGAAATGTATCGCGAACCCGAAAAAATAGGGTCAAACAGTTAGTCTATTGAAAAACGTTTACTTTTCATGAATGTGGTTAGAGTCAATATTCCAATAAATGCACGAATTTCTGAATCAGTGCAATCTCTATTGGTCGCAGTAACTTTTTTCAGTAATGAAAAGATGGATGATTTGCACAGGATCACAAATATTCTTACGCATGCAAGCTGGTCCTCGAGAAGTGCAAATTATATTATTACCTGAAGTTCTGTGAGATAATCAACCCTCATTAGTTGACCAAACATGCCCATTTTTACCACGGAAGGTACTTACAGGAATATGACGTATTTGTTCGAAGTTGGAGGGTCGCGAAGCTGGAGCAGAACCAGATGATGGGTCAGCTCCTGCAACAGAGGCTGTGTCCGCTCTTTCAGTGGAGGCAGATTGTTGTAAAGGTGAAACCTTTTCAATAATATAGTTATTCTCATCTTCCCTTTGAACGTCGTCAACAATCTAGTCATCCTCGTCTTCAGAAGCTGATTCTCTCAGGGAAAGTTTATTTTCTTCCCCGAAAATTTTCAAAATATCATCACTGTTTATTATTATAGAATGTAATATTTTGGTATTTTAAACAACGCCGATATATACGTAATATGTAAACAAGTAATAACACATATTATTAATTAAAAGATACACAAAAAAACAACAATTTGGGGATAAAAATAATTAAGATAAAATAATTAAAAACTCACTTAGACAAATATTTACACTCTTTATTTAAACATTTTCTGTAATAGTAGCACAGTTTGTAAACTTTATTGTACATAAACCTATTTTCTTCATTTTTCGGTAATTTTTTGAGAGGAAATAACAGCTTAATAAGTTGAAGGTTTAAATGGGTCGTTTAAAGTTACTGCGTATTAAACATATTTTTATAAGTTAAGATTTTATTTCAAATGTCTCTAAAAATAATCTTTTAATTAATTTTTTTCACTTATTTATCAAAAACCACCACAAGTTGAAATAACATATTGTCCCAAAGCTCTGAACGTGTGTAAGAGCAAAACATAAATTAAATGTAAATGAAAGCGATAGCTTTCATTTCATTTTGCCGTTTTTGGTAATAATTTGTGAACTTATTTATTTAATGTGATGAAATCCGCCCTGAATGCTCAATCGGGAACGATTTCTGAAGAATATATCAAAAGAAAAAGAATCATTGAAAAAGCAGACATTCAAAGATTGAAAAATTAGCAAAAAATATTTTAAAAATAATTTTGTTGACAAGTTTATCCGATCATTTAGGAATGAATAAGATCAAACAACGTAAATTCTGAAAACCTTCTGGATCTATTAATAGCGACGTTTTATGACAAAAAAAAATTATGGCATTTATCTATTGGGATGGTAAAATATTAATATTTGTCTAATTTTAACTCCAATCACTATCGAGGATGTTTTAAGGAAAAATATCGAGGAAGCCTGCTTAACTTAGTGTTGTT
Organism: Druceiella hillmani; assembly: GCA_039881145.1. Lineage (NCBI taxonomy): Eukaryota > Metazoa > Arthropoda > Insecta > Lepidoptera > Hepialidae > Druceiella > Druceiella hillmani. Next base: position 15,306,877 of record JAYKKI010000045.1, read on the forward strand.
GCTATAAAATTACCCACCCACGCAAACACCTGTTTTTGTCAAAGCTGTTATATTGCTATAACCTTCATCTACAACCTAATCATTATTATTTGTTCCTAGTATTAAAATCTGATTAAAACGAAAAGCAATTGAACAGGAATAGTCAGCGGAAGTCACATAGTTTCACCCATTTTACTACTTTACTCATTTACGACTAGTTTTTTCAAAGAAATTTAAATTGTAATAAACTGTTGTGAAAATGATGTTGAAATATATAGATCCAATAACACATTAGAAATTAAGAATATTTATTTTAATTTTTTTCTCTATGTATTACTCAGGTCAGAAACTTTTTGAACTTACTTTATTTATAAATTTGACATAAAAACCGTCTCAAAATCGGGGAAAATTATGAAAAATCGGAAAGTGTTATGTTTTATGCTGGATGTACATAGGTAATATAATTTGTAACATGCAAGTAACTTTATTTATAAAATTAAATGTTCCAAAGAACTCGCTAATCAATATGTCTAGTGAAGTACACATTTTAGTTTTTGCATATTCTGACCTTGGATACTTCAGCTTTCGTCAAAGTTTAATTGATTCTATTTACACGTATCAAGTGATACATATTTCTAGCTATATCTATTCCTGTATAATTATACGGCAATAATTTTCAGATATATTTTTGGTAGTGTGTCAATTCGCTCACTGATGAATAAGTCTAGGAAAAGTAAAAGATCTTAAGCATTCAAAATATGGTATTATATATCGTTTATTAAATAAAAAGTATTATATAAATACCTAACCATCATATGTTCCATTTTTATTTCATGTAATATGCCATTTTCGAGGCAAGTTTTAATTTTGATATTACCTAGAATTTCTTTATGCGGTCACTAATCGGCTTGCACAAAAAGCGATTCCTTTTTCTTAATTTTTTTTTTGGGAAATTAAATTGTTATCTGTAAAATATAAGATTGAACCAAAAAGACGAAGATGTTAACAAACAATCAACATTAATGATTTTTTTTTATTCATCAAAATTCCTTTAATTAAAGTCAAATAACCCTAACGATTCGAAATACTGTAAAATATGTTATTGAAAAATATTCTGAAAAATTATTATTTTTCGGGCTTGAAAAAATATAACACTTTCCAATCGAGAAAATAAAGGTTTTAATAATAAACTGAACATATATTGTCTGCAATACATTTCTAATTTTTATTTGAATAAATATAAACCTTACACCACATAAGGTTCATACAATACGAATAACTTAAAATGTTGACTTCCTGTAGTATTTGTCTGCCTGTCAGAAATTTACTTGGAAAGATTTATCCATAAATGAATCTCATGTAATAACAGAAAATTTTAAATTTGACCGAGTTATTTGACTTTCAAACTGGGAGACAAATAACTCGTTTTAAATAAAAAATACAGATCAATGAGTATTAAATATTGAAGTAACATACAAAATATTGAATATTCTTATATAATTTATCTTGTTATCAAAAACAGAATTAAACGCGACTTTAAACGAACGCCCGTATTTCATGCCGAACAATGAATATCTGGCTGTTCACATACCTATCAAGGGTAAAATCAGTTTTTTGTCCTCATCTGTATCATAAAGTAAGATAGGAGTCAAAAAGGATCTGATTGTGCCACGTTACGCGAGAGAGCATACAATCTTCTGGAATATGATCGAGTTGATATATTTCTAAAACTAATTTTGTACAAGGATATGTTGACCCAGTTTCAGATGTAAGTTTTAAATATATTGCACTAGAGATGAAAATAAAAGGAATAAAGTATCATCAATGTATATTTTCTTAAGTATTTTAAATATTACTCTCATATGGAAGCGATGATAAGTTTACAACTATGTCCACAGTGTTTAGAGCCGTTACGAGACTTATAAAACATTTCTATATCGCTCTAGGAAAAGATACAATGTATCAGAAATTAAACATTTAATATTATTAAAAATATTTGTGCAATCGCCGATTAAAAGTTTTTTTTAAATTTTGTGATACATATGTGTCTAATAACGCATTATTATAAAATGTTGTTGCAAACGTCAAAGACAATCGAGGAAATAATTAAAATGTCAGAATTAATAAATAGAATTAGTAAAGAACAAGGAAAAATGGGCAAAAATTTTAAATACTAAAAACTGAGGATAATGTTGAAAGGAAAACGAAATGATTTAATCGAGTGGACTCTGTGGGGAAATTTGTAACGAGCGAGACTTTTGTAAATATCTCTGTCAAAATATTTCACTAACTGATTTGAGAATGAGAGCAAATATTATTGATTACTTCATTATGGAGAATATAGACTAGTTCATATTTATGTTTGAGTTAACCCAATCTGAATAATAAAAGAAATAATTGAATTCCTGTGGAAAAAACATTTCATTTCCGGGGACTTTACTTGGTTTCCATTTTATTTTAAATGTCACTATCACCATATGCGGTTAAACAAGGCGCACGTATCTTATTTTATATAAAAACTTTAATCCAATGGCTTATAAACTGAAATATAATTATCGGTAAATTTACATAGAGAGATAGCGAAAGTTATATTTTTGTGGAGTTATTTTATTAATTCCAAAGAAACATTTTAGATGATATGTATTTTGAGGTGACTCCATAATTTCTCGTAAGTTAAAATCGCGAAACATGGAGAGCTTGAAAAGAGAACGTTTCTAATAACTCCTTATAGGTATCTGTACACTTTGTGAAGCAGGTGATATGTAATACATATCACATGCTTCGTAGAGCCACAATAATCGAAATCTAACTGATGAATAACATGAGCACGAGTATTATGTTTCAATTATGAAATAAATTTTGTATAATATTTTAGCCAAGTTAACTGCCACATGAATAACACTTCTATTTTTTAAGAAAACAACCACAAACACAACGTAAATCTATCTATTTATTATATATATTAAACGTCGCTTTATTAAGAACTTGTCTTTTGGTCTAACAAATATTAAGCATGTAATAAAGCTTTTTATATATAAAACAGAATTTGAACTGAATAACGTCATTGCTATAAACATTGTGCAGTTTCCCATAAAAATAATATAGGTGATTGTAGGATGATGCCATATACATTTGTAATGAACTTTTACACCTCCAGCCTATTCGTTCTTAGTGTGACTTATATAACTCCTTCTTTATATCTGCTTATTTCAATAATTCTATAAATATTATAAATTCTCATGTTCCTCCTTGCAACATATTTCATTGTTCCACATCAGTTAACCTATTTTCCAAATTTATATTACGTTATTATATATTGGAAATTATCAAATTACTACTTTTTGTTTTAATTTTAACGAATTTTTGCACATGATTTTTCCGGATTGATTTTTATCTAAGGCGGGATTATATTTTCATTTCTGACCTAATGAGACTGTTGTAACACATTTCTAGAAGTTATTATACAAGTTTTGGTCGATTTAATGTACACCTTGCCTTTTCTACTGAAATACCTTTTTATTAAATTTTTAATATTTTTTATACAACATTCAGTACAAATATAGCTCATAATCATATTGAATTTATAGTCTACTCTTTAAGCCAACAACACAATGTATTTAGTCAACCCATAGAAGTTATTTCTAACTGATGTTAAAAAGGAGTTAATGGGCATGCGGTGATACAAGAAAAAACGGTCCGGAAAACATCGTATTTTCAAACACCGAATATAAAATTGATTTGAATACAATCAGTGTCGTAGGTTGGATCTCCCGCCTTTAATTCCTTTTCGATTTTATTTCCCCTAATATTAAAAATAAAGCAATATCTCAACCACACTGATCGTAATACAGAACCCATTCACTGGTTGAATTAACGTGATCAAATTTTCGTGAGTGGCAGGAACTTATTAACATAAATTTTATCTTATTTTCTTTCCAGTACCAATTTTGACTATAACTTTATTAATATCTGAAAACAGTGGTCTTCTAGCATTGCATATCGTAAAAGAAATGTGGAAATTTCTCAGTTAATTTGCCATTTGCTATCATCTGTCATAACGGTAATATTATAATTTGTGATAGCTTATTACGCTATTTAATATTTAATACTAGTATTACTAATGTTTCTATTACATCACGTTATATGAAATATCACAACAAATATCGATTATGATGAGTTAATATAAATATGAGAGCTGGAGTTGATTTCAATATAATCTGAGATCTATGTAAAATTTTATATTCACAATTTCAACATACAGTAGATGAAATATGAAACTATTTCAAGATTCACATTACCGTAATTTAAAATCAAACTAATGCAACATTAAACTAATTAAGCATAAAGTAACACACATACGCAAGCACGAGGCACACGTGCTTGAGTGCGTGTGTGTGATGCACGTACGCATGCATGCATGTATATGCGTATGTGCGTCACTTTATGTTTAATATGCATTATTTTTTATATATATAACCGGGTTTTATAATTTAAAAATATTCATTTATCGATAAATCTTGGGAAAATGTGAAAATGAAAAATAATTTCACGCCTTCACGCGCACAATTTAAAAAATTAATTATTGCACTTGAACGTAAGAAAACGCTCACCACTCTGACACATACGCTGTTGTGGAAACTTAATGAATTTTGGAATTAGTTTCGGATACGACATTGCAAATTGCTCCACAGAGATCACGACTTCTGCGGCAGGGTCTTGAGAAATGTTAACAGTTAATTGTGCTATGTTTCTCTATTGCAGCTCAGATATCATGTAGCCGTTAGTAGAAGAACACTTGTGGATATAATATTAAAGTGACGTGAGTGTGGTTATTTATTCAATTAAGTTCTAATAGCTCAGAAGCTAGTTAGATTCCGTCGTTAGAAAATAAAGTGTTTATTTATAAGTAGTTTTTGTTTACTCCCGTTATGTTTATACGAGTATTTTGTTACTCGCTTATGTGACACACATATAAAAAAGAAATTAAACAATAATCATGGTTGAGACTAGTGCATCAAAAGATTAATTTTTCCCAAGAATTACTTTCAAGGCTAAATTAATTGAGGATACAGTTCAAACTGCCTTACTTCCGTTACTAATTGAAATTTTATATCGAACAGGCAATGTTTGAAGAAAATTATTGTCGATAAAAACGTGGTCTTTTGAATTTGACATTTCGATTCCAGTTTGCAGAATGATGGTGAACATTCATATTAGTTACTGCGATCGCGAACGACTTACATCTAGCTTCGTTTAGTGCAATAAATTGAAACAACGTACAACTGTACTTTTCACCTTTATCTATTACGTTCACTATTTTACCTAAGGTCAGGTTTGTTTCCATTATTCATTCCTGTTAGTGTGGTAAAAAATGGTTTAGGGTTTCTTACTTTAATAGAATGGAGAAATAAGCTCACAAAACCCTAAAAGAAATTTTAAAACCTTATTAATAATAAACCGACCCGCATAATACATGAATAGAGATAAATGTATGGAAATGCTTGAACGGGTAGAGGAAGTAATCAAATTAAATTTTGGATAAATGATGTTCCATCCGGTATTGTTTTTTGGAGCAAGTTATAAGTAACCTTAAACTATTTTTCAAAGACTTTTATTATAGAGAGTTTTAATAATATTTCTGAAAATGTCCACAAAATAAAGGAAAACTATGGTGATTACACTAGATTGCTTATTTCATAATAAATTTATGATTTTTATACCTATGTGAAAGCTGAATTGGAAATATACGTACACGATGAAAAATAATAATAATAATATTTGTAAATAAGTCAACAGAAATATTACATATCTTAAAATGTTCATATAGGACCAAGCATAAATGGAACATTCGTAGTGTAGGTTTTACTCGCATTTAACAATTGTTTTTATAATAGATACCTCCAAAAGTAAACACAGGTAAATTTTTAAAAAGTAATTGAAAAATACCGATCTTTTTCTCATTATTTTATTTTATGCTGAAATTTACTTTATTTCATTTAACAGCTTTCCTGACATCGTCCATGTGTACATCCGTTATATTTTGGGGATTTAATTTTATATAGACTGAATTTTATGAACAAATATATATTTTTTTATAGATAATAAATTGCAAGCGTCTACTAATAAGATGTATTTTATTAAAAATTATTGACTTTATATTTATATTTTTTCATCTTTTATATTGAATTTTTTAGCGTAACCCACGGAGTTCTAGCAACAAACGGAAGCTAATATATTATTTCTTATACTCCTCACGTTATCAAAATTGGAAAATGATGGGGTTACAAATAAAAATTAGGATAATTATTAATCACAATTTTTACAAAAGTTAAAATGTAGGAATTAATGATTATGTCAAATATTGATGTTCAAGGAAACAAATGTCTCGTCGAAAATATTGCTGTGAAAAGATGCAATTTTCTTTTAAGAGCTTTGCTAGCGCATTACGAAAAACGTTAGAGTTTTTTACCTGAATTTATTCAATAATTTATTTATCTCTACACTGGATTTTTCCATATAAAAATTCATTAGTTATTTTAAGTAACTCTTTTTGTTAAAATAATGAATATATCGTAACAACTCACTATGGCCAAGTTCAATATTTATATACTTGACACATTTTAATTTATAGTTCATGATAGAATTTCATTGTCAAGTTTAGTTGAGATTGACTTGACTTGACATAGATAAGTTAATTTTAACATTTATTCGCGAAATAAAATTTTTATTTGTTTCAAAACAAACCATATAATACCAATTTTCCAATTAATTGGAAAACGTAATATATTTTTTAAAATCAATAGGTTAGTTATTAAAATCATATCTCTACCGTAGTAAACCGACAAGGAAAATTATGTGCATAGAGAAATCGCTTATAAGTAGAAATATAAAATGAAGTAATTTATTAACTGTAGTAATGCTAAGCTAATTGGTAATTTTGAAAAGTATGTCAGAAGGTGGTTAATTTATTTGATATTTTATAGAACCACAGCCGTTTTTTCTATACACGTAAAGAGCAATAGAAATAACCAAGATGTAAATGAAACTTGAACTTTCTCTTTGGTAGCCGACTAAATACATTTCTAAAATTTTAAGAACTTCTAAATTTCTGAGTAATTCTGATAGAAACACTGTTAACTGTGTGTGGCTGAGTCCAAGTAACCCCTATTTAGTTGTTGATTACTTTTCAGTGTATTGATCATTTTCATGCTTTTCATTCAGCATATTTACTTGTACATATTCCTATTATTATTGTTTACTATATTGTTTATATTCCTGTTTACTTTTAAATAATAAGTTACAATAATTACATATAGCAGCAAGGTAAGTCAAACAAAATTCTTTTATTAAGCTAAAATAAAATTTTGTTATATTATTATGATTATTTCATAATCATAATAACATAACAAAATTTTTAGTTAAATATATTAATATCATATCGTCAGAGCGTAAAAAGCATGGGTACGCTTATTTTATCATTCGATAACTGAATGAATGCTACTGGTTATTTTGAAAAAAAAATCACCTTTTCCGTTTAACCATTGTCTGACTAAATCAAACCAACAATTCTGTAATTTTTTGTAAAATGTTTTGAAAAAAAGTATTTCTGAAGATATCAGTAACAAACTTTTATTTCACATTATACAATTTATTTACGTAGCATAGAATAAAGAAATAAATTTGATTCAATTTTTTGAAATTTTTTATGGTTTTTTAACTTAATTTTGAATATACTACCGCTTACTTAATTTTAAAACCGCTTATATATTTAATTTGGTCATAACAAATAATATTATTTGATAGAAATTTATTGAAAATTATTATTTCAGTCCTTATAAAGATTCACCTCAAATGCATTTCATGGTTTTAATTTTTCTTGAGAAATACATAAAAGGTATTTTAGTGCATTATACCAATTTAAGTTTTCTATCATATTTTCACATTTTGATGAAATAGATTATTTTAAAATGTTTTTACTTACGTTCATTGTATTAATATATATGATTCTTTTTAGTGGAATGAGTAGCTCGAGAAATGAATAATATGATTCGAACATTTTTTTTTAAACATAATAGTCCAGCATTTTCTCAACAAAGTCAGTGAGAAAGGACGAATCGATCGAAATTGTTCATTTTTATTGCTAGGTAGTTAACAAAATAACTAACTTTCTATAGAATACGAGAATCATTTATTTTCATAAATTCTGAAACAGGCATTTTTATTAAAAGAAATAGCCAAAATATTAGCCTATTTTACCAAAGTAGACACTTTGGTAAAATATGAAATGGTATGGAAAAATATTACATAATAAATATAAAAATTATAAATGCTCAATTTTTATTTAAAGAAACAACAAATAATAAACTTATGGATCGTTTGAAAGTTTACTACGTGCTTTTCTATTAATTTTCTAATTCATTACTTTATAGCATACCTAAGAGAACAAGTAAATAATACATTGACATATAAGAATCATAACAAAATAGACGATCATAACTTATTGAATTTATTGAAGCGTTAATGTCGAGCTGCAGAATGGAAACGGAGTTTCTTATCATCTATTGCAATCACGCACTGCCCACATATAAGTTTACCTCATCTGTTGAATTATAACCCTATCCGATCAGTTTTCTCTCCCCATTATCAACTAATACCTAAGGTTTTGTTCGTTTTTTTCATTATCAATTTCTAAGATTTATATACATATATATATATATATAAATATATATATATATATATATATACATGCATATATATATATATAAATAAAATTGTTAGAAGCGAAAATTAGGTTATGGAAATAAAGCTTGTTAATTGCAAATATAATTCGCACTATAAGGATTCCCATAGCTGTACATAGCTGTTCATAAATATTTAAGAGAACATGTTGTTTCGACAATATTATTTAAAAATATAAATATTAACATTTTTTATTCACCATATAACACATTACCTATTGTTCCTTTTATAGACGAGGAAATGTCATAAACTAAAAAACCTTGAGAAGCAGAACGACTGGAATTATTTCCGGTAAATTTCACGTGAACTTCTAGAAACACTGCTTCTATGACAATTTTGACTGAGATGATTCGGTAAGTTCTATTTTCCTTCTGAGATATGATACCGTTAAAATGTGACCCAGTTTAGTGAAATGTGTTTAAATGATGAAGAATTTCTATTTTAGAAGAGAAATTTCGAAGTGTCAATAAAATGTATGAAGGCAGCACGGCCTTGATTGAAAGACATGATCGTCAAGGAACCATAAATTATTGTTATGTTGCTATATGTATAGGTGGGCCTGTAAATTAATAAAGTAAGAGAATTGTACACTTCTATTGATTGGGAATAATATAACCATTCCTGGACGAAAAAATAAATTTTGCAGAAAATGATCAATGAGGAAAATATAAAGGAAAAGCAAAGACAACAAATGCGATTAGCTCTACACTAAATGCGATTAGCGATTAGATATTGGCAAAGATTAATTTATAATTTCTATTTGATTTATCTTTGCTAATAGGCCACCTGAAGATGATGTAATACAACGAAACCTAGGCCGTGGTATAGAACTTAAAGAAAGTAGAAATAATAACACATCACGTAGTTTCATTTAATTGTGAATTCCTATAAAATTAACATCAAATATATTCAATATTTAAAGTCTTTATTAAATTCGAAAACATTTATTTTGCGAGATATGAGAATCAAAACAGTGCTCTCCCCTCTCACATAAACTGTCAACTGTACATTTTTTTAATTACGATTTTTGCTACTACTATTTTTATAACTAACGATTAATTTGTTTCTGAATTAAAATACTATGTACTTATATTTCCCTTTGAATCACTTAGCTCAAAAGGTTTTATTCTTTTGAGTGTTCTAAAAGTATTTTGCACATTTGAGAGTCTGGACACTTCTGAATTAATGTGGTTTTGAAGTGTCTTTTGGTGATAACTAGCAAATCTACTAATAGTATCATCTACCGTCTCAATCCCAAGATCGCGATAGAGATCACAGTTACTGACATACCAAGGCGCGTTAACTACACACTTTAGCACTTTGCTTTGGAATCTTTGTATCACTCGGATATTAAACTTACTGGCACAGCCCCACATATTCCATAACTCGAAATTTGACGTAGGACTTGATTATATAAAATAAGCTTGTTGTAAGTTAGAAGCTCAGAATTACGAACAAGCAACCAACACATTTTTCTGAACTTGATGTTAAGTTCGTCGCGTTTCTTCTTAGTATGTTCTTTCCACCGAGGCTTGGCGTCGAGCGACATATCAAGATATTTAGCGGAGTCGGCATATGGTAATTGAGTGAGATTAATAAAGACTTGTTTTCGGATTATCTTTTTATCTGTTAAGTTGATATGCGTTGATTTGGATTCATTCAAATTAATGCGCCACTTTTTTGTCCAGATGGCTCCTTTGTTGAGAGCAAATTGCAATTTTCTAGTTGAACCTTCCACAGTTTCTCCCACTGCCATTATTGCCTTATCATCTGCAAAAGTGGCTGCTGCACGACCCTGTTGGAACATCATTAATGTATAGCAAATAAAAAACTGGGCCTAGAACACTACTCTGAGGAACCCAGCCTCGAGGTGCATGTAAAAAACTGTACAGAAGTGTACAACTGTACATGTAAAAAATTTAGTTCATAGCAACGAAATTTAGTAAACATTTAATTTAAAAATAGCATTAAAGATATTCCTCTCACGCCCATGAAATGTAAAGTGGGCTATGTACCTATATTTTGAAAAATAATATTATATGCAGATACGAATCCTCTGAAATGTTAGTTCTACTTACGCTTAAGGGTTTTATTTCATTATTGTCAGAACAATATTCACATCATATACAATTAAGTTTTTATTGTGTGTCACTGCTACTAATAAAATAATGCTTAAAATTAAGTAATACTACTTAAGTAATACTTGTTTTGGGAATGTATTCCGTTCATAAATTTGGTATTACGAAGATACTAATCACAACCAATAAACTTAGTAAAACGATAGGATAACTATTCCGAAATTATTTAAAAAATCCAACAATGCGTTTCATGGACGAACACGTACAAAAATATTAGGTCGTGTCTCGTGATTATGAATACGAATTCCATCTGTCATATCAGATGGCGTCTTTAGGGTGTCATTAAAATTGATATTGTTTTTGGTGTGAACATTATTGTTGAATTTTCCTCTTTTTTTTGTAATTATGAAAGAGCATGAGTTACTAAAAAAAGAGCATGAACTACGTATAGAAACATCATTGGATCAGCATGAACAAACAATTGTTAATTTTAAATTTCGCAATAAACATTTTAGAAAAATATCACAGTTTTGTATAGAATGTTCCAACATTGAATGAGAATATTACATTTTATTTCATTGAAAATTTGTCATCAATAAATATTACTCTTGATGCAAGAACACGCAATAAATTAAATATTACTTCTTCTCGATAGCTTGATTGTTTGATTTGTATTATATAAAGCCGTTTTCATTAAAATAATCATAAACGCAATCGAATTGTAAAAACTGAAGTTCTATCATATGTTCTTGTCTAAATATAAACTTTTTTCAAGTTACACCAAAACTAAACTTAGATAGAGGTCAAATAAATGTTTGATAGTTGAAGTATCGACGAGCTTGTCGTACATTGAGATTATTAGGAGAGTTTTTATATATTCCATTACAATATAGTTTGTACTGAGATATTTTTCTGAATTGCCATATTTCTTTTATATTTGAAAAATGGAGATAAATACATAGTTTTAAAAATAGATAAGTAGTAAACCCTAGATTATCGCCGCAATCATGACATAAATTTCTATAGAATCGGTGATAATTATAATTTGCGCCTTTGTTTCGATTATGTTTAATTTTTAATGCACCGATCAAACCCTTGAAAAGGAGATTTCTTTCACGTCTGATTGTTGTTACAAATATAACTCTTTATGGGAAGATTTGCGAATTTGAAAGCAAAAAGAGATTATTATTATAATTAGTACCTTTGTACTTCTGGAGAAAAAAAAACTAAACGAAGACTCCCTGAATATATATTTGTAAATGTATATTCATGAAGTATGCTTGTATTTTAAATATGCACTACTGCTCTTTAGTTGGTTCTGCACTATTTGAGATATAAAAAAGGACGATGGGAACAATAGGACAAGTTCTTTATAAAAAAGTCTCGATCTTAAACAATTGGCATAAAATCTTGTGTTAAGATTTAGTAACTTTGATGTAGATTGAATATATGTAGAATTGTTTATTGCACGTAACAATATTTATATACTATCAATATGCAATACTATGATGCCCAATACATCGCTGACACTGTTTCAAGAGAAGCACTAAGCGTTAGCCCAACTAATTAAAAGTGCCAGTAGTTGAAAAACCCAGTGGTCGGTGAGCGGTGCTGATCCAATTAACGTTGTGAATAGCGCAGCGTCTTGTACAGATTGACATAACCGCATAGAAACCTGCTTCACTACTGATGAGTGTTTATATTACTGCTCGTATTGATCGATGATGATTTGGTTGTGAAAAGTTAATACCATCTTTCTTGGGGATTTTCCGTGTATAGTCGTCGATTTATTTTACGTTTGCTTTGACAACATCGATTGGTTGAAATTTTAAAATTTGGCATATATTGGACGAGTTTACAAAGCAAATGTGGTAAAAACTTTATTATTTATAACTTAGTGTATTATGAAATGTTTGACTAATATTTTAACGGTGCTATATTTATATTTAGATATCTGTCCGGTTCCCATAATTAGATTAAAGTTTCTAAATATAATTCTTAGTTAAAACTATATTTATAATATAAGGTTAAAGAAATGAAATATTTTGTTTATACGAATTTAATTAAATTTAATTATATTTTTTATATATTTGGCATAACCATGAATTATATACGCCAACAAGACACTCACGTGACTTTCTATGTTTATAATTAAGTAAGAAATTTGTTAGTTTTAATATCTGCCGTTATTTTCTCTTAATCAAAGGCCAACTTTGAAAAATATCAGTTCGAATTTTAATATATTATTGACGATATGTCTTGTTAACTATAACTACATACTGTAATATTCCCAACTACAAATATTTTTACATTTCTACCAGAATAAAAGAATTGAACTGTTTTCGACCAAAGTTTATCCAATGGGTCGCGCCAGTCGGAAAGAGGAATTTAAGGAAATATTTAGTAAGTAAATAATAAGGAAGATTATTGCATCGAAAACTTTCTTTTTTCAAGCATATTTCGTAAAAGGAAAATAATTTTTTTTAGAAAAAATCAACGTGCATTGTGATTCTAGAATAAGTTTACCTACGTCAACTACATTTTTATTAACTAAAGTATTACTATGCTGTATTATTTTTTATTCGTTATTGCGTTTCTGAGGGGCATATCAATGAATACTGCGACATCGTAGAAAAAGAAAGAAGGAGAAAAAGAGAAGAATGGCAATCACATTAATATTAGCTTTATGGGAATATTTATTATCCTAGTAATTTGAAATAATAGTTTAATAAATAATAATAAATAATAGAATAATAGTTATTCCATAAACACGGCAACAAATAAACTTAAATTCTGCAATAAAAAAGGCTTATAATTGTGATATACTTGAATTACTACTTTCTGTAGAAATGTTTTATGTTGCTAAATAAAAGGTAGAAATAATATAATCACGCCTACATTCCACAATATTTTCAAAATATTAACCTTTCTTTTCTATTAACATTCAATAATTCATCATACAATTTGCAAAGAAACCATCATTATCAGTAATAAATGTTTCGTATTTTCAAGTTATTGTTCAAACAATAGTACAATTTCTCAAGAACAAAGTAAATGTGTCCATTTTATAAATATAGTTATAGAAATCCTCTAAAATATATAGATCCTTTCGCAGAATTACTGTAATAGGAACTTTAATGAAAGTGTGTTTATTTAAGTAACTGAATAATAAATAAGTAAACCAAAAGTTTGATTATTTACCAATTTCAAACTAAATACCTGCACAATGTGTACAGAGACAACCGTACTTCTCATTTATATAGATTAACAACGTGAAAAACTGTACTGACCTTTATCCAATTCATTATCAGTGCGATAACGCCATATACAGAAAAATTTCACGAGTTTAGGGGAATGAAGATAGTAATCACACTGACACATACGGAGTTATGGGAATTTAATGAATCTTGGAATTAGTTTGGGAAGTGACATCGTTCGTTGCTTTACAGAGACAGCGGCGCTACTGCGCCGCTGTCCGTGTGCTGTCTCCGCCGTCTCTGTGCTGTCTCCGTCGCTCGAGTAGATTCTAGCAGTAGGGCCGAGAGTCTTGAGACATGTTTAACAGTCAATTGACCTATGTTTACTCTATTGCAGCTAGTGAGATGAGCGACCTTTAAATAGACTCACGGCGATACAAGATCAATATGAAGGCTTTGTGGCATTCACTTAAGCGCGAATAGCTGAATGGTTTCAGTTGATTGAAAATAAAATATCAATATGAAGATTATTTCTGTTTACAGTAGTTATCGACAAGGGACAAATGAAAATATACTCGTGCATGAACTACTATTATATATATTTGCATCTTTATATATATATTTTTACTACTCATTTTTTTACTACATTCCTATATCAAATTACGGATCTCATTAAATTTTGTCAAGAAGAAACGCATAGCCAATTTAATTTTTAAAATATAAAGTTAGACTAGTCATGCCAATTGACATACATGAAATTGTCGACACGGATATTTGTCCAACTGTTGTAATATTTAAACGTGGAATAGTGTACACCTTCAACGAATCGACAACAGAGGAACGCCTGCAAATTCGAATGTGTTTATGCTCTATTTAATTAAATCTCGCCCAACGTTTGTAATTAATTCTTTTTGAGGACAGGAATTCACTAACGAAATATTAAGCATTGGAATGGTAATCTTTGTTATAGTTACGAGTCCTCGTCACTACTAAGTAAACCGCTATTTTTGAATATCTGAAAAACATACACCACAATAATAAATATAATGAAATTAAACGATAAATTACCACAGCTAAGTAGGTCCTACTACATTACGAGTAATATGCAATCTATATCTATAAAAACATGCAATCTATATGTAAAAAGTTCATTGAAACTACATAAAAAACATTAGCAAAAATAACTTCATGCTTTGAAATATAAATTGATGATGTGCCTGAAAAACATGCTAGGTTTCAATATATTTATTTTTTTATTTATATGGGGAGAAATAGTCTCAATATTTGTGAATGGCTCATTAGGAATATTACATAATCTTAAATATTCATGCGAGTCTAAGATAAAAAAGACTAGTTAGCCATAAAAAATATAAAAAGGCTAAGTATTTTGCTCCAAATTGCAATTTTATTTTATTAGTATGAAACTAAATATTAAATGTGTAGGTTGGGTAACATTGTATAGATATGTGTGTATAGGTGTGTGGATATATATATATATATATATATATATATATATATATATATATATATATATATATATGAAAGTTGAAATTTTAATTTCGTATTATATTTTGTTTTATCAAATTTTAATACTAACATAACTGTAAAGTAACTTGTAAAAATTTTCTCTTTCCATTTCCAACTCTGTTAAATGAACTTGCAGTAATATTTTTAGAGATTTATGCCAAATTAAAGTTGCATTTGATCCAAATTATATTTCCACCTAATATTAATTTATTAACATGATGTTATCGAAAAAAGGCTTTAATGAGCTGAAAACTAAACGATTAAGTAAAATACACGTATATTTCTATTTACGATATTGCCACATTTTAGAGGTCTAAAACATTGTCTATATTCTACTTAGTTTTTTTTCTCATATAAGTTTAATAACTAGATTAATCCCAGGAAAACATACCCTACAATTTGAAAAATTGTTTAAGTGTATGAACGTCCAGCAGCCCCGTAATAAGATTATTGAGATAGTTAGATCTGTCCATGGTTCTACACAAGCAGCTTACAAAATAATTCAGTTGCAATAGAATAAGGAAAAAACCCACTTCCATAATTTCAGGAATAAACCCTTTTTTTTAAAAGGAGCAAACGTGTCAACCTTGGTATAGTCTCCAAAGTACACTAAATATTAAAATAATACGTCAAGAAAATATTCAAAACAACAAAGTTATAAATGTTATTATTTAAAAAAAAATTATTACAAAATTTTGTAAACTTTTGAAATTGTATTTCCTCATTTGCTCTTACTTTTCTACTTTATTGATATACATCAATCCTAAAATAATATATAAACAAAAGCCTGAGATATAAAATTTTCGCGAAAGGGAAGCGATTTATTCAAACTTTAACGTCGAGTCTTTAAATGCAGACAAGGTTATTTATCGTCTATTGCTATCGCACA
Organism: Druceiella hillmani; assembly: GCA_039881145.1. NCBI lineage: Eukaryota > Metazoa > Arthropoda > Insecta > Lepidoptera > Hepialidae > Druceiella > Druceiella hillmani. Next base: position 15,323,286 of record JAYKKI010000045.1, read on the forward strand.
CCACTCATGTTAACTTCATCCCGTGTGCTGCATTATAACATCAACCTATCAGCTTTCTATCTTCATTATTTGTTATACCCAGAGGTTTTACTGAAATATTTCTCTTTATGTTTTATTTTCCTCTATCAAATAGTCCCGTCATTAATGTGCATAGATGAACAATATTCTTACAGATAAAGTTAAGTCAAAGAAAATATAAATTGTTATGTACGAGTGTAACTGGCACTACGAGGATTACATTCACAGTTAGGGACATATAGAGTATATAATGATTCTCTTAAAGAATTAGCAAATATAATATTATTTTTCATCAAGTAAATATATTGGCTAATATATCTTATACAGGCCTAAAAATATAATGAATGTTTACAAAACTGTGGTACTTAGAATCATTGGAATAATCTAACGCCGTTTTTTACCAATTTTTGGAGTTTCGTACTTTAAAAGGAAAAACGCAATTCTGTCCGTCCATTAATTACAGCGATTTTTGTCAGAAAACGCATAAAATGCCAACTTCTAGTGATTGGGAAAATTATTTCCACTCATGGAAAAAATAATAAATGCGACAGGAAATGAACTACCTAGAAAAGAAAAGAAGTAAGAAAGAAAACAAACAAGATTAGCTTTATAGGATCTTAATGATTGGGAAGACCGTTAGTTGCACTGACTCGGTTGTAGTCTTTGAATGGGATTTTACATTGTTTATGGTTTTTAGGCATAACTTGGTAATAGCCTTAATTTAAATCTTAAAACCCTTCCTGCTGGAAGTCTCGATTGAAAAAAAAGAAGGAAAAATTTAGAATTTTATTCTCCTTTTCCTCTAAAATTAATAATAGTAAAGTTAAAAAGGCCGACTTCAAACTAAAATTTACGTCATGAAGAAACCAAAAATAGGCTTATGTTAAAATATTAATTTTCTTTTATTATTTCGTGTCATTTTATTGATAGTTCTTTTAATAAAATCGCAGTAGTTATACAATTATACACAACTTTTTCGATAATATAACTTTTACCCAAGTTATTTTATTAATATAGCTTGAGCAAAATGTATGTAATATACTATAAATAATATTTTTATCGAGTGTATTTGTATTTTTAATTACTGCGCGTTCGATTTGTTATTCAAATAGTAATTAAATTATCATTATTTATTATAATTGAAATTCGAATAATGCTTATTAATTTTTCTTTTGTTAGTGATAAATTAGTTTAAATTTCAAGTAAGAGTACAGAGAAAATTGACTTAAGGCGTAAATCGAAAAAGATCCAGATTAAATCTGAATTTCATCGTATATAATGACAGTTGAGTAGAAATTCCTTTTTATTTCAATTTAAAAAGAAGCTTTATGTGAATGATTTTTTGTGAATATAATGGATATTTCCACAATGAAATATATCTTATTGACAAATTGTTAAGAAATATATCTTAGTGACAAAGTGGTAAAAATATATCTTAGTGACAAATTATTATTTTGTATAAATTTGAGAACAAATTTGTTTATATTTATTGACAAAATATATATTTTTATTAGAACCATATTCCATATTCCATTTAATTAGAACCATATTCCATAAGGAATATGGTTCTAATGAATTTAAAAAAAGACAGCATATTGTTACAATATTAATATATACCTCTTTCCTCAATCATTTTTAAAGTTCTTCATATAAAATTACAAATTACTCTTTAAACTTAGAAATGTATACACGCAATATCGAAAAATTATGGGAAGTTAAAATCTTAATACCGTTTCCATTGTAGCGAACTAGAATGTGTGTGTGCGCGTTCATGTACGCATGAAGGTATGTGTGCCTATACATACATATATGTACTTGAAATTATCACAAAATTTAAATATTCTGTAAATGGCCTGAATCACCAAAGGATATGAAGGAACACATTTCTTTTAACAAATTCTCCTCGTGTTAAACAATGCGATACATAACGGGCTTTCATATGAATTTAATATTTATGTATATATATATATATATATATATATATGTATATATATATATATATATATATATATATATATATATATATATATATATACAGAAACGTTAAATCTGCCTACGTAAAAATGCATGCTATCAATATAGAAAAGAAAGATGCTCCAGCCATTTAAAAATCACGATTCAAGAGGAGCGCTAGGTGTCCTCACAACTAATTAAAACCGCCAGTAGCTGAACTACCCGGCAGCCAGAGTGATGCGGATTCAATTAAAGCCGTGAATAACGCGGCCCGGATCTGTCTTGCCCAGACTACACCGAGCAACCACAGAGCAACATACTTGACTGCTGCTGGGCATTGATATTCCCACTGGCATGTTTCTTCTGTTCTATATATGGACGTCGATTTATCTTGCGCTTATTTTGATGACCGTTATAACGTCGAATGGGTGGTATTATCGTATGTATCATGGATTGAATGAGGCTATAATATGCGTACGTGTAAAAATTGTGATACTGAAAGACAACTTCGTGTACTGTGAAATTTTTGAATAATATTTTTATTCATAAATATGTTGACTTTGTTATCCAATTGGTTCGTGTAATTATATTTAAGTTTTAATTAATTTGTAGTTCAAATTAGACTTAGGTCATACAGTTGAATTTAATATTTTGAGCAACAAAACTGAATTATTCTTTGAACATAACTTTTGTAAAAACTTTTTTTAAATATTTCGTTTAATTTTATAACGTTAAACGTGATTGTATTGTCAAGAAAATATTGGTAAATTTGTGATTTTCTAATAGACATTTCACGTTGACATTTCCGTCCATTAAATTAAGAATATGAGGATCAAGCATAAAAAATGATTTAAAAATATACCAAATTAAGCTGTCCTAAAGATATAAAGTGAACTAGTGGTCCGTCCTGGCTTCGCACGGGTGTACATTTATTTTTTAAACATTTTGGGATAAACGTAGAGTAAATGCAGGACATACCTAAATAATATGTATTTAGTAATAGGGTCTCTCTGGCTCCCTTTGGGTACGGGACTAGATGATTGAAAAAATTGATTATAGGTCAACGAAAAGTAAAGTTGATTACCTAGGTAGAAAGACGAAAGGTATAAGGGTTCTGTTTTTCCTTTTGAGGTACAGAACCCTAACAATAAAGTCGTACTAATAAAATATTATTTACAAAATAAAATTGGTAACCCGTTAATGTATTCTAGGCGAAGGTTTTTGAAACAGAACAAAAGACATGAACGGGATATTTTTTGATAAAGATGTTTAGAAAGACGTATTTTTTTTCCTTTTATGTATTTTATTTTTATTTGTGTTACATTTCTATATTTACATCTTTTATTTTAAAACTTTTTAATTTTACAAGTTTTTTTTTTATTTTTAATTTTCCATTTTTTACCTTAATGTTTCACTATACACTATGCTAGCAGTGGTAAATAAAACATATCGATATTCAGGAGATCCTACTCGAGAAAGTGCAACATATAATTGGCCATGAGAAAAGCACCCTTTTCTCAGATCGATGCCAACCATTGAAAAAGTCGTCCCTGGGATTTATTTATTGTAAGGGTAAACGATATCTTTACAGGAAACTGTAACCTTTTGAAAGATATAGGCAAATCCGTCGATATCATCGGAATCCGCGGAATGTGAGCGAGTTGTCCGGCCGCAGGGCCGGCAGCTACAATCACATTGTCTCGCAATTCCATTATCAAAAGTCTTGTCCCATTACACATATTGGGATACCTTCTTTTAATTTCAGTTCGTGGGGTGGCAAGTCGGCAGGATATAAGTTTAAGTATTCTTTGTGAAAAATTGCCATCGTGGGTATCACTTAAATGTGCTCTCAAATTCGTGCGCAAATTGAGTGTTTAAATAGATAGCCTCAGTGCTATCTATTTTATAGATGTGGACGCCTCTCTCCCGCACTTCGGTGCCTATCCGTCCGTGCTATACCGGTGGTATAGCACGGAATGGAATGTCCAATGTGAAAAAACTAAGAGGTAATTTACAGGTATTGCTTATAAAATTTACTTACATAAAGATCAATGCAAACGTATGGATAATTTGGTCTGATTTTGGTGGGAATTTCTTTTAACTTTTAAAATGTTAAAAAGTAGTTATAGTGACATAATTACCATAGTTAGACATATACTATTCCAACATTTTTTGTAGATATTAATATATTTTTTTAATATTGTGGAACATTTTTTTGTCCTATCGTCTGTAGTTTTTGCAGCGCATGCGATGAAACACATTTTAAGGCAATTTTTTTACACCTTGGGTTATATTATTGCAGTTTTAGTAAGGATCCTTATTTTTTTTATACAGATAATATATATTAATTAGTAATAACGTAGCATTCAAATGGTGAAAGAATTTTTGAAATTGGTCCAGTAGTTTTTGAGCCAATTCATTACATACATCCATACACATGCAAAAATACAAATCTTTCCTCTTTGCAATATTAGTATAGATAACATATTTATGTGCAGAAGTAAGGCTATCACACCGACAAGAGCGTAACAGCAGGACTTGCGGGAACTTAATGAAATTTGGAATTAGTTTCAGATATGACTTCACAAATTATCCTAGAGAGATCGCCTTGATGGCGATGAGGGTCTTGAGAAATGTTAGACATTTATTGTTCGATGTTTACTACATTGCAGTCCGGCGGGGATGTGGTATTTAATTGGCTGTGCACTGTTTGACATTTATTGTTTCTTGTTTACTCTATTGCAGTTCGGAAGGAATGTTGTATTTAATAGGCAGTGCGTTGGTTTAAGCAATATGACGCTAAGTTAATATGTCGCTATCATAATAATCTATATGATAAAGAAAAATTATTCATCGATTAGCTTGCCATTTACCATAATCTTAAATACACATACATACACACATGCTTGCGCACGCGCACGTACACAAGCACGCACACGCGCATTCACGCACCCACACGTATGTAAATATATGCGCGCTTGCACAAACACACACACACACGCACACACAAACACACACACACACAAACCCACATATATACATATGTGTAGATTAAATGAAGTCGTACTTACGCTTATACTGACGTAATTTATGATGTCATACCTTATGCAAACAATGTAAGACAGGGGTAGCACTTATTACGAATTCATAGATTTGACTTAATACCTAATGTAAATTTTTAATAATCAACTACTTGCTTTTGACATTGAAAAAATTTTATTTATTACAAGTGTTTTATTTTAAAAATTATTTTTTTTTTATTAAAAATTCTTTTTTGTGGTAAATCTTTTGTGCAGGTTTTTTTGTTTATGCTTAATCAATTAATTTAAATTTAAATTGAACTTAAACGGATTCCTTTCCAATATCATACTCTAGATTTAGTAACATAAACCTTATTACAGAAGAATTTAGTCTTGGGTTATGACCTAAGTGAATTGATTCATTAAGTCTGAACCAGTAAAAATACCTCTTTCATTAGTTTCTTCATATTTATAGAGTGGAAACATTTATTATAACTTGTGGAATTCTTTCGTACCTTGCGAGCTTAGGACTGTCAGTCAAATCAATCACACACACACACACATATATATATATATATATATATATATATGTGTATATATATATATATGTGTGTATATATATATATATATATATATATATATATATATATATAAACTCTTTTGCAATAAAAACTGGCACTTATAAGAATAAACCATATCAGAGTTATTTTATTATTATTTGATGCATTTTATATGGTGATATAATGAGAATATTTTTATTTATAATTAACATATCATTTTTACCTACTCCAGTCATTAAAAATGCGAATAAATAAAAAAAACGATGTAAACTCCACAGACGAGCGTTTTCATACTGGTATATTAAAAATGGCTAAAGTTTATTTTTGAATATTTTTTAATAATTTAATATAAAATTTAGTAACGAGTATGGCCTCCTCTAGCTAAAATCAATGCGTTTAATATGCTAGGCATGCTTTCGTCGACGTTTTTTATCATTTCCTGAGGAATACGTTCCCATTCAGCGACGATCACATTTTTAAAGGCCTGAATGCTTTCTGGAGCTGGTTTTACAGCTCTGACGCGTCGTTGGAGATTATCCCATATGTGATCTATCAGAATGAGGTCAGAACTTCTAGCTGTCCAGTCTAACCGTCGAATTCCGGCCTCCTGCAAATACACATCAACGTCTCTAAAGCGGTGGGCACGAGCGTTGTCGTCCATAAAAGTGGACTCGTCTCCAAATGCTGTTAATTCTGGTTGAGCATAAAGAATAAGAACCTCTGTTATGTAACTTTGCGCATTAAATGTGCCATTTTCAATAAAAACTAACTCGGTACTGTCAACTGAGTTAATACCATCCCAAAACATTACGGAACCTCCACGGCAAGGGATGATTTCCTCAAAGCACACTTCTGCGAAGCGTTCTCCAGGTCTTCGTAAGACTCGCCGACATCGATCCTCACCACTAATCGATATACGAGCTTCATCGGAGAATAAAACACTATTCCAGTATTGTTGAGTCCATGACGAAACATTTTGAGCGAATCTCAATCTGGCAACTCGATGCTTACGGAGCTAAGTAAGACCTCGAGCCGGGCGATAGCTACGTATATTGACGGCCTAAAGTCTTCTTCTGACTGGACAGTCATAGGCTCACTCGTGTACCTGTGACGTCTTCGGGGTTCTGTTTGAGATCCACCTACGCAACTTGACGATTTCGTAGCGCTTGACTGACTATGAAGTGGTCGTCCCGTGGCCCAGTACACCGTTTTCTTCCAGAACCGGGCCTTCTACTGACGGAGCCCGTTTCTTGGTATCGTTTCCAGGTCCTTTAGATGGTGGAACGGCTCACGTTATACTGCTGAGACACATAACATTGGCTACAGCCTTCTTCAAGCAGCGCAATAATTTTACTACCTTTTATCGTTTTTTCAACCATACTGAGAACAGCAAACAGAAGTGAACTAATGCAGCAAACAGAGAAATTTAATTAAAATTTGTTTGTTAAAATAAAAAACGTAACAAATGAAAAAGAACTTATTAAGAGTTGAAATTAATTTACCGCCAAAAAATTTGTTTTTGTTAGTGAAAGAGAATTTTCATTCAAAAAGTATAAATTTAAAATTGAGAACATTTGTTTTTATGTGTCAGAATATTAATAAATAATATTTTTTTAATAAAATGACAAAATCAAAACCGCCCGTTTTTTATGATAACGTTACATTTTTGGATTATTGCACCTGTGTATTAAATTATTAAAACAAATGCTGATACATTTAAAACACATTAGCGTATTTGCAATGATCATAAGTTAAAAGATTCTATCAGATTGTTTGCAATGATAATAAATAATTTTTTAATGTTTTTTATTTTAGTTAAAAACAGTATTCTTCTATCGATCTTGTTAGCCCTCGTTGGGTTTTCTGTTACTGAAGTAGATAGAATAAATAACCATTTTAACAAATATATATAAGTATATATATATATATATATATATATATATATATATATATATATATGTGTGTGTGTGTGTGTGTGTATGTATATATATGTATGTGTATATATTTATACATGTAGCATAGATCATACTGTTTTTGGCGACGTTCGAAACATCATAGTTTCTACGTCGAAATATTCTTGAATAAAAAAGACAGATGAATTAATCAGATTTAAATTTAATTGCAATATCGCAAAAGCATAAAAATAGGCACAATCTTTAAATAAATAGCTAAATATAAGAAATGATCTTCTAAATAATTTTCCCAATTGAGAAGATTAATATCTGGAACTCTAAAATATTAACTATTATTATAAATATTAACACTAAAAATATAATTAAATAAAAACGACTGTATACAATTATAAACTGTTTACTTCATTCGATTTCTTTTTTAACCGTGATACCCATATCGATACCATATTGACACAGAGCTGTAATTTTTACTAATTTTGAAGAATGTATCTAGAAAAAAAATTATTTTCACTTGCGTAAAATTTCACCAGCTGCCCAGACAAAATAACTGTTAAGAAAATATGGGAAATTCAGCATGAAACATACAAGTGTAAATGTTCAAAGAACTGTGTTAAATTACACAAAAAAGAAATTGATTTTGGTGAAATCATATCGTTCAGAAAAGTTAGAAATAACTCTTACCAACATTTTTAGGTTTGGTGAAAAAACCTCGATATTACTATCGACAACTTCGATTTATATAGCGCTAATTTTTGCACTTTAGGAACTTACAATTAAAAATTACCCTCCATAGAAAATAAATTCCGGATCAAAGTTCATTTCTTGGTATTTAGCATTCAATATCGTCCCCATTTTTTTATATTTTAACGTTCAACATCGTCCAATGTACGTAATATAAACAGCATTGAAAATAATTTAATCATCAAAAAAAATTAAATATTTGACGATCAGATTTGCTCCCTAATTTTTCTCATGCAATTTTAATAGTTATTCTTGTTTAATTCTATAATAAAATTTGAATATAATGAAATTTATTGGAAAGTAAATTATGAAAAAAACCTCAAAAATGGTAAATTTAATGCCCAAAAACAAGAAATTAAAATATTGTCTATATATTTTTGAGTGTATATAATTGTGTATGATCTATTTGGCTGAATTTTTTTATTGAGCAATTTTTTTTAGTTCTTAACTTAAAATTTTACTATAGTATTCAGAATTTTGCAACGAGTAGTCTGATTAGGTAAAAATTCAGGTAAATGTGCAATGAAGGCGTAACGCGATGATTTATGAAGAAAGATTGTGAGCACATCATAAATTAAAACAAATTTAATTTGATTATTACGAACATACAATTCGAGAAAAATTATGTGCAGAGCTGCTGGGCCGTCAAAATTCATGAAATAAAATATGTAAAATAGTCCGTACTTTCTATTTTAATTACATTATTCGAAAATAAAACTAATTTTCTAAGTTCAATAATATTATTCTTTACTTTGTAAAGAATCGTAATTCAAAGGAAAATAAATTATTACGTAAACCTGCATGATAGACAAATAAATAAAAAACTTCATATAATGATAAATATCATAATTTACTTGTCTTTATGCTACGATAACTAATACTAAAGTGTATTTAAATCAGGCAGCTACATTCGCTAAAGTTTAAGAGTGTCCTAAATATGGCTACAAATAGGGCTGTCACATAACATCATGCGCATAATGAGAATATGTCACGGATAATATACGAATTTGTCGTGGGGTCCGTGCTTTTGTTGCCTGAAAAGCGAACGCATTGGGACGAATTGATCACACGTGCGGATTATTTTCAATGAGTTCCCTGGTGGTCTTGTTAAAGAGGTGATCGACCGGCGTACGTAGTGAGTTCAACAACACGATCCTGCTGGATACAATCCGGGGCTAATAAAGTATGTAAAATTTCGTCAATATATTGTCATTCGGCTTTTGACCCCCGGTATTCGGTTATCGTATTTTCAAATATGTACCTAAAATTATACAATCATAAAAAAGTAAGTATTGCGTCTTTTGTTCAATGTTACATTGTGAGGCTCCTTAATAATGAGACATTAACAAACATGTAATTAAATTAATTTCTTTTACTCGTTTCATAGCTTTTGAAACCGTTTTAACTTTGTAGGTCATTTCCCTCTACAATAAGCTGTGCAATACCAACATTTAACTCCTACAAAGATATTATTTCGCTATAATCAATTGCATATGAAATTCATTCCACTGAAGTTTTGTGTTATATACGTACACACATATATATATATATATATATATATATATATATATATATATATATATATACATCTATATATATACATATATATACATATATATATATATATATATATATATATATATATATATATATATATATATATATTTATATAAGTCGCTTTTCTCTGCGATTTGTTGATTTGGTCATGTTGGCCTACTAATGTATTAACATTGAAGGAAGAAAAAAATTAAGTTAAAAAAAGAAATAAAAAAGCGAAGAAAAAATGTAATAATATAATAATACTGAAACGCGTAAGTGATCAGACACATACCCATGTGTGCGTGTGCATGCGCGTGTGTGTGAATGTTCCCGCATATACGCATGCGTCTACGTGTGCATGCGCGCGCGTGTGCTTGTGTGCGAGTGTTTCCACTTTTTCATAATAGGTAATATCTTCTATTTACACATACGACAAAAAAGAACTTTTACCTTTTTACTTAAAAACAGGAAATTTTATTTGTGAAGATTACTGAATTTAAAAAAAAAATGTTAAGAATTGTGTTCTCTAAAATATTTTAAATTTACAACACATACCTGCCACGTATTGTAAAACCCTCTCGGTAAACTGTTTTTGTGAAGAAGACCACACTGCTGATAGCTGTATAGACCGAAAGGCCACCATTGTCTTCGCTAGTATTGCTGTTCATTAGTTGCAATAAAAAAGATTACAAAGGACGGATCATCCCGTAGGCGGGTCAAATAGCCGCCCCACCACGATAGTTCTACAGATTTTTAGCCAATAAAATAATTTTATTATAAGCACCGATATTTTTTATAAATCTGACAAAATTTTTAGACGATACTTTGATCTTGGCAGTTAAACCGTTGATGCCATTTTAATAAACATCGTATATTCAAAATCTGTGCCAAATAATTCATTTTTTTACCATCTTAATAAAATAAGTCTCTAGTGTTGTATCAGTCTAATAATAACTGGATATTGTCATTTCATTTAAGTGCCCTATAACATGATCCTCCGAATCAGATAAATACACCGGATTAATTGTAAAAATACATCAAAATATTCATGTGGTGTAAAGTTATACAGTGTGACAGTACTGAGCTGTAAGAACTATTCATTAAAAACTCAAAGTCTAGAATTTAGTATGGCGTATCCAACGTCCGGTAAATAAAAAATGCAAAGAAATCGTTAACGTGAAAGTCTTCAATCAACGAAGATAAATGAATACGCGAGGAAAATCAGCAGTCGAAAGCCGAGAAGCGTGAGCAAAACAATTCAGATGTCATCTCTCCAAAGCCAACGGACGGTACTTATCACCAACTTCGACGCTAACTAATCTAAATCGAATATAGTCAACACGTGTATAGCAAAAAATAATAACATTGCAACAACAAATATAAGTGAACAAATCTCTTGTGTTTTCGTGTATAATAATCCACCACATTAACATTGAAAACGAACGTATTATCATATAACTCTTTAAATTGCGCTGAAAAATAGATAAATTACTTATCGAAATGCCAGATATTGCAACATTAATTAAAATAAAATATAAAGAACAGTACCTAAAACGAAATTCAAAAAAAATTATCAATTATACTTACAATGAAGAAAATCATAATAACAATACACCAATACAATTACGTTTAAAAATATAACCAGTATACTAGAGCAATTTGAAAAAAAAACAAACAAATATACACGTATTAACTAAAGAAACTTGGACCGACTTCGATGAATTTGAAAAGTTGTATTGAGCACAAATTAGTTATGCCTAGGATATAATAGATAAAATGAATCCTATGTTGTCCACATCAGCACAACATATCGCAAACTGAAATGAAATACATAATTCTAATACGACTCGACCACACCGTATAAAACTGCCAAAGGTTGAATTTGTAAACTTTGACGGCTCTCATGAAAAATACGTAGATTTGAAACGATTCATTATTCGTTAACCGTGGCTCCCTGAATTAGAAAAATTCCAATAGTTAAGATACAATTTGATAAGCTAGGTGGTAGGTGTAATTAAAGCAATGGAAGCACATGAGGAAAATTATTCAATTGATATGAAATATAATCATACAAAATCACGTTTTTATTTCTTTAACTAAGAAATGAAGTAAATATTGTAATTTTTTAAAAATTCATACCCGAATTTGCAATGAAATAGATCATACAAAAAATTTAAATCTGTTTTTATGTATGTGCTACTGAGCATGCCTGCGTATACGCGCTTACGCGTGCGTGTATACGTGCGAACGTGCATGCGTACACGCACGCAGCGTATAGCGAGCATGCATTCATGCATACCATTATAAGAAAAAGAGTGTATATGTCTTTACAGATGTATGATATTACATTTTGTTGTGGGTCTAATATTCTGACATTCTTTACACAAGAAAGTTTAAGATTTTTTACAAAAGGATGTAATCAATTTTTGTTTCATTTTGCATATCGTTATTACTTTACAAATTCAAAAAGACCATAATTCGTTTTCATTGAGAAATATCGAGAATGTATTTCAAATACAAAATTCACAATACCGCATCAGCGGAGTGTGGGCGACGTAATCGATTCTGAAATGACTAGAGGTTTATAAGCCAAAAAATTCAAATATTTTACAAACATGTAATAAATCAATAAAATTAAATAATAACATTTTACTGTCGTATTGCATAATATGGAACATGGCAATAAAATTTCCGCCATAATAGAAAATCGAAAAACAAACCTTGTGTTTCGCGAGAAAATAAATCTAGCTTGGTTATTTTTTGTACACGTATACGTTAAGTCCGAAGTTTGAACATTATTCAAAAACTATGTCTTAAAATTTTGGTTTTATAATGTTTTCTTATTTCGGTTTTTTATAAAGCTATTTTCATATTCTATAGCTGACGTTAATTTTGGGACCTCAGGTTTTAAACGTTCTTTACAGCAATTTTCAAAAATATATTTTTTCTTTTAGTTTAGGAACAATGTTTTTCTTTCTTTTCTAAACAGTAAACATAATTTATATTCCTTCTCTTTGTTTGCTTTATAATATTTTGTTTACGGATTAAACTTAATTTAACGACACAATCTCCTAGTATATATTTTATTTTAATCTCCTAGTGTACATATTTAATTTCCTAGTATACATTATTATTTACTTATCTTCTAATAATGATAATGTGAAAAATTTCTTAATTTTCGCTTATTATTTACTTGGTGTAAGCGAAAAATTAATTTTATATTGCAGTACATTCGTAAAATCACTTTGAAAAATAGATCAGGCATGCGGACGGGTTAAATTAATGTAAAAAATTTATAAATGAATATATTTAATTTGTTATTTGATAGTTAACATTACTTTTTCTTTTACAGCTAAAGCAATAATGCATCCTTTTTTGTCAGATATAATACCCTCGTGCGAAAAGTCCTTAAATTAAAGCTGCTTCAGTTGAAAAAATATTTCTGGCTTTTTGTTCCAAACGTATGCCGTAATGAGTTATGTTATTTTTCAAAATATGTTTATTTGACGTTATATATTTTGTTGATTTTACTGTAGTAAGATACTTCTCTAGTCCAGCATGTCCAAAAGTGCGACTAAACACACGATTACTTCTGTTTCCAATCCAAAATTCCTTATTCGTCTATATGTTTTGGAGAAAAGCTGACATAAATATTTCAAGAGAGACTTTATATTAAATAATAATAAACTATTTTAAATTTAATGTATTTACATATAAAATTGAGGGACCCATCCCTTGTAATTTGTTGTGTATATGTATAATTTACATATTGTACGGATTTATAAAATTAGTTTCACATTTTATTTTATTTAATTCAGAACATCGGTTTGCATGCATATAATTTATTTATTTAACCGACTTCAAAAAATAAAGAGGTTCTTAATTCGGTTTTATACTTCTGGAATTTGTGAACTAATTTGGATGATTCTTTTTTTGAATGAAAGGATATATGGCCCATATAGACATATAAGCATTTTGTTAAAATAAATATAATTACGAAAATTTAAGATATACTATGGAATTCCGTAACATAGAACAAAACAGACACCTTGATCAAATTTGAATGATATAGATCTTCTAAAAATCTAATAAGATTCAAAATCAAAATCACTGTAAAATAATGGAGCCGGAATGTGTTGGCAGGAAAATTTCAGTGATGAGAACCATCTAGACTTTAAAATTTGAAGATCTGCTGTTTTTATACAACTATTGCGAATCTGAAGCGGAAACTCTCTCATTAAACTTTTGGTACTATATCCTCAATCACGAGGCTGTATAGGGGATACTGCGGAATACTGAGGGGCTGTCTAAACCATGAGATTTGAGGATCTGTTGTTTTTTAATTAGTTTTGGGGATCTCAGGCAGAGGCTATTGTCATTAAGTTCTTGATTTCAACTCCTCAATCTTTACGTTGTATGGTGTACTACCTGCCTTATGGGGTACAGTCTGCCTAAACTGTAAGACATGTAGGTCTGCTGTTTTTTTGTTAATAATATGGATCTGAAGTAGAGACTCAGTCATTAAACTTCAGGTTCTATCTACTCAATTCTGATATTGTAGGTATACTGCCTCATTAAACCATGATATTTGAGGACCTGCTCTTTTTAAATGGATATTACGGGTCTCAAGCAAAGATGAATGACATTAAACTCCTGGTTTCGATACCTCAATCCTGACGTCATAGAGGTACTGCCTGCCTAAACAATGAGACTTAGGATTTGCTGCTTTTTTAAGTCAAAATTTTGAATTTTAACAGAAACTGAAATTGAACTCCGTATGTCAACTCCGCAGTCATTATGCAACAGGAATATTGCTTGCTTAAATCATGAGACTCGGGGATATGTAGTTTTAAATCAGTATTGTGGATCTCAAGCAGCGACTATCGTCATTACATACTGGGATCAATTTCCCAGTTTTTAAGTTGTATAGGGTACTGTTTGCTTTATGTTGTATTACCTGCTTAAATTGTGACACTTATAGATCATATTAATAATATAGATCTGAAGCAGGGACTCGGCTATAAAACTTTGCATTCCAACTGCTTAATCCTAATGCCATAGGAGTACTGCCTGCTTAAAACGATGAAATTTGAGGATCTGCTTTTTTTAAATTAGCATTATGAGTCTCAAGCAGATATTGATATAATTAAACTCCTGGTTCTAACACCTCAGTCCTGATGTTGCAGGAGCAATGACTGCAAAAACCATGGGCCTTGGGGTTCTGCTGCTTTCTTATCAATATTTTGGGTCTTTAAAAAGCAGTTTGTCAGTAAACTTCAGGTCCCAACTCCTTATCGCTGAAGTTTCAGGTATACTGCCGGCCTAAACTATAAGACTTGAGGATCGACTATTTTTCAAGTAATAAGTTGAATCAGAAGCAGAGACTAATGTCATTTAACTCCTAGCTCCAACACCTCAGGCCTGATGCTGTATTGAAACTACCTGCCTAAACCATGAGACTTGAGAACTGGTGTTTTTTCAAGACAACCTTGCGGGACTTAGGTAGAGCCTCTATTATTACATTC
Organism: Druceiella hillmani; assembly: GCA_039881145.1. Classification (NCBI taxonomy): domain Eukaryota; kingdom Metazoa; phylum Arthropoda; class Insecta; order Lepidoptera; family Hepialidae; genus Druceiella; species Druceiella hillmani. The sequence continues at coordinate 15,338,555 of JAYKKI010000045.1, forward strand.
CGGGTGTCAACTCCTCAGTATTTATATTGAATGGGGTACTGTCTCATTAAATCGTGAGATTTGAAGATCTGCTGTTTTTATATTTACATGGTGAGTCTCAAGCAGAGAATATATCATTAAATTTTGGGTTCCAACCCATATGTTCCGTTGCTGCAGGGATACTTTCTGCCAAAACTGTGAGATCATCTACTGTTTTTTTAATTAATATTTTGGATCGTATACAGGGACTCTATCATTAAACTTCAGGTTTTAACTCCTCAGCTCTGGCGTTATGGAAATATTACCTGCTTGTATGGTGAGACATGAGGATTTGATATATGAATAAGTCCGACTTTTAACCTACCAGTCAGTATACTACGATGGTACTATTTGATTAAATCATGGAACTTGAAGAGTTGCTGTTTTGAAATTGGTATTGTGGGTCTTAAGCAGAGACTGTGAAATTAACCTCCGGATTCCGATTTCACAACCCGATGGTATAGTGGTATGGCTTGTTTTATGTATGTCAATTGATATCTTCTGCGTTTTTCAACCAATTTGGTTGATTTTTAATTTCAAAGGCTTCCTATCGTAAAAAAATTAGTTAGTATTTAACCATTTAAGCTGAAGACACACCATTGAATTTCTCAACAGTGAATTGCACAATTACTGGCTTCAAATTAATGTGGTATTGGTCAAATGTTAATCTAATATTAATTTCTGGAATATAGGAGTGACTTGAAATTTTTAACCGAACTAAGGATGGTAAGGAATCAGGGGGAATCCTTAGTAAAGTTAGGGTACAGTGCTGGATCCAAGAGTAACTGGCAGGAGCTTTTCAATGATGAGAAATGAAATCATAATTTAGACTCGTTTTACTTGTTTTAATATAACCAAAAAAAATACCTACATAAATAGCTAGAACGCGTACAAAGGCATGAAGCACCTACGATATAATTAGGTAGGTAAGTACATATGTAAAGAAATAAATAAAAGCATGAAGTAATTAAGATATTAAAAGGCAGGTAGGTAATAAGTATACAAAGTTATAAACAAGCTTACGGTATTGATAACGGTGAAGCCAAAAGAAGGAATATGCACATATTTATATACAAATATATATGTGTATATGTATACAGATATGTATGTAGATATTTGGGTTCTTTAAGAACTGCTGACGTCTTATTCTATTTCAATAAATTATACATTATTTATGTTTAATTTATTCTAAGATAAATCCCCCCTTTTGGGAAACAGAAAAATAAAATTCTTTTTACAAAAAAATTAACTTATTTCAAATAGCCACCAAATATGAAGCCCACTTTTGCGATTCAATATCTTCTCCAAACAAAAATAAATTTTCAAATTGCTATTCGAATCGGGGCCAAGTGAAATGTTGCACTCATTTCTGTGTGTGAATATACCCGTACGTGAGAAAGTAAGAGAAGCGTTTTCTTGAAAATTATTCCAAAAATAGCTATAGCAGTGTTTTTGAAATTTATTTATGTCCAACATTTATAGAAAATACAATGTATTTTTAAAAATTTGTAGGTTCTTAAATGTAGGTTTATTGTCTTTGAATGTAAATTATATTTTTTGACTTCTATTTTCACTTAGTTTTTATCAGATAATTTTTTATTGAAATAAAAATTTTGTTAATATTAAAAATGTTAATATTTAAAATTATTATTCGATATATTTTGAATTTAAACTTCAGAACACTAACCGAAAAAAATTGGATTAGCTTAAGTAATTTTGAAATTATTTTCAAACTAATCAACCGAAGAATTTACGCTTAACTGTATAAGTTAATCGAGCGCGCGTGATATTGACCCTCCTACGATAAGCGGCCTCTATTTAATCGCTGCACGCTCTCCGGGCTACAATAAAGTAAATACGCAGCAATTAACTGTTAAACATTTCTCAAGTCCCTTGCCGCAGTCGCTGGCGTCCCTCTGGAACAATCGACGATGTCACATCCAAAACTAATTCCAAATTTCATTAAGTCCCTCTACATTCGAATGCTTTGCTCGTACCTAATTAGCAACCGATTTACTACAGTTGCCTACTCAGGTAATTTGTTCTGCTATTTTGTGTCAATGAGAACAAACTAGGTCGAGCGGACGATGCAGTTTTGTGCATTTTTTAAAACCTAATGCACATGCATACACACGCTCACACTGCTTGCGTGTGCGTGTGTTTATATATATATATATATATATATATATATATATATATATATATATGGCAATAGTTAATGAAAAGTTCTGTAGTTAGTAGTTCTGATTTATGTATAAATTTCCTATATAATAATTTGTAATTTGTAAATAAATTAGATATACTAAAAGGTATCTTTTCAAATAATCGATCAGTTGCGAGAAAGATTAGTGTAATAAAAAGAATATCTGTAGTAAGGTCACAAGTAAATTTTAAACATAAACAAATTCCTGTCAAATCATCCAATTGAATACAATCTAGTCTTACTCTAGAGAAATATTTCGTTTTCACGGTATCATAAATTTACCCAGGTACGTTTTAGTATATGTACTTTTTCATTGTTATGGGAACTAATTAATGCAGCGTTTATTTGTCTTTACTGGTTTACTTAGAATCCACTTTTATTTCAGTCTCTTCAAGATCTTATTTTTTTAGTTTTGAGTTTGCTGTGATCCTTTCGGATATTTTTGTGGAGAATACTAAAAACAGCTATTACTCTAAGAATAAACATATTTTTGTATCAACAGCGTATACAACATCAGGTTGATGCTACAATGCCTCCGAATAATTCAGTGAGATAGTATTTACCAAGAATTAGTTGAAAGATCTGAGTACAAAAAAGTTCAGTTGAAATCATTAGATTTACATTCATATTCATACCCTTATTTTAGACTTTTCAAGATTCTAAATGATTCTGGAAGAGAATTGGAATTAAATATTTTGTCATAATTTTCAAATGTTGAATGTACAGAAAAGATATGAAAACATTGCAAAAGTTATTTTTCGTTTATTTTTACAATGGCAAATAAGTTTTCAAGTAAATTATACGTCGTTGTGTTTAATAGTCATTAAATAATCTGGTATGTCCATTATTTGGGAAAACAGTTTAGGCAGAAAACTACTAAGGCCGTAGTTACACAAAAATTTTCTATTTCTTCCCCAAACACGAAATAGTTTTTGTACTGAAGTATGAGAACATAAAAGTAATTCTATCAGATAACGCAAACTTAGTTCCGGATATATTTCAGTAATATATTTTTTTTCTGCGAGTACTCCGTACATCTCATACATAACGGTCATTATGTGTTGCTTCATTTGATTTTCGCTATAAACTAAACTAACGGAATAAAATTTTTCTCGTGAAATTTTCATTAATATTTTTCTTTCACTAGCCAGAATTTCGTTATTAATTAAATAGGAAAACGAATGCAATGCTCTTTATTTACCTAAATCGAAAAATATTACGTACCAAAATTTGTCCACTTAGTTTCCACAACATTTGCGAATCAATTGAAAAATGTAGTGAGTTTATTAGTTTGAAACCAAAAATTAAAATAAAGCATAATTGATTTTCCATATTGTATGCAATAAAATGGTTTAGTACAGTATGGTTTTTTAAACCGAGACTACAACCTAAGTGACAACATTTTTAATTTATTTCTCTTTGAATTTTTTAAAGACTTTAGATAAAGTCTATTAACTAAATGTAATCACTTATTTTATTATTTATTTCCAACTATGGTACTGAAACGAGTTAATATAGTAAATGTAACTCGTTTTAGTACAATCTCAGTTCTAGTAGACGAGATACCATAGTATTAGACTATAGTTTTGTGAATAAAAATGCGATTTAATGTGTAGATTTTATGTTTGCAGCATGAGATATACATAAAAATCGAGATATACATAAAAATCGCTGAATGTGCTAGCTCCATTTCTGTTTCTGACTCTCGAAGGGAGTGGAAGTTCAGGAGCTTTGTGCATGCACGTTTCGCGATTGAATAGCACCGCATTGTTTAAACCGGCCGCTCGGAGGTAGCACCTGTCATCTCAAAGCCCCTTCAGGGACCGGTAACAACCCATCTCATAATAGTGTGACGTCTCTACTTTCACACGCTTCCACCCAACATATTTAAGTACTGTCCCTATTCAATGAGCAATTGAAAACCTCCCTTTTTTCTAAAACACTTTTGGGAAATGCCCTAAATACATCAAAGTTTGATCCACACTCAAGTAAATCACGATGAATAAAAATCTGTCATCATAGTGATACGCGTGGTTCTTGTCTGCTAATGTGTTGATGTATATTCTCAATCAAAACTGTACGCGCATCATCATACTCAAGACAATAGAATCACTGTTCGGAGAGATATTAGCATATACTATGCGTATGTCAACAGTCGACTGAATACCAGCGCGTTGCTTAAGCCTGCCGCCCGGAAGTAGCCACCATATAATACGTGCGTACGATTCTTTGTGGAAATTGTCTCATGTTTTCTGCGGAAAAATTTATTTATATTAGATTGACTTCAGTGTCGTCGCCTTGATAGTTTGTATTACTACAGTGCTGTCCCTCGGGCGACCGAATAATACTCCCGTAACATTTTGTCTTGATCGCTGAAGGACGTAGGACATCAGATATAGTGCACGGGCATGTAATTTGCTTTCGATACGTAGACTTGTTACTTGACGTTAGGTCCTGGTGAGTATATCTTCACCAATTGTGTAGGCAGATTTCAAGGAGCCAATCGAAACCGTAAATTGGACTTTACGTAATGCCTATTAACTAAATGTAATTCAATTTTTTATATTACTCTTTCATTAATTTCATTATTTATTTCCTATTCCTATTATGGTTGTAATGACCTTTTGAATATATCCTTGCGTACGAATACATATATATATTCGTATATTGCATATCAAGAGGAGTTTATGAACAAAAGTACATCGATATCCCGAGTGCGATTGCGTAGATGTACGCGCTTGAGTGCGATAATTTCATTTCAAAATTGTTGCTCGTGGTCGCAGTCAAAGTCAGCAATCGGGAATTCACGCAACACTCCATATTTTAGTCCGACAGCACTCAGTGTATAAGGCGGTGTTGACACATACGGTGGATAATTTATTCCGCTACGTAGTTAGGCTACTCAGGTGTAACATTATTGTGGTTTCTATTGTACTGTGCCAACGGACGATAAAAGTCCTCGAAATCTTTATATCCAGTTTTTATAAAGAATCCTCCCGACTAATTCAGCGGTAATGTTATCAGTAGGTATCGCCTCAGCCATTCAATCATCATCATGTGCTGCGGATGTATTGAAATCAGTCAATTGGTAGGAAACGCCACTTGTGTTATGTCAATGTGTCTTACTTTCTTGGCAGAACATACATGTCTTAATCTGATTTGCAATACATTGATAGTGAAAGGAAATTCTATACTACCATATTCTAAGCTGCTATTATAACTTATGTAGACTGATTTTAATGTGGCACGGTAGATGTTTTGTTTTGCTTCTATGCATTGTGGAGGTATTCAAAAAGTGGCGTTGGCTAGCAAGGATATTATTTAGAAGTTGGTTAATTAGAAACTGTTAATTAGGCGTCGGTTCTGCAATTCGATGATAAGCTGATGATCTTAGAAAATAGATTTACTGGCTGCAGCAATAATGATCATTTACACTGTCGACAAAGTGTTGTTATCGTATAGTTAGCGGCATGGAATTGAAACGATAGTGGTTGTATTGAAGTTTCTATTTCCGTGGTAGAACGAGTATTTTAGAGGCGACGAGTACAGGTTTCTGTTACGGCCGGCATTCTCTTCAGTTTAACTTTTCTAGACTTCTTGACTGAACTTGGTGTAATGCATTCTCTCGCGTCGACACCCAATCTTTTATTATAATATCAGTGTGATGAGTTTGATAAAGTCTGTAGCTTTGACATGGATCGATAGCAGTAGCTGTGTTTTGATGAAATGTGAGCCGTTCATCTATAGCGAGTGAAGTTACGGCGGAGAATATTTTCGTCATGTGACTTGAGTTCTGCGACGTCGGGTGAGAGCTTATAAATTACATTAAGTGCCTGAGAAGACAAAAGAAATGTTTTCGGTTGCTCAACCGCCATATCCTTTCACGATATTCACTGAAGACTTATTGTCTTTAGTGACTCTTGTGGCAGGATATGGCGGGTGATCAACTGAAAATACTTCTTGTGTCTTCTCATGCAACTAATAAGCAAGTAATGCAGGGTTGCCTGATGTCATACACTTTGAGATATTTTTACTTACGATAAGCATGTTGGCGGTATCAATTGACAGTCGATTCATTGGTATAAAGAAACATTTTATCATGTCTGATTAGGTTGTTAGCAAGGGCGAACATTTTGCTTAGAATTTTGCTACGCTGTTGTTTGCCTATTGCCGTGTTAAATATAGATTTTTGAAACTGCCTTTCCTGGTTTCCTTCATACATTGAGATAAACAAATTTTGATGAATGGCTACGTTTCTATATTTGCTTTGAATTTAATAAGACTGTCACTAATTTGTTCGACATCCTGCTTTCCAAATTTCGTGATGGGGATGATTTCCAACGCTGGGGTCTATTTAAAAATAAACAAACTACAGATGTAAACTCTCTCCTAGAATGACGGGATTCTTGTGGCCAGAAAAATGTCAGCCACTTGTGGTATGTCTAAAGCCTTAGTGTAGTTACGTAGTTGAGCAGAGATTCTCCTCCGAATGATATTCTTAAAGAGGTCACCACTAAAGCGAATACTAGACTGTAGTTTAATAAAATAAAATACGATTATAATGACTGAATGAATTTATTTCCATGACACGCTCTTTTATATATAAGAAACGTGGCCAAAAATAGATCCAAACTGAATTTTTTTTTCTATATTTAATACCCATTTTAATTGAATTAAGATTTATTCAGTCAAGGATTAAATTTATGATATTCAGCCTAAAACCAAAAAAAAATCGATATGCTTAAACTAATAAATTTAATTTACCTACAGTGGTGGAAAAAACGATACTACGTCTACTTTATCTGTTCCGTGGTAGTCAAAAAAATATTCCTACTTCTCCCGAGCGTGAAGTTGTCTTCCTATTGCAGTATGCAATGCAAAGTAGCTCTGTCAGATAACACGGTCAGATTTTACCTGGAATCTGTTTCAATTAGGCTTCTTAACAATTAAATGAAACTACGTGATGTAGTATTATTTCTACTTTCTTTAGTTTCTTTAACCACGACCTAAGTTTCGTTGTATTACAACATCTTCAGGTGGGATTTTGACAATATCCCACCTGAAGATGTTGTAATACAACGAAACCTAGGTCGTGGTTAAAGAAATTAAAGAAAGTAGAAATAATACTACATCACGTAGTTTCGTTTAATTGTGAATGATGAATTTCTACAAAATTAACGCCAAATATATTCAATAGGCTTCTTAATTTTTCGAAATATGATATGCAAGGTCGCTCCTGACAAGGTTTAACTAAAACTTGACTGTGTTGTAGGAAATGTATACCTTTATTCATCGCTACGCCTATATTACATATTACTTTGCTTGTTTTGTCGGTCAAAACGGCAATCAAGAAAATGAACTTCTAATTTTTTCTCATAAAATTGAAATTTTTTTAACTATCAATTTTAAACTTAACAGAAATCAAAAGTCGTTCTCTTTACATACCTTACCATGGAGATTTGCCATAATATTGAAGCAATATCTTGAATATGATAATTTTCAAGATATTGCTGAAAAAGTGACATATATATTGGTAGCCAACCTAATAGTAATGAATAAAAAAATATTGAACATGGTCCTTTAAAGGGATAAATATTCCGAATATTTAAATAATTGCTTAAATTGTGTCAGGTAAATATAAAATAGTATGAAAATTGTCTATTAAATATAGTTTTGTATAATCTAGCGCCTCAATCATATTTTCCTGAATTTCTCAAAAATCATTCCTTGGAACCTATAAATTAATTCGGATATTGCAAATTTATTTTAACTAATCCACTAACAACTAACTCCACCCAAACATCAATTTCAGTAAACATTCCGTGCCACCAGAACAATATCATTTTCATGTAGGTGTAACTTATGACTTAGTCAAATATTGTTAAATAGTATGGGTGGTGACGGTGATAAAGGATAATTAGGTATGGGTAATTGTAGTTATGTCTATCTAGTACTGGTAACTTTAACAAAGGTTCTGCTGTGGCGATACAATAGGTGACTTTTCCAGGTTAACTGCTCTTATTAATTTTGTGATCTTCCAAGTGTGTAACTATCCACTATGTAAGTTTAACTCTACAAGTTAGCTGTTTTTTAGACTTGCATCAATATTCCTAACAAACGTCAGGACAAATATATTGCTTCGATTAATCTTTGTCATACTTATCTTATTGTTATAAAATATATCAGTGAAAATTGAATGAATGTACTAAATATTTTATGTTTACATATTATGGAGGCTATTTGAAATGTTGAAAATATTTTGTAACTATGACACGCAGATGAATAAAAGTTTGTCAGTTTTCTAAATCTCCATATCAAATCATTTTTCCCAGTCTATACATATATACTATTTAAAATTTCTATAAAACTAATATTTTTGCATAGTATAAAGTTTTAAATAAATTTTTGTCTATTACTCCACCTAAAACTGTACTTCGTGCCTGAAATAAAATAAATTCTACCTTACCATTTGTATGACGATACTTCAATGTAAATATACCTTTCTAGATTCCGAAAAATTACTGGTAACTTTATTCTACATTAGACATTTTAGAAATTTCTATTTATTTCACGACCAACATAAAGGTCAGTACTTTTCAAATTTTAATTTGATGCAAGCTGCATTGCTGTAAAGTAGTCAATATTTTACGTTATATGAACTTGATAGAGTTTTAATATTTTTCCCAGTTAGCTTTCATAAAAACTAAGCTTTCATACAAATTAGCTTTTACATAAACTTTCAATATAGTATATAACCTTTACATATTTACTTATACAAATATTTACTGAATGGATATAAGAAGCTGATTACAATTAATTAACAGACTCGTCCGTAAAGAAACGACGAAACAAGAAATATTGGTCTATCCATAAATTTAATTCCATTCCTACCTCAGTAAATTCACCTTACGCTAGCGCTTCTGCAAATCCTATGTTATTGCTTTCTTTTGCAATTCCACGATAGTCTAGCTGGGCTTGTTATGCAATTTCTTTTCATTAGAATCCAGTAAGAAAATTCAGATCTACTTGTAGCAAGTGGTTAATCCGTTCATGAACTAATTTTGTGCAAGTTGAAAACTTTTTAAGATTTATTAGATTTAATTAAATTTTTTTCATCCAAATGAAACTATGTGATGTAATATTATTTCTATTTTATATAAATTCTTTACCACGACCTAGATTTCGTTGAATGACATCTTCAGATGGGAAATTTGTAAAGATCTAGATATTTACTAATTGCCCAAATGAAGATGTCATAAAATAAAGTTTTATTTTTATTTCACATTTCTGTGAAACTGATGGACAGAACGAAAATACAAGGTTCTCTTTTTTACCTTTTGACAACGAAATCCTGGTAAAAAACCACCGCATAAAAGGAGTTTATGGTGCTTAAAAATGCCGTGCAAGATCGTTGAATAATTTTAACTAAATGAAGTTTTACTTATTATGATTCAACTCTACATCAATTTTGTTCTTCATAGCAGCCTAATTAAAAAGAAAAACAAGTTCCTCCTTTAAAAAAACTTTAACAAAAAATAACTACACCTTAATGACCAAATAAACTACACCTTAATAACCAACAATCAACCAAAAAAACAACATTGAGTGGGACGTATTATTTATTTCTTATCAGTTTCCAAAAATCAATGTTACATGCTATCTAAATCATTCGATACCAATAAATGTATTTTGGCCTAATTAAGAAAATTGTAATAGAGCTACACATTTTATTTAAATTGTTAATTAAATTAACACTGAATAAATTATATAATTTATTTTATTAGCAGAATTCTGTAGAAACTTCAAGCTTAATTTTAATTTCATAACGTTGTCAAATAGAGACAAAAATATATACCCATTTAAAACACCGTCTTCACGTGAATTTTATGTTAATCAATAATAAATATTATTTATTAATTTTCATAACCATTTAGAATTGAACTCTCATTTAGAATTGAAAAATTGGTTAAATGATCGAATATACTGATATAATACTCATTTAACTTTGTTGTTTGCTAGGAGTTCATATGTCAGTCATCGAGCGAATGAACCCATAAAATTCTTTCGTTTTATAAAGATTCTCGAAGTAAAATTTAAAACCACAAATAATAAAAATTATTAAGAAGAAACGATTAGTGTTTGAGTAAGAAAAGGAATTGAGCTTATTAATAATAAGTGATTACTAACAAATAGTTAAACGAGATCATTGAAAGAAGTGTTACAAAATAAGTAAATATAATAGAATAAGAGGAATATATCCCCAAGAAAATCGATAAAACTTTTTGACGGAAATGTTTAATAGCCTTAAAAAAACATGAGTTTGGAATTTTGCGGTACAATATCGTTTCCGAACATACAAATTTGGAAAATAATACTGCTGCATACTCACACACACACACACACACACACGCGCGCGCGCTGGTTGATTAGTGCTACGTTTAATTTATATGACCGTGGAAGTTCTAAGCAAATGTGTAATTATGGATAGACAAACATTTGGTTTATTTGTTTACTTAATATTTTCTAGAATAACAGCTGTTATTATAGAGTCGAAGAAATCTACTACACATAAATGAAATTTGATAGATATACTGACATAAACTTTATCTTTTACGTGCAGCCATTCGCAGATTTAAATATAAATTTAATTCTAGCAACAATTTCCAAATGGCCGTAATATTCTTTTATTGCTTTCCTGTATATTTTATATGCATAAAGTTTCGAGCTTCTAACTATTCTAAAAATGACATGAAATTTGATATTTTTTAGCATTAGCATTCTTAATGAGCACCCGACCTAAATGTCTGGAATAATTTTCTCTGCTAGACAAAAGAATAAATCTAGCGGAAAGCGGACGCCACGAAAAACAAAAAAGTAAAGAAAGCGCTTTATGAGGCATAACCAATAAAATTGACGGCTGTTAACTCTATTCAATTGAATTTCAGTGATTTCCATTTAATATTTGATTTATTTTTCATTCCATTAATATCAATGCATTGATCATTGTCGCCTATTCAGTCAGTGTATTTACTTTCCAGTTTCTATTTACTTCCGAATAATAAGTTACGAAAATGAAATAAAGACGCTAATTAAAATAAAATATCTTCAGTTTTTTGTAGCAATCGTCTTCGAATTAAATATTTTTCTGCCTAATATATTGTAGTGCGAACGCCTTAAACATTTTGGCTGTTTTAAAATCATGGCACGAAAAGAGTGGACATATTCATTACATTGTGCAGATTGAAATATTCCAAAAAGGTACAATTATATACCTAATTTAAATTGGTTACTGACCGAATGAAGTAATAATATTCTTCAATTTATTATATAATCTAAACCAAAAGAAAAAGCGTTTGTAAAAAGTTCAGTTAAAATTAATACCCACTTCATTTTACAACATTGATTTACTTATTACTGTTAACAGCATTCTGATATTTCAGAGAACTAGAATATTGTATAAATTTTACTAATATTAATTAAATTTAAAAGAAGTACTGAACATTTTTTTTTAATTGTGAGAATATCCAGCATTATCCTTAATGGAGTCATCGATGTAGATTAGATCAAGCTATCTTTTCATAATTCTATGCAGATAGCCCATGAAACAATACATTGAAATAGAACTATAAAAAACAAATTTCCACAATTTCAGGAACAGATATTCTGAAAAGTAGCGAAGTAGTATTGTGATAAAATACAAAAAGTGTACAAAGATATTATGATGATATATCAGGAAGATACTTAATAAAACTAAATGTTAAGAACTTTTGGCATTTATTTAAAAATAAATAAATAACAATCTTGTGGATGGTTTGAAGTTTACGCTTTTCTTTTAATTTTCCCGTTTAATAATATGTATCGACCCTAATAGAAAACATAAATAAACCTGGAGATATAAAAATGGTAACAAAATAGACGATCATAACATATTGAATTTATCGAATCGTTAAGGTTGAGCTGCAGAATGGAGATGATGTTTTTTATCATCTATTACGAACATGCATCGCCGACATATAAGTTCGCTTCGTCTGCATCCAGAGTTAATCGATTTATGCATTTACGTCTGTAGGTAGAACCATCATATACATAAACAATTATCCTTCCAGATATAGATAAGACAAATAGAATAATATTATTTAAATTCGAGTATAATCCACAACACGAGTATATCGTACATAGTCGAACACATTTAGCACATTTAAGGGTACGTAGTTTTTTCATTAAAATATTTACGAATATCGAAATTAATTTTTCTCCAAGTATATATATATGAAGCTTTTAAGAGAGTAAAAAGCGTGAAAATATCTGAAATTCCTGAAAAATCGTAAAGCTTATAGTTATTAACACCATTTTTTAGTAAACTTCGGTACGTAAAATTGTAAAAGACTTTCCTGTGCAGATTTTCGGAATTCTTCGGAACTACCTGATGTAAAACTGAAAAATAAAAATAATTTTAAAGACCCATACATTTCTCTTACATTCTATAAAACACCCATTCAATTAACTTAAAATAGACTGAAAAAAATTATTTGGAAAATCTTATTGTTTTCTCTTTCAGAAAAAGAAGTTTATTTTTTTCCGCTAGAATCTTTATGTAATATTTTTGGGTGTTGACCATTTCATCGCAATACATGCACTTTAAGAGATTTTGTAACTATGCAAAATTTCAATTTTTAACATCAAACCGTTTTCGCGGAAACGGCTGCGACGGACGGTCATGTGAGAGATCCTATAGGGATTCCTTTCTTTTCTTCTGTGGCAGATAAAGTAAAAGGAGATTGAATGACGCACACGCAAGAACCTACACACGCGTTCACGCACGCAGGCCATTACATACACTAATACACATGTTCACACGCAAAACACACACATACATAAACCAACACAAACATACAAATACACACACACACGCACACATCTGGAAAATGATAGAAAATAATAGAAACTCAATTTTTTTAACATAACGATTCATGGTTCACTTTAATTAATTCCGTATATATATATATATATATATATATATATATATATATATATATATAAACGTTGACAATATTGAAACTATGCAATACGACATAGCTGCAGTAATTTACAAATCACAGTTAATGGGAAGCACTAGATGTTATCGCAACTAATTAAAACCACCAGTAGTTGAATGACCCAGTAGCCAGAGAGTAGTGCGAATTTAATTAACGTCGTGAATAGCATGCCGAGTATCTGTCTCGCCAAGACTATGCAGAGTAACCACTAAGGAACAAGCTCGACTGCTGCAGGGCTCTGATATTACTGTTTTTGCTAATAAATAATTTTCTGATTACAAACCATTAATTGCATCTTTCTTCGGGATGTTTTGTGCATGGATGAAATTCGATGTATTTTCCGTTTAGTGTCGTATCCTTTATGAGATTCAAAGCTTGATATTGTTGAATATATTATAGACTGGAAAAGGGTAAAATCCACACACTGTCAAAGCTTTATTACTGGAAAACACGTTCGTGTATTATGAAATTGAGGAAAAAGATTTTAATTTTTGATATATTTATTTCGTCTCTTTGGGAACCGATTAGTATGTGAAATTACATTTGACTTGTGTTAATTGAACTTTTAATCTAAATTTTAAAAAATTAAATCGGGTAAAATTAAACCCTTGAGATAACTTTATTCAAAAAATATTTTTTTTTGGCTAAAGCGACTTTTAATATTGACGTTTTAAATATATTGTCTAATTTCATAGCATTAAGATTTTTGACGTTCTACATAAAACTAAGGACTAAGAACAGAAAGAGATTCACTCAAATTTACCCAATTTAGTCGTCCCAGTGTTTATGTGAAGAAATAAGGTCACCGCACCGTCACTAGGACTTGAGGGAACTTAAGAAAATTCGGAATTAGTTTCTGCTGTCACTTCATGAATTGTTCCACAGAGATGACGATAACGGCGATCAGAATCTTGAGAAATGTTTGATGCATTATTTCTATTGTAGCCCAGAGGAAAAGGGTTATGTAATTGGAAGCGTATTGGTTGATTCATTTTATTTCAGGAGTTAGTTCAATATTATTTCTTAGATTCATCTTGATGAGCACAGTAAAGGAATGTATGAAAGGACAATAATGAAACGACAACATTACAATGAAAATTTCTACAAAAGATGGACTTACATTCTTTTCAAAGTTTAGTTGTGAGTAATAGGAAACCCCGTATCATTTTAGTAATAAAATTAAAATGACTTATTTTTAAACGGTTAAACCATTATAAATATTGATTTATTATAATTAAAATAGATTTTAGTCGTATTTATCAAGTTTTTTACATATACATAAATTTGAACAAACAACTCGAAAAATTTTCATAACATCATTCAATCATTTAATCTCATAGTATAAAGGTTTTTAAAGGACAAAGATGTTAATAGAAAAATTCGTAGATTTATTTGAAAAAAAAAGTTTTAATATTTATATGAACATCATGTTATAGTATATAATCGGTTTCCTTTCTGACTTATCAACTTCCCATTTGTACGTATTAATTTTGAAATTATTTGAGCTTGACGTAGCGAGAAAGAGAAAGAGAGCTGTATATCCTGACGCCATGGGAATTTATTAGATGTTTACGTCGATTTACAATAACGTGTTATTAATTTTTTTTAATGTGTAATATTCAAGTTTTCCTACACAAATTTAGTGTAATCTTTGAATTTACACTTAGTGTACTCTCTCTCTCTCTCCCTCTGCTCTTACCCTTACCATATTCTCATAAATCGATATTTAAATCGCCAAAGAAATTTCACTTCTATCACGTGTACTGAGTTCCAGGCGATTAATTTTTTCTTTTTTTTTCTCTCAGAAATCTATGAGCATAAAATCTGAAAAAGATAACAGATAGCGTTGGCAACCAAGTCGATTCTGATATTGGTGTGCACAATAAATATAAATTAAAGATTGATGTATCTTTTATATTTTTGACAAGATTGAAATGTAACTAAGCCTAAATGTTAGCCCAATCTAATCGAAGTACATCAATGAAAATCGCATCTAAATCGGTTTAGCCAATGCTGACATCAGCGTTCAAAACGAAGGTGAAGACAGATAAACTTCGAAAGACTGTTGTTTTTGGCTTAGTAGCGTGCATGTAGTAGGTGTCAGTTAGTTTTACTTAAAGATATTCAATGTAGAGACTCAGTTTTCTTACGATTTAATTTTATGTATAAAGGATTCATTACACAGAAATTCAAATTTGTGTCATATTTTGCGAACTTGGCGAAGTTTTGAAAGATGTAAAAATATAAAATGAAATGTCTACCGAAGCTCTCGATATTCAAAAATTACAAATTTTCTTACCATCAGTCATATTTAATAAAACATTTTGCTCGCATGTGCATACTAAGTGATGGCAAATACCTCAATGTAAATTAAATAAAAAATAAATTGTTTTTCATACTTCAAAAACGTACTATGAAACGATTTGCATGTTATAAATTTACAAATAATATCACAGACTTAATTCAACAATTTAATGGGTTATGAGTCACAATGTTATTGACTGTGATATCGATGCCGAGCAGCTGCAAGCAGATTCCTTTGATGTCACATCGGTTATTCCCTACGACACACACATAAGCTTGCTCTATTCACAGCCTTAATGTAATCGACACTGTTCTCTGAAGGTCGGGGAGCTACCACTAATAGCGGATTCAATTCATTAATGCTAGCTTTGTATACGGATCCGTAAATTGCACCGTCCATTCAAATGTAAGAGATATACACATATTGATAGCTATATAGACAAGCAAACTCTAGACTTTGAGCAAAATAAACTCAACTTCCTAAATTAAATATTATGCTTATAATTAGCTTATATTTTTATACTATATGATTTTACGCTAATTTTGTGTAATTTCCAAATGTGATTTGTATAAAATTTCAATTAGAAAACATATCATAACAAGGTTTTTCTAAAAAGGATATAGAATATCCTTTTAATAGAAAAATACAATGTGGTAGCGGGGTATGTTGCAGGGTATTCGGATTTGCAATGGTTATTGTTTTAAAAGCAAAGAAAATGAAGCAATAAAAAAGAATCAAACAAATTTTGTAAATATAGCTTGGCTATTTTTTTAATATATTCTTAAACTATTGTTAAAATTTTACTTTCATAAAGTTTTTGTATTTCGTCTTAACATTACATAGTCAATGGTATGTTTAAATGTTTAGAAATCTGCACGTTCCGTACAATGAGATAGATGATTTTCTTTTTTCTTTTTCTCATAGACAATATTTATTTTCCATTTAAGCAAATGAGTTATTTTTATTGCGTATTCTCTTAAGATCTATTAATATATTATTGTTTATGTGAATATATTATTATTACGTACCTTTCGATATTGGTTATATTTTATCCCCTAATCTCTTAATACATAATTTTTTATGTACCTTTCAATAATGTAGTCAGTTTGAAGTTTGTGCGAGTTAGTTATTCGGTGCAGGCGAAATATTTGTGTTATAATATTGTACGTTCATAAAATTAATTTCAAAATTTTAATTTGTATGTAAAATTAAATTAAATATAGCTTTTTAAGTAAAAGCTTATAAGATATGACTATTTGTATGAATAACAGTTCCAAGAAGCAAAGAACATATAACTTACTGCATGAATTGGCTATCGTTTTATGTTCTGTATGTAAATAATTTATTCATACATAACTTCAATCTTTTTTTAGATGTTTTATCCAAACTAAAAATACCTGTATTTTTGCCATATCCATCTGTCCGTCTGACCATATATGTGTAATAGCCGTTTTACTTGCTGACTATTAATGCTATAATGCTGAAGTTTGGAATGGTTATGAATATTTATAATTTATACAAAAGATAGGTAATAAAAAATTTAAAAACGCCGAAAAGCCTGTAACACGTTTTTGGGTCTTTAAAAAGTTCGTAGAAGCTTCATACAAATTATTTAAATTAACTGCAAGAAAACTTTGTATTTGAAAATGAATATTTATTATGTCTGCTAAAAATATTCTCTGCAATATATTTGTATATATACAAGATGAGAAAAAATATTATTTACATAAACAACAAGTTTTCACTGCAATATATTTACGTTGCGAGAAATTTGGATTTGTCAATAGTTTAATAGAAATACTACGTAAATGTTTATAAATACGACGTGATAAATATACATAACGCGTACGTTTATAAATACACGTAATGTGTACGAAACCCTCGTAGTACGACTTCCACTCGTAGTTGACAAATTTTTTGAAAGTTAACATTAATTTCTCTTACACAAAAAAGATAATGTTATATAAGTTCTAACCGAGTATTATATGGCCAATCTCTTATTGAATGCTACCACGTATCCACAAATGTTTATAAATACGACGTAATAAAAACACGTAATTCGTACATTTACAAATACACGTAATGTGTACGAAACCCTTATAGTACGACTTCCACTCGTACTTGATAATTTTTTTTAAAGTGAACATTATTTTACCTTACATAAAAAAAATATTACGTAAGTTCTAACCAAGTGCCATATGGTCAATCTTTTATTAAATGCTACCACGTACCCTTAAATGTTTATAAATACTACGTAATAAATACACACAATGCGTACGTTTATAAATACACGTAATGTGTACGAAATCCTCGTAGTACGACTTCCACTCTTACTTGATAAATTTTTTTAAAGTTTACATTATTTTCTCTTATACAAAAAAAATAATGTCACATAAGATCTAACCGAGTATCATATGGCCAATCCCTTATTAAGTGCTATAATGAAATTGTTAATATCGGTGAAGCTAAGCCGCATTAACACGAAATATTGTCTGACATTTTATCTCAGGCGAGTGCTTACAAACGTATCTTAGTTTTCAAAATATTATTAATTGACTTTATACAATATTATATACGTTTGAGTTGTTATGGTCAGATACTTCACTAATCCGGCACATCCAGTATTCTGGCAATTTGCAAACTGTGTACGTACGTAAAATTTTTATATCGTTTGTGCCAGTGTTTGAAAGGGAAAATGACTCGCATATTTATGTTTATAAGAGACTTCATGCAAAATACTAATGGCTACAATTGCGTAATTATAACTAAATCATATCCGATATATTTTTATAATTATGATATTCTTGCACAATGTGCAAGAATATTTAATCAGATTTTACTTTTATTATTATTGAATTCCACGTACTAGTTAACGTGTATATCATTAATTTCCATTATATCATTAATAATTTTTAATCAAAAAAATTGGATTAACTTAGTTATTTCTATAGTTTTTTTTGCTGATTAATGGGGAACTAATTTGCAACTAATCAGCAAAGAATTTACGTATTTTAGCAAGTTTAATCGCATAAATTAGCGGGCACGCATCACATTGACCCTCCTTTGATAAACAGTTTCTACTTAATCACTGAACGTTCTCCGAGCTGCAATAAAGTAAATACGAAGAAATTAACTGTTAAACATTTCTCAAACCCTCGCCGCAATCGCTAACGTCTCTGTGGAACAATCGACGATGTCACATCCTAAACTAATTCCAAATTTCATTAAGTCCCTGTAGATTCGTGTACCTTGCTTCTGCTTAAGTAGCAACCGATTAACAGAGATGCTTATTCAGATTATTTGGACTATTCACTTTGTTCCCTTGTGTCAAAGAGAGCCCTTTTATTTTTATCGGTTCTTTCTTCAATTTGATCTAATGAAGCCTCATTTTAGTGTGTTATAAATGCAATCTATCGGTATAAAGCGAAAATTTTAATAAATAGAAAAAGTTCCGCATTTTAAAAATATACATGTCATGTCACATACAAATGTGAATCATATTGTGGACAGTTTTCCTACCTGATGATGGCTGTAAATATTTAATTTGCTTATTTTGTTCTTCTATTAATTTTAATAATTAGTACGTCAAGTGCTAATTATTAAAATTAGAGATATCGGGAAGATATCTCTAATTTGTTTAAGTTTAAAAGTAAATCATTTTTTAAACTTTTATTTACGTATACACACACACACACACATATAATACATATATGTGAGTATGTGTGTGTGTGTGCGTCTATTTTTTAGATTAAGCTAAAGGTTCTATTTCTCCTAAGCAATAATCATTATTTAACTTGAAAATACCAATATAGTTAGAAAATACAGCTGGAGTAACTCGATATTAAAAAAATTCATGTGTCATTATTGCTTCTTTTGCGTCCTGTTTTCCTTCTTATCTTATCCTTTCTTTTTTTCCTCACCACTAGTGAGACCATTCATTAATTAATCGCTACTACTCGATTTATATGTTCTTTTTTTTTAAATTGCATTAATATGTTTTGTCCACATTTCAACATCACAATCTTTTGTAGTCTACCTCGCAACTAATCTATTGCATTACTTTATTCTAGACTAGACGACCACAAGAAGCTGCCCATGTAGCAAAATATGTCTTAATTACAAATAAATTAGACGCTAAATTTTCAAGCAAGATTCAAACATCAAAATAATTGTTCATTTAAAATATTTATAATAAAATAGAATCACATTCCTCTCTAGAAAAATAAATTGTTTTTAAAATGGTAAGAATTTTACGTGGGTCCTTATCAGGACATGAACTTTTTCATTGGTGCAATGGTCGTCTATATATATCTAGTCTTCTTTAGGGTCTAATTGCAGTACACTCTCCGCAATATTTTATTTTGCTTCTATCTAAAAAGCCTTTTTTTTACTTAGCCGGCTAGTTTCCATTTCGGTCATAACATTATTTTTTTAACGATTAAGAGTGCTAATTTCTTTGAATATAAATGTAAGTTAAACAAACATTTCCAACTTATTTGACTTTATTACGTGTGTATTATTATGTAAAACTGGTGATTACCTGTTTTTAATCAGAAGATATTTAAAAATCGATCTTGAGGACTTTCCATTGGAAAGTAAATTTTTGACGTTCAAAGTTATTGTGCACATTCCAGAAGTATAAGAATCTAAAAATATAAATTAAAATTAAAATTCTTGGAGGAAGTAGTCTGTACTTTTTTATAGATTTTGGTTTAAGAAGTTTCAAAGCCAGGGTATTTAAATAAAGAAGTATGAATATAAATATAATTACTAATTTAAGGAATTACGATTTAAGTTTAATGGCTGTGCATTCAATTCTCCAGTTTCCTGGAATGACTATTTACTAAAAGTGATCCAACGAATAAATTTCTAGATAATGTAGTCTAATATTATTTTATGTCATTTTTTATATTTGTCTAGTGTAATTTGTTTGTAATATTCCTCGTTTTGTTGCCAGAATTAATAGTTATGAATTCTTATTAGCCTCTGGTAACATCATGTTTTAAAACACTATACTTTCCAGAACACGCTTATTGTTATACTTATTATTATTATTACATTTACCAGCAACTATAGTTTTATGAGCCTTTTGGGTAAACATTATTTCTTTGGGTTCTTTTGCCCTAGTATCTTCTAAAAACTAATAGGAAATATTAGATGTTTCATTTATATTGGGACTTAATGTAAGTTTAAAAATAAGAAACAAATTGCATTTACCGAGTACTAGTGAGTAAAATCTGGGACAAAGAAGTTCATGTTCTGTCCTTTGCATTTATATACCCGTACCTAGAGTAAACAGAAAGTAAAGAGAAAATCTACATTCTTATTCACACTAAAGTATGAAATTATACCTTTCATGTTTTCAAATAATTTAAAGAAAAAACGAGAAAATTGAACGCGTTAATAAAGGCCAGTTTAGCCCCTGTTTTGACTTAAAAAGTTAACGCAGGTTTTTGTGGGAGATCAAGTTTTTCAGGGATAAAATCTGTTTTAAATTAAAGCCAATTTGAACAGTTTCTAGTAAAATATAAGCATTATTCAAATTAAGAATATCAAAAATTTACTTTTGTAATTTGCAGTTAATAGATCGAAGCAATTTTATACATTAATGCAATAATATAATGCAAACAAAACTTCACAGTAGTTTTCAAATAATTTCAAAATTAAATTTTACGTCACTTCACACAAAGTCTTACTGTAACGAAACAAGTAATTCCTAGGTTAAATTTTTAATAAATCAAGGTAATATTTTTTGTGGAAAAGACCCTAAAATGTTTATAAAAACTAATATTTTAACAGAGTTTAACTTGAAAATTTTAGCCTTCCCTTTTCTCCTTCAATATTCAGGCAAAAAATAATACTAAAAATCTCTTAATTCTATAATTATTTTCCCCGATAGACTAAGTAGCAAATGTTTGCCATGCATAATAACTTCTTTTAATTTATCTTATATATATATTCATAAAAAACAAATAATTGTAACACGAATGCGTGCAGTGGATGTTACATTGAATTTTGAAAATTAAGTTTTGTTTGCACCTTGTACTTACGCTACTAGCACCACCTAGTTTTACTGACTGACGATTTTAAAACGATCTTTCTTTAATCAAAGGTAATAATAAAATGGTATTATATCAATCTAATTATATAATTTTCCTAGTATATTGTACACTATGCAAATAAAGAGGATACTCATTGATTCGATATTGTTTATATTAGAGCTGTAATAAAACATACTCATTATACAGTTAATGTTTTTAAAGAAAAAAACTTTTTTTTATTTAATATCGTAATTTAGACTAAAGAATTTCTTATTCTGTTTCAGTAAAAAAAAGGATAACAAAAAGGTTCATTCCAAAATTCAAACAAAATATTTTTGAGTTCTGATTCTAATATTTTACGGCTGCTTCCATGACTACACTTCCATGAGATAAATAGGTAAGTGATAAAATAAAAGTGTATTTACTATGTACTTTCGGTATGCCTAACTTTGTGGAAATTCGGTAAAAGGTGATAATGTTCACATTCTTAGCTCAGCTAGAAGCGTAAAAATAATGTAATTATGTAATGGCTTAAAAACTATCCCACAAATATTTTCAATATTAATAATAGCAAGTATTTAATCCCTAGAGTATTGATTTCTATGAAAAGGAAGTTATTTTTTTTTAAATTATGCGTATTTCGGTAACGTAAATATACTCTGATGTGTTATTAATATCTAAATTATCATCTATCAAGTAATTTATACTGTAAGAAATAATGGACTACGCAAAAAATTTAATTTCAAACTCCTGAAAAGAAAGGAAAAATACAAAAATTCGTTTTGAATGAGATATCATCAACATGAGCTGTAGTGGTTTAGAGTTTTGTCGGAGTTTGGTAGTTTGTAGTAAAGTTAGAGTTTGGTATTTTGTAGTAAAATTATGATTTACAAATGGCATAATATGTTTAAAGAAGACAGAGATTCAATCGAAAATGACCGGAGGATGGGGTGACTGATTGAAGTTAGCTCTCGGATATTGTTGATAAAGTTGAAATACTTGTATTAAAAGATGCCTAATTGAAGAAGTAACAATTGGAAAAAATAGTTGGAGTATCAATTACAACCATTTTAAATATAATTCAAGACCTTATTGTCACGCTAAAAGTCGGCGTAAGATTGCTTACGCCGCCACAAAAAACACAACGTGTCGAGTGCAGACGCGACTTTTTGAACCTATATTATTATATACTTTATATACATATATATACATATATATATATATATATATATATATATATATATGTATATATATATATATATATATATATATATATATATATATATAATAAGATAGGTTCAGAAAGTCGCGTCTACGCTCGACACGTTGTTTATTATATTCTATACTTTCTTAAAGAGAGTGGAAACCCTCTTTTTAGCAAAAAGAGGATTTCCCCATCATTCTTTAATAATTTCAAGGTGTCGCAATCAGCTGGTAAAGCTGCGATGGTTTTTTAGAACATAAAGGATATCCTGCTCATTAACTTTAAGATAAGGGTTTTCTTTAACAGGAGATATATACGCCGGTCTATTGGAGTAATATAAAGAAGCATTGAAGGAGAAAATGTGAGGGAAATTAACAAAAAGTGTGCTGCTTTTGCAAAACAATGCACCCGTACCAAAGATCCTTGTTGATATGGCTCCCTTTTACAGGTACGGCTTTCAAATATTGCAACATCTATCTCACAGCCTAGTCTTGATCCTCAACGCCCATTATTTTTTCCCAAAAATAAAACAGGAGTTTTTTGGAAAAAAAAATCCGTAAAAGAGATTTCAAATCTGCAGTTTCTGATAATTGTCAGGATAAAGGGAAAACTTTTTTATTTAAATAAATAATTATATATTTTATCATTAACTGATTTCTCATCTAGGTAACCCTTCCATCCCATTCCGCGAAATGTTTTCCCTTTTTCGTATTGCCAGCTTTTACTGCTGCAAATTCTGGTCAGTAGCACAAAGTGTCTCTGAACGAATACATCTCAAATTGCTTCAAAGTTTAATTAATTTAATTTGTGGTCAGATGATTATATTAATATTCTTAAATAGATAATGTTGTCTTTTTTAATCTAATTTATTTCCTTATGTTTAGATTTTTCCACACACACAAACTATTCCGAAAAACATTTCAAATCCCATGCCTGTTCCCTTTTTTCGCTAATTCACGTAATAAATATTACAACAACATTTGGACATTGGCAAGTGAAAAATATTATCAATCTGGTTTTCAAAGTTTTCAGTATTTTTAAAACTATGTGAATAGTATATTTAGATACAATTGTGTTCAAAAATATCTCATCTTCGTAATGCAATTAAAAGTAACATAAAATTCAGTGTTACAGGAAAAAATGCGAATTTTTTACAAGTTACAAGATTCCCATAAAATATTTCACATTTCCACAACATAATATGTAAATTTAATATATATCCTCAAGTATAAGATTAAAAATATTTATTTCTATCATTTTAATTTACGACCAAAACAAATATGTGTACTTCACAAGTTTAAATTTGATGCACGCTGAATTTCTGCAATTAAGCAATCTCTTCAAACTTTTATTGCGGGCAGTTCTTTTAATATGACGTTTGTACTTGTCGGGTGTATTTAAGCAATATTGCACATTATATTTTAACGTTCCTTGTAATTGCATCTCAAAATAAAGCTTCAGTAACTCAAAAGAATAAAGTATAATAGAAGAATCTTAATATAATAGTACTCAACAAAATTACAAAAATCGAGTGAAATCCAGTTATTGCAAAAAACTTAATCTTAAAGCTAGTGCCTATATACAGTTATATGTCTAACTTTTAAAAATTCAGTGCATTGATATATATGGTTCACATAGTGTAAAACCATGTTTCTACGTTAACTAATTGGACTGTAATAATAATATATGACATTTTACATCTATTTGTAAACACATTTATTCAATAGATATAAAGGTCGAAAAGGTAAAATGCACAGGTAGTATAAGGAAAATGAACGATTTTATCAAAGTCACAAAGTAGATAAGGTTACAAAAATTGACTACGCGTATAACAGATTTTATTAGAGAAACGTGAAAAAAGTAAGAAAAATCTTACAAGGTATCATTAATAATATATCGATTACGCGATACGAAAGTCTTATAAAGACGAAAAAATAATTTTTTACTATCCTATTAAAAAAGTTTAAGTTATTGTGATATATTATATTATCTCGGTCAAATATTTGCGCCTGGATAATAAAAATATCTAAAGTGCAAAGTCATGTAATAAAGCGAACTAGGAAAAAAAATTTAAATAATGAGTATGAACTGGAATTAAAATAAATGTGAGAAGCTACCGAAAAGATAAAAACTAAATTTAACGAAGATGGTATAAGATAAAAAAAAATGTTATTATATAGTGAAATGCACGTAGAAGAAGCCTGTGTGGAAATTGGCGGGAAATAAAAAAAAGTTGATTATATGTAAACCACGGTCAAAGAAGTATTCCGATATATATAAAGAACTTACTTAGAGTAAAATTGATGGGAACGACTGGAGTCATTATATTTCTAAGAAAGAAATTGAAGCACTCGATGTTATTACTATGTATTACGGAAAAATAGAGCTTGTGATAGCTAAATATAATCATTCAAATAAACCTTTTACTTATATTACGTGATCAATCATAGTATTGAAAATTTAATGAAAACAATATCGTGCATATTTTAAATTTATATCTACGGAAAAGTTTTGCAAAGAATCTTGAACCAATTTGCCTCATGTCTTGATCGATACGAGTTTTGGCTGATGCTTATTTTTGATTCTCGAGAAAAAATTACAGTAATGAGTCAAAGGACTTATACATGATATTTTTATAACAAGGCTGCTATGTACTTTAAATTATGCCAAGTTTCAAGTTTATTTATAAATCACTTTCGAAGAAATGTGAGCGGGGGCAAAGAAACTGTGACAACTGGGCAAAGAACCAGGTCGACAATTGGAAACTGAAATGATTACTTAAGTGTTCTATTTTTACAATTATTGCGTAAAAAACTAAAAATGGAAAAACCATTTTGAATTAATTGGTCTAAATTTAAATAAAATTTAAACAATATACAACCCGCAATTAAATGAAACTACGTGATGTAGTATTATTTCTACTTTATGTTCTTTACCACGACCTAGGTTTCGTTGTATTACAACATCTACAGGTGGGCTATTAGCAAAAAGCTTTGCTAATAGCCCACCTGAAGATATTGTAATACAACGAAACCTAGGTTGTGGTAAAGAACTTAGAGAAAGTAGAAATAATACTACATCACGTAGTTTATCTTTGCTAATATCCCACCTGAAGATGTTGTAATACAACGAAACCTAGGTCATGGTAAAGAAATTAAAGATAGTAGAAATAATACTACATCACGTAGTTTCATTTAATTGTGAATAATGAATTTCTACAAAATTAACGCCAAATATATTCAATATTACATTTATTACTAAAGCAACTTCCTTTACATTACTTTTTTTTTAAATAAGTTCATTTATTTTATGTGATACCAAACAAATACAGTTTCTTCTAAACTTATGTAAACGTAAATAACAATTCATTTGTATTTGGATCCGTCAAGAATATATTGAGTTAACTTTTATTCCATATAAAATGATAACCGACTTACAATAATTAAAACTTACGGAAAACTGACACTTAATCTTATCAAAATACTTGTGGAGAAAATTAAATTTTTATCTCCACTGAACTATTTTAAGTTTTGAATTTCAGAAGAAAATAAATAAAACGGCTACACTTATTTACAAAAATAACATAAATACACATAAATCACCACAAAAAGAGATGCACACGCACAGATGCAGACGTAGCCACAGATGTAGATGATGTAGTAGCTACTGTCACATAGATGCAGACGTAGCCACAGATGTAGATGATGTAGTAGCTACTGTCACATAAATGCGCGCACACACACACACACACACACACAAATGCTCACACACACATACACACACACGCATACATGCACACACGCACGCACTCATGCACGCACGCACGCACGCACGCACACACGCACACACGCTCACACGCAAACATACGCACACGCGCACACGCGCACACACACACACACGCACACACGCACACACACACACACAAATGCTCACACGTACAAAAGATGTTACGACGTCTTTTACAAAATATGAACCTATATTTTGTTAAATGTTAATTAGTATAGCTTTAGTATCATATAATCACATATTATTTTTAAAATGAAATTGAAATGATTTTATATTTGAAGTATTTGACTTTACAAAAAACAATCGAATTTAAATTTCTGGGGACTAAACCTTTTCACGGATTAGATTCTATTAAGAAAAGAAATACTAAATAATTAATTATACTCCTGTATCAGATAACATGAATTCAATGATCTAAATATATTTGTTTATGACAAAATAAATTGGTGTTTTATCTATCATTTTAAACCAAGCTAACGGGAAGCATCCAAGATTAAGAAAGATTATTATTCTGTTTTATAAGGATAATTTTCACCTACTGTCATTTCATGCATGAATAGATACTATGCACCGTTTGTTTACGTCACTTATAAATATATCTTTAAACTCGCCACAGGTAGTAGCCGATAACGAATAAAAAATCATTTAGGAGATCTAATCGCAAGATATAGGTCATATTTAAAGCAAGCATAAGCAAAGCTGAAATGCATGAGCAAAATGAGTACCCAAGGTTCAGAAAAAATATGAATCTTCCTGGTGATGCTACTTTCTTTTTAAGTATGAATGTTTACTAACCACCTTTTCTTTCGTCGCTTATAATAAGATCATTAAACACAGTATAGACAGTGGCCGATAGAAAGTAACAAAAATTATTGGAGATCTAATCGCAAAAACATTGTCTTGTTTTAAATCAAGTTAAAAGAAAGTGACTAAAGCTAAGAAAAAATATAAACCTTCCCTGTAAAGTAACACATTACTTACTGCCTTTGTAAATATGACTGTACTATAAATCATTTGCTTATGTAACTTCTAACCACGTAGTTAAATTCATCACAGGCATTAGCCGATAACGAATAACAGAGACTAATGGCGATCTAATCGCAAAAACATAGTCATATTTTAAAGTATGGCAAAAGAGAGTATTGAAAACTAAGAAAAAAATGTGAATCTTCCTGGTAAGGTAACTCGTCATTCCATTTCTTTGTACGCATGACTACACTACTACTACATTTGCTTACGTAACTCCTAATGAGGTCGTTAAACTTTCTAGAGACGGCAACCAATAATGTTGCTACAACGAGTAGCAAAGCCTTTCCGCCATCTCATCGCAAAAATAGGCACGTGTGATCAATTCATTCGGATACGTTTGCTAAGGTGTATCTGGACACCGCCGTACCTCGCATACCTCGTATACCTCGTACCTCTTATAACGCCAGCAAATCGATACCAGTTAACGACTAACTGCTGTGTTGATATTTTCTATATAAAACAGTAATAACGATTTCTGATATTACGTTTTTATTATAAATAAAAATACCATTTCATGCATTTAGAATACATGCGCGACTTCTTTGATTGACTATTATTTGAATATGTGATTATGATTAGCTTGTTTAATCTTTGCGCAATAATTTATTTTTCGTAATTAATATAATTACATGTTTATTAAAATTTTCATTCTATATACCGCCAGGATAGCGCAGGCCCGTTAACATATTAATTAAAAGTTTTTGATTCCTTTACTCGCCTCTTACCCACGCTAAATATCATAGAATTGTACAGACGCAAAAGTAATTACGTTAATTTAAATAACCCATTTACGAAACAAAACAAATTTACATATTGCGCAATTCGTGGGTATAAAATGAAAAGGTATCCACGATTCTCAAAGAAAGGCAAAAAATAAAAATATTTTGATGGCTAGTAATTACACAAATTATATTTATTACATACAACAATGGAGAGCACTTACACGTATTTTAAATCACGCAATGAAGTTTTCCATCCGGCTATTGACAAAATAGGTGTCGGTAGAACTAAAGGTTAGAATGATGCAAAAGGTGTGGGTGAGAAAGCAATGCAAATACGAGTCAATTCATGAGATCAAATATTTTTGGTCGTCGCTCGCATACAAGCTTTGCTTATGCTGTGTGTATTCGGTATAAGTTTACTTTTTTCATAAATTTGTTTAAATTTTGAAATAATTGTAAATAAATGTTCGTATTTCAGTTAGCATGGTAGGTATGGTATTACGCTGCATTAATTTTATTCTTAAATATGTCATTGTCTATGTATATATACATACATATATATATATATATATATATATATATATATATATATATATGTATATATAAATGTACATAAAATTGTAGAATTAACCTGTCTGTATCTTAAAGGTATTCCCGAAGCAAATATTGAAAGAAGGTAGTAATAGTAATAGAATATAAAAATATTAATTTTATCCGTGTATGCGTGCATTATGCAAGCATACTTAAAACGATTTTGATGAAATTTTAACTCGTGAATTTTATTTGTCTATAAAAGAAAACTTTTTGGACCAAACTTTTACCGTCTTCAAACGCTCGATAGGCCTTTTTAAGAAGGCATAATAGAAGCGCATTGAAAAGTATACAATAATGAAAGTACGAGAATTTAGTTAGAACTTTTGAGATAAAATATAGTTTACGATTATAAATAAATTTATAAAAAATTGCAATTGCTAGAGAATTTTGGAATCAGTTCTAAGTTGACACTTCTATGAACGATTCTCCTCTCTCCCGCACACACACAGAATCGTGCCACATTTGGCAGCAACTCCAGAAACCATCAACGGTAGCAGTATTTTCAAAATTGTTAATATTAACTGTGTATGTTTATATCATTGCTTAAAACCCAAAACACTTATTTAAAAATATCAGATTCTAATGGCTTAGGGAAGTAGTACCGCTTTATCATCAGGAATCATAAATCAATGGTAGATTCTTTCCTTGAGACTCACAATATTAATTTGAAAAAAGTTTGTCTCAAGTTTCACGATTTGGGCAGGTTGTATTGATTTGTTGTTGACCTTTTTTCATCGGGACTTATATATTATATATTATTATAGATCAAAAGTAGAAATTTACTGATGTTTGAATGTCATGAGGGCAGAATACACATATGAAGTTTCATGAGTATCGGTTGAGAAGAAGTAGTTGAAAAATCAATTCCAAAATTTTCATGAACAACGATAACATTCGGAACGTGTACAAACCCATTTAAAAACCGCGGTTTCATACATTTGTATTAATCTGCATAAAACGAACCTGTCTATTTGTTTTGGTACTTTTTGCTACAGCGACACAAATCAACCAAGTTCAAACTGGATGAGATTTTTCCTTATTACTCAAAAGTCCTGTCATTACCTTCCAGTTCATTTAGTCCCGTATCGTTAGAACATAATTATGTCAATATCATCCAAACTTAATTACAACATCTGTATTGTTCAGTGTTCTGAAATTTTATGGTGTACCTTAAATTTTTATGGTCTAAGTCTAATTAAGATTTTGATGGGACCATACTGGTAGTATATCTTTTCAAATAAAAAATAGGCATCGAAATCGATTGATAAATGCTGAAAATATGAGAAAACTTACCCAAAAATTTCCAGTTTTATTAACAACCCCTTCTTATTCTTTTTTGATATAAGGAAGATTTGGAAATTTGAGATTTCAGCCTTAAATATACGCTCTAAAAAAATTACTTTTGTAATTATTATTAGAAATTACATTATGCGTATTAATTTCAGAGTTAACAATATTTTCCAAGGTTCAAGTTCAAGTGAACGCAATGATACTACTTATATTTGAATATATGTTTAACACATAACAAATCATTACTAAATATTACTTCGATATTATTATAATGATATAAAACACATCTTATTTTCAGGCGGATGATAACAAAAGGCTGTAATAAAGTTATAAATACATATATGTACACATCCACCTCGGGTGCTGCAGAATTAGGAAGATTCTGGGTTATCGCTCCTTTTGGGAATTTGATATAGGATATGACTTTCCAAAACATGAAGGTGATTAGAGTTTATTTAAATAATGGAGTAACTTCGAGAATATTTTCAGAACGTTATGTAATTTCTGTAGTCCGATATTATTTCTTATTTCTAAATACAAATGACCAAATATACGGCAAAATATTTAGCGAAACGCACTTTAAAAAGATGAGCGCTAATTTCTAAGCATGTTTTGAACGTATTAATTGATGAGCGCTAATTTCTAAGCATGTTTTTGAACGTATTAATAGGTGAATATAGTTTATTTAAATAATAGAGTAACTTCGAGAATATTTTCAGAACGTTATGTAATTTCTGTAGTCCGATATTATTTCTTATTTCTAAATACAAATGACCAAATATACGGCAAAATATTTAGCGAAACGCACTTTAAAAAGATGAGCGCTAATTTCTAAGCATGTTTTGAACGTATTAATTGATGAGCGCTAATTTCTAAGCATGTTTTTGAACGTATTAATAGGTGAATATAGTTTATTTAAATAATGGAGTAACTTCGAGAATATTTTCAGAACGTTATATAATTTCTGTAGTCCGATATTATTTCTTATTTTTAAATACAAATGACCAAATATACGGCAAAATATTTAGCGAAACGCACTTTAAAAAGGCGAGCGCTAATTGCTAAGCATGTTTTGAACTTATTAATTTTAAAAACTTGAGGCCATACAAAGGAAATGTTCAGATATGTCAAATATTAACTGATTCAATTTAGAGATAATATTAATTATCACAATTCCGGATTATTTAAATATCTGATGAAGAATTTTTATCGATCACGTGAGATCGTACTAAGCATTAACAATAAATCGTAATATGAATTGAGATGCACCCTCATAGTTAGAAATTCCGTCCGTAATATAATTATTACGATTTCATGTTTTAAATCTCTTCATAATTCAGTTATTTCTCATAAAATATTTTGCCTATAACTGCATTCTAATCATTGGCAAATATCTTAATGATATAGCTAGAATTAAATGAACATTCGACATGTATATTTCACAAAATATACTCAAAAACGATTGAAATAATAACTGTTTATTAACCGAAATATCATTGACTAATATCTAGAAGCTCCAAACAGGTTCTTCTGCGGTTGTATCGGACAGTCTGTGCGAGAGATACGAGTACACTCGCCGGCTATATTCAAGTCCTTAATTGCACCCGCATGGTTCTCTGATAATCGATTATTTGTTGTAGAAACCCCTAGTGCTGGTCTACTATACTGATTCGTAAGTCATGCGAGTATCATTGTCTCAACTCTTGATAATGTATACATATTGACATAAATACTTTATATTAGCCGTGTAATAAAATTTTGTTTTGCTCACTTTTTATATATATCGTTTGCTCAAATTTAAAAAATGAATACTCATATCGATTTGGGATCAAAAAATTAAATCTAATTTGATTAACTGTTTATTTTATAGTTATATCTAAATATGACAACTGTTTAATTTTCAACTCTTTATTGATATCAATACAGTAGCAATCTATCTATGGAAATCCTAACATTTTCTAATTTTAAATGAATGATAATTGGATATCATAGCTCAAGAGAGTTGATACAATTCGGTAAGAGAAGAATTTAATTAATAAAATTTAAAACTGATAATGTTGTCAAATCCATAAACAAAATATTTAAAAAACGAAGATGTTTTCTAACAGTTCAAATAAATATCTTATCAGATTAATTAAAAAAAAGTTTGAAAATTGTATACATTTCCAAATTGAGTTCCCTGTATGAAAATTTGTTTATATGACTTAATTTACATGTCGTTCTTTAGTAACCTTAGAGCAGAACCATTCATGTAATAAATATCGAAGAGAGAAGAAAATCTTTTTTTTCAAATTTATGACACGAGAATTTGTTCGAACCGAAATACAAAATAAATAAAAAAAAATTTCATGAATATTTATTCCTAAAGCTCAATAAATGTTAATTTTTCCTGTTAATTTTTCCGTTTATATGACGCATGTTCGTCATTACAGTTTACTTTTTTGTTCAACATCTGCCAAAGTAATTGTGACCGTGCAGTTTGTTTAGTTAGAAACTGATTCGATCGCCAAATCTGAAAACTCGTCTCTTGTTTCTTATTTGATGTCGGTAACACGAACAGACGCCGGTGTTTGAGTACCGCTATGATGGTTTGCGACTTTTACAACAAATAAATAACTTCCCAGTTTTTGTTAATTATTTTATTAATTGCATACTATTTTATCTCCTTCAAACAAAACACTGCCTTGTTTAGTTATGTTAAAAATGTATCATTTTCGTTAATGAATAACTTTGTGACGTAATTTTTAACTATATTATAAATGTTTTAATAATCTTTTTTTCTTTAAATAAATGTTGGAACACGAACTTGTATCTCGTTAAAAGTAATGTGTTTCGTATTGTCCATTTATATAAAATAGAATAAAATAATCTAAAGAAAATAATTTTTTTCCATTCTTTAGCTCATTTTCGTTTTACTCTCATTAATAAGTCCTAAATCAGCTATCTTTGCAAAATGTTTCAAACCGGCAATACTCTAACAAAAATATTTTCTATAAAAAATTATTTTCTAAGTGCCAAAAGTTAAAAAAACCTTCTTTGTGAATTTCTCATTTAGTGTTCATAGGACGCAAATTGTTTTCTATCACTCGTGAACTATAAATTTTACAATGTTGCGTATATTATCAACAATAAGAGTGAATGTAACTCTTCAAAAGAACTATCCCTATCATTTTAATATTTGTTCATTAATTTTGGAAATAATTTCAAAACCTAACTTTACTTTAGATTCTTAAATATCAGTTTTGATTTATACGTTGCCAGTTATTATTAATATTTATCAATTAAACTGAGAGCATTTTTATTTCTCTGTATTTTCATATTAATAATTTTATTAACAATTCATTAACAATTAGCAAAGATTCAATCTTTGCTAATATCCCACCTGAAGATGTTGTAATACAACGAAACCTAGGTCGTGGTAAAGAAATTAAAGATAGTAGAAATAATACTACATCACGTAGTTTCATTTAATTGTGAATAATGAATTTCTACAAAATTAATGCCAAATATATTCAATCTTCCATTTACTGTTATTAAAAATGAGCGTTATTAAAATAAATTAATAGCCTAGTCATAAATAACTAAGTAGTTGCTTGAACATTTTCTTTATAATTTTTAAATAAAAAAGGTGAGCAAAACTCGATTTTTCAATAATGAGTTCTGAGAAAGGTTTTTCTGAGTATAATTAGTATTTTTATATAGATTGGCAAGAATCCATTTTTCTTTAAACTACAGATTTCAAGCTCATTGAAAATATATACATGGTGTGCTCGCATAAACAAAAAAGTAAAAACCTCAAACATAAACGCCAAAATTATAGGGGTAACAAATTTTATTTATTTACTTATTATTAACATGTGTTATTTATTATTTAATAAATATTTGTTATTCAAACGAAGTATATCAAAGCATATTGAAAGTATTCACATCGTGTGGTTGTATTTGATGTCTTTGAATGAGGGGATATTATACTTAAAACCCAAAATATAAATACTTAAAGTATTACTGTTAAAAAGTTTTATATGATATTAACGAATATTATTAATCGTTTAACATATATCTGCTTTAATTGAAGCAAAGAATTTTAAAGCACATTGGAAGTATGTATATGTTGTGTTCACATTCTAAGTCTTTGAATGAAGAGACATTCTGCGGAAAACCTGAAATATAAAAATCTGAAATTTTGTTGGTGAAAAAATCTGATGTTTTATTACCTAAAGTATCACAGTCAATCAATATTATTTACGAGTCAATACGCATGAACAATATTTTTTATTCTTTCCAAAAATAAATTGATGGAAATGTCTACGAATCCGTAATCAACGGTTCTAAAATTATGATGACTTATTACAAATAAACAAATAAGAACGTGTTCCTACAAGTAATATGTTTTACTTGTCTTTTATGCCCCGATAACTGATACTAAAAGTTAAGGTAGTCACACTTCTTAAATTTTAAGAGTGCCCTAAATAAATAGGTTGCCGCATAATTTCATGCGCATAATAAAAATGTGTCACATGTGATATACGAGATAGTGGTAGATACCGTACTCTTCTTGCCCGAAAAGCGAGGGAATTGGGATGAATTGATCACACATGCGGATTTTTTATGATGAGTTCCCAGGCGGCCTTGTTAAAAAGGTGAACGACCACTGTAAATGAACTCACTATCATAGACATAAATCTTCTGGATTCTGCGACCTATAAAAGTATGTAAAATTTCATAAGTGAATCGTCATTCGACTTTTGGTATTTGGTTATAGTATTTTCAATATTTAGCAAAGGACTCTATGTATATATATATATATATATATATATATATATATATATATATATATATATATATATATATATATATACATATATATATATATATATATATGTATATATATATATATATATATATATATATATGTATATATCTATATATATATATATCATTGTAATTTACTCTGTTCAGTGTTACGTTATAAGATTTGGGAAACAAAACAGTAACAAAAGTAATTTTAATGAATTTTTTCTGCTCGTTTCATAACAATAGGAATCAGAGCATTAATTATGTATGATTTTATGCCATTTTCCTCGACAGAAAATTAAGCAAGAAAAACTTATAATTTCTGCTATACATGTTATTTCGCTATAATCAATGTCATGAGAAACTTTGTGCCACTGTAGTTTTATATGATCTTGAGGATGGTGTTAAGGCCCTTAACTTTTAACACACACACACACACATAAATATGGATAAACGTTGCTTCTTCTCTGTCTTCCGTTATTTTTTAATATATTTGCCGTTCGAATTTTGATAATTATGGAGATATTAAAACTCTTGACATTTTATGTATTTGTTAATTTTCTTTTTAATTATGTATGACGTTAAATAATAATATTTAGTTCAATGTGATGTCAGCTTTCAATTTCCCTTTATTCATGTTTGAGAACATCTCATTTGGATGTTACAAAGATAGTAGAAAACTTTTACTTTTCTGCGTGGAAACGGGAAATAATGTTGGTGATTTATTTATCTGTGTCATGTCGTCACAAATAAACGAATCGAAATATTTCAATAAAATCCCTTTGTTAGTGTCTTGTACCTCGAGAATCTCATAACTTAACACTAAAAAGAAGATATTACCATAATCTACGTGGTACAGTTCTATATCCACTTGTTCTACTTCACATTGCATCCACATTCTAAAAGTTGAACAAAAATTCTTAGATAAAATATAGATATACTTTCAGTACTTTTTAGTCGCAGAATTCAGCAGGTTCGTGTCGTTGAACACACTGCTAACGGTAGTCGATCACCTTTTTAACAAGACCGCCAAGGAACTCATATGTTCAATTTTGTGTCATATGATAATTAATAGCTAGTTTCTTAATTATCAGTTGATGACATAAAATAAATGTTTAATATGTTAAATGTAAACAGTTTCAGAATAAGTATTATACGCAAATATATGGTCACAATATTACATTTTCTAACTTTTATTTCATCTTATCATTTTATCTTCAAATTTTATTTCATCTTAGTAATTGTTGCGTTTCCAAAAATACTTTATTTTGTTAATAATTAACATTATTATCAAATATATTTTAGATTTAAAGTTCACAAAAGCATGAATTACCTTAGGTAATTCTTTAGTTTTTGTTCAAACTAATCAGCAATGAATTGATACCTAATCGTATAAATTAACACCCGCGCGTTACATTGACCCTCCTTCGATAAAGGGCCCCTGTTTAATGGTTGCACGTCCTCCAAGCTCCAATAAAGTAAATACGGTGCAATTAACTGTTAAATATCTCAAGCTCCTCGCCGCAGTCGCTACGGTCTCGGCGGAACCATCGGAGGTGTCACATCCGAAACTAATTCCAAATTTCATTAAGTCCTTGCAAATTCGTGTGCCTTGCTCGTGCCTCAGTAGCGACCGATTTATTTCAGATGGCTATTCCGATTATTTACTCTGCTGCTTTGTGTCAATGAGAGCAAATTAAGTGGAAAATGACAATGTAGTTTTGAGTATTTTTTGTTTTTGCTAGCCTAATCTTCAATTTGATATAATGGAACTCTCTATATTAAGTCTAAGTGCAAATACATCAGTTACTTAAGCATTCATTTTAATGTATTATAAATTAGCGCCCTAAATTAGCGCGAAATGAAATTTCACTGAAAAGTTGAACTTTCTGCGAATTAAAAACCTACACGTTAAAGAAAATTTAAGCCAACATAGCTTTACAATTTAATCACGCGCCTACTTAGTCACGCACGCACTCACATAAAGCAAAATAAATATCTTAAAAATTAAAAAAAAATTTAGTAAATTGGATATACCTATATAAGTATGCCTTATTCGATAAAACCGCTGACGACGAGAAAATCAATTACTGAATACAATCTAATATCTTCAGAAATTTGTTTGATATTTAGGTATGTTCTTGTCTTCCTAAAATATATTTTTATTTCATTCTCAGCAAGATATTATTTTTTTAGTTGGCATTAATTTAGTGCGTCAAATAATTTCAGTGAATTTCAGTTTTTTTATATAAAAAGTTGACTATTTACTTTGGCTAATTTATTAGAGGTTATTTTTAGTCGATGCTATATAAATATTAACCTTTATCATTTTATTAAATATTGGCCCCATGATTTCACCCGGGTATCTTAATATTCTGTTGTGCCCCGTAGTCACTAAATGGCTCCGCTCTATTCTCCACACGACATGCATGGACGGAGTCGTAGATATATGGGCGAAAATACTCGAGATGATCAGTTAATAAACCTTCTCTCTTTACACTACATCTTTTTCCACTTCTATTACATTTTTGTCACTGCTTTGCCACCAGAATCTGTAGCGTGATAATATATAATACTATACATTCAATATTTTTCTACATATGGGCTCTCTAAGACAGAAAGATTTTTTCAATCATGCATTTGGTTCCACAGATCATAGCAAGCAAACACGTAAACACCCAAAGTTTTCCGCTTTTAGTATTACTATAGATTATAATTTTTGTAGTAATAAGTTTGTATACATATTTATTAATTAGTTTCATTAATATGGAAGTTTAAAATTATCTAATTTTGTTTAATCAAGAGTAAATTTTAACCTTTTAAAGGTTTTCATGTTTGATTCGTAAAGATAATTATCCGATTTAAACCTTTTATTGGGAACATTAAATACTTTTTTCATTAATGTTCATTCAATAACCACGCAGAAAATGAGAATGAACCGAAATGTATAAGGAAGGACATGAAAAGAATTGTTAATTTCAGAAATAAATATTTAGATTGAGGCGCTGTGTATAATCATTAAATTTCTTCATGGATTAAGACATCTTTTTAATAAATGCAAATTAGATTAGAATGAAAAAAATACTTGATAATGATATCTGTTATGATTTGATCAAAGTCGTATGTACTGGGGTATAAAAAAACATGGCGTTCAATGTTCACTCAGTTAATAACTAAATTTCGGAGATTAAAGGACAAATAAATATGAAAATGTCATAGAGAGTTTGGAGTGTTATCGTTCAATGAAATTCGTTTATGGTGAATAGCATCCAAATAGTATGGTATTCACAACGGCCGCCGAAGGTGTACTCGTCTATAACTCCTTTGATTTCTCCTATGATCTTCATTGAAGGAAATAAATTTTCTTACTGAAACACGTCCCGGGATAAGTTAACGTTACCTGCTAGAGCTAGTCTAATATTTTCTGTTTTGGAGATGCGATGGGAGTATCCTGTTTGGTTGCCACATTGGCTGCATTGTGTTCACAAATTGTGTGCCTAAATAATAAATACATCAGCCAGAATAATTAGTTTTTCGAACCTACCTTTATAAGGACGCATATGAATTAGCTTCACAAATTATGTAACTTTGACAATTTTTTTTATAATTGCTCTTTTGAAATATTTCCATATAATTGCACCCTAAACATATAATATATAAAAATTCTGACGGTATTTAATTAAAAATACACAAAGATATTAATGCTGGAAAAATAAATAAAATGAATTCTCTTCAACAGTTTTCATCAGATATCAAGTTCTTCCCTAAAATAATATTCTATGCACAAATTGTTTTCACTCTAATGAAACAGTTATTTTTCACAATGAAACGTATAATTAGAAATAGTACCAGAACCAATAGTACCAAGATATATTTATTTTTCTACTTTTACTCTGAAGTATTTTAAGACATATATCACTACATGAATTTTTATACATACGGCTCTTAAAAATAATTCTCAGTAAATAAAATC
The DNA here is from genome assembly GCA_039881145.1 of Druceiella hillmani. Classification (NCBI taxonomy): domain Eukaryota; kingdom Metazoa; phylum Arthropoda; class Insecta; order Lepidoptera; family Hepialidae; genus Druceiella; species Druceiella hillmani. The sequence continues at coordinate 15,377,550 of JAYKKI010000045.1, forward strand.
TTACGAAGTCAACTGGGGATATTATAATATGAATATAACTTTGTAACCATTGAACTTATCATGTGCTTTTTTGATACACGACCAAAGAATATCTGAACACATCACAGCAAATTTCAAATTAATAATCTATACGAGCTTATTATTATACTAACTTTAAATTGCCGATCTTATATTGTGTTATAACTACAAATGTAATTGTACTAGCTCTTTCAAGGTATTAACAGTTCATGAAACTACATTATATTAAATTAACAAGCATGAACTTGAAAGTATAATGTCTTTAAATATGAAATTAGCAGATGGCTGACACGTATTTATAACTCCTATTTTAATTATTGAATATATTTGGCGTTCATTTTGTAGAAATTCAATATTCACAATTAAATAAAACTACGTGATGTAGTATTATTTCTACTTTCTTGGATGTCTTTACCACGACCTAGGTTTTGTTGTATTACAACATCTTCAGGTGGGATATTAGCAAAGATCTTTGCTAATGTCCCACCTGAAGATGTTGTAATACAACGAAACCTAGGACGCGGTAAAGAAATTAAAGAAAGTATAAATAATACAACATCACGTAGTTTCCTATTTTAATAAAAATGTCCTACAAGGTTTTTATAATCATTAACATTTCATCAAATCATAACAGATATCATTATCAAGTATTGTTTTCATTGGAATCTAATTTGTATTTTATACAATATACAGAAATCGCTGGAAAGAAAAAGCAGGTTTATTAGTCGTAACCTTATATTTAGATACAGCCTCCGTATTTAATAGAACATAGTGAATTTGTAGTAGTTTACAGAGTAAGTTTATAATATTGACAATACAGCGTGATAAACATAATTGCGCATTTATTTTATTGTTAATTAAGAAATGAATTGGTAAATTAGACATTCCATGCTGACTAGACGTAATTACATTATTTGTACTGCCTTGTCATTTTGTAAAATATAGTACTATGTTGTATGTTTTTTAATTTCGTGAAACATAGTATTATGGCATAATTATGGTACAATGATGCAAGTTAAAGATCTAATTTAAGGTGATTACTTTTATTGCGTTTCGAAATTAGCGTCTGAAAAAAACTTTACACGACAAAATTTCAACACTTTGAATTCAAGAAAATGTTGTAATTTTAATCAGTTTTTGAGTTTATTAACAACGAAAATTAAAAATAAACGACACAATACAAATAAAAATATAACAGGACTAGCAGTAGTACTGCTAGTCCTGTTATTGTATACACCTAAACACGTGTAAATAAGGTTGAATAATTCCGATAATATTGTTTTTCTTCATAATTTTGTTTTTAGCCGTTTCGGAGATGGGGTAGCGGATTTATTTTTTATGGACATTTTCAATCAAATCTCTATATCCATCTTAAATCAAATTCTATAAAAATAGCATTGGAACTCTTATTACTCGCCATTTTGCTTAACTTCTATTTGACAAATGATATTAAAAAAAATTCAAATACTATATTCACTGCACCTAAAATGTCTATGTATGGGTTTTTAAGGATTATTTACTTAGATACTTGATATAATTATATATTATATTAGATACATTAATATAATTTTTATCACTTTATCAAATTCCTAGTTTCTACATAACTCAATATCTGACAAAAAGACCAGCAGGCAGCAGGAAAATGTAGGAAAATTTTCGCTAGCAGGAAAATGTTACATCATGCAAATGATATGTAACAGTTGGTCTAGGGAAGTCTAATTTTGATATAGGAAACCTTAAAAATTACATAATAACCGAATAAAAATAAATTAACTAGCAAAAATTTCTCAAGACCTCCATTAGTATCACAAAATTTCTTTGAAGTACAATACGTCATTTTATTTGAAACCCACCTTAAATTTTATTAAATCACTGCAAATTTCTATGCGGCGGTGAAATTTCCTCAGTGATTGATTTTCGTCAGTTAGATAAATTCAAACTGAGCTTTGAGCTGTATTTTCATAGTTATATTAGCATCCATAAAAAATTCTGCGATACTAAAAATGAAAAATGTTTACTTTAATTAACAATTATTTTTAAATTATATATATGCAAAAGAGACAACTAAGGATAAAAGACTATAGATGACAACTAAAGAAAAAAGATGCTTATTGAACGGTATTATTTTAATTTTACGTGATCCGCTGTGGTTATTTATTTTGTAATGATAAATAATAACCAAAGGATAAAAATATAGCGTTTTATTTAAATAGTGTTCATAATGATCTCGTTAAGACTTGCTGTTTATTCGCGTTCAATCTATGCGGCAAAGTGCGTTCGTATGTAATACTGACCTGCGTCAGGTATGGCCCGCGTAGGCGTATATAATACTGACCCGAGTTCACAAATCTTTTATTTGGATGGTTTCATCATGTACCAGGAAAATAACTGTAATTGGAAATTATCGTAAAGAATTTCACAATGATGTCCTTTGTATCTACCGCTTGTACTCGTCAATACAATTTTTCTTTTTCACAATCAACTGTAAAATACATCCATGTAGCACAATTAAATGAAACTACGTGATGTAGTATTATCTCTACTTTCTTTGATTTCTTTACCACGACCTAGGTTTCGTTGTATTACAACATCTTCAGGTGGGATATTATGCTAATATCTCACCTGAAGATGTAATACAACGAAACCTAGGTCGTGGTAAAGAAATCAAAGAAAGTAGAGATAATACTACATCACGTAGTTTCATTTAATTGTGAATGATGAATTTCTACAAAATTAACGCCAAATATATTCAACATCCATTAGGTTAATTATTTTACTCGTAGATCCTTTATTTTATTCTCTTTACGTATCTAATAAAATCATCTTTGTTAATAAGCTGGCGAAGAGAATTTTTACCTTACAAATTACGCACGACAATAATTATTATATATAAATACATTTTGGGTTTTAAAAAAGACAAATTTAATTCATGTTACTCATTTTCAATAAATTTGTTAATTGTGAGTAGAACTCGCACTTATAGGGCTATATACACATTTCGATAAGTATACAATTTGTAACGTGTAAAATATATGGTAGGTATATATTTATCTATCTTGTATTGTAATATTTAAGGATAAAAATTATTATTTTTTACGAAATAATAATATTCCTGAAAACGTTTTTCGTATGAAGAAGATAGAATTATCCAAGATTTACATTATTTAAAAAACTGTGGAGATAACTGCAAATAAACTTTTGTTTTCGTGAATCCATACTATATATATATATATATATATATATATATATATATATATATATATATATACACATATGGGTACAGAATATTCAAACTATATTTTTAAATGAATTTACAAATACATTTTCATCATAGCTGCTAATACTTAATTAAATGCAGAGTAAAATTGATGAATTTATAACTAGAACTAATGACCTCGCCTTAATTATTAACTTGCAGTTTCAAATCATGTTTTGCGCTAACCAAACAGAATATTTTCTTCTGCAAAGCATTAATTTGTCTTCCTAGTATGAGAGGGTAAGAGTAGCTCTGTCAGATAACTCGGATTTCACCTGAAACCTGATGCGATAATGCTTCTTAATTTTTGCTAAGTAGGAGGTGGCTACTGACAAAGTTCATGGAAAAGATAAAAATTTTCATCTTTGAAACCTCGGAAACAAGATTAGACTGTATCATAGGAGAGTATAACTTTATCCATCGCTACGAATATATTGCGTATTCCTTTCCTTGTTTTATCGTCCTAAATGACATTCATTGTTTGTATTTTACTAGCGGAAACTCAGTTGCTAACTGAAAAAAAGAAAAACGCCGCGCTCTTTACATGCCTTCATTGTAACTTGATTGTAACACAACTCGTCGTATTTATTCTACTCTATGTGAGTTTCTAACGGATTGCGTTATATTTAGAAAGATTATGACTGTAAAACAGAGATGCGTGCGCATATTATCTGCTTTTGACCAACTTAAAGTATCGTTAATGAAGACATTTTTTTATTTAATGGAGTCCACGAAGAAACAGAAAAATGTGTGCAAAAATGTGTTAAAAACGGGGGGAGGGCGCATGTTGAAAAGGCATACGTCATTTAATTTGTACTTTAATTTTTATTAATTTGTAGTTTTAAAACTTATTTTTACTTCAATTGATTGAAAAATCAGTGAAATAACAATTTAGCCTTTCATCCGTGGTAATCATAGGTGATTATTTATTTTATTTTTAGGTCCCAAAAAAATATGTGCATGCCTGTAAGTGGCAAGCACTCGTACACAGATTACCACTGCAAATTGATTAATACTATTATCTTACAAAATGGTACTATTAAATATAATGTGATGTATACTGCGGTATTTCAAAACATCAAGCGCCCATAATTACGAAATCATAGTCGCAAGCATAATCCATACATACTGCACGCACCCATACGCAATTGTCAAAACTTATGCATACATAATACTCAATTTAGGAGTTTAATTGCCCACTCTTTTGATCTTATTCTAATAACCGCCATCAATACGAGCATCGCGAGTGACAAGGCAAGTCACGTGGAGAATAGCGAGTGCTCCATAACGCAAAGTGGCGCGAGCGTTAAAAGCTTAGGCTATGTTCACAATAGACTTTTAATCATTTATTAAAAATCTAACATTTCAATATTTTTACATATATACATACACACACACACACACACACACACACACACACACACACACACACACACACACATATATATATATATATATATATACGCATTTATATAGATATGTGATTCCTTGTTACTCACATGACACATACGTCAATTTCGTTACGCAAATATGCAGATATGATAAGTAGGATTGTAATGGTGATAAACGCCAATTATTTAAGCGGACACGGTCATGTCGATCTACCCTATAAACTACCAACTTATATAATGTTTTTACTGCGGTATAACAATATGTGTGTCGGAGTTATTTATTTATTCGTTCTTGCATCAATACTGGAGACGATATTAAGAATAAACACGCTGATTTGGTTATTCCTTGCCGTATTTTTCTGTTCGTTATAAAATGCATCGGTTAAATTCCAATGATCTTTTTCCTTTTAAATATGTTTTTATTTGGTTTATACTGATATTCCAGTGACGATGAGAAACTTCTACTTTTTTAAAATTTGATCAAGGTCATGGTCACTAATTTTTAGATTACATAAATTATTTCAAATAATACTACTTAAATAACCAAGCATGAATAAATTGTGGAGAGTGATGTTTCCATTGCAAGTTAATAGACAATGTTCGTGTAAAAATTTACAAGTTGCTTTAATCTTTAGCCATTAACAATATAGTGTTTATATTTGTGCAAATATCGATTACTACATTAAATTTTTTTTGTGGGTGTGCTATGGTTTTAATTAATTTAAAATGTTTTGTAACCATAATTGAGAAATGAAGTTTTAATTAAACTTTTGTATATTTTTGTCTATAAATTGAATTTCCCTACTGAAATGTAAAAAAAAAATTCTCCATGTCGTTTTTGAAACCAATACTTAAACATGAATATATTTTAATATGTCCAGCGACTTTACTTCTATCTCAATTCTACGTTATATAACAACCGTAAACAGAAAGCACAGGTTAAAGGTTAAATGTAGAGATAGCGAACTGAAAACTTTGCGATTGTGCTGACAACGAGATCGTCGACTCTCCGGAATCGTCCCACTTCAGCCTCTATAAGTTGCAAACATTGGCATAGTTTTACTACTGGTATGATTGTATTAATGTGTAAAGATTATTGTTAACTTCAATGCTCGTATATTTGAGATTTTACCTCTGTAGACCAGGTAAGAAAATCATACTTATGTAATCTTACACAGTTACAACTGGGTCAATATAAAGGCAATTTCATTAGTTTATGTTTCAAGTGTAAATCTTATTTGAATATAGAATATTGCAAAAGTTGCTTTCATAATTTAGGAGTAAATTATTTACTGCTTTAAAATAAAAATCCTAATAAAAACAAAAAAATAAAAGTAAGCAAATAATTTAAAATTGTAATTTTAATAAAATATCACTATACATACAGTTCTATTATATATGTTAAGTTAGTTCCTTATTTAAATTTTTTATACATCAACATCAAATATTTTTTGTTGGAAACTCTATATAGTGACTATAAAACTTTTTAGAAATAGCAAATTTAGTAATAGCAGAATCAGTTTTCAAATTCGCTAAAATTTATATTATAAATAGAAATATTAATTTTAGCGAATTTGAAAACTGATTTCTATTTTATTTTACTGTTGGTGACTGTATTTAAAATTCCCGTTTTAATCACATCACATTTTTTTAAACACTCTTTATGGAATATGCATAATAAAATCGCAGGATACAATTAAAAAATCTACAAAGTGACTATAGAACTTTTTAGAAATAGCAAAATATTTTGGCAAATTTGAAAACTGTATTCTATTTTATTTTATTGTTGGTGATTTTATTTAAAATTCCGTTTTAAATTACATCATATTTTTATAAACACTTTTCATTGATTATTCATAATAAAATCTTAGGATACAATTAAATAATTATATTTGATGAAATGTACTTGATTTTATTTTCAAATAAGTCGTGTGCGAGTTTATTTTACCAACGTTCCTAAGTTTATCACGATGTCAATCTAATTTAGTTTAATATTTTTAATATACCTTCTCAATTTTTGGATAATATTCAGAAGTCTAATAGCTATAGCTAAATGGTAATTTATTATGTGTAATAGTATATTCTTGGATAATTTCCTTAATCCACTTTATATCTAAATCATTGTGAATTTCGTTAGTAATCATTTATGAAAACTTGTTTCCGCTTTATAGGACTGCATTACGGTTTGATTGCTTAGCACATTCCGAAAGTTTAATACTAAGCACTTCAATTGGTTTGACGATAGACAGGTAAATAAATTGCTTACAATAAATTTAAATCTGGGAATGATGTCCAACCAACCAAAATATTTGTCGTTTTTTTAAACTGATTTGCTCAGCTTGCACTTTGACGTGATTTTTCCAATTAAGCCTATTATCTAGTCGGAGTTCAAAGCCTTTTGCTGAATCTATTTGCAAGATTCGGAATTCAAGTATTTAGTACAAGTGGATAGATTGCTGTTTCCTAATTATAATGCCAATATGATATCGGCCGATTAACAAACGTTGAGTTTAATTTCCAAATCAGCAGTTCATTTATTAATTTAAAAATTATTTTTATAAATATTTGTTAGTTTGATTTCGCAAATCGGCAGTTACTATTAATACATTATTAACATCAAAGGTGACTACGAAGGTTTTTTGTAGCAGGAATATCAACTCTTTACATTGAGTAGAGAAAAGATACCAAGACACTGCCTCGGAGTACGCCTGCCCGGTTGGTGACACTCTGAATCTTCTCTTTGATCAATAGGCCTCAAGTAATTGACAATAGTTCACCGGTAGCAATTTTCTCATTTTATAAACGAGATCTTTCTGACAGCAGTGACGTGGTGGGCAATAAGCAGCTGCAATGCTTATTGGGTTCCATTATTCTGAACAGTAATATTAATGATTTTAATATATGGCTCTTTTTATTTCTTCATGCTGAAATTATTGTATATATTGTTTTATTAATAAACTGTTCCTCCACGGACACGTCTACTAGGATAAGTAGGCCAGTAGGGACTGTATCCTTTCATTTTAAAGTGACTCTTTTACAAAAAGCGACTTTTAGATATTAGGGCGATACTGTGTTATTGATTCTCAGGAATACTACTAGTTTTTGGGCTCTGTATTTTAATTCATTGGTTAAGTTATGTTTTTTCATTTTTTGTTATATCGCCTACGAAAACCATCTTCAGTTTTTTCACTCTGTTGTCCAGCTGGCTGATACTTTATTTAATTTCTGACTGAAATAAAGCTAGTAATTTTATCATGTCAGTGGTGGTAGGCTCGTTGAATGCAATTTGCTGTCTATTATCATTACTTAGATTAAACGATTTTTTTTATGATTTGAACCAAACACGTTTCTGAAGTGGATAACTTATTTTATTCAGATGGTTTTATATTCTTACTTTGCATTCCTTGAAAAGCGAAAACCTTCTTCGATTGTAGAACTTCAAATTTCTTTTACTACCCTAGATAAAGCTGCAAAGCTTGCCGGGTATCCCCTTTCATTATGTAACGCACATGTTGCCAAACTATTGGGTTATTTTTTGCACTGTGTAATGTGATGTTTATCCCTACATTTTACCCACCTATTCCGTCGATTACAAGAATTCTTGGTGTATCTGCTGACAATTCGTGCTTTGTAGAGTTTCTTTTACCTTTTTTGTGGTTCAGTGGTAATTTTACAATGCCGCTAGTTGATTCAATGCCATTATTACTCAATGAAGGATATTTTTTCCTAATTAATATTACCTAATTAATGTTAAATATTTACACATAAAAATTAATAAATGTAATATAAATACACGCAGTGGAAGGTACAATAAAATGTTTTTACCCCATGCACTTGTACTACTAGCGTCATCTAATTTAATTGACTGACCATTTTAAATCAACTCGTTTAAATTTTGAATAATAAAAGGTTTTTGTTATACCAATTTACGTAATTTCTCTGGTATATTATAAACTTTGCAAATACAAATGAGCCACATTTGAATTACTACACTGGAAACTGAGCCACATTTGTTTTACTAGACTGGAAAATTATTAGACTGGAAACCTTATGGGGGCGCTGAAACAAAAAGTACTCATATCTTTAATTTTCAAAGAAAATTGAATTTTTAATTTCTCTTTTTAATATTCAAAATAAAAATGTTTACAATTTCATTACAGTCTGAAAGAATAAAAATGGTTCACGCTGAAATTCGAACCCAATGCGTCCGAATTCAGGCATCATAATTTTACCGCCGTGCCAATAACTCGCATAGACAAGTTACGAAAAAAAATTTACGCTTGCCACGTACATTTACTAATTTTAACGTGAAAATTTTGTGAAAAACTAGTGATGTTAAAGTTCTTAAATCTGTTAGAATTGCACAAACAATATGGTTATGTAATCGTTCAGAATGTCCCGTTAAACATTTACAATAACATAAAGACTAGTTAGTGAAACGAAGTGCCTTGGAACGCATTTGTGATGGGTTTGTATGTTAATACATGTAATCTGTAGCCAAAAAATTGTGTTCATGCTCCAATTTTGTATATTGTCATTTAATTTATTTCCTTTTGGGACTCATGTTTTTCTCATTTATCCAGACTTAATAAAGTTATTGTATGCATATTCTGTGTAATATAAATATTTGAAAAAATCATAATACCCAAAAACCTGAGCATTCCGAAAAATATTATTCCAATATTTACTTTTGCTCTAATTTACTTGGTAAATATTATAGAGGAATTCGGACATTTTCAAATAAAACATACTACTAATCGGATTTTGTGACTCATATTGTGAAAACAATTAAATAATTAAATTAATGTGAATTCAGATAAAAATAAGTTTAGGAAATTTATATTTAAAGGGAAATTGCTATGATATTTTTTCTTAATCACGTAATTCCTTTAAAAATAATATTTAATTCACAACGTTATATCAAATATTTGCTTTTTCCACAAAATTATTTTGCTCATATCATGTATGTAATCACTTTTCATTTTAATTTTAAATATATTTATATATATATATATATATATATATATATATATATATGTGTATATATATATATATATATATATATATATATGTATATATATATATATGAATATATATTTTTCTTACTAAAGTTCGCATAAACTCGCTACTAAAAACTACTTTTTGCTATCTCGTTAAGCAAAGAAATATATATACATTGAAAAATAAAATAGAAAAAATCGGGAGTAAGAAAGGATTTGTAAAACTTGTCCTAATTAAATCTTAAGATAATTATAAGACACGTGAATGAATCATTCCAAAATTTCCCAAGAGCTTACTCAGAAAGTAAAGATTCAAGATTCAGTAAAGATTCAAGTGCATAAACTAAAGCACGTGTTACTATTAAAACCTTTCTCGAAAGCACAGTTTGGAAAAGCTAAACACAAGCAATGAATTAAAATTTATACTCACTTTACGTGTTTGATCCATCTTAGTGTTGATAAATTTAAATTAAACAAATTAGTATATATTGTTTGTTTTTACATATAAAATAATTTTAAAAGACAATTGAATTCATTTATCTAAGTTTTTGGCTGTTGTGAGTTTTGACTCATGTGTTGGCTGATGTGAATTTTATCTTGGGAGGAATAATTACAATAATAACTAAAATGAATTTAATGTAATATCTAATAATACTTTTTTAAACTGTAACAAATTTCAAGATTCTTTACAAATGTTTTTCGGATAAAAATGCTTGCGTTTGAGAGGCTAACAAAGATGCCAACAGTGAGACTCCGAGGTTATTATTAAGTGTTCCTTTTCCCAAATTAATGGAAATTTAATTTAAAATTTGAAATTCAGAAGAAATAAAATAAAACGGCTGGAGAAATTTACAAAAATAAACTTATACGAATGCACATATATACCTGTACATAAAGAGATGTATGTACCGGGTTAGATGTAGACGCAATCACAAACGCGGATGTTGACGTAGCTGTCGCTGCTGCTATACCCAAAAACATACACACAAACACGCATACACCCCACACAAATACACACTTACACGCATACACGCCCCCCCCCCACACACACACACAAATTTATATATCTCGATTATTACTTATTTAGAATTGATTTAAATCAAGATTTTTCAGTTTAATACATTTATTTTTTTGTCCTTAGGGAGCTAGGAAATGCTACTTTAAAAACTTGACTGCACCCGCTGATAGAACAGAGGCAACTCAAGGTGAGTCTCAGATCTGATTTTATGAACTGGAAAAATATTCATTTGTGGTAATGGAATAAAAAAATTAATGACTCCCTATTAAAGTTCACATTTTTTTATTAAATTTTAAACCAGGCAATTATTTTTATTGCCTTCTGAGCTCCAATTGCTTTGGCTACGATATTAAGATTATAATATTAAGCTTACTAACTTATACTCTTTAAGTGTCATATGAAATTCAAATTCAAACAGAAGCAAATAAGTATCAAAATTACTTGAGATACGTGGTAATGGAATAAAAAACTTTAAAGGCTCCATATTTGTTCTCATTTTTTTATTAAATTTTGGACCTGTCAATTATTTTTAATGCCTTCTGCGAACCAATTGCTATCTCCATAATACTAAAATTATCAATTTAAACTCTTAAGTGTCACAAATTATGACCTTGGCAAATGGATTACTGTTTCTAAGTTTGCTTTCTGCTCGGTGAAAAAAGTTTAAAAGGAAAAAGAGAGAGAGAGAGGGAGCTTTTACATAATTATCTTACCAAATAGGTAAAAGTGGAAAAAAGAAGTATGTAAAAAAAATATTAACAAAATATAATAAACCTTGGAACAATTAAAAGTGTCAATATTAATGGCATTATCAGTGTATCTATGTATATTTCGGAACTTTCTTACACATTTATGTAAGCGTAAACATTTAAGAGTAAATTATATTTTCTTTGAATTACCTTGAAATATTTATATTATTTTTCACAATGTTCATATATTTCCTGTCAAATCTTTATTAAACATAAGATATCATGAATCTTCCTAAAAGTATGAGACCTAGCATAATACCTTTTTTTTGTAATCTCATAGAAAGGTTATGCCACCCTATTTTATTTTTTTAAATTATGTATTTTCATACATTTTTGGAGCATATTTAATTTTAAGTTTCCTACGCTTAGAGCGTAGAAAACTTAAAATTCTAAAAATTATAAAAAATGTTGTTCCTTGTAACAAAACCCTACAAGATATTTAAAACTGAAATGAAATTAGAGTACTTAATGTGGCTTTAAAATTAATATTTAATTACTTTTAATTGTTATCTACTTTTAAGTATGTGGTTTTACATGCATGTTTGAATTTATTTTCTCTACATGAAAAAGAGTACCGAAATTAAGATAACGTTTCAATCATTATATCTCCTATAGTTTAAAAAGGAAACTGAAATATATACGTTTACATTATATTATTTTAGGAAGGTAGGTAGGACACGATTGATCTTCTTGTTATTTTTGTCAATAACCTAGATAGTAACAACTAACCAATTTGGTTCATGAAAGTTAAACGGCAAAAAAAAATTATTTATTTCTTTACGGACTAAAGCGATTGATAGACATTGGTAATATTTTGCGTTTGATCACTTTAAGTAGGGTTACTTTAAGTTATCTAAAAAAAATTGTATTATACTAAGCTTTGAGATATTATTTCTGTCTACACCAAAATCTTTGTATTTAAAAATTATTTTTTGTTCACATTGCTACAAACGCGTGTTTTTTAGTTTTTTAACTGTAGTTTTATATATTTTGTAAGTTAAAAAAAATTATGCATTATGGACGAAAATATTAACGAAAGTTTTCCGACTGCATATTCTCTTTTTTTAGCAAAATATTTCGTGGTTAAAAATTTACGATTTGACAACAAATATTGGGGAGAATAAGAATAAACTATATTCTTGAATAAATTTTGGTAAAACTTACATAGAAATAAATATAAGACTTATCTAGTATTAAATTCATGCACTATCATGAGGGAAAAACAGTAAGTCAAAGTAAATATTTATTTTCACAATTAAAGATGCAAGTTTAAAAATAGAAGTTACGCTTTTAAATGTTTGACCTAATTTTTATATTAATGTTAATTTTAAAATACTGAATGCGTTGTTTGGGGAAATTATTTTTTGAATTCTCTGATCTAATTTTTAAATAAATATACCTTTTGCAAAACAAAATGAGTTGCCGGGCAACTAATATAGTTTGTCCGTTAAAATGTTGGGAAGACATTTTTTCACTTTGCAATGTCCACTTTAGAATTGGAAAACACTTATTTAGGAAAACAAGACATAATTGTTTATTTCCATATTACTTTCTAAGTATCCAGCAATGTATCGATTATGGGGACCATAACTTCATGCAATGTCTATTTAGATGCATTAACAATCAATTCACTGTTTGATGTATTTAAAAGATTGAATAGGTTGCTATATAAATTGTTAGAGACCAAAACGTTCCTAAATTTTCAGAGGCACATACCGCAAACAAAAAATATTTAAATAAAATTTTAATAACATTGTCAACACGGACAGACACGGCAATAAATAAACGTCCTTATTTTATTACCCGTAATAAATATCTGTCTGTGAGTAATAAATATTTCGTCCAAAGCTGCATGTGAAACGTAAAACTAGATAGATGTAATAAAGGATTCACATCCTGGCGATATTCCTAGTCAAATAAAGTAGCAAATATGTCCCAAATTTTTTTTACTTTAGAATATACGGTCAAATGTTCAAATGTCAAAATATGTTTAGTCTACCTATAGAGTTAAATTTTAAAGTACTGGTCAGTTAACAAGGTTATCAAATTATTTTATTACGGAACATGATTAGCAAGTCAAGCCAGATTTCCCAACCATATCTTTTATTAATAAGTGGAGTGTAACCTGGATACATTTTAAATTTTTGCCTTTTCCTTATTTTTGATTTCAAATGTATTTTCAGTTATTAAATATTCAGGGATAATCGAGCAGCATAGTTAATCTAGGTCTAGTGAAAGTTTACTTCGTTACTATAAAGCATAGTTCCATACCTACCCATCGCTTTGCTCACGTCAAAGCTAAATCAAAAAATGACAATGCAGACTTTAGTGATTTAAATATTTTAAGCAATGTTCTCGTTTAATATCCACTTTTATAGATTTTTCTCACTTAAAAATAAAAGTGTGCTAAATATGTCTTAGCAGCTTAAGCATACAAAACGTACCGAGAAACAAAATAGATTTTGATGGTGTATCGACCAAGATACCAGGCCTTTTCTACCTCAGCCAATTAAAAATATAAGCTGCATCTCTGCAAATCCGGTATTATTATTCTCTTTTGCAATTCCACAATAGACGTCACTTGACATTAATTTTTTTCGTCTTAATACCATTCTTCTGAATATAATAAATTAAGTCACCGTAATTTATATAAATTACTTTCATTATATTGATTTTTTTCTCACCGTTTTCAATGTAGTGCAAAGGCCCTTCCGTTAAAAATTCATTCTGTGTTTTATAAATTAGACTGTAAATTAATAATTTCATTCTTAGCCAATCTCAAATTCTCCCTTATAGGCAAATTGACACAATTTAAAAATTTTCTGGTGGCATTATACTATAAAAAAATTATTCCTTCAGTCGTCTCCTAGGTATGAAAGAATAAAAAATTAGTCATATTTCTAGGTATGAAAGAATAAGAAATTAGTCATATTTCTAGGTATGAAAGAATAAGAAATTACTATCAATATTTAAGCTTTATACAAAATACACGAATGTGCAAGAATAAATTAAACGAATGTGCAAGAATAAAGTTTTGGAAAGAAATATTGAAACCTAACTGTACCAAAATATAATTTTAAAGAAAAATGGCTCATAAATATACAAAATATATGTATTTGAGTGCATATCAAAATAAGTCAAATCTTTAAAAAAAAATAAAATTACATATTCTAAAATTACGGATTCCTCTTTGTGAGCTTTTCAGTTTCTAACCGCGCACTGCCTGTAATTAAAAAGAAAAGTATTCCAGACTTTTCATGAGAGACACTTTTGTTATTCTTAAAAACAAAATAAAATTCGAATGTATCTTTCTTCCTTAAAAAAAGGTTGGGGAAGTATTTTTTGCGAAGTTGGAATTTAAATATAGAAAAGTGACAAAAATCACCTTAATAATTACTTACAAATTTAAAATAGTGTTCCTGTAATAAAGTAGTATTCCTGTCCATTAAATGCGTATTGCTTTGACTTTACTATAATAAACGTATCTTTCATTATAAACGTTTCGTGCACAGACTAACAATTGATTTTGATTGATGGAGACCCCGCTTTGATTCTGTGTCCAATTGCTGATTGTTATTTAGTATTACATTTCCTTTATCGTCTTTCAACTATAAGTTTGGAATTTTAGTTTTTCTTTCTACCCAATTTATGATTTAAACGTCCTTTACGTTTTATATTTGATATTAAACGATGCAAATAATTAATTTTTTTTTATTTATTTAAAAGTCTTTGTATTAATCTATCAAAGGCCCATACTATGCAATGATATGAAATTCTAAAATTGATTTAAAAATTTGCATATTTCTTGAAAAATATAAAATCATCAACAATTATTAGCTTCCTTGAATTATTTTATACCTATTTGGTTGACGCATAAACTTTCTGTTTGCAGACAAATAAATGTTTTTTCTGCATCATTATTTTCCCCTTGAAAGCAGCGCCTCGCAGCAAACTTTGCCATGACAGTGACGATGATCACGCCGTAGAAATTACTACTACTGGGAATATCCAAGTCACGTCGCAACACGGTGTGTCAACCATCAATTAATTCAGCGTCGGGTATACTTGAGTAGATCAACGTTTCAACAATTTTAAATATGTCGCAATCATTGGCTTGTATATTCATACGCATATTGCTAGTGATTGTCTTGGTCACGAATTATTTGAATATTAGGTAACTTTTGTAAGTTTTATTAAAAAAGATATTTCAATTAAGAAGTGGCTTCATATTATGTAAATTAAAACAATACAACAAATCAGTGTGCCGTCCAAGTATATAAACTAACGGACAATATATATATACATATAAGTTTGTAATGGAATATATGAAAAAAAATTAGGGTAATATACCCATCATGTAAATTGGTAAAATTAAGAAATTTTATAAGTGAATCATAGATACACACTCTCAAAAAAATGGGACACATAAGATAAAGTGGACAGTGACCCAGATGAAATTCGTGAAACAATAGAACGATTTAAATCCTTTATCTTTTATGTAATACACTTAAAGTTGACTGTTGCCAACTGGCTGCATTTTGACCTATTTAAACCCTACAGTAAAAACTTTTAGAAGTTTCGAGAATCTTTCTAGAAAAGTCCCAAGTTGTGGCTAAAAGCTTACTAGCCAACCGAATATATCTCACAGGTGTTAAAGAAATTTTTGGACGTTCTGGAATCAACGTTTTTTAAAACATCGACATGAAACTTAACACATAATAGCGCATATCAAAATCTGGGTTAAGCTAGCAGATGGTCAAAATCTTTACAGTACTTTCAAAATGGCAGCAGTTCAAAGAAATGTTACTTATCAAGTTTTTATTAGAACATATTATTATATGATAAATTAAATTTGTAATTTTAATAAAAAACTGTGTAAGGTTCTACTAAAAGTGAAGTAAATTACATTATTTTACATTTATTTTTATATTTTTTATTTTTGCAGTTTATTTTGAACTGCTGCTCATTTCAAATTTGGTTTTTGGATAATTAATTTCAAAATTGTTAGTCCCTTCTACATTACATCTCCTTATATATATATATATATATATATATATATATATATATATATATATATATATATATATATATATATATATATATATATATTATCCTTACCAATATGAACGATATATATAGCTAAATTACTTCGAAATTCACTTTCCCAGCTGCTTATGCGATTACTACCAGCTTTATTTTGATTTTCGCAGACGCAATTTTAGTCACTAATTAAACACATTTAATTAAATTAATTAATCCGGTAGACTAAAAAATGTGAAGTTGATACATTAATGTAGAAATTAAAAATGATAATAAAAAAGATCCATTTCTGTAATTAAGATCGTGCGTTGATGGAAAAACAGTTCTTGGTATTTAGAAGGGTTATTTGTATTATTCTATATGAACATTTTGTTAATGTAATATAAGCTAATTATGACTATGTGACATCATGAATTTTGCTGAATTTCAATATTTATACTTTCGATAAAATGCTATAGGTGTACTTGAAGTTTGGCATTATCTTGTCCTGAAACAAAAAAAAATCTTCAACAATTAATTTTATAATCCGATTCGTATTTTCTGTCAATTGAGTCATAATTTCTGTTAATAGATTTGCTCTATTAAATTTATTGTCAAGTAAATATTTATTTCCATCATTCGATAACAACCTTACCAAAACTAGTTTTATATGATTGTAGCTAGTATTTCAATTGTTAATATTTTTAAGCTTGTAGAAAATTATTTTTTTAATATTTGAATTTATTTGACGACTACGCAATAATTTTGAAGTAGAACTGGTGAATTATTCGATACTGCTTTAAATTGTATTAGTTTATTTTCTAACATATTTGAATTAACATACCATCATCATTATTTTAAAATCAGCAACAGGTTACATTGCTCATTTTGGCGTTCTCTAATTTCCTCGGTAGAGCAAATGCATATAAATTATATTTTCAAATATACACATCGTGTTTACTATAAAATTCGTATGCAAATTTAAAATTTCTTTTAGTCATTAGAATAACATATTTTATTGTGTATGGTACTTGGTGACGTCAACATATTATGTTTTTATATGTTGTATTACGCTTGGTGAGTTTCCAAACTACGTGTGTATTGTAATCTCAGTTATTTATCAGTAAATATTAGTAGTGAGTTACTTATTTTACATTATGAGCAAAATTGTGACTAGCATAAAGTCATTAAATATCAAAATGCTCAACAAAAATAAATTATTAGACTTTCCAAGTTTTTCTTTTCTTTCGACGCTGACAATTTAGGTAAATTGGCTAATTGGAGAATATGGATTTTAAATGATTTTCGTTCATAAGCGTTAGCTAATACATATTATAAAACTAAAGAATTGCAAGCAGACTGTATATTGATATATTCAATTTACGAAAGAATAATTAAGGGGCACCTAATAAAACCTATAGAATTCTCTTTCTGTATTAAATTTTGAGATGGTTCTTACTTTGAGCGTGGTTTTATTAAGTTTACGTTGATTTTAGTATAACCATGTGGCTTGATAGGAAACAGTGGTTTTATAATAATGTCCAGAAAAGAGTGGTCAAAGAGGATCTCTTTTCTATATCTCTGTCAAAGTGAAGTGGTGATGACGTGTGAAGCGTTTTGTGCGTGTACAGGCATTGAAAGCTATGTAAGAAATGTGGTCCTTATTTTGGCTTTTATATTCGTTATCAATTTCATAGTGGCATGTTTCCCTCTCTTTTTAGGGAAATAAGACCGCTTTCAAGCTCAGCTTTGATGTTATTAGTAGAGGATACAGAAACGACAATAATGGTTGATGCTCTATAGTGTACTGAATCTAGTTTGCCTTTAGCCGTTTCGGATGTATGTGACCAAATAGGAGATAAATATTGTAGTACTGGTCTGATGAGGGTGTAGTAAGTATTTTTTAACCTCGATGATTTTAAGCCCAAGTTTTTGCCACATAACAATATCCGTTGGTCTCGTTAATTGGTAACAGAACATTTCTGTAAAATAGGGTGATGAGATAGCTAAGTTGTTTTACTCTTGCAGTATAACAGTAAGTACTAAATACGTTAATTTTTTTAATATAGAAAACGAATAATAGTATAATTGATATTATCACATTATGAAATAAATATTATATATTATATATTATGAAATAAAAGCTTTCCAATATATTTATGAAATAAAAGCTTTCCAAGTTTTCTTTGAGAAATATTTGTTAGGTGAGAGCACGCCTTCATTAATTTGCATATATTTTGTGTTACTTAACTCGTTTTCTACTCTAAAGGAATTTAATGTAGCAAAATTATAATTTTTTTCTGAGAAATTTTAAAATTATTTTTTTAACTTTATTTCCCAAAATTTTGCATATAATATCAGGGATGTTTGAGAATTTACTATATTATTTGGGAAATTGCTGGAAAAATTGGCGGGCTTATTAATTACTGTTAGACATTAAATTTCGTTCTGAATCTTAATTCTCCGTTTAAGGAAATTCGCCGAAATAATTCATATTTCAAGGTTTATTTTGAAAATTTCTGGTTTTTTAAATTACTAATTTTTTTTTTGAAAAATAATGACTGATTATTCTCCTAATACAACCTTCCACACAATTGATGTAACAATATATTTCATTCTTATCTGTATGTGTATAATTTCCAGAAAGAGTTTTATTTAGATAATATATAATTTATTCCGTAAGAGATTTTTGGAATAAGTTACTATTTCTGGAAAATTTTCAAGATTACGGCTCTGCAGAATAATTCTACAGCAACATCGCCAAGACACCAATTTTTTTAAGAAAATCCTTTGGTCCGACGAGAGCGCAATTAAAATACATAGTATTTTCTGTATCCATAACCTACAAGAACTTGGAAGCGCAGAAATCCTAACGCTAAAAGGGGTGACCGATTCCAGGTTCAATTTTCAGTGAATTTGTGTACTGGTATTGTGGGACATAAATGAATAGGGCTTTTTGAATTGCACCTAGATTGACAGCTCTATTTGAATTTTTTGTCACAGAATTTAGAAGACCTTTCGGAGAATCCTTCGAATCTGCCAGGGAATGTGGCTGCAATATGACGGGGTCGACCACATTATACCAGAACTGTTTGAATTTACTTGAATGCGGAGTTTCCTAACCGCTCGATTGGTCTATGTGGTACAATATCATGGCCAGCGCCTTCCCCGAACCTTAACCTTAAGGATTATTTTATGTGGGTTTTTTTTAAAGAAAATGTCTACATGAAGGATATTTCAACATTACAGGAATGACGAAGAAGAAATGTGACGGTGGAACATGTAAATAACCACCTTTCATTAAGGTTTTTAAAACGAAACTTTTTTCGACGATCCCGTCTCTGCTTAAGGACTGGAGGCGGATATTTTAAAATGTAATGTAATTATTAATAAATACATTTTTTTTTTAAATAATTGTTTTACTTATAATTTTTACCCAGTTTATTTGTGGACTTTTTGGTCGTCGCTAATTACTTTTCACTTTCATTTGAAGTTTGAAAGAAAAAAGCAGTTTCGAAAAACCGACCGTATGTAGGAAAAATAGAAAAAAAGAAGTAAAGAGAAAAATTACTGGTTTTATACCAATGGAATTTGCATTAAATGGGCCAACGTTTGTGATATCAGGGCATTTAACTTTCGATACATTTTTTTTCCACCAGCACTGATTAAATATGGGAAAAAATAACTGCCAAATGTAATTCTTGTAAAATTTTATTTTTTTTGACCACCCCATTAAAATTAACTAAGTGTCCCTATTATAATCAAAAAGACTTACCTCTTACATATCCAAAAAATATTAAAAAAACAGCTTTGTCCGTTTACTTTTGATGACTATTTTTATTTCTATTACATTTTATTACCATTTTAAAGAATCGTAATTAAGTCAAGATAATTTTTAACCCTAAGGGTTAGAGGTTTGACCCCATATACAAAATAGAAACCTTCAATATCAATGTTGTTTTGGAGGGCCACTTGTTGGACAACTTATATTTGGATATTAACATGGTAAGAAATTGTTAGAATTAATATCAAAATAATGTATTTAATGTACTACTAGCGCCTTCTATGTGGTATCATTTGTAACTACCTACCTAAGGTTAATATTAAGAAATAAATTCAGTCTTTGATCAACTACCGTACACGTTTTATAAGGTTATGCGCCCAGACCCACATTTTGCTAAAATCTTTTTTATTTTCTCGTGCGAAAGTAACTATGTCGACGTCGGGGTACTTAGTAAATGTGCCGAAACTCAAAGGACGCGAGAATTACGACGATCGGGCGTTTGCAACAAGTAATTTCTTGTTACTTGAAGGCATTGACATTGAAAATGTACCGGCAACTATCAGTGAATCTGAGAAGAAAAAAGCTAAAGCAAAACTCGTTATGACAATTGACTGTTCATTATATGTGCATATAAAAAGTGAAACTACAGTGAACGGTGTGTGGAAGAAATTAAAACAGTTATTTGACGACACGGGGTATCAACGAAAAATAAGTTTGCTTCGTACATTGATTTCAATACGCCTCGATAACTGCGAATCCATGACATCCTATGTATCTCAAATGGTTGAGACAGCACATAAATTGAAAACACAGGTTTCGAAATCACAGACGAGTGGATTGGGTCATTACTTTTGGCGGGACTTCCAGATAAGTATTCACCGATGATAATGGCAATAGAACACTCTGGAATAGCCATTAGCGCTGACGTCATTAAAACAAAGTTACTTGATATGTGTTCGGAGGTTGGCACTACTGGAATCGACTCTGCCTTTTGGTCAAAACAGCGAAATAAAAAAGGTAACACTGACAAGCAAATGTCAAAGTCAATCAGCAGTAAACAAATAAAGTGTTATAATTGCAAGAAGATCGGCCACTACAAAAATAAGTGTCCTGAATTAAAAGCAAATAAACAATTGAATGCTTTTAGCGCGGCGTTTTTCAACGGTTATTATAACACAAAAGACTGGTACATCGACTCAGGCGCAAGCGCGCATATGACATCAAACCAAAAATGTTTACTCCGAACTCGACCAGTACAGGAACCTAAAGAAATCGTAGTGGCAAATCAAATGACGGTGCCTGTAGTTAGTGTTGGTGAAACACAGATAACGACATGCGTGAACAGTTCTCAGTATGACGTGATTGTGAAGGACGTATTGTACATACCGAATCTCACGGCAAACTTATTATCCGTAAGCCAACTTATAGCTAAAGGAAATAAAGTTGTATTCAAAAAAGATACCTGTTTGATATACAACCAAGTGAATGAGCTTATTGGTACAGCAAATTTGATAAATGGAGTGTACAAGTTAAACACAAAAAAATTCGAGAACTCGTTATAAGCAATGTCAACATGGCATAAA
Organism: Druceiella hillmani; assembly: GCA_039881145.1. NCBI lineage: Eukaryota > Metazoa > Arthropoda > Insecta > Lepidoptera > Hepialidae > Druceiella > Druceiella hillmani. The sequence continues at coordinate 15,399,368 of JAYKKI010000045.1, forward strand.
AGGTTAGGACATATAAATAGTAAGTCCTTACAAAAATGAAAGAAGGAGCAGTAGAAGGAATTTCTTTTCACAAGAAAGCTGACATACAGATACAGAATTGTGAAGTGTGCTGTGAGGGAAAACAATCACGTTTCCCTTTCCCATCAGCAAACCATAGAAGTGAAAAACTACTGGATGTAGTACACTCAGATTTATGCGGGCAGATGGAGACCAAGTCAATTGGTCTGGCGAAGTACTTTCTTCTGTTTGTGGATGATGCCAGCAGAATGACTTTTGTTTACTTCTTGAAGGAAAAGAACCAGGTGTTCCAGCATTTCAAAGAATTTCGAAGTTTAGTTTAGAATCAAAATGGAAACAAGATAAAAATACTGAGAACCGACAATGGAGGTGAATTTTGTTCACGTGAGATGGAAAGTTACTTAAAACAAGTAGGTATTGTCCATCAGAAGACCAATCCTCACACTCCAGAGCAGAATGGACTCTTAGAGAAGTTCAACAGAACTATAGTTGAACGGGCAAGATGTTTATTGTTTGAAGCAGGTCTCGACAAAAGTTTTTGGGCTGAAGCAGTTAATACTGCAGTTTACCTAAAGAACAGAACACCAGCCGCCAGTTTCGGCATGATGATACCATTTGAGAGGTGGACAGGTGAGAAACCAGACCTCAGCCATGTTAGAATTTTTGGCAGTAAAGTAATGGTGCATGTTCCCAAAATACAACGACAAAAATGGGATAAGAAGGCTGACAGATTAATTTTAGTTGGGTATCCAGAGAATGTGAAAGGATACAGATTGTATAACCCAAGAACTAAAAAAATTACTACGAGCAGAGATGTCATCATTATGGAGAAAATGGAGTTGGATGAAGCTCAGATTGTAGTAAACGATTGTGAAAATAAGTCAAAGAAAGATGAAAACTTAGAAGAAGATGAAAGTTTAATAGAAAATCCAGGTTCAGATCCAAACGATTCAACATATATTTGTGAATCATCGTCTTCCCAAGATGACTCGTATCAATCTGTTACTGAAGAAGAGTCTTTTGCAGAGAATGAAGTTCAAATTGAAGCTAAGCGTAAAAGAAAGCCAGTAGAAAGATATGGGATGACCAATCTCTGTCTTCTGGATAATCTGGAATCATGTGATGAAGAACTCAGTTATGAAGCAGCAGTAAATGGACCAGACAAGGAACAGTGGAGACAAGCGATGGAAGATGAACTGAAAGCTTTCGACGATAATCAAGCATGGACGTTTGTAGATAGGAAAGAAGCTGATAGAGTGATACAGTGCAAGTGGGTATTCAAGAAAAAGTACGAAAGTGATAATAGTGTGCGATATAGAGCAAGACTGCTGGCAAAAGGTTTTACCCAAAAAGAAGGTGTGGATTACGCTGACACATACTCACCAGTGCTTCGTTACTCTACACCAAGGTTTCTATTTGCTTTAAGTGTCAAACTTAACCTTGAAATTACTCACTTAGATGTAACTACAGCATTCCTAAATGGTTACTTAAATGAAAAAGTGTATATGCAATTCCCCCTAATTTAGATTGTAAAGAAAATAGTGTTCTTAAATTAAATCGTGCAATTTATGGTCTAAAACTATCAGCCAGGGCTTGGAACGAAAGAGCAAATGATTCTTTATTAAAATTAAATTTTGTTAAGTCAAAGTTAGAACCATGTCTGTATATGAAAAATTGTGCAAAGGAGCAGATCATGATAGCAATTTTTGTTGATGATTCTTTCATTTTTTCAAACAGTAGTAATATGGTTAAGGAGTTAAAAACAAATTTAATGTCAAAATTTAAAATTAAGGATTTGGGGCAATTAAAACAATGTTTGGGTATGAGAGTAAAAATGTATCAGAAGGGCAATATTTCCTTAGATCAAGAAAAGTTTGTAGACCATATTTTAAGTAAATTTAATATGACAAACTGTAAAGTTGTTGGTACTCCTTTAGTATGGTATTTCCTATAGTGTCAGTTATTTGAGCCAATTTAATAATTCATATTCCTACACTCATTGGAAGCATGCGAAACGCATCCTAAGATACTTATGTAAAACTAAATCTTATGGCCTAATGTTTATCAAAGATAATTGTAAATTAGAGGGTTTCGTTGATGCAGATTGGGCTTCAAACACACTAGATAGGAGATCCTATACAGGTTTCTACTTTAAACTTTCTGGAACTATTATTTCGTATGAATGTAAAAAACAACGTACTATAGCCTTATCAAGTACAGAGGCAGAATATATGGCAATTGCCGAAGCCTGTAAAGAGGCTATTTATTTAAAAAACTTGTTTTCTGAAATTGTAAACAGTTGTTATTATGTAATTATATTGTATAATGACAATCAAGGCGCTCAGAAGCTGTCTGAAAATTCTTTATTTCATAAAAGAACTAAACACATAGATGTGCGTCATCATTTTGTTAGGGAAGCAGTTGCTAACAATCTTATAAAGATAGTCTACATGCCAACATCTGATATGCCAGCAGACTTGCTGTTAAACATAACTATTTTGTAAAAAAAGTTAGGTATTCAAAACATTGTTTAATAGGTGACTATCTGTAAATTAATAACATTTTTTGCTTTCATTAGTTTGTTAAAAATAATTTATATGTTACAAAGTTCAGATTATTTTGATAAGTGGAAATGTTAGAAATAATATCAAAATAATGTATTTAATGTACTACTAGCGCCTTCTATGTGGTATCATTTGTAACTACCTACCTAAGGTTAATATTAAGAAATAAATTCAGTCTTTGATCAACTACCGTACACGTTTTATTAGAAATAATAATATTTCAATAAACAACAAATTTTCATGGCAATATATTTACGTTGCGAAAAGTGAGTATTTGTAAATTGTTTAATAGGAAAACAACGTACCCTTAAATATTTATAAGTACCTATATGTGTACGAAAACCTCGTAGTACGGGTTCCACTCTTACTTGATAAATTTTTTGATAGTAACATTAATTTTTCTTAAAAAAAAATGGTTTTACCTAATTTCTAACCGAGTGTCATATAAGCAATTTATGTATTCGATGCTATATGCAAAGTGATAACATCATTAAAGGTAAGCCGGTTATTTACCCCGGTTTTATTTTAGTGCTAGTTTTAAAAATGGTCTTGACATTTCGTCTCAGGCGTATGCTCAAAAACGTATTTAAGTTTCCAAAATATTATTGATTGACGCTGAATTATTTTGTACACATTTAAGTTGCTATCGCCGGATACTTCATTAGACCGGCACATCAACTTTGTACACTGTGTACATATATACAATTTTCATGGCGTTTGTGCCTGTGTTTGAAAGGAAAAATTATGCGAATATTGATATTAATGCTAATAATTGCGTAAATTTAACTAACTCATTTAAGAGATAGATAAATATATATATATATATATATATATATATATATATATATATATATGTATATATATATATATATATATATATATTTATATATATATATATATATATATTTATATACATATATATATACATATATATATATATATATATATATATATATATATATATATATATATATATATATATATATATATATGTACAGGTGTCCAGTGGCAGACTTCAATTTTTGAAAAATTGTAAAAAAAACTACACCTCTAATACAGAGTAGGTTTATTTTAACTTTATAACCACAAATGCGGATTTCATTTTTTAAAAACCACGTTTTCCAAATGGCGGCCATCGAGTCTGACACACTCTTCGAGTCTAGCACGCATGTTTTTAAAAAACGCGTTTGCAGAGCGACTGGGGTATCCTACTGACTTCGGGTATCCTACTGACTGAATATTTTCTTTAAGTTTTGTCACAGTGCTCGGATTTGTTTTGTAAACAACGGATTTTAAGTATCCCCGTAAGAAAAAGTCACATGGGCTTAAATCGGGTGACCTAGGTGGCCACGGTACGGTACCGTTTCGGGATATGTTTTTTCTGGAAATAACTGCGGCACTGCATTCATGGAAACATTAGCAGTGTGAGCTGCGGCCCCGTCCTGATGGAACCATGTGTTTTGGTTGAAGGATGGACTATTCTGTAGTTCTACTCTGAAAAAGTCATTTAACATCTGGGCATATCTCTCCGAATTCACAGTTACAGTTTGGTCACGTTGATTTTGAAAGAAATAAGGCCCTATGATTGCAGATGCAGACATGGCACACCAGACTGTTACTTTAGACTTAAATAAAGGCTTTTGATGTATGATGATGATTGTCTTGGGTTGTGAATATTCCAGTAACGAAAGTTCTGATTATTCACATATCCTCCAATGTGAAAGTGAGCTTCGTCACTAATGAATATGTTGCTCGTCCGAGTAGCAGTACGAAATCTCAACCACATCACTTCCGCGTAAGTGTTTCTTAATTCAAAGTCAGAATCGCGTAAATCTTGAACAATTTGAATTTTATATGGATGGAACTTGAGCTTTTTTTGCATTATTACCTGTAAAGTTGATTGCGGAATTCCCAATATCGATGAACGTGTACGCAGTGTTAAACGGGGATTTTCAACGACAGAAACCATAACACGCTCGACATTTTCATCCGTGGCTACCAATGGTGTAGGTCCTGGACTGGGCCTATTCAATGTTGATCCTGTAGCACTGAACCTTGCGACCCATGACTGAATGAGGTTGATCGATGGTCCATCACGTAATCGACGAATACTGTAACGATTATTAAATCGACGGCGTGCTACAGACAGCGAAAATCAACTCGAAATGTACGCCTCGACGGCAAAAGCGCGGTGCTATCCTCTCCACTGTTCCATGGCTACTAAAACATCCGCACCGCTTGCGCTTCTAACGACGCCCCCTCCGCCCCTCTGATGTGTTGCGTTCAGAAACTATGTTTGTTCAAACTTTGAAATCTGCCACTGGACAACCTGTATATATATATATATATATATATATATATATATATATATATATATATATATATATAAATATATATATATATATATATATATATATATATATATATATATATATATTGCACAATTCTAAATAATATTTAATCAGTTTTCGCTTTTTTATTATTTAATTCCACATATTAGTTTAAGTATTTATAATTAATTTTGTTTCACTGAGCCACCGAAAATTTTCTGAAATTGTACCTACTGGCTCCATAAATACTATGGCATAGGGATTTTGTGCATTTCTAAGCAATTAATAAAATAAGTTTGAAATTCGTCTTTGCAGTTCGGTGCTTCACATATTTTCTTTGTATGAAAGTGAACTCTCCGTTAACTGTGGGTAATTTGCTGATAAGTACTTAGGTCATGTCGTAACAAATCATCAGATTTAACATATATCTTGTGTCAAATATGTACAAGTTTGTTCATCGACTGATAATTAAAGGGCCGATATATGAAATTTTGTTGTAAAAATTGCCAGAAAAATAACCAAACGCTATTTTATGGTCGTCATAAATAAACTGACTTTTATTTTTCCTTAGTATTTTTTACATAATTTTATGATAATTATAAACTTCATTGTTATGTCACTATTTCAAAATATTTTTAGATATAATTTTAACATAAATCTCACAACGGTAACCAAACAATTTTGAAGTAACTTAGTTATTTCTATACTTTTTGTTCAAACTAATCAGCAAAGAACTTATGTATTTTAGGAAAATAGCGCACGCACGTTACATTGATCCTCCTTCGATAAACGGCCTCTACTTAATTATTGAACGTTCTCCGAGCTGCAATAAAATAAATACGAAGTAATTAAGTGTTAAATATTTCTCAAGCCCCTCACCGCAGTCACCAATGTCTCTGTGGAACAACCTACGATGTCACATCCTAAACTAATACCAAATTTCATTAAGTCCCTGAGATTCGTGTACCTTGATTGTGCTTAAGTAGCGACCGATTAACAGAGATGCATATTGAGATTATTTGGATTATTTTCTTTGTTCCTTTGGGTTAAAAGAGCCCTTTGATTAGTACTAGTGCTTTCTTCAATTAGATCTAATGAAGTCTCATTTTAGTGCGTTATAAATGCAATCTATCGGCGCAAAGGGAAATTATAATAAATAAAAAAAAGTTCGGCATTTTTAAAACATACTTGTGATTTTATTTGAGAAGGAAAATTTATTGTATATTAAGTCATATTGTGGACAGTTTTGTTACCTGATTATGGTTCTAAATATTTAATTTGCCTATTTTTTCTTCTGTTAATTTTAATGAATAGTACGTCAAATGCTTATCGTAAAGATATGTAAAATTTTTTGTCAGTTTAAAAGTAAATAATTTTTTAAATGTTATTTACGTATACACACACACACACACCTGCATATCTATAATATATATGCGTGTGTGTGTGTCTATTTTTTACATTAACCTAAAGGTTATATTTCTCCTAAGCAATAATCATTACTTTACTTGAAAATACCAATATAGTTAGAAAATACAGCTGGACTAACTCGATAGTCAAAAAATTCAGGCGTCATTATTGTTTCTTTTGCGTCCTGTTTTCCTTCTTGCCTTATCCTTTCTTGTTTCCTCACCACGAGTGAGACTTTTCGTTACTTAATCGCTATTACTCGATTTAAATATTCTTTTTTTTAATTGCGTTAATATGTTCTGTCAGCATTCAAGCAAGATATAAATGAAATCCTGTTCATTTAAAAGTAGGTATATAAGAGAATAGAAATACATTCTTCTTTTAAAAAACATGGTTTTTAAGATATCGAAAATTCTACGTTGGTCCATATCAGAACATGAACTACTTCATTGACGCAGTGGTCGTCTAAATGTGTTTGGTCTTCCTTAGGGTCTAATTGCAGTACACTCTCAGCAATATTTAATTTTTTTAGTTTCTTGCTCCTATCAAAAAAGCCTTTTTTTACTTAACTGGCTAGTTTCCGCTTCGGTCATGATTTTATTTGTTTAATACGCAAGAGTTCTAATTTCTTTGAATATATATGTAAGTTAAACATAAATCTCCAACTTATTTGACTTTATTGTCTGTATATTATTATATAATACTGGTAGTTATCTAATTTTTAAAATCGATATTGTGGGCTTTCCATTCGAAAGTCAATTTTTGACGTTCAAAGTTATTGTGCACGTTCCAGAATTATAAGAATCTAAAAATATAAATTAAGATTTAAAGACTTGTAGGAAGTAGTTTATACATTCTTTTATAGCTTTTGGTCTAAGAAGTTTCAAAGCCAGTGAATTTAAATAAAGAAATATGAATATAAATATAATTACTAATTTAAGGAATTATGATTTAGGTTTAATGGTTGTGTATTTAATTCTACCCTTTACTAGGATGACAATTTAATTATTAAAAGCGATCCAATGAACAAATTTCTAGATGATGAAATCTAATGTGATTTTGTGGCAATATTTATGTTTGTCTTATGTAATTTGCTCGTAATGTTGCTCGTTTTTTTTTGCCAGAATTACTAGTTATGAATTCTTATTAGCGTCTGGTAAACTCATGTTTTAAAACGTCATATTTCCCAGATGCTGCTTACTATCATACATTTATTATTATTACCAGGAACTGTAGTTTGTTGAGTCTTTTGAGTGAACATTATGATTTTTTTTGTCCTAGTATCTTTTAAAAACAAGGAGAAAACAGTAGATAAAAAATCTGCTTTAAATCAAAGGCAATTTCAAGAGTTTCTAGTTGAACTATGGGTATTATTCAAATTAAGGATATCAAAAAATTACTTATATAATTTGGAAGTTAATGGATGAAAGTAATTTTATATATTAATTCAATAATATAATAAAAACAAATCCACATAATGTCTTACTCTAACGAAACAAGTAGTTTCTGGGTTTCAACATTAATAAATCAAAGTTATCTTTTTTGTGGAAAAAACCATAGTGTTTTAATAATTTTTAATAACCAAAATATTTTATTTAATTTACGAAATTTATTTAAAAATATTTGCTTGTAATGATGATTTTATTTACCATTCAATTTTTCTTTAATCAAAACAATCGTGATATAAATATTTTTTTACTAGTACGAAAAGTTTATGCAAAGAGTGCTGGTATATTAATTTATTTGAAAACCTAAAAAACTAATATTCCAAAAAAGTTTCACTAGAAAAATTTACCCTCCCCTTTTGTCCTTCAATATTCAGGCAAAAAACAAAATGAAAAATATCATAATTCTATAATTGTTTTCCCGGATAGATTAAGCAGCAAATGTTTGCCATACTTAAAAACTTGTTTTAATTTGTCTTATGTATATTCATAAAAACCAATTAATTTTAACGTGAATGCGTGCGGCGGTTGTTACATTGTTAGCTTTGTTTCTGTTAGCTTTGTTTGCACCGTGTACTTATGCTACTAGCACCATCTAGTTTAATTGACTGACGATTTTAAATCGATCTTTCTTTAGTCAAGGGTAATAATAAAATAATTTTACATAAATCTTGTTATATAACTTTGCAGTATATTTTACACTATTCGAATTAAAATTATCCTCATTGATTTGATATTTTATATGATAGTACTGTAACAAAACATACTCATTATTTTAATGCTGAATTTCTACCATTAGGCAATCTCATCGTACTTATATTACCGATAGATCCTTTTAATATGACGTTTGAGCTTGTCATGTGTATTTAAGCAACATTGTTACATTATATTTTAATGTACCATGTAATTATATCTCAAATGAAGCTTGAGTTAAACACTTAACGTGAAAATATTCAACAAAATTGAAAAATCAAAATTGAAATCTTAAAGGTAGTGCCTAAATACAGTTTTGTTTGTATTAATTTTAAAAAGTCAGTGCCTTGCAATATATGGTATTCAAAGTATTATAAAACGTGTTTACATTAATTAATTAGACTGTAATAATAATATATGACATTTTATATCTATTTGCAAACACATTTACTGAATAGATATAAATGACGAAAGTGTAAAATGCACAGGCAGTATAAGAAAAACGAACTTGTTTTATTAAAGACACAATTAGATAAGGATACAAAAATTTGCTACGCGTATAACAGATTTCATTGCAGAAACGTGTAGAAAGTGAGGAAAATCTTATAAGTTATCAATAATAATATATCGGCTATAAGATTACGTGATCCGAAAGTCTCATAAAGACAAAAAAAAGAATTTGTTTCTATCCTATTAAGAAAGTTTAAGTTAATGTGATGTATAATGTTATTATCACGGTCAAATATTTGCGACAGGTTAACAAAAATATATAAAGTGCAAAGTCATGTAATAAGGCGAACTAGGAAAAAACTTTGAAATACGGAATATGAACTGAAATGACAATAAATATCAGAAGCTACCGAAAAGGTTAAAACTAAATTTAACGAAGACGGTACAAGATTAAAAAAAAATAGTTATTGGAAAAATACTGAAACGCACGTAAAAAAAGTCTGGGTGAAAATCAACGTGAAATAAGCATAAATTGATTATATTTAAATCAGGACCAAAGAAATATTCCGATATATCTAAAGAATTTACTCAGAGAAAAATTAGAAGTAACAACTGGAGTCACTTATATTTCTAACAAAGAAATTTAAACACTAGATAATATTAAAGTATTACGGAAAAGTAAAGCTTGTAAAAGCTCAACACAATCATTCAAATAAACCTTTCACTCATATTGCGTGATCAATCATAGTATTGAAAATTTAAAGAAAACAATATCGTGCATATTTTATATTTATATCTACGGAAAGGCTTTGCAAAGAATCTTGAACCAATTTGAATCAAGTTTTGATTGGTGCGAGTTTTGGCTGATGCTTACTTTGACTCTGGAGCAAAAAATTACAGTAATCAGTCAAATGACTTATATATGATATTTATATAATATGGTTACCACTTACTTATTTTAAATTATGCCAAGTTTCAGTTTATTTATATACAACTTTCGAAAAAATGTGATGAAGAACTTGTAATAAGGGAGCAAAGAACTAGGTCGAAAATCGGATACTGTAGTGATTACTTAATGTCCCCTTTTTACAATTATCGCGTAAAAAGCTAAGGAAGGAAAAAAAAACGTTTTTGAATCAATTAGTCTAAATTTAAAAAATAAATTGAACAATATACGATTAAAAATTCGCCAGATATTGTGCAAGTTTTATGAATAAAATGTATAAATCAACGAGATTTTTCCACTTATCCATCTTAAAATCTACAAATTTGTGGCATTATAATTTCATTGTTTCCATTTTATTTTAAAAATTAGTTTAGTTTTAGAGCAAAGGTCTTAATTGTTTAATATTACTGTAAACTTGACATTGTATGCATTACTAAAGCGACTTTATTTACATTACGTTTTTCAAAATGAGTTCAGTTATTTTATTTGGTATCAAACAAACACACTTTCTTCTAAACATATGTACACGTAAATAACAATACATTCGTATGTAGAACCATCGAGAATTAATTATGAATTAACTATTTATTCGATATAAAATGATAACCGACTAATAAAAATTGACCTTACGTAAAAAAACACCCAATCCTTATCAAAGTACTTTTTAAGGAAATCGATTTTTTTCTTTACTTTAAGTTTTATCTTTAAATTTTTATTTTAAGTTTTAAAGTTCAGAAGAAATTAAAAAAAAGAACTGTAGTTATTTACAAAAGTTAATATAAATACACATATTAATCATCATAAAAAGAGTTGCACACGCATAGGTTTAAACAGCGCAGATGCAGAGGCTGACGCAGCCGTAGCTACTATCATGCGGATGCACATATGTATACATACACAAACGCACACACGTACAAACGGTTTGAGGAAAACTTAAAAAATATGAACCTACATTTTGTTTAATATTTATTAGCATAGCTCGGCTTAATATATAATCATGTATTATTTTTAAAATTTAATTGAAATTATTTTATATTTTAAGTATTGGACTTTACAAAAAATAATCCAATTTAAATTTCCGGGTACTAAACCTTTCCACGAATTGAATTCTACTCAGAGAAGAAATACTTACTAAATAATTAAGTATACACGCTTATCAGATAATACTAATGTAATGATATAAATATATTTGTTTATGACAAAATAAATTGGTGAGTTACAAGATAAAGTGGTGGTTAGCTTGCTTTAAAATGATAGATTTTATATATCATTTTAAAGATATATAAAATCTATCATTTATCAAGCTAACAAGAAGCATCCAAGACTAAGAAAGATTATTATTTTTTTTGTAAGGTAAATTGTCACCTTCTTTATTTTTATGTATGAAGGATACTACGCGCCTATTTTTTATGTCAGTTATAAAAAGAACATTAAACTCGCTAGAGGTAATAGCCAATAATGAATAAAAAATCATTTGGGGGATGTAATCGCAAAGATATAATCATATTTTCAATCAAGGTAAAATAGAATAACCAAGTCTAAGAAAAAATATTAATCTTCCTAGTAATTCTACTTTCCTTTCACGTATTAATATTTACTAACCACCTTCTTTTCGTCATAAGATCGTTAAACTCACCATAAGCAGTGGCCGACGGAGATCTAATCACAAATACATGGTCATGTTTTAAATCAAGTAAAAATAGAATGAATAAAGCTTAGAAAAAATATGAACCTTCCCTGTAAAGTAACTCATTACTCACTGCCTTTGTACCCATGACTGTACTATAAATCATTTGCTTATGTAACTTCTTATCAAGTATTTAAACTCATCGCAGGCATTAGTCGATAACAAATAACAGAGACTAACGGTGATCTAATCGCAAAAACATGGTCTTATTCTAAAATAAGGCAAAAAAGAGTAATTAAGGCAAAAAAAATATGAATATTATCGGTAAGGTAACCCGTCATTCACTTTCTTCGTACGTATGATTACACTACACACATTTACTTACGTAACTCCTAACGAGGTCGTTAAACTTACTAGAGACGGCAACCAATAATGCTTCTGCGACGAGTAGCAAAGCCTTTCCGCCATCTCATCGCAAAAATAGGCACGTCTGATCAATTCATTCAGATACGTTTGCTAAGGTGTATCTGGACACCGCTATACTTCGTATACCTCGTATACCTCGTATTTCGTATAACGCCAGCAAATCGATACCAGTTAACGACTAACTGCTGGGTTGATATTTTCTATATAAAACATTATTAATAAATTCTGATATTACCTATATAATAAAATAACATTTTATTTATCTAGAATACATGTAAGACTTCTCTGATATACTATTATTTAAATGTGTGATTATGATTAGGTTACTTAATCTATAGTTAATTTCTTTATCTTGCCTAATCAATGTAATTACATGTATAATAATACCTTCATTCTATATACTACCTGGATGGTGCAGGATAGTTAATGAAAATTGTTTTAAAGAGTTTAAGGTAAAAATTATCTCTTCAGAATCTTAAGAAAGAAAGCACAAAATCAATACTATTATTCAGTATAACTTATTAGGGACGAAAATTGGGTTCGAAAAAATGTAAATTTATACCCCAAAAATTATGGCAAATAAAGAAATCTATAAGAAATTTGGATTTAAAAATAGAGCAAATCCTCTTTGTGATTATAGTAAATAAAAAAAAATGTAATATATACTTTTTTTTTAAATAACTTTTTTTTAATAAAGCAAAGTTACAAGCCTATTTTCAGCCAATTAGCTGTATGAGATATGAATAAATAATTTTGTACGATAATTTTAAATTTATCCAATTTTAAGGTTTTGTCCAACTTGGGTTATTGTAAATTTTTTTTCCGAGATATTTTTCTAATCTGATTTTAGGTGAACATTGTTTAAATTAAAACGGAATTTAAATAAATTCTTCTTTAATATTTTACTCTAAAACTGACGACATAAAACTGACAACAAAAGAATTTAGTCGTGGGTAATTACAAGACTGTTCTTACTTGATTCGCCTGTGTGAAATGTTTCACTATTTTTAAACCTGTAAAAATATTGTTTAGCTATGGTGACTCAGTTACCCTAATTACTAATAAGAACAGTTTATTCGAGGGACACAACATTTATTTGATGGTGGATCAACAAGCTTTTGCATTTTGCTCTTCATATCTATTGGTGGAGTTAAATTAGTAAAATTATTGTAACTAACGGATTTTCCTTCGTGCTTTGCAGGCTTAGGACTGTCATCGAAACATTGTGTACGTATGTTTTATTGTAGTAACATTATGCTTTTAGTGTTACTTCAATTGTTATATTTAATATAATGTATAGGTCAATATGTTAAAAATCGACCAGACTATTAACAAGGGATATAAGTATGGATTTTTAGTATTGCATATCTTTGTTGAGAAACAGTATTTGGAGAAACTTATTTTGAAATGTTTAGCTGTTTGCGCAGTACTTGTTTTGTAAAATAAACACTGGCAAGGTATTTATGTACCTAGAACGGTTAGCTTTTTAAGTATGTATGATTATAGCATAAGATATATGTTATGAATGCTGGAACATTTCTAACTTCATGGTTTATTTCTGAATTGAAAAGTCAAATGAATTAATAAATTTCAAACGAGCTGTTAAGCGTAGTGAATCATTATACCGTATTGGTACTCTTGATTCCCTTACTTGCTTCTTACCCACGTCAAATATCATAGCACATTTTAAAAACATAAAAGTAATTAGGTTTATTTAAATAACCAAGTTTTGTAAAAAAATAAGTTTACGTATTGCACAATTCGTGGGCATAGCATGAAAAGGTATCCATGATTCCCAAATAAAGGCAAGAAATTAACATGTATTTATAATAGTTGCACTAATCAATATTTTGATGGCTATTAATTACAATAATTTATGGCGCACATATATACATCGATGATGAGCGCTATATGTATTTTACATCACGCAATGAAGTTTTCCATCCAGATATTGGCGAAATGAGTGTGGCTATAACTAAAGGGTGGAATGGTGTGGGAGGAGTGGATGAGTAAGCAAACCAAATACGAGCCAATTCATGAGAGCAAATATTTTCGGTCGTCGCTCGCATACAAGGCTCTACTTATGTTGTGTGTATTAGTTGTAAGCTCACTTTTACAAAAATTTGTTTAATATTTGAATCGATTCTAAATGTTCGTGTTTCAGTTATTTTGGTAATTATGGTGTTACGTTGCATTAATTTTACATTTATGATATGTATATATATATATATATATATACATATATATATATATATATATATATATATATATATATATATATATATATATATATATGTATATATATATATATAATATCTAAAGAATAATTGAAACGAATGTAACAATAGCAATAGAATACGAAAGCATTATTTTTGTCCGTGTGTCCGCGCATCATACAAGAACATTTAAAACGATTTCGATGAAGTCTTTACTCGTGGATTTTATTCATAAAACAAAACTTTTTGCACCAACATTTTACCATCTTCAAACGGTCGGTAGGCATTTAAGAAGGCATAATAGAAGCGCACTGAAAAGTATAAAGTAATGAAAGTACGAGAATTTAGTTAGAACTTTTGAGGTAAAATATTTCCAATTATAAATAAATTAACAAAAGATTGCTATTAATGTTGCTTCCGATCATCAATAAATTAGCAAAAGATTGCATTTGCTATAAAGTTTTGGGACCAGTGCTAAGTCGACTCTCCTCTATCCCATACATGCATACACAGAGAATCGTGCCATATTTAATTAGACAGCAACTCCATAAACCTCGAGTCCAGTCGTAGCAATATTTTGCAAAATTGTTCATGTTAACTGCGTATGTTTATGTTACTGCTTCAAACCCAAAATACCATTTTAAAACATCAGATTCTTCAGTATCACGGCTTAGGAAGGCAATAACGCTTGATCATCAGGAATAAGCAGATGGAACTCATAATTCAATGCCAGATTTTCTGCTCTAGACTTACAATACTAATTTTAAAACAGCATTTCTTAGTAGTATCACGGTTTGGGCAGGTTGTATACCTATGGCATCAGGACTTATGGACCAAAGATAGAAATTTTCATGTTTTCGTGTCATGAGCACAGAATACGCCTATGAATACAGTTGAGAAGAAGTAATTGAAAAATCCATTCCAAAATTTGAATCAAGACCTATAATATTCGGGACGTGTAAAAACCCATTTAAAAAACGCGGCTTCCTGCACTTGTACTTATCCACATAAAACGTATCTATCTACTTACTTTGTTACTTTTTACTGCGGCGACACAAGTCACTCAAGTTCAAGCTGGATGATATTTTTCCTCATTAATCGAAAGTCCTGTCATTATCTTCCGGCTTCATCGCTGCACCCTGATGTTGCTAAAAAGAGCGAATTTATATCACATTTAGTTGTGTGTTGTTAGAATATAATTATGTCCATGTCATACGGCAACTGTACTCTATAGTGTTCTGAAATTTTATTGTATACAAACTCTAATCAAGATTTTTACGAGACCATACTTTTAATATAAAAATAGGCCTCAAAATTGGTTGATAAATGCTGAAAATATGAGGAAACTTACCCGAAAAGTTCAGTCTCATTAAGAACCACTTCCTTTTTTGAGTTTATTTATAAAGAGAAGATATGCAAATTTCAGCACAAAATATACGCACACAAAAAATACTTTATTTTAACCATGCATTAAAATTTTGTTTTGGCCACTTTTTATATCAAATTTTAAAAAGAAATACAAGCTCATGTCGTCGCGGAATAAAAAAATAAAATCTAATTTAAATAACTGTTAATTTTACAGTTATATCTATATGTGACAAGTATTTAACTTCCAACTCTTTATTGAAAGGAATAATTTTTGTGAAAATTACAAGAATTACAAAGATGTTTTCCTCTTAATATGTTCCCTTAAATATATTTTACCGTCGTAGTGCAAGTTCTACCTTTATTTTATACAAAAACTTCAAGAACTTGACTAGCTTCTACTTTCACCAAGATCGTGAAATAGTTGCGTTAGCATTCAGTAGAGGACTAATAAAGCAAGGGAAGAAGTGTCTTCTAAGGAAATATTAGTGAATGACCACGAATCATATCAGAGTTTGTGTGTATGTATGCAATTAGGTACGTACATATCGTGCTTACGAATGTATGTGCAGGGTTGACAACGGTTTTTTCTATAATGTTTAGCAAAATAAACAAAAGAATAAGTTGCCGAGCTCTGCAACCTATTTCTCCCTTGAATCGTACCATTGAAAAGTGTAAACCTATGCCTTACAAAACCCAAAGAAAAAGTAATTGGAATGGAATCCGCATATTCGTATTGATTCATATATAGTATCTATTATTAAGACGTGTATATATTTGATTACTGAATCACAAGTTACATGAAATATTTTAATTAAAAAACTAAACACAAAAGGTTTCAATTTAACAGTTAACAAGTTAATCAAAGATGTATAAATTAATTCTGACGTAGCAGTATCAGTTGAAATGCATATAATATCGACTAAAAAACAACTTGATTTAAACAAAGTGTCAGATCTCATCATTTCATTAATAAACTCAACTTCCTAATATGTCATTTGCTATTCAGCATGCGATAAGTTATTATGGAATCACTATTACTTTGTATCAATCATTAGGTGTTTGAATTATCTTTTTTTTATATGTTTTAGAATTTAATATTTAAATTTGGATTTAAAAGGTCACTAAATACCAATTTGTAGGAAATTACGAATTCAAAGAAAATAAAACAGAAACACATACAAAATATGCTTTTACTTAACTTTATTGCACGATTATATATTTTTAAAACTACATAGTCATTTCATCTTATTTATTGAAAAAGTCATTACATTATTTGTCGGGAAAACAGAGAATTAGGTTTTTCCTACTTTAGATTTATAAATACCACTTTTTATTTATACCATGCCAGTTATTATTAATATTTAATAATTAAATTGAGAGCGTTTTATTTCTTTGTCTTTTTAATATTAATTATTTTAGTAAAAATACATTCACAAAGAATTTTTACTTTGAGATTTTGATTTGAGAATAAAGAAAAAGTAAATAATGATGCCTCCATCTGTCTCGTCGGATAAAAAGATCACTTTTTTCTTCTCTTCACTATTATTAAAAATGAACGTTATTAAAATAAATTAATAGTCCAGTCATAAATAACTAAGCAGTTGCTTGAAATTTTTTTGTATAATATTCAAATGAAAAAGGTCAAGCTAAAATTATTTTTAATGAGACGTTGGTCGATTTTTCAATAATGAGTTCTGAAAAAGGTTTTTCTTAGTAAAATTGTATTTTTAGATTGATTGGCAAGAATTTATTTTTCTTTAAGCTAGAGATTTCAAGCACATTGAAAGTATATACATGGTGTACTCGCATACAGTCTTTCAATGAGAAGACACTAAGCAAAAAACCTCAAATATAAAATTATGAATTATCAGGGGTAACAAATATAATTTATTATTAACAGGAGTTATTTATTATTTAAAAAATATCTGTTATCCAAGCGAGACATATCAAAGTATATTGAAAGTATGTACATCGTGTGCTTGCATTTGATGCATTATATTTAAAACCCGGAATATAAATACTTGAAGTATGACAGATAAGAAATATTATTTATTATTAACGAATATTATTAATTGTTTAAAACACATTTTCTTTTAATAAAGCAAGGGATTTTAAAGCACTTTGGAAGTATATACATGTTGTGTTCGCATTCAATGACTTTGATTGAGGAGACATTATAACAAAAACCTGCAATGTAAAAAACCTGAAGTTTTACAGGTAAAAAAGTTTATGTTTTTTTCAAATATATATTTATTATTTAAAACAAAATTACTTATTAATTAAGGGAGGGATTAGAAAGCACACTGAAAGTATGCACATATTTTGTTCGCAATTAATATATTTCAATGAGGAGATATTATACCAAAAATTTATAAAACCTGAAGTATCACAGGCAACCAAAATTATTTATAAGTCAACACGCACGAACAATATTTTTTAATTTTTTTTCGTTACATTCTTAATTTCCCATTTAAATATTTCTTTGGGATTTTGAATTATTTTTTGAGCAACAATTGATTGTGGCTCAAAAAGAAACTCAAAAAGAATATTTTTAAGCTTAAAACGAAAGTTAAAAAAAAAATTGTATTCTATCCTTACAAAAGACCAAGAAGCTCACATTTCCTTAGCAAGAGTTCTTTCTGGATAACTGTACCGTTAATTAATGAAGACAAATACTTACTCAAATTGGCTATTTGACATATACCATATATCCAAAACGGAAACAATTAGGCAATATTGATAATAATTTTTAAGTTATTTAATTTCCTGTATTATAATTTTTCAAAAAGAAATTGATGTTCCCAATTTATAAGGATGGAAACGTCTACGAAATCTGTGATCAACGCTTCAAAGAGTATAATACCATGCCTTATGACAAACAAATAAGCGCGTCTTCTTATAAGTAATATGTAAATTAACTTGTATTTTATGCCCCGATAACTGATGCTAAAAGATAACGCAGCCATATACGTTAAATTTTAATAGTGCTCTAAATAAATGGGCTGCCGCATAATTGCATGCGCATAATAAGAATGTGTCACGTGTGATATATGAGATAGTGGTAGCGACCGTACTCTTGCCCGAAAAACGAACTAATTGGGACGAATTGATCACACATGCGGATTATTTATGATGAGTTACCAGGCAGCCTTGTTAAAAAAGTGAACGGCGGAAAAGTAATCAGTTCAAAGACATAATCCTTCTGGATTCTGCGACCAATAAAAGTATGTAAAATATTATTGGTGAATCGTCAATGCAACTTTTAGCATTTAGTTAGAGTATTTTCAAACTTTAGCAAAGGACTATATATATATATATATATATATATATATATATATATATATGTATGTATATATATATATATATATATATATATATATATATATATATATTAACAAAAGTTATTTTAATGGAAATGTTCAACTCATTTCATAACAATCGAAGGCTTTTTAATTTTGTGTGATTTTATGCCCTTTTCCTGGAAAGGAAAATGGCATACTTCGCTATAATCAATGCCACGAGAAACTTCTTGCCACTGTAGTTTTATATAATCTTTTGTGTGGCGTTTAAATTTAATGCACTCACACATAAATACGGATAAATGTTGTTTCTTCTTTGTCTTCTATTACTTTGTGAATATATTTGGCGTTCAAATTTTGGTAATTATGGAGATATTATAACTCTTGACGTTTTTATATATTTGCTAATTTTCTGTTTAATTATGTGCAACGTTAAATATTATCATATGTCAATGTGATGTCAGATTTTAATTTCCACTTTTGCATGTTCGAAAACCTCTTATTTGAACGTTAAAAAGACTGTAGAAAATGTTCATTTTTTCTGCATGGAAAAGGGAAATAGTGTTGGTGATTTATTTGTATGTGCCTGTGTTCAATTACATGATTTTTTCAAATGTAAAATATCGATTACGATCAGATTTGGAACATTTATGGGAAATGATCTTACATTTAGAGTGTGTGTGTGGTTAAATAAGAAACAAAAAATTAAATTTGCAAAAAACAAAGTATGTTAACAAAATTAAAATTTTGTGTTAATTTAATTGAACAAATATCTTAGTATGATAATTTAATATATTACAAAATATTAAAATTATAATAAAATAAAACATCCTAAAATATTTTAAAATTGTTGGGAATTTATTCATTGGATTGATCACACAATTGCTAAAGAATAACGCTGAAATAAAAATCACTTTCACAATTGCTTTATGTATATTATACACTTTTATATAAAAATAATTTCACACTTTTTTTCAAATTTTATATTTCAAACGTATAAATATTCGCAGATATAACAAAAAACTATGTACATATATTTTTGTTCAAATTGCTGCAAACAAAAATTGCCTGAAAATATACAAAATTAAAACGGCTTCGAATGAAACGAATCGAAAAATATCAATAAAATCCCTTTTAATAAATCGTTAAGTCAATAAATTGTTAATGTTTTGTTTGTCGAGAATCATGTAACGTAATACTAAAAAAGGATATAACCATGATCTACATGGTACAGTTCTATATCATTTTATTCTACATCACACTACAACCAAATAAAAATCGAACAAAAATTCTTCCGTAAAATTTAAGCATACTTTTGTTAGTCGCAGAATTCAGCAAGTTCGTGTCGTTGAACTCGCTGCTAATGGCAGTCGATCACCTTTGTAACAAGACCGCCAGGGAACTCATCGTAAATAATCCCCACGTGTGATCAATTTGTCCCTCTATATTCCCATTTCAGACAAGAAGAGTATGATCTCTACGACTATCTCGTATATCACAAGTGACGCATTTCATAAGTGTATCCAAAGAAATGTAAAACACTATGTTTTTCTTTCTTTCACTAAAGAGACTCACTCAGAGAGAACTCAGAGAAAGATGGATTCTGATCATTAAAAAGATTTTATTGAAAATTCGCCATATTATATTAACAGAATTATCAAACTCTTTACGCATGCGTGTACGTGTTTATGTGCATATTTTAAAATCAGTTTTTGCTTTTTATTTTTATGTTAATAATAAATTTTATATATTGAGTAATAAAGATTATAAAATATTTCAAAGTTTTCAAGTGATGATCCAATATATTTTTATTACGATAGAGACACTTAATTCAAATTATAACAGTTCAAGACAGTTAATAAAATGAGGGTCGAATTTTTCATTGCAGTTCACTGCCACATATATTTTCTTTCAAAGAAAGTGAACTTTCCATCATCTAAGGTTAAGTTACTGCTACGTACTTAGCTCATATGATCACGACAATTCATCTTATTCATCATGTTTATTGTGACAAATACGTAAAAGTTTATATCATCCACTAATAATTAACAAATTAAATGTTTAAAAAGTTAAATATAAATATTTTCAGAATAAATATTTAACACAAATATATTGTCGAAAGCTTATATTTTCTTTCATTTCAATTTAGTAAATGTTATGTAATTTTTATGTTTTCAAAAACACTATCTTGTTAATAATTAAAATTATTATCGGATATATTTTGGACTTAAAGTTCCAAAAGCTTGGATTAGTTTATGTAATTCTTTAGTTTTTGTTCAAACTAATCAAATCGTATAAATTAGCACCCGTGCGTTACATCGACCCTCCTTCGATAAAGGGTCCCTGTTTAATCGCTGGACGTTCTCCAAACTGCAACAAAGTAAATACGGAGCAATTAACTGTTAAACGTTTCTCAAGTTCCCTGCCACAGTCGCTATGGTCTCTATGGAACAATCGGCGATGTCAAAACTAATTCCAAATTTCATTAAGTCCACGCAAATTTGTGTGCGTTGCTCGTGGCTCTGTAGCGACCGATTTATTTCAGATGCCTATTCGGATTATTTTCTCTGTTGCTTTGTGTCAATGAGAGCAAATTAAGTTGAGATTGACGATGTAGTTTTGATTATTTCTTTACTTTTGCTAACGTATTCTTCAATTTGATACGATGGAACTCTCTATATTAAGTGTATATGCAAATACATTAGGTACTTAAATATTCGTTTTAATGTATTGTAAATTAGTTAATTAAATTTGGGCGAAATAAAATTTCTTTTACAATTTGAACTTTCTGCAATTTCAAAACGTACACATAAATACAATTTAAGTTGTCAACTTTGCTTTACAATTTAAATACACGCGTACTCAAGCACACGAGCACTCACACAAGACAAAATGAGGATTTTGAAATAAATTTTATATACCTATTAAAGCATGCCATTGGAGTTACGAAATTGATTGGTTTTACAAAATAAATATATGAAGGAAAGTTGAAGGCAAATTTTGAAATATGATTGAGACAAATTGCTAATGACGAGAAAATCTATAAGTGAATACAATCTCATCTCTTTTCAGAAAAATATTTGATTTTTACCGTATCATAAATTTTACATAGACCCTATTCAGAATATGAAATACTTCATTGATACAACGATTGTTTGTATGTTCTAGTCTTCCCAGAATCAATTTTCATTTCATTCTCAGCAAGATACGAATTTTTTAGTTAGCGTTCATTTAGTGCGTCAACTAATTTCAGTCAATTTAAGTTTTTTTAAATACAAATTTGACGTTTATTTATTTTGACTTGCAGAAATACTAATTTCTTAGAGGTTATGTTCTTGTCGATGATATGTATGTATCTTATTCTATAAAATGCTTGGCCCATGATTCCACCCGTTTATCTTAATACTCTGCTGTGCCACCGTAGTGGCTCCGCTCTATTCTCTACATAACATACGTCGGATTTGTAGTTATATGGGTGGAAATACTCTAGGTGATCAGTTAATAAACCTTTAAACCTTCTCTCTCTACAATACACCTTTTCCCATTTGTATTACATATTTTAACTGCTCTGCCACCAGAAACCGTAACGTGATAATGTATAATATTATACCTTCAATATTTTTCGACGTATGGGCTCTCTATGAAAGAAAGAATTTATTCAATCAGACATTTCGTTCCAAATATTAGCGCTAGTAAACACGTAAACACGCAAAACTTTCCGTTGTAAGTGTTACTATAGATTATCATTTTTAAAATAATAAGTTTGGTATAAATTTATTAATTAGACTCCTTAATATGAAAGTTTAAAATTATCTAAAATTTTTTAATCAAGAGTAAATTTTCAACCTTTTGTAGTAATTATTAGGGTTGGTGTGCTCTGTATAATCATTCAATTTTCTCATGTGTTAGGACATTTGTTAACTAAATGCAAATTAGATTCGAATAAAAAAATTACTTGATAAATATATATATCGTGATTTGATGAAATGTAAATGATTACCAAATCTTTCTAGGAAATTTCGTTTAAAATAATGGTTATGAATACATGTTAGCCATTTGATAATTTCATATTTAAAGACATTATACTTCCAAGTTCATACTTATCATTAACTTAATATAATAGTTTTATTTCATACTTATCATTGACTTAAGATAGTAGTTTCATGGGCTATTAATATCTTTTAAGAATTAGTGGGTGATAATTATAACGCAATATAAGATCGGCCCCAGAAATATTATGCAGCAAAAATTAACGATAAATCATGACTATTCATGCTTATTCTCCTTGGTTTTTTTTAAATTAGAAATTGGTTTGCTCGTACAGATTATTGATTTTAAACTTGCTACGATGCGTTAAAATATTCTTTGGGCGTGCATTAAAAAAGCACATTATAAGTTCAATGGTACAAAATTATATTCATATTATAATATCCCCAGTTAACTTCGTAAGATTTAATTTATTGTGAATTATTTGTAAGAGCCATATGTAAAAAAATTCATATAGTGTTCTATCTCTTAAAATCATTGGGAGAAAAAATAGGATATGAAATTTTTCTTCCTATTTCCTGGTAGTATTTATAATTAGATATTTAATATGTTCCAATAATTGTGAAAAATAAGAGTTTCATTAGAGTCCAAATTTGTGGATAGAATTTTATTTTTGGGAAGAACTTGATATCTGATGAAAACTATTGAAGAAAATTCATTTAAGTTATATTTTAGCATTTTTTTTTTGTGTACTTCTAAATAAACACCGTCAGAATTTTTATATATTATATATGCAGGCTGCAATTATATGGAAATATTACAAAAGCACGATTATATAAAAATATTGCAAAAGTTATTTTTAATGTTTATTTTTCTTTGATATATAAATTCTTAAGTTAATTCATACGCGCCCTTATAAAGATAGGTTCGAAAAACAAATTGATCTAGCTGATATATTTATTATTTAGGCACACAATTTATGAAGTAAATTACTCATGTGGCAGCCAAACAAGATACTCCTACCCCTTCTCCAAATCAGGGAGTAGTAAAGTAGCTCTAACAGATAACGAAAACCAATACCGAGACATGTTTCGGTAAGGCAATTTATTTCCTTCGATGAAGATCATTGGAAAAATCAAAGTAGTTATAGACGTATATATCATAGAAAAATAAACACCTTTGGCAGTCGCGGTTATCATCTTGTTACTTCGTTTGCTATTCACTATAAACGAAATTCATGGAACGATAGCCTTCCAAACTCTCTTCATGAAATTTTTATATTTATTTGTCTTTTAATCTCTTCAATTTAGTTATTGACTGAGTTGAAGATTGAACTCCATTCTTTTCTCTCCCTACTAAATATTACTGATAAGTTTCCATAACATACAGAAATCACTGCAAAGACGAAGCGTGTTTATTAATCCGTAACCTTCTATTTACATACAGCAAAGGCTCTTTTCTGTATTGTATGAAATATGATTAATTAGTAGTGGTTTTCTTTATTTAGCTTTATTAGAACGGAATGAGCTTATATTATAGACAACACAGCGTCATTACAACAATTGTGGATTTATTTCAATGTTAATTAAGATATGAATTGGTAAGTTAGACATTCCACGTTGATTAGAAATAATTACATTATTCATACTGCCTTTTCATTTTGTAAAATATATTACTGTGGTTTATGTTTTTTAATTTCGTAAAACATAGCATTATGGCGTAACCATGGTACGATGATGTAAGTTCAGGATCTAATTTTACGTGATTTCTTTTATTGCCTTTCGAAACTAGCTTCTTAAGAGATTTTACACGAAAACTTTTCAATATCCGGAATACAAAGAAATGTAATTTTTCTCAGTGTTTTGAGTTAATTAACGACGAAAATTTAAAATAAACGATACAATTCAAGTAAAAAATATTTTAACCTCAAACAGGACTAGCAGTATAAGGTTTTGGCATACATATGTGTTTTGGCATACATATGTATACTATATGTGTCTAAGACACATATAGTTGAATAATTTCCGGTAATATTGTCTTTCTCAACCATTTGAAAAAAAACTGCACCCCTACAAATTCGATGTACCTGTTTTTTCTTGCAATTCCTCAACACATGTCGTTTGACATCCATTTTTTTCTTCCGAAATACTATAGGTGTCCCCTAACATCCATTTTTTTTCTTCTGAATACCATTATTGTGAATACCTTATATTAAGTCACAGTAATATATATAAATTTATTTTATTATATTGATTTTTTCCACCGTTTTCCGTGTATTTCGAAGCAAATTCAATTGAAAATTCATTCGGTCCAATATACATTAGATTGTAAATTAATAATTTCATTTGCACCCATTCTCGAATTCTTCCTTTTAGGTAAATTGGCACAATTTAAAAATTTTATAATGGAATGAAAGTATAAACAAAATTGTTCCTTCAGTCTATATTATTTCTAGGTATGAAAGAATAATAAATTTATACCAATATTTAAATTTCACATAAAATACACGAATATACAAAAATAAATTAAACGTTTCAGAAAGTACTATCGCTTAAAACCAAGCCATTACAAAATATAATTTAATTTTATTGTAAATGCACAAAATTTATGTATTTAAGTGTACATAAAAATAATTCATCTTTAAGAAAAACAAAATTTTGAAAAATTTTACATATTCTTAAATCACAGAATCATCTTTTTGAGCTTTTCAGACCCTAATCGCACACTGCCTGTGATTAAAAAAATATTTCAGACTTTTTTATAAGAGGAATGTTGCTTATTCTTGAAAACAAAATAAAATGTGAGTGTGTCTTCCTACTTTGAAAAAGTTTGGGGAAGTATTTTTTTCAAAATTCGAATTTAAACAAAGAAAAGTCACAAAAGAAACCTGAATAATTATTCACAAATTTAAAATAGTATTTCTGTCCTTTAAATACGTAATCCTTTGTCTTTACTATAAGAAATAAAACTTACATTGTAAACGTTTCGTGCACAGACTAACAATTGATGATTATTGATGTACCCCACTTTGATTCTGTGTTCGATTGCTGATTGTTATATTATATTTCATTTCCGTTATAGTCTTTCAACGATAAGTTTGAAATTTCGACAATGTATAGTGGTTAGGTTGTTTTGAAAATTTGTACTGAAAAGGAAAACATAATATCAAATGAAAAATAAATTAATCTGTGAATGGGAAACTAAGTAATCACATAATTAGGTTAATTATAGAAGAGTCAAGGTATTAACCATCTGGTGACAAAAACCAGGCATAAACCTAGGTATATTAACAAACGCCTGATGTACCTCACTTTGATTCTGTGTTCGATTGCTGATTGTTATTTTATATTTCATTTCCGTTACAAAAACCACCTTAATAATTACTTACAAATGTAAAATAGTATTCCTGTCCATTAAATACGTAATGCTTTGATTTTACTATAATAAACGAATCTTTCATTATAAACGTTTCTTGCAGAGACTAACAATTGATATGGGTTGATGTAAACCCCGCTTTGATTTTGTGTCCGATTGCTGATTGTTATATTGTATTACATTTCGTTTATCGTCTCTCAACGATATGTTTGAAATTACGACAAATGTGGTTGGAATATTTAAAAAATTTGTGCTGAAAGAGAAAGTAAAATAATAAATGAAAAATTATTTAATCTGTGAAAAGAAAACTAAGTAATTACATAATTATATTACTTATAGAAAAGTCAGTTTGTCGATAATGAGAAAATATGCCAATATATTCGTGTATAGGAAGATATTGAGGAATTCATTTACGAAGTGGATTTCCCTATTTGTCTACATCTCCTAAAATGGTAATGTAGTGTTAAATAAACATATGGAGCAATAAATTAAAGAAATGCGTAAAACTGAGTTCCGTATTTTTTGCTAATAATTCATAAAATTGTCAACGAGTCAGCAGAAATCATCTGATTTGAAAATTTATTAAAATGAAACGATATTCTTTAAAATTTTTTTTTTTTTTTGTTTCTTGTGTCTTTTAAACCTACTATTGAAAAAATAGAGGAATGGAGCATATTGCACGTCAATTTTCCAAACGAATCTTAAGATTAAAAAAATAACGATGTCCCCAATAAAATGGGACGAAAAAAATTGGTTCTTACTCTGCATGTATGATATAATAGAAAACAACTTATTTTAACATTTTTCTATGGATTATTTGAGATCTCTCTGAAAGATTTGATAGGCAGAAATAGACAGATGGACAAAACGAAAATATAAGGGTTCTCTTTTTGCCTTTCGACTACAAAACCCTAAAAATAAAACCACTTCATAAAGGGCGTTTGTATGAGTAGTGCATGTAAAAAACCTAATATTGCGTGCGTGGAAGCGTGCGTGCGTGGGAGCGTGCGTGCATGCGTGCGGGCGAGCGTGCGTGCGTGCGAGTGTTTGTGCGCGCGTGCGTGCCTGCGCGCGTGCATGTGTGCGCGCATGCGTACGTGCTTGCAAGCGTTCGTGCGAGCGTGCGTGCTTGTGTGAGTGCGTACATGCCTGCTTGTGTGAGTGCGTACATGCCTGCTTGTGTGTGTGTGTGTGTGTGTGTGTGTTTATGTTCATACGCGACCTCGATATACTTACTCAGTTACCTGATATACTTTATTTATTATATTCCGCAAATTCATATTACTGTTGAATACATTTTAATTATAATTAAAAGATTTGACATTTGAAACTTCCGTAACTTTAAAAGAGTCAAAATGAAAATCTTACCTATTTATCAATATTTCAAGGCTCTCTTTCACAGGGAGAGAAAACGGTATTAACTTTATGTAAATATTAAGGGCAAGGGTCAATGAACCCATATTTCCATAAAATATTCAAGATGAGAATTCAGTACAGTAAAAAGGTATGGCCTTTGAAATATTACGTACTTTGATGCTCTGCCATTTATTTGTACACTACCATCAAAAATATTATGTATACTTTTCGTCATCTTTGGACTTTGAAATTTGATAAATAAATTTTTGTTACCTTTGGACTTTGAAATTTGATGAATAAAAGTCTCATTGTATAACTAAAGGAAAATATTACCAAAATCATTAAATTATAATTGTATTTAAAATTATTGCGTGACATGATTTTCGTCTTTTCTTATATTTGAAAAATTATTATTACCAATTTTCAGAGTAACAAAAGTAAAACAAGGATGCGGAAGAGTTTAATTCCTACTTTCAAATTTCCTATCCTTCGCCTAAAATTTTGTTATAAATTAATAAATAAGAGGCAAACATGAGTCATGAAGAGAAACCGCCAAATAGTAACCGCCAAATAGAAGAAAAACCGCTATTTACTTGGAACATTTCACTACATAGGTATCGACTTCCATTTTTAAAGCCTATTTAGATGATTATTTTACATCCAAAAATACAGATTCCATTAGTTGTGATGGCGAATATTACTATCGGCTGTATTTGAGAAGCAGTATAAACGAATATAACACTTTCATGTTTAATGGATCAAACGAGATATAAGAACAAAGCCTTCAAATACCTATTTTCATTCCTCCAGGTATTGCAAGTGTATCAAAATTTGTGAAATATACTAAAAGAGACAAGATTTGTTTTTAAAGAAAAAATGGTCTAAGTTTAAAAAACAAAAGTTAAATCATCGAAACCATCAATTAGCGAAGTGATCTGTGACAATAGAGCATGAACAATAACCCCGCATTAATGGTGACGCTCAACTCGCAAAATACTAATTGCTTCCCCTAAACTTCATAATAAATCCCTGTGTCATTATGTAGCGACAAGCTATTCACGAGGCTCGATAAATTTTAAGAGCACGTCGCGTAACGTTGCATAAACTGTGAGAGCGCATCACGTAACGTTGTATATTGTGCAACGCTCGAACAGTGCTTTTCGCATGAGTACCTAAAAACGTGTTAATTATTAATAGCATGGTAATGTAAAATTTTATTCAAATTATTTTAAAAATTTCAAAAATATATTTCATTTCACCGATGAATTTGACTAGCATGCAATATTTATAATACTATATTAAAATTTTGTGTCTGTTTGCATTTAATTTATAGCCTAATTATATTTGTCATTAAAATTAATATTAATTATTAAATAATAGCATGCGTATTTAAACAATTTTAGATCAAATACTTTTCGCTTCGTCCATGATTATAAATACAATTTAGGGACTCCAGAAATAGTGGTTTGATACTGCCTTTGGCTTCGTGTAGTCAGACTTTTTTGGCTACCTTCATTATATAGTCATTGTAGCGTGCCAGTCGTCCTTTCTAGCGCGTTCATGGTGATACGCGTCATGTTATGACTCGGGGAATTCACCTGTCGTCCTAAGCCGACCCATTTCCATTTCTAACTCTGAGAAAATTTATGGCTAGGCTGAAAATAGCTGATATATTTCAAATGACATCGTTTATTTCTTAACTTTCATCGAGTTTAATGTCATAACAAGTGGAAAAGTGTGACAAAAATTTACAAAATCTAATTTAATTCGTTAAATGTCATTGAATAAACGAATAGGTGATACAATATATTTTTTAATACTTTGTTGATTCATAAAAATTATAAACACTATATACGTATACAAATATATAAATATATTTATATATATAATATATATATATATATATATATATATATATGTATATATATATATATATATATATATATATATATATATATATATATATATATATATATATATATATATATATATATATATATATATATTATTTGGAAACATATACGATACGGATAAAAATTTTAACGAGTGTGAATAAGTTTAAATTAATTATAAAATGAAAGAGCAGACACGAAGGGACCGCAAAATAAAAAAGAAGAAATAATTTAATGTTGCGATGTACTTATGTTTTTCTGCATATTTAGATTTTCATAAAAGTCGTACAGTTCAGAAGAAAGAAACTTTTTACGCGTCCGTAATGAAAAACGTAAATTTGTCCCATTGGTCCCTCCAAACTATTATTTTAAAGTAATACGACAACTAACATGTACCACGTAATATTATTTTAAAATAATAAATTTTCAAGAAATATTACATGTAACTTTATGTACAAAAGATGTGACATAAATTATTTTCGAAGGCATTAATAAATAGATGATCTCACATTTGTCAATTTAAAGGCGACATGTAAGTTACACATACATTAATGGATGTAAGATGTGGGCAGTAGCTCTCCGAAACGACTACGAGTTTTCTATCAGAACTAAAAATAAATTTTTCAGTAATTTAAGGATATTTGCACGTTTAAAATACCCCTGTTGGTATTGGATACACGTAAAACAAATTAAGAGAAAGTAATTAGTGTGTGCAAAAAAGACAATATTCTTGCCATTTATAAATAATTTTACGTTAATTTAGGCTAAAAAAATATTTCAGTCTAATTTTTTCTCACATCAATCACAGATAATATATTGTTAAAGTAATAAAATAGCTTTCCTTTTTTCTATGATAACTAATCGATAGTCGATAAGTTATTTAGTCTATGGACTATATCCTGGCTGTACAACACAACTTCTCTTTGCTTGTTTCTTTTATTTTTGAAAAAGGTTGATAATTGCGTATATTAAAGTTACATTAAAATCGACTTTAATTTGATTAATTACAGCAGGCGTACGCAAAATTAAAGTGATAATAATGATTAATGAAATAAAGTGCGAAATCATAGTAATTACAATAAAAAAGGTTTAAAGTAGTTTTACATAACCTAACAAACAGTTGAGGAGGTGTGGGACAGTTTAGCCACAGCCTTTGATGATAAAGTATTGACGGGCCGAGTTGGTTTATTACGCAATCGGATAACTACCACGATAGACTACTGCCAAAACGTTGAAGAGTATGTGAATTAAATTATGATGACAGTACATAAACTGAGAAATATCAGCTTCATAGTAAACGATGAGTGGCTTGGAACTTTTATTAGCTGGTTTACCGGAGGTTTAACAATCAATTATTATGGCACTTGAGAGCTCGGGTATGGTAATAACTGCTGATGCTGTCAAGACTAAGTTTCTCAGTACGTAAGAAACTCGGAGTCTGCTGCACTGTGTGCATACAAAGGAAAAAGAAATACTTTACCGAAGCAATTTACCAAAGAAGCTCCTAATAAGAAGATATTCACAAACACAAGCAATGGACCTCAGTGTTTTGTGTGTAATAAGTATGGACATATAAGTAAACATTGCAGAGATAAGAATAATTAAAAAAAAACTGGAGAAGATAAAAGTTATGTAGCCGTGTTCTCTGCGATAACAACTCTGAACAATAACAGTAGCTGGTTTATTGATTCTGGAGCGGCAATGTATTTGACAATGCACCGTGACTGGTTTTATGATGAAATAACACCACCTGTCAGTGTTATAAAGGTTGCTGATGACATGAAGCTGATTGTGAAAGCCTACGAAAAAGTGAATTTAAACGTGATCAGCAAAAATAACAAAATTTAATCTATAAAAGTTGAAAATTGAATCTGAATTAGCCACCAACTTAATATCAGTGAATCAAATGATTAAAACGGGTTGTAATGTAAAATTTGACAAACACGGATATAAGATTTTGAATAAAAACAGCAACCATGTAGCCGCAGCTAAATTGGTGAATAATATCTACCGGCTAAATATACACAGTCTTCCAGCAAACATATCAGCGACTAAAGATAATGATTTCTACTTGTGGCACCAGAGATTAACACACTTGAACTTTAAAGATATGAATAAATACGAAGAAAATACAGGTGTTGAATTGATAAATGAAGACAAAGTAATCTGCATAATATATCAAGAAGGAAAACAAACAAGAAATCCATTTATATCAAAAGGTACATAGGCAAGAGAAAAATTGGAACTGATTCACTCAGATGTATGTGGACCAATGGAGGTATCATCCCTAGGAGAAGCCCGCTATTTTGTAACCTCCGCTGACGAGTTCAGCAGGAAAGTAATTATTTATTTACTATATAACAAGTCAGATGTTTTTGCAAAGTTCAAAGATTTTAAAGCTCTAGTAGAAAATCAATGGAATTTGAATTAAAAATACAGACAATGGTCAAGAATACATTAGTAATTATTTTCAGAATTTTCTAAAAAGGTCACACATCAGACATTTGAACCATATACTTCCCAATAAAATGGGTTGGCAGAGAGAATGAATCGAACCTTATTAGAAAGAGCCAGATGTATGCTCCTTATTGCTCGATTAGAGAAACAATATTGGGCAGAAGCTGTGTCGGCGAGAGCATACATCACTAATCGCTGTCGAATAGGAACATTTGTATATTCTACGTCAGAGCTGATGTGGACTGGTAAAGATCTGAAGCAACGGTGCATGTTCCTAAGGAGAAGTCTAGAAAATTGGACTCAAAGGCAAGTAAAATTATTTTCGTTGGTTATAGGAACAGACTAAAGAATACAGGCTAATTGACTCTAAAACTAAGAAAGTAGTAATCAGCAGAAATGTAACTTTTCTAGAAAGCTCAATTAAAAGAAATTATCCTATGGTACCATTGTCATAACCATCATCAAAACCAGACTCAGACAAAATTGATTTAACTGAAAATGTTAACAAATCTTTAGAAAATACACCAAATCAACTTGATACTGAAGAATCAAGTGATGAATTTCATCATTTTGATGATTAAATTCATCAATTGATTAATTTTAAAGTTTAAGTGAAGTTTAATTTTTTAGAAGGTTTTAATTGGGTGAGAGTTATTAATTGTTTATCTATTTGATATTTAGTTGTACCAGTTTAATAGTAACTCTGTATAAGCATATTAGCCACTTATGAACCTGAAGATCCTATCTTTTAGATTTGTTTAAAGAACGCTATTTGGTGATAGTGTTGAAGTAATAAAATAGCTTTCCTTTTGTTTACGGTAACTAATTGATAGTAGAAAACTTATTTAATCTATGGACTATATGGTGGCTGTACAACACACTTCTCTCAGCTTATTTCTTTTGTTAGTTAAAAAGGTTTGTAATCGCGTATAATAAAATTGCATTAAAATCGTTTATAATTTGATTAAGTACAACAATATTTAACAGGTCAGAAAACTATTATAGCCAGTTAGGGTTTATTTCGTATCCATTCGTAAAAAGGTTTTTTTGTATAAAAGTACGGCCCAGTACAATATCAGATACACTTCAGACAAATTCTCAGAAAATTTAAATTGATCGAAATGTTATTGAACCTTGAATGTAGTTACTTAAAAAAAATCTTCTATTAATGATAAATGGATTAAAATTAGTACGTTCTCGTAGTAACGTGTGGTTCGATAGCAATTTGTCCATCAAGAATCACCAATTTTATTGCGTTTTTTGCAAGGTGTACTCTTTAAATTTTTTTCTGAAAAACATGGTTACGAAAACTGTGAAAAATATATATGCATACTCACTTGTATTTTGTGTACTATGTAAATTACAAATATGTTTTATACTCAATCTTGTTTCATTCCCAAACTACCCATGATAAACCAATATATTTATATTCCTTAAAATCGAACTTCAAAAATATAAAACTATTCACGAGCCAATATTGATATTATTTTATTTAAACAGATTCAGACAAAAACTAATTATGTAAGAATATAGTGATTCAATAATTTTTTGGTTTATAAAACAATGCAAAGTTTTTAAACAATGGAAAGATATGGTTCTATGTAAATTTTTTCTAAAGATGGATTCTATATTATTTGGAGTAACATTTTTATTTTTGTCTACTTGTTTAAGCGCATTGATTATCTCTTCCCTGGCGAAGCCAATGATATTGATATTAATGTTGGTATGCAATAGTGAGTTAATGTCTCGTATGCCATTCGAATGAATAGGTAGGTTCTGCTCAAAGATAGATTGAGAAAAATCGGAGAAATCGAATATTTCTCGTTCATTTTTGTTTGGGGGCGGGGCACGGATTTATCAAGAAATATACCAAAAAATTTGTTCACTGCTCAGTAATGCTAGGGCTTAATGAGGCCCTGGAATGACTGAGCCTAACGATAACATTGTAGTCATATTTGCAAAAATGATATCTGCTTCTTTCATGGCGACATTATAATGGCAATCGAGTAAGAACAAGAGGGTGGTCTTAATGAATTAATGGATCTGATGCTTGCAACAACAGTTGCACAGTGCTTGGCCGAGAATTTTGTTATTAGGATTTTTAAGACAATCAAGCCATTGTAGTTGCATGAATGACTTTGCACTGATGAAAAGGTTGGCTATGGGATAAGGACTGATACTCTTAACATCACGGTAAAAGTTTCCACAAATTTAGAATCCAGTTATGGAGTATTGTATTTACCATTATCAGCTTGAATTAATTTCTCTTGAATTATTTTATGCATATTTGGAAGGTTTGGGAAAATGTTTTTTTTAGAAATACCCTGTGGTAATTTTGGTCAGATAAAAATGGCACATATGTTGAAGTATTTACTTCTTGTCTGCAAACAAATAATTTTTTTTTCTAAATCATTATTTTCCCTTGAAAGCAGCGCCCCGCAGCAAACCTTGTCATGCCAGTGACAACGATCCCACCGCCGTAGAAATTACTACTACTGAAAATATCCCGATCACATTGCAACCATCAATGAATTCAGCTTTAAGTATACTTGAGTAGATGAACGTTTCAACAATTGTAATTACGTCCTAATCATTGTCTTGTAAATTCGTTTTAATATATTCACACATTAGGAAACTTTTTCATGTTTAATTAAAGAAATATTTAATTTGAGAAGTGGCTTCACGTTTAAACAATTAAAAAAATACAACAAATCAGTGTGCTGTCCAAGTAAATACAATTAATGGCTAATATGTATGTAAGTTTGTAATGGAATATACAAAAAAAAATTAGGGATGGTAAAATACCTATCAAGTAAATTGTTAAAATTTAGAAATTTTATAAGTTTATCATAGATATACACTTTCAAAAAAATGTGATACAATATTTTTACACCGAGCGGTGGGAAAATTCGTAGGAGAAGGTTTTATTACTGCAAGTTTAATATAAATATTTAGAGACACATTCTTTATGCTTCTCATATATTTTTCATGAATAAAGGATGGAATAACTCGTAAAGAATATGCAAATTACTTCAAATATCCTGAGGTCAAAGACTTCATCATAATTCATTATAGATACTTGGTACGGCCGGAGGGTACTTTAATCCAAATTAAAGTTTAATACGTGAATCAAAAGTACAAACACGTAATTAATTACCTTGAGTCAGAAAAAAAGACAAAAACATTTGTAGCATTATGGACTTAGAATCGCCTCTAATAATTTAATTTATTTAGTCATTCATTGAAATTTTTCGTTACTTTCATTTCAATTTTTTTCAAATTTGCCGTTAAAAATGTAAGGTATATTATATTTTTGTATTTGTATCGTTATTATTTCACTGTATAGTAATTATTAACTTAGACATCATTTTACAACTTATTTTCTGCTTTCTGCAAAATATTTGGGCTTAAATATTCAAATAAGATAAATAAATAAAAGGTTTTATACTCTTAGTTGATTGACAAAAGTAAATATTGTCCGATTCTTTTATGCCGTAACTTTTCTTCCTTTTTATTTATTATTTATTTATTATCATGTAAGAAATAAACTGGAGCCTTGTGATCAATTTGTTAACTAATCGGTCCAATTATTCAAAGTAAATATCCACATTAATTGTAGATCCCTCTGCAAGCAATTCCTAATAAATAATACCCTTGACAATCCATCAGAAACTGCGCATCACTTTTTTGGCATTAATTCAGGTTTGGATATTGAAACCCCTATTTCTCCGATACCCAGCCATTGACGTTTGCATGTATGGTTAACTTATGTAACCCACTTCTCATCGCCAGTTACTAACTGATTCAGCCAGTCGAAGTTACGATTCAACGTTTTAACTGTTGACAAGTATCAACTCCGCACAGAAGGTGACATAATGACAACTCATGGGGTATCCATATACCGTATTTTGAAACTTTTCCTGACTCATGCAAATGTGTTTCTATAGTGCAATGGCTGCAGTATAGCTAATTTACCAAGTGACGAGTCGTCAGCCGAGGAGCCTCCTCAATTAAGTATTGTAATTGTTGAACGTGAAATTCAACAGGAAGTGTGGCATGGGGTTCGTCCTCAAGATCGCATGACATATATTATTTGTGACAGTTTTTGCAGCACGACCTAGACGAAATTCGTAAGATAATAGAATCCGTATTTCGATATCGATTTTAATTATGGAATACACTTAAAGCTTCGGCGCTGACTATTGTCAACTGACTAAATTTTGGCCTATTTTCACCCTACAATAAAACTTTTTATAAGTTTCAAGATTCTTTCTAGAAAATTCCCGAAATTGTGTCTAAAAATTTACTACCTAACCTAAAATATCTCACGGATGTTAATGAAATTCCTGGATATCCCAGAATTCACGTTTTTTAAAAGATCGAGATGAAACTTGAGACAAAATTGGACGTGTCAAAATCTAGGTTAAGCTAAGACGTGTCAAAATCTAGGTTAACGACGGCAGTTCAAAAATATCTTTAAATGCTGTAACAATTCTCTAAATATTTCTTTTCCCAGAGAAGGCCAAAACGTCCTGATTGTAATCCCACTCCGATACACACACACACACACACACACACACACACACACACACACACATATATATATATATATATATATGTATATATGTATATATATATATATATATATATATGTATACATATATATATGTATATATATATATATGTATATATATATATATATATATATATATATATATATATATATATATATATATATATATATCGGAGTGGGAATACAAATCAGTAACATGTTTTATCGTGTACGTGTGTATTGTCATCAAACTATGTGTGTATTGTCATCTCAGTTATATATCAGTAAATATTATGAGCCAGTTAATTATTATACATAATGAGCAACGTTTTGACTTGTAAAAAGTTATTAAATTCCAAAATGCTCAGCAATAATTAATTAAATATAATTTCCTTCTTTTTTTCATTCGACGTTTAAAAATTAAATTTTAATTCAAAAATATTTAATCTCGCAGATGTTAACTTCTGTAAAAAAATTTAAGTAGTAATTAATTATGAATACTGGTTTTTAATAAGCTTGTCAAGGCCTTGCTTTTTTCCAAGTCTTGATAGATTATAATAGGTTAAATATAACGTTCAAAGGAAAATTAACTTGAAACGTCGACACCCTGTAATTATATTTTTAAAATTTCTTCTGAAATTCAAGTTCCGAGAGGGAAAACATAAGGAATTTGCTATTAATTAATTGTGCACATTAAATATATTTATGAAAAAATAATTTAGAGGCACATAATACAAAATAATGTTATTAAATTTTTTGTCTGTCATATATCTGTTTGTCAGTTTGTACGCTTTTTTGAACCCGCATCACGTTATATTTTACTATACTATACTATTACTATTATACTATTATTACTAACTATACTATTACTATTATTACTACTAGCTTACTTCAGAAGGGGTTTGAAAAATAAAGGGGTTAACTTAAAGTAACATCTAGTTTAGATTTCATTGAAATCAATCAATCAGAAGTTATGAGATTTTATTATTTTCAAAACTTAATTTGCATTTCATCAGTTAACAACAAAAACCTGTGGAGTTTGAATAGAGAGAAAGTGACCTAATTGGTCAATTTCGACAAATAAAATATTTCGATGTTGTTTTTATAAGCCGTCCTCAATTTGTTTAAAATTTGCATCTGTTTTAATTTTATGTAATTTATTTACATCGGTAGGTTTAGCGTTAGGCTGTATAAATTTGGTTGTTACGTACTTTATTGTCTATAGACATAATAAATCAATAACACAAGAATATTGTTTTTGGAATTTTAGTCAAGAATAACTGAAAGGATATTGATGAAATTTTTACTCGTGGATTATATTGGGCCTGGCACAGGTCAATATAAAGTTTAAAATTAAAAAGTTTACGGTCATAATATAATAATACATCATTGTTTTATTTTATTTTAAATATTTTCAAAAAGTTCACATCCAACAGAGTAGCGGACATAACTAGAATCTAATAACTCTATATAGTAGTATATCACATCCGTATCGCAAAAAAATTTTATTTTTGTAAAAATGCAGGGATTATGGTTTATTGCTATGTCATATTTCTAATTTCCATGTCATTGATAAAACACAAGTTTGATAGGTGGACCTTTTTAATTTTGAACTACGTAGATTTGGAAAAGCGGCAATATTTTATAGTGTAACCATATCTTATTTTGAAAGACATACGAACAGTATTTATTTAAAATACTTTTAAATATATTTTGCCCTTTGAGACCGACACGATAAATTTTCCCAAAATTAATAAAGCAAGATATGGAGGTCTGGTGCATTGTGTAAAAATTTAACGTTGGAAATATGGACGGAGAGACGAGCGTAAAAAATGAAAATGGTTGGTTTTTAGTCACTTTTTGTGACAAGACATCCGATTAGGGAAGTGTCGAATTACGATAGTTCTTATAAAGAAAAGAAATTTCTTGTGTTTGATAGTCTGTTTCTAACTTACAATAATCTGCAACTGTTACAAAAATAAATAATTTAAATAACAACAATAAATGGATATTTACTTAATATTTCTAAAAATACTAAGCGCGTCAGTTGCAAGAAATTACCTATTTCTTTTACGTGACAACCATTAACATGGATCGTCAATGTTACAACTAATTCAAAAGTCTATATGATCAGTGAATATATCAGTACTAACATGAGCAATTTTCTAACGTTTATCCTAGATTTTATAGGCCAGTGTTTAAAATTTTGTGCCTTATCCAATATGATTTACTTTGATACGCAGTTAAATTGTATTAGCTAACTATGTAAATTAGATATTTACATAAGGAGAAATAGAAAGTTAGTTCGTATATAAAGGCATTATATAATTTACTATTTGAAAACGATGTACAGACCCTCATACGTCACTGTGCTCTCACAATGCTAATGGAATATTAGCACTCAGTTTTGCATCGTATTCTACTAAGCGAGGATGATAAATTACTATATTGAAGCGAAAGCAAAAATATCATGTAAAACGACTATGTCTGCCGATATATTTCACAAAACATCCTTTCTAAATTACTAAATTACCAAAAGGGATCCTTTAACAACCGCACGGAATATCAGATGGATAACACAATGATTATTTGCCACATTAAACTCACTGTTTACAATTGATAAAACGAGAACAATTTTACTTTATTATAACATTTTCAACTTTTTTTTGTAATGACAGCCTTTTAGTCGCTAAATTTACGATACAACATTTTAGTGGGAGAAAGTTTTGCATTATAAGTGCCAAAGAAACCAGAAAATTAGAATTTTTTTCACATTTAAATTGCGCGCGCATAAATTGCAAAAACGCAAACAACCAAGTTGTAATAGCAGAAGTTAGAATATCATATTTGAAATTAAAACGATCGTCTGTCAAGAATATTAACTTGAGTCTA
Organism: Druceiella hillmani; assembly: GCA_039881145.1. Lineage (NCBI taxonomy): Eukaryota > Metazoa > Arthropoda > Insecta > Lepidoptera > Hepialidae > Druceiella > Druceiella hillmani. The sequence goes on from JAYKKI010000045.1 coordinate 15,438,668, forward strand.
AAAGAATGCACAATTAAATGAAACTACGTGATGTAGTATTATTTCTACTTTCTTTAATTTCTTTACCACGACCTAGGTTTCGTTGTATTACAACATCTTCAGGTGGGATATTAGCAAAGATTCGATTATATATAGATTTATAGCAAAGATTATCTTTGCTAACATCCCACCTGAAGATGTTGTAATACAACGAAAGCTAGGTCGTGGTAAAGAAATTAAGGAAAGTAGAAATAATACTACATCACGTAGTTTCATTTAATTGTGAATAATGAATTTCTACAAAATTAACGCCAAATATATTCAATATCTAAAAGAATAGTAACAGAATGAAGTGATCAATTAACAGATTAACCAGAGTAATCTATTATGGTGAATCCGAATAGGATGGTAACATATAGCTCACTGACCTAAAATAGTGTTATTAATTTTCTCATTTTATTACTGTGAAGTCCTTACAGCAAAATGTGTCAAATTAATAATTTTTGAAAGCGTTTAACATTAAATTATGACAATAAGTAGTGATCTCTTTTAATACGACTAAGTAGAAGGTTATGTTGAAATATTTTTAACATACAAGTTATGCCTTTTTAAGAAAAGAATTTTGATACCAAAGAGTTCAAAAATCAAATTCTGTACTATTTATTCATGTAATTTTATAAGGTACTTTTCAATCTGTTTTCTTTATTGAATATTTTTTCAAAGTAAAACTAATGCATAATAACATCTGTCCGAAGAATGAAGCAACCATCTTTTGTCTGGTACTTGGTCCTCCCTTTACCTTCGTAGGCAAATTTTCAGGAGAAAATGTTTACCGTGCCTACTGCTTAGTTTCGGGTTCGTCATAGTATATCAAACTTTCATCATATGTCCCGATATCGAAGAAAGCATTTGAGTGGCATTCATCGAATTTTTTTTATTTTGTAACATCAGTGAACAAGACGGTTTTTTCAGCTCGGGGCAAATTATAGGTATTTACTTATTATAAAGTTTCTTGACGCTTTAACGTCCTTACAGAATTGTTTGTACCTGACTTATTCCAATGTTCTTATTCCAATATTCCCTGAATCTTCAATAGGTAAAAATGGCTGAAATTTTTTAGATTTATTGGTAAAAATGGCCGAAATTATCTATTTTTATATAATTTTAAAACTGCTGTATTTTACTAGATTATATTATGCAACCAAACTTCATCGTAATTGACCGTTTGGAGCTCTACCGATTACATTGTTTTATTGAAATTTAATAAATGTATTCTCCCCTACTACGCCCTAAAACTTTAAAGCTAACCCACTAAAATCAACAAACAATGTGTAAACTAAATCACTTTTTGAAATTATTGTATGCTTAAAGCAAGTTTGAAGTTTAGAAGGGATTTGGAAAATATTTACTTATCTAGGAGCTTGTTGGCTCGAATTGTAAATTCATTATAATCAAATCCTTTTATTCAAATTGTTATCTCGTTCTGAAACTTATCGTTCGATATAACCTTAATGCTTCAATAAACTGACAATAAATTTCCCTGTATAATTCTAATTGAATTTAATAAAGTTCATGAAGAGAAATTATGGAATTAGCCAATAATATTTTAGATTGATAAGGAATACTCCCGTTGTACCAGTTCAAAAATACTAGAGATTAAAACATCTTTCATTGAATCTTCGTAACTGATGCTCAGCTGTGTCATTGGAGAACACACCTTTACTCATTGCATGTTATTTCACCGGCTTTTCACCCTAAACTGGATTCATGAAACAGAAGTATTCTAAGTTTTCTTTGAGAAGTGTGTATGAGGTGAGAGTATGCCTTAATTTATTTGCATATAAATTGTGTTGCTTAACTCGTTTTTGGTCTTAAGGGAATTTAATGTAGGAAAATTTTCAGTTTTTTCCGAGAAATTTTAAAATTATATTTTATCTTTATTTATAAATTGAACTGAAGATTAAACGTACCTTCCTTTATACCAGAGATGTTTGAGAATTTACAATAATATTTTATAATTTGTGTTGCTTAACTCGTTTTTTGTCCTAAGGGAATTTAATGTAGGGAAATTTTCAGTTTTTTCCGAGAAATTTTAAAATTATTTTTTATCTTTATTTTTAAATTGAACCGAAATTTAAACGTACCGTCCTTCATACCAGAGATGTTTAGAAATTTACTATAATATTCTCGAAATTACTAAAAAAAGTGACGGGTTTATTAGTTACATTAAATTACAGTAATCTTAATTGTCCGTTTAAGGATATTCGCCAAAAAAATTAATATTTGAAGATTTATTTCGAAAATTTCTTGTTATTTTAATTAATACTTTAGTCAAAAAAATGGCTTTGGACATTTCTTAATACAACTTTCCATACACGTTGACGTAACAATATATTTTATTCTTATTTGTATGTGTGTAATTTCTAGAAAGCGTTTTATTTAAACAATATATAATTTGTTTCGTAAGAGATTTTTGGAATAAATTGCTCTTTCTGGAAAATCTTCAATGCGCATAATCTTAATTATCTTATACAATGTGATCAATGGAAACTGATGAATATGTTTCGAGACATAGTATAATGTGGCGTGTCTGCATTGCCAGCTGAAAGTAATTCTTCTCCTTCTTCTTCTTCTTTCATCTTTATCTGACTATCGGCGGATGAAGGTGGGTGCGTTATCTGTTCAAAGCCTTGTTAATTATCACTTTCCTTGATGATTTTCGTCGCTGGTTTTGGCTTCTTTCGAATTGAGACGCTGTATCTGAAGATATTCGTTAATGTGACTAATCCATGTTTTCTTAGGTGCAGTACGTTGAACTTTCCAAGCTATACGTCAAGCTATACGTCTATTCCGCTAGGAAATCTTGAGTATTAAATGATTCGGTTTCATTTGATGAACGTGACCAAACCAACATTCTTTTTTAGATAAGTTGAGCGAATATTGATTGATTCTTAAAGTTTAGAAGAATCTTTCCTTTTCAGATGTAGTCAGCAGTAGAGATAATGCATTTTAAATACACTGAGTTGTATGGCGCTTTCCCATTCCTCATTGCTATTGTTTGTTGTTTATCTTGTGTTGGTTGTTTATTCTTGAGTTAGGTAATTATAATGAAAGTTGAAGGGTGTAAACCTATATTAATATTTGCAAGACATGTCCTAGAGTAGCATTGCTGCTTGTTACTATGAGTAGTAAATATATCCGTAGTGCTGGATTGTCGACGGGATGTAATTATGTAATACGGTGAATATTGTTAACTACTGCGAATGGTAAATTTTCTTAGTTTCTTATGGAAAAAAACTAAATCTGTTTGCAAATATAATTTTTATTCATTGTAAAACGTAAAATAAAATCAAAGATGTATTGCGAATAAAGAGGAAATTAATGTTTCAAACAGAAGGTAGCTCCATGTTAAGATTCTGTTTTAACAAATAATATACGGAAATGATCGCATGCATCCCGAAATGAATATAGTAGTAAGAAATAAATAAAAAATGTATTTCAAATTATCTAAAATGTATTGAAAATAGTTTCTCTACATAACTCTGATGTATGTATCATTGGAAATAATATCCGTAATCATCAGGCTCTGTAAGCAGTTTGGCGATAGCAGTGCATAGCTTCCCGCATCAGTGACGCTGCTGCCCATATCTGATTTGTGGTATTTGAATACCACAGCGTTAATTTTGAAAACTACTCCAACACTGCTTAACGAGCAGTTAGGAATCGAAACTGGGACCACGGCGCACGGCACCGTCAAAAATCATAAACAACATGCTATGGCGACGTCAAGACAGTTGAGTATTTTAAAAAACGGGAAAAATAAGCTATGCATAATAAATCGATAATCCACAATTAAATGAAACTACGTGATGTAGTATTATGTGGCTATTAGCAAAGATTAGAATCTTTGCTAATAGCCCACCTGAAGATTTGTAATACAACAAAACCTAGGTCGTGGTAAAGAACTTAAAGAAAGTAGAAATAATACTGCATCACGTAGTTTTATTTAATTGTGAATAAAGAATTTCTACAAAATTAACGCCAAATATATTCAAAATCGATAATCAAAAAAATGGCTTGAATACAAGGATATAGAAGACATTAAATTACTATTAAGGTGCATTAATGAGGTTACCTATTTTACTAACGTTTTTTTACGATTGTACCCCAAAGGGGTCCAAATCAAACCATACTTTAGTCACTACGTATTCTGTTCGTCTCTATATCAAAGATCCCTAACTTTTAAAAGGTAAAAGGTTAACGCTTTATTCAAGTATAATATGTATGGTGTGAGTTTGAAAAAAATCAATTTTAACAGTAAAAAAATGTACACTTTTAGATATTTTTAGAATTGTTTCTCAAGAAAGTAACAATTCGGGAGATCCGAAACCACCATCTAATCACCCATGTATTTGTTTAAATCCCTAATTTTCCAACAACTCATTATCAGCATAGTCGCTAACTTTTCAACTTCCAATCAGCAATTGTCTCTTAATTCTACGCATGTAACAAATTGTCTTCGTTACAATAAATAAATATATATATGTGTAAAACGCAATGTCCATTTGTCTGTTTTTCTGCCTGTTTGGTCATAACCTGAGTTAAATTATATTGACTTTGATGCTGTTTTCATCATTATAGAGATTGTTTATTCTGGAACGTTTTGGTTATAAAATATTAGTGTATGGATTAAAGTTACGAAACAATATTAATATTTATTAGACATATCTCAGTGTGGTATTTCTGCTTGCTACTGTAAATAGCAAAGATAACCAAGGTACTGGTTCGCAAAACGGAAAAGCATTCCATTATTAAAGTTCAGCATTACAATTTTCACGGAAAAAAGTTAGTGATAGATTAAAAAGATAGTGTTAAGTATTTTCACTGAAATATATAAAGTGAAAGGACATATTTTTTAAAAAATATATTTTGATCTTGGTTTAATTTTTCTTTTAATAATATTTTATCAGTTCCAATTATTTCAGATAGTTTGATGTGAAACTTTAAGAGATAGGGGGAAATGGTGTTTTCGCACATTTTTAGTCATAATTTAAAAACTCAGTAATTTAAAAGAAAATACTTTTGGAAAGTGCAAACCAGCATTTTTTACGATTCCTCATCATTTGACCTTATTCGTTTTACTACCTGTTTTAAATTTCTGCCTGCCGTTTCCTTCTCTTTCTTTCTCGTGCTATGGTCCCATATCTAATTTGGAGTTAGTCCTCCTTATATATTTTACCACAACAGTCTAAGGTGTGTTGTCATTGAGTTTAAATTCTTTTTTTAAGAGCTATATATATAGTACTCTTTCCGGTGGAAGCAGGTAGACCTCGGTCTCTCTTTCCTTTTTCTATTTTTAACACTGCTTAGTCTATGTGGTATTCATTGCGCCTTATAACGTGCCCGTACCAACGAGCTTTGGCGTTATTTCCAGACAAATCACACGGCATGTATTCAGTCTTGTCTCTATTCACTCTAAGACCTCGCATTTCTAGTGCATGTTGCCATACATTTAGTTGTTCCTCTACTTCTATTTGAGTTTCGGTAATAAAAACTAAATTAATACACACACAATAACATTTTATGCTTTGAAGCAAAATCACTATGTTCTTAATAAATTTAAGACACTTCACAATAAATTAGTGAAATAATAATCTCTCAGTTAAAAATAAACTAGTAACTTAGAATTAGATACAATCAAAGTTAAATTGTTTAATATAATAATGTCACATTTCATAGTTGCTAAAAGTAAAGTATGCTGTTGCTATAAATAAAGGATGCTATTTTTATGCAACTTAACGGCTGTAATGATCCTAAACCCATAGACAATATTTTCACCGATACTAGTTTTTAATGCTGAAAGGTGATTTTGCAAGTGTCACGTCTACGCATACGGGAAAGCAAGTTACTGACATGAATTCAGAGCCGTCAACTTTTTAAGTATCATTTATATAAAATATTTAGTAAATTTGGGCCAGATCAGGAAATTGATTTGTTATTGTTTAGACCGTGATGAAACCTGTCATTTGTAATATGCCAGGGTGGTTTTGTTATATTTTCAGGGTTTCAGGCTGGAATTTTTCCAAAATTGCTTTGTTTGACTTTGCTGTAATTCCCCACAGTTATGTGCCATATGTCTATATAGGCTTGACTATATATTTATGAAACAGCAACTCGTTCTGGAGCGAGGATTATCGTTTTATTCAGTAGCTAGTTTATTTTTATCTATTTTTTATCTGAAGTACAGCGTTTTGTAAAAATGTCTTTCATCCTAGTTGTTCGTCTGTCCATATAAATTTCTTAGTGCTTGGCGGTATCAGCTTGCGTTAGTTGGACACCATTGACAGTTATATGCTGGCATAGGTTTCTTCAGGTCGTTAAGGTCACTTGGACATTTTTATTTTCATTTGCTCTAATTTCCCAGTCATTGAATATTGACATAATAAGTCGGAACTAGTTCGAAGTTTCCAAGTAGCAGACTCAGTCACAGGGCCCGCCGAGAGGATTGTAGTGTCATCTGCGAAGGTGCTCGTAACAACTCCTTCTGTACTTGGAAGGTCTACTGTGTAGAGCAGATATAGTGTTGGGGCCATTACATTGCTCTGTGGGACTACTGCACAGGTTTTACATAGGGGTATATGGGTATAATTTTGACGTCACATGTTCGCTTGTTATTTTTCTTGCGTAAATTTGATTATTAATATTGGTACAGACTTTTTGTAATTCTTTGTTTGATGTTCTATGTATTGGTACTTATGTACCCTAATTCATTCAAATATTATTTAATCTCCTCCGGCTCAGTTTAAGCATGCATGTTTTTGGGCACCACTTTGAACGTCCGTTCCTGTTTGAGCTTGTAAGTAAGAAACTCCGTATTTTTTATTTCTAATAGCTTTACTGTCGTTCTATGTACAAATACTTCCTGCCTATGTACAATATTGAATGTCTGCATAATGGGACGTATTATAGCAAAAGTAAAAAAAAATTTCCATTTATATAATTAGTTTGTCTATAAGCCTTTGAAATATATGATAGGCAATATATTTATATTTCGAAAAAATAATATTTGTAAATAGTTTACTTAGAAACAAAATCTACGCTTAAATATTTAAAAGTATCTAAATGTGTACGAAACCCTGATACAAGTTCTCCTGCTCCACAAATTATTTTTCACACTATTTTGGGAATACTTCTATACATATTCATTTCAATTAATGGTCAATGATTGTGAAAGAGCTCAAAATTATTTTGATGTTTTACGAAAAGCTTTGAAGTAGAAAACCAAAGCTTTATATTTTGTATTATGTTCTCGGAGAAAAATAAACTTGCAAAATGAAAAATAAATAGCAAGTAATCATATTTGCAAAATTATTAGAGCAAGTTATAAAAAGCAGCCAAATATCAAGAAATTAACTTATATACATTTTTATGGAGCAAAATTAAAAGCATTTCTCCGAAAAACAATTGTTAATTAATGTCATGCACCAGGACAGAAAATAATTTAAAAACATTTTCCACCTACTTCTGGCCATTAGTATTAATTCCGGTATAAAATGATATAGATCTAATGATTAAAAATATAAAACACATATATATTTTTCGACGTAGTATTACAAGTGAAATCTTTTGTAATGGCGATGAATTTTTTTCAGTTTTATAATACACTCGTAGATAGATAGATCGTAGATAGTGCAAACTTTAACCGCTCACGTATTTCAATACTTTTGTTTTAAAACCTATAATTATTGGTACGTCAAAATTTGAAATAGACTCAATTAAAGATTTGAAATAATTTTTTCGACTTCTACGTTTTATAAAACACCAAACATGTAATACATACGTCGAAAGGTCATTAAACTCGTGTACTAAAATATCCCAATTCTTTTTTGGGCGGTCAACCGTAGTAAGGCAATTTTTTGATAATATATAGTTATTCCTTTTCATATATGAACAATTTTAAGCATACTGAATGCGATCGCAATATAATTTTACTAATTGTTATTATTCTTAGAAAATTGCCAATTTAAATACACTCTATTATCTCTGTAATTTGCTGCTACTTTGAATAGCAGCAGAGTACATAAATTTGTATCTGCCTGGTGAGGTTACATAATTTAACACTGTTGTTCACAAAATGCAAGAAAGTTTAATTTAATCCAAGTTTTGGATTATATAACTTAATTCTTTATAATTCTGTGCTTTTAAATACCGAAGGGTATCAGTCATATTTTAATTGTGAATGGGCAAACAAAGAGTTGCAGTAAAGTTGACAAACACGCCATCCACTCCATCAACAGAAATTCATCAACACTTATAAATAGATTAAAAACGTCGGCATTATAAGCGCGACTGTCACCATCAAATTATAATCTAGACGCTTATATAGATAATACCTACTTATAAAATATTAAAAATGTCACCATTATAGACACAACTGCCACGATAAAATGATACTCTAGATGTTTATAAAAATAATACTTATAAAAGATATTGACAAGATTGCTATTGCGGGCTCGAAAGATACCGTGTAATGATGCTGTTGACCTATACACATAATTTTCGTAAAAGTAATTTACAACAGCATTAATACATGGCAAATTTTTTCAGCTGCATTTAGCCGTTTTTTCTTACTGGCATCGTGGCTATTTGTTTACTACTGTCTGCGTAAATTTATATGATGATTTTATTAGATGTTTACATCGATTTGTAATGACGTTTTGTTAATTTTTCTGAAGGTTTAGTATTAAAATCTTCTCGTACGAATTCAGCACTATATATGGATTTACACTCAGTATTCTCCCTTTCTCTCTCTCACTCACTCTTCCTTTGTCGTTTAACCCTTACTATATTATATGTGTATATGTGCGTGTTTGTGTGTGGGGATAAGAAATACTTGTAAATAGTTTAAATTTAATAAGATGTTTAAAATGCAAAAAAAAAGCAACGAAAATAATTCTTTAATTGGAAAGCTTTCACCCTCATATTCCTTGTGCTAAGTTATCTAGCGACTTTAAAATATTTATTAAAAAGTTTTAGAAAGATATTAAAAAAATTGAGCGCGAACAACTCAGTGTACGCGATAGAAATTTTTCATTGCGATCTAAAACTCTATTTCTAAGTATATAGTAAGGAATGAAGAGGCCAAGGGAGAGAGAGAGATACGAAGAGAGAATGCTAAGTATAAATCCATAGAGAGTACTGAATTCGTACAAGAAGATTTTATTACTAAACATTTACAAAAATTAACAAAATGTCATTACAAATCGATGTAAACATCTAATAAAATCTTAAAATAAATTAATACATACAATATGATAATTAAACCAATAACCACGATGCCAGTAAGAAAAGACGGTTAAATGCAGCTGAAACAATTTTAAATGTATCACTGCTGTTGTAAATTATTTTCACGAAAATTATATGTGCAGGTTTATTCCGGATTTCTAAAGAAATTAAGTACAAATGTTGTTAGTCTTGTAATGGATGAACTACACGCATAGTTAATAATAAATCAACCAGAAATTAATAAATAAATTGACAAAACTTAGACAATTTACTTATGTTGTAACGTATGAAAGAGCTAAAAGCATTAGTGAGCGCCATTTTTTTGTTTTCGACCATGCATACACTTCTTGTCTTATTTTATCGTGCTCCTCTATGTCTCTCGTTTATTAGCTAAGTACCTACTTTTCGTTCTTCTTGCAATAGATTCGATTCATTAAGACGTTACAACTAAATGCTCTATGAAACGTTGCATAAAAAACGTTGCACGAAATTCGGCTTTGAAATTTTGTCCCATCATAAAAGGGTTCTATTTTCAAAAAAATAGAAAATAAAAACATATAATCAGACGCCTGAAGCACTTTGAATAATTTTAACTAAATAAATACTTCTCAAGTAAAACATTGACAATGAGTAGCTGCTTTTTTCACCAAGTGATTTAAATTATCACAATTACTTTCGAAGCAAAGAAGTAAAATATTATCCCGATGTTAAAGCTGAATTATATACATAAAATCCATCAGCCATATGAAAAATCTTATATCTTCAAGAAAAAAAATTTTAGTTTTTAAATAAAAAAGGATAAAGTTTGCAAAGCGAAATAAAAATGGAAAATTTGCTTCATTTTATTATTCAGTACCAATTTGGAGTACAATTCCTTGTCGATTCCAACCAGCAAATAAAATCACATATTTTTGGTGGAAAAGAACATGAACTCAACATTGGATATTAAATGAAATTTACGGCTATGTATATGTTTGGCAAATGAATTCTATTTGCTGCATGCGGATATATTTTGCAATACACGAGTTCGCAGAGGGAATCGATGAAGAATATCGAAGACGTTTTATTGTTTTTGTATCCCTTTTCCAAATATACTTATTATAAAAAACCGATGTTCATGTACTTTTATGGTTTCTTACTATATATTGTTATATATATATATATATATATATATATATATATATATATATATTTATATAATAATTTTGCGCACTATGCAGAAAATATTCGTATCTATCTTCCTCCATAAGTCATATATATTTCCTATTTTAATTATTTTCCATTTTTTTTTAATATTGAATATATTTGGCGTTAATTTTTATTCACAACTAAATGAAAGATATTTTATTGAGATTCAGTATCAAACTATTTAAAACTAGGGACCTTATAACAAATAATGAAAAATGTTACTGAAAAACTATACTAATAACGTATTTACAAATTTATACAGCCTAATACTAAACCTCCCAAAATAATTAGGAAATTCGACAATATACTGATTTTATTAGCAATTTGAGGAAACCAGTTAAGCTTACAGTGAATACAGTCATATAAAAAAATTATATTTGCGGAAGACAACTGACAACGACTTTTGCTCTCTCACGTCTGCTAGTATATGGCTCCATACCCTTCCCACACCCTTCCCATTTCATTCCACATTTCACCTCTAGCCTCGCCCATTTTGCAATATATGTTCTGCTGCAAAACTTCTCTGGGCTACTTAAAATACACCTACATTTGGGTAATGACTCTATATTTTTTGTTGTACTAATTAATGTATCTAAATTAATTTTTGAAAATATTATATTCATATATCTTCGGATTGAGTAAACCGATTACACTGAAATGAAAAGGAAAACTACTTTATGTTAATACCTGTATTCATCTACAAAACATCGTCTAAATTTGGTTACTACGCGATGCGCGTACAAAACTGTGCGTGATGCGTGTACAAACGTAACAACAGAAAAAAACTTCATCGATTACATAAATTGTATATTCTCAAATCACTTTTTCAAAAATAACTTCATTCTAAAAACAAGCTAATGCTAAATATTTCACCATATATGAATTAAGATTTTACTCAAAATATAGTTTTTTGGCAAACATAAAAAGTAATGGAAATATATTCCAATATCTTACATGTTGAAAAAACATACCTTTCACATGTACACAGTTCGCGAATTAAACGATTATACAATTAAAAGTCAACCTTACTTACGCTAAAGAAACTATATTTTAATTAAGTACAACTTTATAGAAATAATATAATACAATAATACTTTATAGAAATAATATAACAAACAACAAACAATATAATAGAACGGTTATTTAATAATGTTGTAAATCTGTAGTTATATCATAAACTCAGCTTCTAAACTAATTTATCTAAAAATATTTTTCTCTACACTTCAGTAAAACATCACTTTAATGCATAACGAAAATGTCAAAGAAAGATAATTTAATAACACTGTAATTATCAAACAAAGGTTATTACCCTCATAAGTGTAATGCTCTGATTAAAATTTTGTTTCATTATTAATACGAAATTTAGAAAATTTTGTAGACTAATTTGACGCGTACTTGTCGGCTGTCAGTGTAGGAAAATGAAATTTAAAATTTAGCGATGTTACAGAAAATTGTTTTAGGTCTAATATACAAGTATTCCTTTTTGGGCCAATTAGAAGTTTCAGTAAACTAAAGTTTGTTTCCATGTCGGACATTTGTTTTTTTGCAAAGTATTGTTTCTACGTATTTTTATTGGAATATTGTTAATAAATAATTGACGTCTCTAAAGGTGACGTAAAATATAAAGTCAATGGAAAACAAAAAGGCCATTTCTATTACAAATCGTGTTGCCAGAGCATTTGAACATTAGCCATCTAACGTAGGTATTTCACTTTAAGGCTAACTTTATGATTAATTTTAAATTCTTGTATATTTAACCAATATCTGAATGATTTTTTTTATTCAAATTACCTTTTATTTTTAAATTCCAACAATTAAAAGTAATATAGGATTGAAATAATTTGTTTCTTAGTAATTACAATCAGATTCAAATTTAGTAAGCAAAATTGTAATTAAAATAACCAGGTTTAATTTTTATCGTCACGTATTGGAATTTTTAAAGATAATTCAAGTTATCAGTGAAGGTTGAATTTTGTTGTGAAATTGGCGGTGCTCATATAATATTAATTCGAATAGATTAAAAATACTCTAAAGCTACAAGCTCATACTTTTATCAAATTAAGTTATTTACGAAAAAAAAAATTAAACATTCACTGCATAAATAACTAAATCACATTTTTCCACTTCCTTTTGAAATTTCAAGCAAAATTATTGTTCATAATCTAGGGTTAAATCTGCTACATATAAGTTATAAAGGAAATGCAAATGAACCGAATCGGATTTTTTTTTAAATTTACTTACTCGAAAAAAGCTTTTTTTGACTAATTTCGAACCAGCTGTTGAACTTGCATTGAAAATGTGTCCATTCACTCGTGAAAACCGCCATTATTGGTTACTAGTGAAAAGCACGTTTTCTTGCAATTTTTGTTAGTTTGTGTAATGTTGATGTTATTTTTGCTATTTTGTTTTATATATATATATATATATATATATATATATATATATATATATATATATATGTGATGATGCTATATTATGCAACATGTTTAAGGTTTTTCATGAAAAGGTTTTCATTCATTACCTAATTTTAATTATAGACGAAGAGGAAATAAAAAAAGATGTTACTGTTGATAACAAGTTTACAAAATGTATGGAATTGTGAACCCAGTTTTTAGAGTAATATTTTGCCTATGTTGAAGGAAAGTGAGATATTTAATTAGTTTCGTGAATGTTCATTTTCGATACATGGCAGCCTAAAATTGTAATCCATTAATCACTCAAAACTCGAGAGAAAGTTAGTCTCATTTACTCTCTTGTGAAATTTCTCTTATCTGACTATTGTATAATATTTGGAAATAGAGTAAATATGTAATGTATTTTTATGATTCCTTTTATTGCGCGGAATATCAATTAAAAAATTCAAGAACTTTGTGCTATAGAACTTTGTGCGAGCACTAATAACGTCCAAAATCTAAAAATATATAAAAAATTACTTGCGTTGGTACGGGCATGTCATGAGATGCAACGAAGACCATATGACCAAAGCAGTATTAAAAATAGAAGAAGGAAAGAGAGGCCAAGGTCGACCCGCTGCCACTTGGAAGAACACTAGATAAACATGTTAAAATTACGAATTTGAATCAATGACAACACACAATAGAGTGTGGTGGCAAACGAGGATGGTTGCCCCAAAACAAGATATAGGACCATAGCCAGGAGAAAGAAGAATTTTGCTAAAAGTATCCACCAAAATTTTTTCCTTAACCATTTGATGCAAAAACTGGAAATTTAGTTTAACGATAAAGCCTATTGTTTCCTATAGAAATCGGAAAATACTCATGTCGAAATTCTTCAAATAATAAAAACTTGATTTTCTTTTTCATTTCACATATTATTTAAAACATCAAACTATGATAATTTTAACACGCTTTCAGCATTTCATTTAATCTAGTTATTTATATACTGTTAAAGTTTCATAATCCTGTTTTGATACCTATAAGAATACCTACAGAAGTTGTAATTTCTAATAAATCATTCCAATGACTTCCACGTCATTGAGTTTATTGCAACTTTGTTCAAATGTCTAGTCCATAGTATTCTTGATAGGAATGCTGTCATCTGATATCCCTATAAACTGACTTATCTGTTTATGCTTGAATAAATATTAAAACAGTTAATTAGATTAGACGGCTACTACTCATATTCGTTTTCGTCAGATTTCATAATTGGCATGATTGAATGAAATTCCCTTGAGCTTTTGAAGTTTGGGAATTACTTTTTTGCATTCATTACATAATTTTCTTGATTACCTCTCCATCTTAGGTTTTATAATCCTTTATCCTTCTAATATGAAAGGGCAAATCTTTTTATATTTCACTCCTCTAGACGGTTTACGAACATCCTACAGCATGGTTTTTCATGCACTTACAATGATTAATGCGACATTAGGATAGAAGACCAATCCAGTCACATATTTTACCCTATTGACCTCTTCAGGAAGACCACTATTGATAGTTAGTTTTCTGTTTAATTTGAATTGGTGTTAATTTTTCTTTCTCATTTGTTATTGTTCATATTGTCTTTTAAACTTATTCGTATTTTTAATATTTGCTCATGTGTTATGCTCTTGGGTCAATTTGTAAGTGGAAATGATTTTTTTTAACAAAGATATACGTCAAATAGGTCAAGCTTATGGAATTTTCATAGTAAAATATATAAATAATCAGCTATCGGCTCTTGTACTCATTTTTAATACTCTTTTCCAATCGTCATCTTTACGGTAAGTTAATAGAATATATTGCGCACTTAATAATAAAACAGCTATTGCCTTATAATATTATATATGTAAAAAATATACCCTTTTTGGATATTTTCATGCATGTATATAAGGGAATGTTGCCTAAAATTTTGGGTAAATATTTTTTAATTCTTTATAACAAACCCTTTCAAACGACGTACTACCCAAATGTTTAAAAATTAATATGCCTTCCTAAAGTTTTTCTATGTAAATAATTAGCTACGGCAAAATAAATTAAATATGCTTTATTACTAGGCCAAATTTTAAGTTTCTACGTCAATCAGTTGCTAAGGAAATAGACGGAAAAATAGTCATGTAATTGACCTTATAAAAATCAATACACTCTGTTGAGGTACGGTAATATAAAAAAGTAAGTTAGCCCCAAACTGTAGAGTTCACTACCACCATTTACTATTTAAAATATATTTTTCACTTATTGAATTTCAAGGCAAAGAATCGTTTGAACTCGTGACACACTTTCATCATTGTAAATATATTCTTTTCACTCTTCGCTTTATTTTGCTGTCTCTTAAATATAATTCAATACTGCATTTCCATTTAAAATTGAAGCAACTACTTTTACCTAAAAACGTAAATATTGACTTTTGCCTAAGAAAGTAATTATTACAATGGAAATATATTTTCTCTTATTTAGATTTTACTGAAAAATATATTAATTACGTCAAACAACGAAGAGCTAAAAATACTTTCCCTTCGTCATTAATTTTAATAAATTCATCCTCCTAGACGAATTCGTTTTATATATGAATATATAGCTGTTGTATATGTATGGACTTAAGGTAGACGTCTCGTGTAATTTACTTAATTGAAAACAGTTTTTCTAGACAATTTCGCTCAGTTATTAGACTTGTGCGATGAATGCGTCCATTTAGTTGCAATGAGTGGCATTGTTACTTATTGCTAATGAAAATGTACTTAGTTTATGAAGAATAAATAATGCTTAATGCATTATATATAACATTTCTTGGTGCGAAACTTTATTATTACATTTCATTTAATTAAATATAGCAGTGAGACAAAAGAAGGATGAGAAATAATTTCTGCGAGCATTTCGTATAGGTATAAGTATAGGTATAGGTATTAAGTAAAATGTATATTTGAAATTTCAATGTAATCAAGAGGGATTTTTGTGTAGTAAGTAATATTATATTTAGAAGAGAAAAAAAAGCAAAGAAGAAAATTTATTCCAAAGGAGACATTAAAAAGGGAGGTGAACATTTCGATGCAGTAGAGAGAAAGTAATGTTATTGTTTTGAATTTAAATTATTTTCAGAAGGATCACATTGAGCAGATTTTTTTTAGTTTCTTTACGACAGATTTATTGCTAACTTAAAAAAAAAACTACAAACTGAAAATATATGGCAAACTTATTTTTAGGAAAACGCAACTTAAGCCAGCAATAACATAAGAAATGTAAATTGCAGTGTTAGAGCAAATTGCAAGTTATTAAAAATACTCCAAATAAAACCAGTTGTAGCTGACCGGTGACCGGGCTTAGTACCGCGGTCTGGCTACACCTCCTATCGCTCGTGCCTGGCGACTCCTCACGCTTCCAGGCTGAAGGGCACGTGCGTAAGCTCGTGCAACTCATGGCCAGCGGCGGCATGGTTCACAACAAGCCCCGATTACTAAGGAAAAAACTATATGTTATATTATTTCCTTCATGTTACATGTCTCTCGCCTCTAAATTATATAATTAAAGTATGTATTTTATGAGAAAATTAATTTCATACCGTAAAACATTTTAAAAAATTCCGGATTTTTTTTCCTTTCTACTGGTAAATATAAATAGTATGAATCGAAAGAATGCCATAAATTGTTTATTTTTTACATTGTTTGAACTGTTATTAAATATTTTTCATATTGTTCGGAAATCTTTTAGTTTTGTTGTGTAGTTTGTTTTAAGTTACAGATTGTTTTTAAAAAAATAATATCTTAAAGGAATAAAAGACATAATTCATAAAATTTTATCTCTTTTGTGCCATTAAGATATAGGAAAAAAAATAATACTCCCTAGAGAGCAAGGCTGGGAAAAACATTTAGTTCTCTTTAGTCAGATCATCTCGCTTCAGTACAGTTTTCAGTCCACTTTAGTCGTTTTTCAAATACAAGTCATGATTAAAGTATATCTAAATATTTAATTACCACTGGTATTAAATTTGAAACAAACGATGAACCAAATTCAGCAAAAACATTTTTTAAAAAGTAGTTAATATTTTAAATTCATCATGACAGTACGGTATTTTTTCACCAAATGTTTTGGTCATTTATTCTCTTAAGCTCCGAGTATATCTCTTAAGCTCTGAGTACCGAGGTATTTAAATAATTGTTTTAATCATTTTCTTGACAGATGAGTAATTCACCCCTTTTATACTTATTTAACCCATTACTAAATTTTGGCGCTGCACAATTTTCTTTGTCTTTGTTTCCATTATTTTATAGTTTAAAAACTTACGTCATACTAGGGATGATATGTTACTTACGACTCCGATTAGTTAATACCATATTTTTGTTTTTTACTTGATAAATTAAACGACGTCAATAAAATGGAAACAAAAATTAAAGATGAAAGGAAGAGAGAGGTGGTAAAGTCTGGGTTATGTTTTAATATATATATTATAGTACATATACGTCATCGCTATCGTGTGTTGTGTTGATCACGAAGCATACGGCCTTTGGCGGGGCGGCGCACCGTGGGACCCGGTTTCGATTCCCCGCCGGTCGTCGGGCGGGGCTGGACTGTTGTCCTGGTTGGCTGTAAGAGATTGGTCTCAGCAAAAAGTCCACCATATGTATCAATTAGATTTGTTAAAGTAGGTTATCAAATAAATAAATATACTATTCCTTTTTTCTATATAATTTTACATTAATTTTCGTCATTTTGTATTTGAAAATCATTACTTACCCTATCTCCATTAGTAATCTAAATTGAAGTATCAGCCGTCATGAATCACTTTCTTGTCAATATAATCTAACGACATGATTTAACTAAACCTTTGCCTCATCTCTTCTCAAATATGGTCTGCAAAATGAGTTGCAATATTGTCCAGTAGCCTCACTTAAGAGCATATTTATTGTTCGAAAATTATCGCAAATATACGTATATATTTTAATTAAATTAATTAACTTAAAATGAGTGTAGACATTAAAATAAATTTGAAAATAATAATTAAATATTTAGTTTGCTTTTTCTTCGATATCAGATTTGAGAATACTATCCACAGTGTGTCAAATTATGCAATTTAAAAAATATGACTTTAAAACAAAAATGGAATATGGATTATTAGGTATGATGCTGAGTGAATGCAACAAGGAATTATTTAAACGGTTTCAAATATAAACAGTTTCACTAAAGTAGAACCTTTTTTCGGTCTGAGTGTTTTGGTATTTACAAACTGAATTATCTTTAAATGTTGTTCTGTTAGCCATAGATTAAAATACCACCTTTCAAAATCGTGCTTAATAAAAGTAATATTAATATTCTTCATGAAAAATTTAGTTATGATGCATGAACTTTTCAATCAAGCAAAAATTTCCTTATTTATTTTTTTATTGACAGAATAAAGAAAAATTTGACGTTAGTCGCAATGTAATATAAAAGCTAGGCTTTTCCTAGAAGTCCAAATTTCAATGGATTGTAATATTTTTCTGATCTTGCATGAAAATTAATTTATAAAAATGTTTATTGATTTGAACAAACTTGTGTAAAATATTATTCTTAAATTAATTTTGACGGTTCATGTAGGCAATCCTGGCTCTTATTTTTCACCTTAGTTCCGTCTCCACTTCCGTGCATTTCTTACGCAATAACAGTTTAATAGTCATATTAATGTAACATGTAATGAATTTAAAAAAATAATGTATGTCTTTTGTCATCTCTTTAATGTCAAGTGGACCATATAGTAAAAATAGTGACAAGTCACATATTTATAATTTTATAAATTACTGAATAATTACACATTCAATAAACAGAAATAAAGCCATTTCTTTACTACAGTCGAAACTTAGTTTTTATAAGTATATATAGGATATAATAGCAGCGGATGGAAAACTGTCCGATTTCAACCCTCTCCAACCGACCTCGAGGGACGTTAATTTATGCGCTGATTCTTCGAAATAATATTCATAACTTTACGGTGTTGGTGGGTACAATAATTTACAAACTTTGTGCGAATAGTTTACCTCAAAACATGTATTTTGAAGGATATAATGAGAGAAATTAATATTCTAAACTTAAATGTTCACTAGCAAATTTAATTGACAAAAGTGTCGATTACCAGGAATTATAGATGTTTACTACTTGGAAAGTGTCAGAAAACCAGAATTATTTAAATTTTATTTAGAAATGCCGTAACACATTTTTTTTTCTGGATAATCCGGAACCAATTAGAGAACAGATATTTCAATTTCACTCCACAACTTATGTATTAATATAATCGCTTTACTAGAATCTAAGAAGCGAGTAAAAGTAAAGGTACTTGGTATGTGTCAGCATGTCTACTGTTATTGCTATATCATATTAGAGTAATTAATTTGTATACCGAGTTTACATTGAAATTTATTGTTATTTCTATTATGACGATTCATCCCTAAATTCTTATTATAATATTGTCATTATATGCTGTTACTTATAATATACGGGAACTTATTATATACGGTTGATGGCCTGAGAGAAGTATCGTGTATTATAAAATTGAATTTATTTTATTTTTACAAATTACCAAAACACTACTTTTGAAAAGAAATTTAACAAAATTTCTAAAGGACATGTGTTTTAGTGCTTGAATTTTTATGATCTGATCGTGCAACCGCAACCTCTTATTATTCATAATGATATAAGCCTATGTTTTTATAAAAAGTAGATAGCTACAATTCGTTTCGCTAAATCTTGTATCATTTCAAACTAGCAAATTTAAGTTACGTTAATTCAAACATGTACAGTCATTAAGAGAAATATATAAAATATGTTCAGAATGTGACTTGAAAAATATAATGTTGATATTTGACATTTGACAGGTTATCTAATCCTAATAATCTAAAAATATCCGGTTAATACCCTCTCTCGTTCTTTTTATTTCTTATGTCGTGTGGAGTAGTGGTTTATAAATATTTAAAAACTATTTTTTTCTAGAATATTATGTAAGGTTCTGAAAATTTAGCTAAAAATGTGTATAAATATTTGGTGTCGGTCTCTAATAACAGATTTAACCCATACATTTCTCAATAGTCAATAGATAAAAATACCTACAATAAACTTTTAGTGGAGGCCAATTAAATATTTAAGTATTTTTTTTCATTTCTTGTATTCCTAAAAAAACAAATCGCACTGATGTTAAAACTAATTTTTGGGATTAGACTAATTTATTACTACAGGAAAAATATTTCTAAAAATATCCTAGAAAAAATATCCCACCTCATATTTACGAAACTGCTAGGATCAAAATCATGAAAAAAAGTATTAGAATAAAACAGAAAAATACAACGGAAAATGATGATGATTTTAAATCCAAGTTTTCTAGAAATTTTTAGTTAACATATTTCTAGATCTATTTTACCAAATGCTTGGCTTAAACTCCTGCTACAATATTTTATATTAAAAACAAAATATTGTCGATCAAATATAATCAGTTGTTACACAAAACATAATCACGGCTATCAGAATTTTCCTGGAATTTAATCGCAGGAAGCGGAAATACAACGAGGTGAATGAAAAATGCTGAAGCGCTTTCTTTGTTTGAATAGTCCTTTGTTACCCTCTGCAATATCAAGTACATGTCAGAACCATTGTAGCAATATAAATGATAAGCAAGATTAATGATAAAAATGATGTTGATTTGTGGTATATCCAAGTATAAGTTGAATCCTTTAAAGCGTGATTGGTACATAAACAAACAATTGACTAAATTCGTGTCAAAAATATGATATATGATTATCGGTAAACGTTCAGTTTTATGATGGAATAGGTATATACTAGACGCTAAAATGCAGAAAAGGTGTTTTTCTGAAATCCTAATAATGTTTTGAGAATAATCGAATTATAAATTAATACACAGAGGTGAACGAAAAAAGCGGGAAGTACTGGCCTTACTTAAACAGTCTCGTATCAGGAGTACATATTAGGAGCATTGTACAATATAAACAATGAGCATCTACATTCTAATATGGAAACTACATTGAGTTGCTTTATATTCAAAACATTAGTTGTGATGTGACTGTATAATATGGGGTGATTATCTATAGGATTTTGAGTAATTTTGCTCTTACACAACGAAGATGCACAATAGAGACGATCTGCAACAGTTGGTCACCATTACATATTTTTTCATATTAAAATATGGCTTATTATTTAGACTTCTATGAAATAATACTGAGTCAAAAAATAAAAATACCTCACTTCCACTATATTCGATTATTTTTAGTCAAGAAGTATTACAAATTTTTTGGCAAAGATAAGAAAAGAAAATATGTACAAAGATTAGTAATCGGAGACAGACTCTGAGGTGGGATGCAGCTACAAAATTTATATTGAATTGTAAAGACCAAACACGGAAATGCTGAGTATATAATGGAAATTTGTATATATGTTAATGTAAAGAAAGCGAGTTTGTTTTCTGTTTTCTCATAAGTCAGAAGTAAACTCAAGAATTACTATAGGGAAAATACTTTTTAGTGCGAAAATCCAAGAAATTCAAGAAGTACTACTGCTGTATTGAGTTAAACGGGGTAAATATCTACATATATAATAAAATAACATCAAAGCAAATCTCAAAATAAGCATCTCAAAAAGAACTAGAAAAAATTTCTAATCACTCTCAGTCCATCTTGTATAGAATGTCTGCAATGCTAATATTGATGATTAAAAACCATAAGGAATTTAAATTAAAATTTCATGCTTTATTGTTTATTTCAAGTAAATAAATTTTTTATGGCTTTATTGAATATTTGAAAATTACCAAAATAAACAAGACGTCTGTATTTTATTTATTTCAAATATTGTTTTGAATGCATGTCATATGAATAATTAGTTCATAAGATATAAGAATATTTTCGAACAGTGAGGCGGTGGAATCGCCAGCAAGTCCAGCATGCGAGATGTTGGGGTGAGGAGTGATCGGAGATGTAATAGAATACCATGTCAAACTTAGTTATAAGATTTACAGAATGAAGAGCTAAAGACAGAAAACACCGCGAAAAAAATAGAAAACTCTTTGCTGAAGCAACTGTCAAGGTGGAAGTGGTAATAGCAAACGACAAAATTGGTCTGAACTATGCGAGAGATTGGGCCCCAGAAAAGATTCAAAACACTGGAAGATTGGGAAAACCTTAAATAACTATTTTATTGGTCATACTGACCAATAATCAAACTTCATTGAATCTCCTGGATTCTTTGCTGCCTTAAATAAAACAATTGCAAATACCTTAGCCTAGTATTACTCTAACTCCACTAAACTAAAATTTCACAAAGAAAAATAATCTGTCGTCAGATTGACCAAAAAACTTCTGCTAGAAGGAAAACCTTGGAATTATATCAGAATCATACGACTGACGACATCACCATACAGGAACAAATCAAGCTATTGAAATATTGACCAAGCAAAATCACATGGTAATGACATAATTTTCGGCTATATAGTGGAACATTTTGGAAATATTGCAAGAAATTGTTTCTTGGATATAGTCAAAAATTTTTGGAGAACCGTAAAATTGCAAAGGACATGGAAAACATCGAGTATCGTTCCTATTTTGAATCCTGGAAAATCTTGAGACGAGTGTAAATCTTATAATTCAATTGCTTTAACCAGTAATTTTTGTAAAATCAGGGAACGTATCGCGTTCACACTAGAGTTATGTCAGTTCTTGCGGCTCAAAAAACTCTGATCAAAAAAAAGTTTTGCCAAGACACATATTGAAAACGTCACTTCACAGTTGATCCACTTTTCCATTTTTTTCCATACGTTATTGATATTTTCCAGGAAAAAACTACCAAATATAACTAATCTTATTTTCCTGAAAATGACCTCGGCTTTGATAGTGTCTGGAGGCAAAAATTGATCTTTATTACCCACAGGTATGGCATCAATAGCAATGCACTTATGTGGATTACTGAATTTCTGAAGGATAAATAAATTAGTGTTCGTTTTAACGGTTCCAAAAGACAGAAATAATTGGAAGAAATAAAATCTGTATTTTACAATGGATGCTACACATGTTGGCATTTCCGTAAATTAGGCAGCTGATACCCTTGAAAAAGAAGCTCATGATCTTAGTGATTTTTATAATACTAGAACTACCCTTCACAATGTAAATGCTTATGCGTGGTACTGATTACGAGATGAGGCCATCAAAAAAGAATATCAGATATGTGAAATTAACGCAAATCGTGCGCTTAATAAGAGCAACACGTGACTTAGAACTGGACACTTTCAATGCATGAAAATCATACAAGAACCTATCATGAAATGGCACAAGAACTTATCATCCCTGTATTAATTGTGATGTCCTCCTAAATCTAGACCATAACTTCACCTGTCTTGCGATTTTGAGATCTCTGTTTGATCTTGGAAAATTTCCATTCAACCGACAGCTCTACTCTGATAGTATCATTAATATCGCCAAATGAGTAATTTATGTGCATGGACTTTTGTAGCCGTTTCTTCATCTCGTATGGCCACGACACCAACCAACCAACATTCACAGTATATTTTTAGAAAACTATTAAAATTTTCGAGCTCGTTTTATGGCTATATAAAGTTAAATATCAAAACTTTATCTGCAATATTCCGTCATGAGTAAGAATCATAAATTGAGTTACCTGATTTCCAATTAAAACAAAATATAACATTATGTAATTACAGATTAAATTTTGTAATTATAACATATAAAATTATGACACAATATACAAATTATTAGTTACGTGCTACTTTCGTACATTTAAAAAACAATTTGTTACTACGAAATGGATTTTTAGAATAGAAGCTCAACACAGTAATTATAAATGCAAGATTAAAAACAAATATTACTAGGTAGGTAATTTATTTTTACAGTGTCTAAATACGAATATAATGGAATTATTTATTTTACAACTGTAAAACAGTTTTTTACTAAATAATATCTTTAATAAAGAGAACGATGTTCAAGAGATGAAATCCCGTTCCAAGTCATAGCGTAGTCACTTGGCGCATAATAAGGGTACAGAATTTATAGATAATACATATTAAAACCTATCTAAGAACAAATTTATTTAGAAAAATGTTTGAGGATGTGTATCAGAGAAATAAAATATGTTGTATTGATCACACATAATTACAAAATTAATGTAAATTAATACTTACAATTTCCCACGTTTCGCAACCTCTATTGTCGCAACTATTCATAATTTCGTGAAAAGAAGGCTGGAAGCTTATATCAGTACAGGGAGTATTTTTTTCTTATTATGCTCAGTTAAAGCAGTTTATCGAAGGTAGTGGCTATTATCAAATACTGATTTTTAAATTTCATGATTATATATGCGTAAACGCATTGGAATTACATTGCTTTAACAAACTAAAATAATATTTCTTTTCCTAATGAACATTTAATATATGTTATATCGCAATTAAACATTCTAAATAGAATATCGTAATCCTTGAATAAATATAAATACTTATATAAATTAGAATTAAATTTAAATATTACACATATTGTAACTGATATAAGATTTAACTTTGTATAACTCAAAGTTTTGCGAGTTTACTCCATATAATAGGGCTAGTATTACTCATTTAATTGGATATAAATATAACATAAACTATATTATCGAATACGGTTGCATTTTTAAAAGATTCATCTGCATTGACTTTAAAATTAAAATGGTAAATGGATTGGAAAGAAATGAGAAATTTCCAGATTCATACCTATCATTGATGGACTAAGTATTTTCCCTGGCAATACTATTATTTACACTTCATCCTACGATTAAAATGAAACTAACACCTAAATTTTAATATATTTCTTTTTTAATAAATATTATATAAATCGGTAATTTTATGATAGTTTTTTTCCAGTTCTGTTATATAAGACTCACCTGAGAATAAAATTAAAACTTTGAAACTCTATATATCCAAAATTATATGTGACAAAACAAAGATTTATCAATTCTGTTATTTTTTATATATAAATGTTAATGATAGATATTATTTGTTCTATAAGGTGGTTGTTGTGATATCAGTTATGGAGAATAAATAACATTTTAAATTTTATTTACCACGTGAATCATATTTAATTCCAGTAAACTTATACGTTTTTCATTCTGAAATTACGGTGTTCAATAATTGCCTAAATTAGTAATTCTTTTTCAAGTATCATTTATTCTCAGAATTATTTACTACAAACCTCATGTAGGCATGTAGATTTACAAATTTATCTCAATATGTAGGACATATCAAAGAGTCATAAAAACAATCCATTTTTATATTTACACATTACAACAAGGGACATAAGGGGGTGGAAATTAAGATAAACTTCACTCTAACTTGTGATCAATCATGAAATATAAATAATCTCCCTAATGTCATTCCAAAGAGATTAGGAAAAATAAAAATGTGAGCTTATTTCGTAATACTGCGCTTGATAGTCTAAGTCTATGGCAGACAGTTGAATGTTGAAGGATATTCGGCGCGCTCTATGTAGGTGAAATAAATTATGACTTTGCTATCTCATGTAACAACAAGGACATGAAAATACTGGCCAACTCAAAATTTAGGATCTACCAACGTCAATTATAAAAACATGAAAGCAATGAGAGAAAAATAGACTTTAGGAGAGGATAGAGTTACACAATACTCTAAACACATCCAACTACCATATTACCGAACACATGGAGGCAAACATAAATGGGCAAAAAGTACATATGCTCAACTTCATTTCTTGATATTTCCAAAGCATTTTGTATTTTGCGTCATTAGGCCTTTTTTGAAAAAAGTGATACATACAGATAAGCGTGTGTTGTATTGATTTGATAGTTATTTGAAAAGGACGATAGAGATCATTACAATTAATGACAAGGCAGCATATGGGACTGACAATATTTTTAATTTACACAAATTACTAACCTAGATATTGAAAGGACCATTGTTAACTTTGCTGACGATTCTGTCCTACTGTTACATCAAGCTTTTATATCATATAAAATCAAGCTTTTTCCATACAACCATAATTTGCCTACTAAACGTTCATTTGAGCAAAAATCGCTATTAAGCCGAATCTTTGACGAAAGAATACATAAGGAAATTGTATAAAATGTAACAAAATAAATACCACTGATATATTTTACTTATGGCCTAGTATCAAATTACATTTTGAATTAATATATATAATGAATAAAAAATATAAATAAATAAATAAAATCAAATAAATTTCTTTTTAAAATATACGCAATGCACTTGACTACATGACTATATATTACGAACTAGTACAATCAGTTGTGATTTGTGGTATAGTCACTTGGGAGGCAGTTGCCAAAAACCTTAACTAATCCTCTCTGATAATTGATCTTGTCTAAATGTATTATCAACAATACACAGAAATGAAACGACAGTAATAGCCGCCAGTTATCATCTGTTACCGAGATGTGTTTATCAGATTTTGCAAAGTAATAACTAAATTACCAACTAACTAGTAGCAAATATATTGAATCACGATTGTTTTACTACGATCCGTTAAGGAGTTACATTATTCATTTTCAGAATTCATCTGACCCGGTCGGCGGTTTAGTTATTTTGCATAGTAAAAACTACCAGTAGCAAAACCTTGAATCACATTTAATTTACTACCATCTATCGAGGAGTTCCATTGTTCATCTCCAGAAATCATCAACAGACCCTGACCCCATCGACGGTGTAGTTATGTTGCAAAGTAACGACATTCAATAAAGACTTGCAAAAAAATTTAGGAGAAAAATTTGGGTTGGACCTGAGACTTGACTCGAACCAGGCTTAACAACAAGAGTCAGTGGGAAATCTTCTAAAAATTTCAGAACTCACTGAAAGATTTATTGTTAATGATAATTAATATAGAAATACACCTTGATTCAATACGGTGCTCGGTTGTGAAGACCGGGGCTTATTTTGGCAGAAGTTGCTTCTATGTGACTACAATCACATCATTATATTAGCTTATATCGTCACTATCCATAGATGAGTTATATTTTATTCAAAAGTTATTTGGAAAATAAAAAAGCCGAAATAAATATGAGGACTAAATTAGTATTGCCATATTATGAATATACTGGTCATTTACGGGTAGAAATATACCTAAACTAGGGTTCTGTAGTTTCTATACCTCTTGAAGTATTTATAAATTATTGTGAATAATTTTTTGTATGTTTCATTTGCTGGACGAGTTTTTAAAAATATATTAACTTTTCATTCACCACTTTTAATTTAAGTATTTTATTTTATAGTACGCCTAAAGTAAAACATTAAGTTTTAAAATGCCATGCAGTGGCTCATATTTTTGTAATTATGGGTTGGAAAAGTTGAAAAAATTGTAAATATTTTAAAAAATATTTTTCATCCACTGTGAAATTTTTAAGCGCGACACATTTTATGTGCCTAATATTTAATTTTAAAAAATGTTGTTGACTCGACATTTTAAATTGTATACTATTTAACAATTCTAAAACAAAATTTAGAAAAGGAATATGATATTTGTTATTAAAGAATTTGAAGATTTTTTAACTAAGGGTAAATCTCCACTACCAGTTTAATTTCGGGAGTGATTATGAACCTAAAAATTAATAAAATAATCTTAAATTACTAAACGGAAAGTAATGTTGAAAATTTCATCAAGATATCAAAGCATGGAAAACATTACCAATCTCTGAATGTGTATATAATAGTAGAAATATCAAAATTATAACATACTTAGAATATATATAGTAGATGGTATAGTAGTTAAGTAGTTATAGTAGATAGTATAATAGTTTTAGTAGATAGTATTGTAATTTTATGTGAGGTATGGAACAGGATCGCATAAAAAAGCATTTGTTTAACAAAAAATTAGTTATTTTTTAATTATATACAGTTATAAAAAATGACAGTTGTCTATGTATTTCAATAACAATAATATAATTATTGAATAAATTGAATGAAATTGCCACACATAAAAATTACATATTTCAAAAATTTGTTTGCCATTCGTCTGAAATATATCACACTCTGGTGCGACCGCTAACAGGTTGTCGAACAATTTTGTAACGTGAGAAAGTGACGACTTTCGATGTAATTCTGTTCTATATACAGATATAGAAAATAAGTGATGACTGTGTAAGCGCAAGTAATTACCAAGTACAGAGTGTGAGTTTTCAAGTAAATTAGGGCATATCATTTTCTATTGAACAACCGGAAGAACAAATTTTACCGAAGAAACTTTTCTTCTTTGTGTATATGAAAATGAAACGGAGCATTTAAAATAGTTCTGGGCAGAATAATTTAAGATGTTACGAACAATTTAGCAGATTATGTTACAAATTAAGTATGATGTAACTATAAAATTAACTTATACATTGCTTTCGATAAATAATTTTAATCATGCCCTAAATTTTTTTAAACCTCTTATAATGAAGAAAATGACCTAGAAAAACTAAAAATGTACGCGCAAGTTTTTTATATCGTTCACTAAACAACTTAGAAAAAAAGTTAAAATTAACCAAAAAAATTTAAAATGGCAAGGAGCAAAGAGAATGTCACAAGAAGATCAGCTGAGAATCCATCGACACAAAAAGAATCACCAAAATCAATCAAAATATACCTAAGTATATATACATCAGACGGAATACGTATTTCCGAACGAACAGATGTCATTTTTCAATAGCGAAATATAGCGAACATAATGGTATAACATATTTCAATAATACTGTACAAAGTTTTATTTCCCAACACTATATTCGAACCCGGGTCATAGCCCAAGCGTTACATTATGCACAGAAATAATACTAAATTCAATACAAAAATAATAAACTTGTGACAATAAATAACCAAATTAAAATATAATCAATATTTAATAATCGCATTGACCGAAGCCGTTTCCATTCGTAATGCGGACCACGCGAACACGATGAACAATGTAAAATAAAATATTTGAAGCGCGTTATAAAGCGACCAGTGAGTTCTGAATCCTTCAGTGAGTTCTGAATCCATTACGGTTCGACTCGCTACTGACTATTACGCTTGTTGTAACATGAATTTTATACTAGCAAGTACAATACGGAAGAAATTTGTTTATATGATTTATTTGTTTCTATTTTTTATTCATTATATCCAGGAATCCAAAATATAATTTTATACTACACCACAAGCATAATAGTATCAGCAGTATTTATTTTGTTACATTTCATACAATTTCATAATATATTCTTTCGTCAAAGATTCATCTAAATATCGATTTTTCCTCAAATCAACGATTAGTAGGCAAATTATGGTTGTATGGAAAAACCTTGATTATTGGAATGCTATTTATTATTGCTATGCATTTATAAGATAAAAACAAGTATCATTTCCTTTCATTCTTTTGTACAAAAAAATTATACAAATATTTCACCATTAATTACGACAAATCAATTACAAGTTGGACGTAGGCCGAGGAAACCATGAATAATATCAACATTACTGTTTGGAAAAATGACAATTTTTTTAAAATTTAATTTTATTGCTTTTCGTGTAAAATTGAATATTTCATTTTATAAAACTAAACCATTTTTCCAGTATAATATTTAATAGTTCCACATAAATGTTTTTAAATTACTTACTACGCTTTCGGCCAAAACAAAAATATTAATATTTCGAAAATTATATTCTTAACAATTGGGATATAAAATTTCTATAATCACGTCACCATTCCGTACACATTCTGGCAACTTATAAAAAAGGTGGTCGCCAGTTTCTATGCGTATTAGCGAAAGTTATATAAAAATTCATCACTTAGATTCTCAGACATTCTTTGTGATACTTTTGGAAACTGACAAAGGAAATTTAATGATTACTTTAAATTTTGTGAAACTAAGACTTGATTTGTAATTATATTAATTAATTAATTAATTTAAAGCGGCTTTTGCGTATTCAAACAGACGAGGAAAATTTACTAACGAAGAGATTATCAATTCTCAATAAAGAAGAGAGATATCGATTGGAAGAGAAAAAGTACGTGTAAGAGAAAAAGTAGGGCGCCAAAAGTTTACATAAAATATTTTGATACTCAATACCATATTAGAATTAAGACCATAGACTTATTTTCCTTTGACATCTACTTAAGAAAATATTATGATTAAAGCAGTACTAATTTTGTTTGAACAGAGCTTTCACTTATGGCTACGGTATTTATTACAAGTAGAACGGAAAATTCTTAAGCACTATTTATTCGAACAAATCTCTATTATATTTTACAATTGTAGGTATACTACAAAATTTTTATAATAAGAGAAGGTTAAGCAATATAAGTTCAGAATAGCATTAAGTAGTCACATCGTTCGTAGAAAAGGATAAACACCTCAGGTCAATAATAATACGTTTCAAATATTTTAATCAACTAAATCCATCAGGATTTGGTGCTTTAATTCTGGCTAAAAATATATTTGACTAGCTACCGCCCGTGGCTTCGCCTGCGTGGACTCATAATTTTATATTATATTTTCGTATTCACTCATGGAAGTGAAATATTTTCCCGCGGGAATAAGTAGACTATATCCTAATCTAGGTCATCATCTAAGGCATTTACACGCTCTTTTGAATAATCGATGTATTTATCACCAGTTCGAAAAATAGGCTCTGCTTGAGGAGAACTAGTTGGAAAATCGGGGTCCATAATATTTTTTAGAGAAATAATAACAATAGAGATTTTATAAATTGTATAGATGCCACATTTATGAGTGGGTGATACATAAAACACTTACGGGTGAGAGAATGTATGTGTGATAATGTACTCCGTGACAAGCTTTTTATCTTCACAATAATCTGATATTTTGTAATGGACTTATTTGCAAAAGTAATGCTTAGTTATGTTTTCAAATCTATTTAATGGTAGCTCTAGCAAGTTACTTGGAATTTTGTTGCAGACGCCTATATATTGTCCTTTAAATTATACAATCGTCGGCACAACGAGTTTATCTAGGTTTATATTATTTATATTGTGATTGTCGCTATTATACTTAATTAGATTAATATTTTTATGTACATGCAGCATTTTTTCGTAAATATTCGGACGTTATAGAGTAACTAAGTTCATTCCAATGAATTTAGTTCTAATCTATTCCCTGTTTTATCAATAAGTCAGGTTGGTGCTATTTTATAGGTATAGATGACGAACTCGGACATAAAGATAATAATTATATCACATCGAGGCTTGTCTATATACATTATATAATTAAATACTGTTTTGTGATAACTAAATATATTGATTTTCGAAAGATCATATATAAATATTAATTTTAATAAACGATCCGTTTACGAGAGAATGGATAGAGGTGATGTTAAAGTTTCATTAAACAAACTCACGTAAATTGCTGATTGCAATAAAAGTTCAACAGAAAATTTAAAATAAATTTAAACATGAAATTAAAATATTTAATAACTGTTGTTTTAATATTAATGATTCAGGAGATATTTAACATTGTAATTTTAGCAAATATGGCACATTGAGCATAACTTTTCACACCAGGCCAACTTCTTAAATTTCTAAGGACGTAAACATTAAAATATTTAAAAAAAATTTAATTTTGTTCTAATTTAATTTTTTTAATTGCATATTTTTTCACGCAAAAAATTTACAATTTTACTAAACTATAAAGCAAGGATGTACCAAAACAAGTGCACAATAATTTTGTTAAAAATGCTTGAAAGTGAAAAGATTTTCTATTTTTTAGTTAGTTTCTGCAGAAACGAAAAGAAAGTTATCGTGGTCGAGAATGACAATTTTCGTAAAATTTACAATTTTAAGTAAGATGTCACAGTTTATTTCGAGTTAAGTATTAAGTACATAATATTAGTAAAAATTTTAAGAAAAAATATCTAAAATTTCACGACGGTTTTCGAAGTCATTCCACTGCAAACTTCTTGAATAAAAGAAAAAGTGAAACAAATCGAGGAAAAGTAAAACATGTCATTTAGTAAATACACGGTCAAGATGAGCGGTACCGTGTTAGACCTGGCAGCAACTTTGATTGCTGGATATAAAAATTTATTAAAAAAATTATATGGTATCATAATACCTCCGTTGGCCTATATTTCCCCTTTTTCTGAGGTTTTTAATAAAAGTAACTGCAGCTTCTTTGGTGTTTTTCTAGGGGACATATTTAAAAAAAAATAAATAAACATTTGTAACAAATGAAATGTATGATTTATTACTAACCATTCATTTATTTCACTTGGTTGAGAATTAAAGTTTTCAAGACCGCTTAAAACAAATCGTAATAGGAACGTCAGAAATACAGTTCACTCACTCAAGTGCTATTAAAGAAACTACAGTTTGACCAACTCCGCTATGCGTTGAAACTTTTTCCATTTCTTTAGTTGTCACATTAAGCGTCTGATGTTTGCAACGAAAAACTTACGAACAACTTTTCCACTTGTCAATTTAATTTTTTTTTTATTTCACAGTTTTTATTGCCACCTTTTACAGTATAACGGTACCAACCTATTTTCTTATCAATGTTTGGTCACAGGGCAAGGTGGGGAGCTTTATTGAATTATTCCAGGACACACCTCCGGGTTTTTGTGACTAAATATTTTTGAATTTAATTTATTCGTTTACATAAAAAATATTTATCAATTGAAGAAATTATAATGGTTCGTGTGAAGGATAAAGATAGTTGCAAGATGTACAAGTTAATCACAATTAGATTACCTATCATAATACAATTTCAAGCTGTTATAAAATTCAAATTTCCAACACTTACCTTGACATGCTTTGCTATTTGAAAAAAAAAGTCAAATTAAATCAAAAGGGTAATGAAACAATTATTTTACATATTTAAATAGCCCAGTGTAAAAGGCGGAGAAAGGAAGGCCAACAGTAGACATTGGTCAGAAAAAATGTATTATACTTACTACTCGTTGTTTCAGTATAATTAAAAAGCATAAAATCGATGAGAATTTTAAAACTCCCACTTAAGTGAAACTTATTCAATCATTTTTCTTATTACAAGCAAGCACCTATAATTTTTTTATGTGAAATTACAAATTAAAAGCTTAATATAAAAAAGTAACAAGAAAATATTTTTTTCCCTGATAAAATCATTGAAAGATCATACAAGTATTCATTTATTTGTTCGTCATCCATCCCAGCCGCTTCTCTCAGAATAGAAAAATGAGATATAGAAAGAGAACAAAGCTTGTTAAATGGAACACATCTGTAATATTCGAAGTATTTCTAACATTCAAAACTATTCATATAAAAAAACTAGATCTAGATCGTTGAAATATTTACGATAATATTTTATTTAAATGTCCTCCTTATTTAAATATATAAGGTATTGATAACTATTTACGTACTTAGGAAATCTAAATTACTGACAATTATGATAAATAAATTAATTTCACCTCATGTTAGGTACGAAACTGTTAATGTTTTCGCTGGTTTTTTTCGATATTTAGTACGAGAATAAACTCAAGTATGCGAGTCAGATCGAATGTACTTGTACATTATGCGAATC
This sequence comes from Druceiella hillmani, assembly GCA_039881145.1. NCBI lineage: Eukaryota > Metazoa > Arthropoda > Insecta > Lepidoptera > Hepialidae > Druceiella > Druceiella hillmani. The sequence goes on from JAYKKI010000045.1 coordinate 15,472,060, forward strand.
TGCATATTTAACATTAATTCACAAAAATTAACTTATGGAAAATAATACGACCTGTAAGTTATTTGTGTAAGCAAATAGCTTTATACTTTAATCACTTGTTTATCAGATGACAAATAATAAATGCGATTAAATATAACTGAGCTCCACACCAAGATGAGAAATGCAATTTTTTGCATAGTGAAATAACACAAACAATGAGAAAACATTAATATAAGATTCAAATTAACAAATTTATATATACATATATATATATATATATATATATATACATGTATGTATATATATATATATACATACATATATATATTTATATATACGATAAATAATAGAGTAGAGATCGGAATGAAAAATAATTGAATATATTAATTGTGTGTTAAGTATTCATGGTGTATTTAACTATAGTTTGACATCAAACGTGGCAAAAAACCGAAGAGTAAAAATGCAAATATACTTATATATGAAATGATTATCAATGTTTCTCAATATTACATTTTTTTCAGAAATGTTATGAATTTAACAACGTTGAGAAGTTGTGCGCTCGAAAACCATATGAAATACAGCATTCAAACGGGCACTTACAAGCGCTCTTTTTTTAATGATTAATCGGATTCCCGATGAAAAAATGAAAGTCGAAAAGAAGATGTTTTGGTCTGACCATTATAGAATAAAAAAAGCTAAATTCTAAGCCATGTTGCCATAGCCAATTTTGCGAATTTTTTTTTATTAAAAGTCACATTTATATATCAAAAGTAATATTTATATATTTTTTTTGCAACGGTATTTGTTATATATTTTTAAAATCATGAATTTTAATTTCATACTCATGTTGAGGGGTTTTTCAAATTCTTATTTTCTCACTTTTGACAAAATGGCAATTGTCTCAGAGTCACATCATTGTCCAAAGAACATCCGGAGGAACAAGAGGATTCTGTCGATACCTCAATCGTTCAGTGTGTATTTTCAATTCCGGCTTTAGAAAGGGACGTCAATAAACAAACATCTACATTTATACATAAATACATATATAGACCGATAATCACTCTACTCTCCGTTGTGTGCTGCAGTTGGGTAAAAATAAGTGACTAAGAACCTCGTGATAACAGTATTTGCATCTTGAATAAAAACGTGGCCCTTGAGACCAGACTAACTTTTTGTCACAATAGGAAATATTTGCGACAATTTTATTCTTCTGATAATGTTTGTAAATGTTCTTTTGTGTTCCATTTTTAAGACTAAATAAGTTTTCTATAGAGCAATAGAAAAATAACTTCATTCCTTTGTTTAATTTATTTTTCAGTGTTTTTGGAATATTACAAACGACAAGAAAAGCAATGCAATTATTATAAAAATAAACGAATTCAATTTTGTTGTAAAAATATACCAAGCAGTACATAAGTTAAGGAAAATATTTCAAAAAAACAAATTAAAAAAACTTGTAAATAATTAAGGGAAAAAAGGTTAGATGATGATATTAACCATGCAGTGCAGACGATTTCACGTTGCATCCATTTTTGAAGTTTAACCTCTTCAAAGAAAATAGGCATAACGCTGGGACTAAAAGAATTGGGTTAAAACCTTATTTTCTTATTACAGCATCCCTAAACATGTTTTGGCCCCTTTCCAGGTAACAGAAAATGCCGGTAAAATTTCTCAGCACACTTGCTGAGATGGACACAATTTTTAAACTGTCTACCCACATGCTATTTTTAGTAAAAACTTACAACCCATGCTGTGCGTACGTAATCTGTGGTTATAATATACATTTGCAATTTGAATTATGAAAATTAAAAGCAAAATATTTAAAAGTATCTTTGTATTCTATCAACTTTAAGATGTATTTTGTATGCTTATAATGTATTTGCGGATGCGTTCAGCAAAAGAGAAGTTAGCAAATATTGATTAATAATAAATTAAGAGCAGTGCTAATTTTAAATACTGTGCTATATATTTCTTCTATTTCTTGATTCATATGAAAAAAAAGTCAAATATAATGGATACAAACATTTACTGTCAGCAGATGTCTGCATTGTATATAAATTCACTTTAAACGTCTCTGCTGTGAAAAAAATTACTTATGTTTATGTTGTAAGGGTGAGGATTTTAAGTAAAAATCAAATTATGGGCGTACATGCTCGCACGCATATAAAAAACACTGAAAAATTCATATGCTTAGTTTACCGTACATATTTGTTTAATTATAAATAAATTTTTGGGACATACTGGAAAATAAAATGGCTTGGATTTCCCATTTCTACGTAATTTTACCACTGCCATATTTTATTCGTTTACAAATTTTATGAAGCAAATGGTTTTTCATTTACTTCTCTATGCAGTAACGACGTACTATGAAAAAACATAGGTATTGAATTAAACTACAAGAATTTGATTTTCCAATAAAACCTCCCTAATATAATGTATCGTACTTTTGAAGAAATACTATTTACATTGTTTTACTGAAACTTGAATAATTTATATTCTCAACAATTTGTACCCCGTCCTAAAACTTTAAACCTAACCCACCAGAGTAAACAATGTTTAACGCGAACCGCTCTTTAAAAACAATGAATGCTTAGAGCAAGTTTAAAGTTTAGAGTGGAGTCAATTTGGAAAACATTTATTTATCTAGCAACTTGTCGCTCCGAATTGCAAATTCATTATAATCAACTCCGTTTATTCGAATTGTTATCTCATTCTGAAACTAACCATTTAATTTAATCTTATTGTTTTAATAAGCTGGCAATACATTTTTCTCTATAGTTTAAATTGAACTTAATAAAGTTCTAGAACAGACATTACGGATTTAGCCAACAACATTTTAAACCGATAAGGAATAAGCCTGTTATTTCAGTTCATCAGTAGTAGTTCACGTGGTAGATAACAAATCTGTCTCTTGAGGCTTCCTACATGTGGTTTTTCAATTTGTTTTATTCTTAAATGTAAAAAAGCACACCTTCACTCATCGCTGTCAATATATTACATGTTATGAAATACGCATGAAACCAAGTGAAACACTCGCTTTTCACCCTAAACGGGATTTTCCTTTTTAACATTTCTTCAAAGTGTGAATGGTCAGCAGATAATTCGAAGCTTGTTTTGTTTGCAAAAAGGTTAGAAGTAATGCTCTTGGATCTAAAGAAGTGGAGCATATCTTGTATTTTTCTCCTCTTCGTAGGTCAATGAGTCGGTATCCCAGGAGAAACAACATTAAGCTTCAAATTATCTATTGTCAGATCAAGAGATCATATTTTCATGCATCTGATCTTTCTTTCTTACGATATATGAACCGCAGTATTAATATTCAGCATTATAGTCAAATCCAAAGATGAATCTGTGGTCTAGAGTAGATAAGAACTTGTCATGGTCATTCAGCTTAAATTTGTATTTGAGTAGGCTATAAACAGCAAATACTGTAAACATCCCCGCTCATTTCTCGATAACTATATTTGTTGCTTGAATTTCTTCTATACGGTACAATACTCTTTTATGATGCCTTATATTGTTTCTTACAATTAGTAACTTCTTGCGTGAGCAGTTGCATGAGGATGCATCGTGTTATATGTTTTATAACTTTGGATTTAAAAATAGTTTTTGTCTGTGAACTTAATATCAGAAATTAACAAGATAAAATGTTTTTTGTCTGGAGATATTTTTTCACCGCTAGTGTGTATTGCGCCAATTTTTAATGTTCCCTAATTTTTACTTACAACTAAGTGAAACTACATGATGTAGTATTATTTCTACTTTATTTAAATTCTTAACCACGACCTAGGATTCATTGTGTGACACATCTTCGTTGCGTGGGCAATTTTACAGGTATTCCATAAAGCTATTTTCAAGCAATCGTTTTCGATAATTTCGTCATGACGACCAATGTTAAGTTTGCAATTGTGATTAATTGTTGCATTATTTGTATTAAGGTTATTACCTCATTCATGACATTTGATTAATATTTGTTATAGGTTACTGCTTACTAACCAGTGTATCTGTGTAAGTCGTTGTGAGTTACTTTGTAATTCTCCGTCCGAGTTTGCATATTTAGGCTTTTATATTGGAACTTCCTGTTCTGTAGGTCTGTTCCTTCATTCTGGTGCTTTTGGTAATTTAAAATTTTTGAAATCTCTTTACATTTTATAGCTTTAATAGTTTGCAATTACATTCACAGAGAAATAATTTCACCTCATTTCATTTTCATATTGCGCTAATTGAACTATGAATATTGATTTTGTAATCTTTTGTAATTCTTTGATTGATATTCCTTTATAATTCTTTGATTGATATTCCAGACATTGGTACAGGAGTGTCCTAATTCATTGAAAGCTTTTTCGATCTCCTCTGGCTTAGTTGGAAGATGCATGTTCTTCAGCACAATTTTAAATGCCCGTTCGTATTTGAGCCTGTAGGTAAGAACTCAGTACTTTGAGTTATATTTGCTCAACAATTGTTCTATACACATGTAAAGTTTTCAGTTGGATTTTAACCTGATGGTCGTGAAAGATTTTAAGATGTATCTATCTTAGGTAAGTTTATTTACTAATTTCAGGAGAGGTCTTACGTTTTCCTCTTTATCAACAAATATAAGGAGGTGGCTTGATTTTATTTTCCGGAGGATTGGTTTGGTCTAATGTTCATTTATTATCATAATCGCCCCCCCCCCAATTTCCAATTCTGGATGGTATTGACTGACGCTGGGATAACCAATATGAGTAATGTTTTTGTATCCCAGAATTCTCAAGACTTGAATTACGTCTCTTTGTACAAGTGACAATTTCATCTTTTCTTGGATCTTTACCAGATCTTTGGTTAAAGTGAATTGCAGTCAATCAGTCATCTGTAGTTGATGATCTGTGCCTGGTTTCGATCAACTTTTTATGTGGGGTTTGTTGAATAGGACTTTCTTTCATAATTGTGTTATTTTTGAAATTGTAATGAGGAGGTTAATTGTTGTTTTTAATAGATATACTCATAATTGGTACCCCGAATATAGGGCGATATCAAAGTCGTCACCTAGGGTGACGTCTATTTCTCCTAGAAGAACAAATAAATCGGCGATTCGCATGCGTCACTGAGTTTGGACTGTAGTGACTGCTATCGCTTTCCGGCCAATGAATATTATTGGCATAATCCACACCGTAATATAAGGGGGTTTTTACAAAGGTTTCCTCGCAGTCTGTGTAGCAGAGCTTAGACTCCCATTCCTGAAATGTATGATTTCGGAGTTTGGTGCAGCTCCTGCCAGGTGACATGCCAATTTTCTTTCAGAGTTGATTCTCACATCTGGGTAGTTAGTTTTAAAGTCCCAGCAGATCTCCTATGCCTTTCACACTTAAATATTAAATCTGGAGAATGTTGAAATTGAGCAATACTCGTTAAGAACTAAGACATTGCTGATGATGGACGACTGCAAAAGAAGAATCCGCCACTATCCTCTATGTCAGCAGAGTCGTGGGGATGAGAACGTGTATGATTGTACTTTATGATTTACGCCAATAGTCAATGTCGCTCTCCTGTCAATTAAACAAATAGCATAGTACCAAACCACAGCTAAATGCAGCTGCAGGAATTTGGGATGTATTTCTGCTGTTGTCAATTATATTTACGAAAACTCTATGTGCAGGTTTATAAATAAATATGGGTTATGTCATTAGTCTTTTAGTAGATCAACTACACACAAAATTAGTAATAAATCAATCATAAATATATAAATAAATCCACAAAATCTTCACTGTTTACTTTGACATTTATAACGTACAAAATAGCTAATAGAAATAGTGAGCGCAATTTTTGTTTGTTTTCGCCCATGCGTACACTTCTTGTCTTATTTTATCGGGTTCATCAATACCTCTGGGTTGTTAGCTAAATATCTACTTCCAGTTCTTCTTGCAACTTGATACTTTCAGACGTTAATAATAACATTGTATGAAACGTTGCATAAAAACCTTGCATGAAATTCGGTCTTGACATTTTTCTTTCAACATACCCAAAAAAGGATTACTTCAAAAAGTCGAAAATAAAAACATATAATCAGATACCTGGAGTACTTTGAATAATTTGAAACAAATAAATACTACTCTATCAAAATGTAGTCGCTACTTTTTCACCACTAGATTTTAATAATCTTAATTATTTTCTATTTTACGAAGAATAAAAAGAAGTGGAAACATTATCCCTCCATGAAAGCCGAATTAAATAAATAAAATCCAACAGCGACCAGAAAAACCTTATATCTTCAAAACAAAATATTTGCCTTTAAATAAAAGAGATCAATGTCTGTAAAGCTAAATAAAAAATGGAAAAATTAGCTTAAATATAATATTTTTTCTCGTCAATTCTGCCTAGCAGGTAAAATTACACATTTAAAAATCATATTATAAAAAAACATCGCGTATTAAATATACATTTACGGCTATGGAAATTAATTCCAATGCTCGCATATGAATATATCCACGGTGGCAACATACGTGATTGCAAGGGGAATCGATGAAAACTATCGAAGACATTTTACTGTTTTTATATCACTTTTCCAAATATAGTTATTGTTGTTTGATAATTTCTTACAATAAATTATTTTGCACACTACGCAGATAATATTCGTATAATATTCGTATTATTTTCGATTAATTTTAACACCACCCCCATCCTCTTTCTTTCTGAATATCATAATTTAATCCATAACGATATTATTTCTACAATATTTCCTTGTACAATAATATTCTAGACTCCTTTTAATGCATATTAAATGTAGCAAATACATTACAATTTATGAGTAATATATCGTATCAGGTTTCAGCGTCTCAGGATTAAAATTTGGGATCATTAAAAGAAATAATCACAAATGAGAAAAAGTGTAATAATGATATATTTATTAGTTAATAATGATAACCGCAACTTCATCCGCAAAGAGGTTTAAAATTGTTATTAAGTGAACTGTAAAATACCACATGAAATAACATTTATTATAATAATAACGAAAGTAAATTTTAATGTTATGATATTCTATGTTGAAATCTCAAATTGACATATTCACTAGTGAAAAGTTTATAATTTTGTTGTTAAGTGAACTTTCTAATAGCAGATTATTTCCTTACTAGTGGATTATTGATACTTTTAGATCTTCTTGTGTGATGCGAGAATGGATAAATAGACAAATAGACAAATATTTAAAAAAAACCAAATGCTTGCATTCTGGTACCTTTTTATGTTCTGCAACATAATTTTTGTTAAAATCTTCAAGATAAAGATAGACCTATTTTATAGTATTATGTGCACCGAAATAAACAACGTATTACAAAAATTTATACAGCCTAACACTAAACCCCCAAAAGCAATTAAGTTAAACAATTTGACAATATACTGAATTTTTAACACATTGATGAAACCATGCAAGCTTATATCGAATACATCCATATAAACAAATTTTATTTGAAGAAGACAACTGACTACGACGTATGTGCTCATACGTCTGCCAGGTGACTTACTCATGTACCAACCCCTCCCACACCATTCCACATTTCACTTCTAGAACGCCCATTTGCAATGTATATTTGGCTGCAAAACTTCTCTGCACGATTTAAAATACACATTGTCATATATTTATATGCAGAGGTGCTACATTCCTTTGGATAATTACAATGCGTCAAGTAGTTAGGCACCTATATATTTGTTACAATGCACCAAGTAGTTAGGCGAATCTACCTCTTTAGTATGTCAATTAAATTTTGAAAATATTCATTCATTTGTCTTTGGATTGACTGAAACCGATTGCAACAAAATGAACACAAAAGATTACTTTACAATAACAGTAATTTTTCTTAAAATATCATCTATTTGTAATAAGTAGTCTCTACGTAAGGCGCGTAAAGGTGTAACAATAGAAAAGTCTTCAGAAATATTGTTTTGTGTATTCTTTATTACCTTTATTGTGTATTCTTAATTAACTTTTCCAGAAATAACTTCAATGTGAAAACATGCTAATGCTTTATTTTTATGCATCTGTAAATTAAGATTTAAACCAAAATAAAGCTTTCGGTAAGTGGATTTCCATTATCATAGTTCCTATTTATTTTGAAAAAAACATACACTTTTACCGCACTTAAGCTAAAGAAACTATATTTTAATCAGATTCAACTTAAAAAAACAATATAATTTGTATTAATAATATTGTAAATCTGAAGTAATATCATAAACTAAGTCAGCTTCTGAACTAATTGATCTAAAAATATTTCTCTCTATACTTCAGTAAAACATCAGTTTAAGGCATAACAAACATTTTCAAAGAAACGTAATTAAGTTAATTACTTGACAATTTTCAAACAAAGGTTATTACGCTCATAAGTGTAATGCCCTGGTTATAATTTTGTTAAATTATTAATACGAAATTTGGAAAGTTCCGTAGACTAATTTGACGCGTACTTGTCGGCTGTCATTGTTGGAAAATGAAATTTAAAATTTTACGACGTCACAACATTGTTTTAGATCTAATAAGCTAGTATTCTCTTCGAGCCAATTATAAGTTTCAGTAAAACTAAAGTCTGTTTCCACGTCTGACGTTAATTTTGTGTAAATTATTTTTCGTGCGTATTTTTATTTGCAAGTTATAAGTGAATACAGAAAAGCAATTTTCATTGCAAATGGTGTTGTCAGAGCATTTCAACATTAGCCACCTAACGTAGTCAGCCCCTTTAAGTCAAATCGTTTCCGGTTAACTTCCCGATTCAATTTAGATTGTTTTATATTTTACCATAAACGGAATTATTTTTTTTATTAACATTACTTTTTGTTTTTAAATTTAATAAAAATGTAAGATTCGTATAAATATGTAAATAATATTTCATCATAAAGTTTACAATCAGATTCAAATTTGTTGAGTCAAATTGTCATTAAAATGACCAGGTTTGATTTTTATCGTCACATATTGTAATTATTGAAGATAATTCCAGCTATGAGAAGAAGATTGAATTTTGTCGTGAAGTTGCCGGCGGCCATATAAAAGGCCTATATTAATTCGAATAGATTGAAAATACTCTAGAGCAACAAGTTCACATTTTTTATTGAATAAAATTATTTAAGAATAAAACAAATAAATATTCAAAATCCACTTCATAAATGCCAACACACATTTTTCTCTTTCCTTATTAAATTTCAAGTAAAAGGATCGTTCATGTTCCCGTGTCACGGTTGCGACATATAAGTATATAAGTAATGCAAATGAGCCGTATCGAACTTTTTTTACTATTTACTAACTTGGAAAAGCTTTTTCTGAGTAATTTTTTCAGCAGTTGGACTTGCATTAGAAATGTATCTCTTCCCTTACGAGATTTTATCTATTCCCTTGCGAGCCATTATGTGTCACCAGTGAAAACAAAGTTTTCTTACATTTTTTTATAGTATGTGTATTATTGATGTTGTTTTTGCTAACATTGTATTATATTATGCTAAACATAATGTTAATGTTATGTCATGCAACATGTTTAAAGTTATTCATGATTAAGTTTATATTCACTACTTAGTTTTCATTATAGGCAAAGAGGAAGCACAAAATGGTGTTGCTGCTGTTGATAACTGCTGTTGATGGTCACAAGATGTATAAAAATTGATAAAACAGTTTTTGGGGTGATATTTTGCCTATTTCGAAGGAAAGTTAAATACTTAATAAGTTTCTAGAATGTTTATTTTCATTATATAGCAGTCCGGAAATATAATTCAATAATTACAAAAGACTTGACAATAAGTTAATCTCACCCTCTTGAGGAAATTGTTTTATCTGACTATTGCATAATATTTAGGAAGAGAGAAAATATGCAACATAAAACAAATTATAAAATTTGTTTTATTTTGAGGAATACCAATTAGAAAGATTCCAAAAACAATTAATATAAAATTTTATGCGACATATTATACTTTGGTTTGATTAAATGAAACTACGTGATGTAGTGTTATTTCTACTTTCTTTAAATTCTTTACCACGATCTAGGTTTCGTTGTATTACAACATCTTCAGGTGGGCTATTAGCAAATATTAACTCTTAGGAACATCCAACCGTATTTATATGTTTCAAGTAGAATAGCGGAAACCGGGTTTGTATTTTAGTGAGTTTATCGTAGGGTAGCGGTGTAGGTTTTATTATATTTCCGAGAGATATACGATAAATAAGTATATTATGGTACAGCTTTTTGACAATTGATGGGTTATAATTATTATTTACTGCGATTTGTTTTATAGTTTTTCATTCTTTCCGTAAATTAAGTTTTTCTCGACGGATTGTTAAAGCTCTGTGAATCATTGAATGGAAGCCTGCTAACTTATAATACTAAAATATTTACAAGATATAAAGAACACATTGCCAGCTGGTAGAAATAACAAGCCAGAAAATTCTCACTTTGCTAAACATCCTAGTCCATTGAAAATAACCATCACCCTCATACTGATAATGCCCCCTATATATTATAAATAAATACAAAAGTAAATAAACTTAATATCCTGGAAACATTAGAAATAAATAGATTTAAAAAAGACACCAAGGTCAAGATATTAAATGAACAACTAAATGTAATATCATCACCGTTACTTAATATCTTCTGGACATAATATAATTAGACAACATTGATTCTACAGTACTCTTAAAATAGTTTCAGCCCAAATACACATATAAATATAAGTATATAAAATAAAAAAATTGAAGGAAATAAATACAAATTTTTTTTTTAAATTCTATATTTATATATATATATATATATATATATATATATAAATATAAATCAATAAATATATGAATCAATAAAACCGGAGATATGTTGAATTAGTAGCATAACTTTGTTATAACTTCAAGATACCCTTGCTTTTGTATAAATATATTACCGAGAATAACTTCCATTTAATTTTATTATATACACCAGAACATTTGCATTTTAGAACCTCATATAATAACAAAAATTGAATTTATTACCCTCACTAAAATACTGGTATATCGTATAACTCTCGGAAATATAATAAAACCTACACCGCTCTCCTAAAATATACTCACTAAAACACAAACCAGGCTTCCGCTATTGTACTTAAAACATATAAATGCTGTTGGATGTTCCCAGGAGTTAATCTTTACTAATAGCCCACATGAAGATGTTGTAATACAACGAAACCTAGGTCGTGGTAAAGAACTTAAAGAACATAGAAATAATACTACATCACGTAGTTTCATTTAATTGTGAATAATGAATTTCTACAAAATTAACGTCAAATATATTAAATATTTGGTTTGATTGTAACCCACGTTGTTTCTTATACAAATCGGAAAATATTCATTTCAAAATTCTTCAAATGTAAAAAAAACTTGAAATAATTTTCATTTCATGTGTTGTTTATAAATATAAAGTTATGATAATTTTAACTTTTTTTACACATTTACATTTAATGTAATTATAAGTACATGGCAGAAAATGTATAAAGAAATATGGTTATCTTCCTTGTATCAGCATGGATGTTGATATATGAGTAATAGAATTTACACCAAAATATACCTGATAATATTAGTAATTATTATCTAAACAAAGCATATTTCCAGAATTTTTTTTGGATTTTTACCGACTTCAGAACGCCACAGTGCAAACGTCTTTAAAGATTAATATTTGAAAAATATTATGAAAGTGATAATGAAATATAACTTTCACTTGTCTACTTTTTAACCAACAGCCTTTCTAACATTATACCACATTGGATGGTTCTCTGAAAAAAATGTTGATCCCGATTCATTAATAATGAGAGATTTGCTTCAGATCGAGCAATATTAATTATGGTTTTATCTTAAGTATATACTTATAATATTTCATTCAACAAAAGAAACTAGGAGGATGTGAAACACTGACGAACCCACGCACCGAAATAAACAAATTATAAGCATCCCGAGTTTGTATACACAATCATAAAATTATAGAAATAAATGTTAATATAAAGTATCAAACGTTTTAGGTACAACTTCTATGGGTGCAACTTTGCGGAGCATAATTGCATTGAAGTGAATTTACTGTCTAATTAAAGGCTTTAATATCGAGCTCTATTGAGTATATTTGGATTTAATTTTCTAGAAATTCATTCATCGAGCTCTATTTAACATTGACATTTATCATGAAAATATTTTGCTTCTGGATCACAGTATGTTTTGTTAATAGCATCGATAATCGTAGCTATTAATAGAAGAAAAATCAATGTAATAAAAGTTTGCGTTTAATTCTGCTAAATTTGACAATTGACACGTATTTTATTAACATAACATACTAATAAATTTTGAACACGATCAAAGCGATCTTAAAGTTATCCATTATTGTTTGGTTGATGGAACCATGTAGATGATGGTTGAGATATACATTGGTGAGGAATCTGAACAAATAGCCAATAGAACTTTCGATGTCCTTGCAGGAGTAGTAAAAGAGAAAGCCGTTGACCAAGTAACGGATTTTATATACCTCGCCATAGACTTTAAGGATTATGCCGGAAGGCATAGCGTTACCCTATTCAAAATATTTTTAAATTCCCTTCTAATTAAATCCTCCATAACAAAAGTAAATTTCATATGCAACATAAATTTACATACCTATTTTACTTACATAGTAATCCCTGCTCTAAATCCACACAGACCCTGTAATTAATTTCACATAAATTGTCTTTTCACACATTATGATGTATGAAATGACAATTTATGTGAAAATTTAATTACATTTCACATGTAATGAAGCCTGCATTAACTGCGTTAATAGAACTAGGCTAGATCAATATTCTCTCCTAATTAGAATATTCATAACGTTCACAACAGGTTCTCAGTACAAGATAAACTTCCATAACATGTGCTTTTTCAAACAAAACTTGTATAGTAATCCCTATTCCCAATTTAAATAAGCATGTCTAATTTTAGCTAAGTTTATGTTTTACTTGTTTTGTGTTAATTTACACTAAATAAAACTTGTACAATGACCTCTATTCTATGGGTACACAGATTTGAATTTAATTTTACAAGGGTCTAGATTTTAAAGTATATATCCCTGGAGTCAGAATATTACAGAACTTCATTGACGTTTAATTGTTGCAGTAGTCTTAGCATCAAACCTGCAGTTAATATGTGCTCATATACTAACAGATCAGAAGACATTTTTTTTATTTTGAGATAAGGGAGGCAGACCACAGGCAGACCACAGGCAGAATACATATTAATGGTGATGACAAATTAAGAGGTGATAGTGTGTAATACAATTGTAAAAAAAAATTAATATTTAACTTTTCAATGAACTTGAGCACTAAAACGTTTTTAAGATTAATTTAAAAAATTTTGTCTTGAACTAAGCTAGGAAATTGTGTTTAATTAATTCCACATTTTTTTTAATTCTAATATTTTTTTAGGAATTCGAATTTTGTTCTAAGTCTTTTGAACATGTTTTTACAAATACGATTCAATTATATAGTATTTTCATGAAAGTTTCTCTTACAAGTTTGTACTTTATTTACCCTAGCTTGAAAAGAGGTATTGCTCTCATTTATATATATAACTCTTTGCAATATATCAAATCTTTAGATGCGGCAATAGTTTCTTTTCTGTGATTCTGTTTGCTTTGATGTGTTTCCGGAGCCTTTGGAAGCGTGAAATGCACTTTTCTTACACTTGGAATCTGTAAAACTTACCGGAAAATGCCCTTTGCAGTGGATTCGACGAAGGCAGCGTGCCTCCTATATCTGTACCCTAATAGATTCTAAGGATCTGTACCCTTTTGCTTACAGAATCCGATAAAATATTGAAAAATTATTTGAAAATTTTTGATGTGTCGTAGGTATATATGTTCGTAGGTATATAAACTTTGAATAAGATACGTTATGCCAGCTTTCTTAATTTCAAATTTTTGAACTCTTTTCAAGCTAGGGCTACTGGGCCAATAGCCTGCTGAATTAAAGTTGAGTTGGTGGAAAATCAAGCGGATGATTGTTGAGGTATTCTTTGATGAAGAATCAAGACAACTGTGTCACGGCTTCTATACACCTTGTCATACACTATAGGTGTTAAAAAGAAAGGGGCAGAATTACCATAGTATAAATATTTTACCAATTTTTTTTATAGACTCAAAAAATATAAAAATACGTCATTCCAGGATATTTAATCGATCCCTGTTACTTACAATAGCAATTCAGCGACTATCAATCATAGACTTTATGAGGGTTATGTATTTGTAGGTCACACAGCTTATTGATTATTACACAGCTGTGAATCAAACGAAAAGTAAAATATTATAGATCCATAAAATTTATTGGATGTTACAGAATCCTGAATCATAGAGGTTAAGGCAGATTCACATATTCTTTAATATTGCTAGTTTGATCTGTAAAAAAAATTACTTTAAATAACCAAAGCTGCTCAAATAGAATGTAAATCTCAAAAATTCGGGTAGTCTAAAATATATATCAAATATCGATTACTTCAAAGAGTAGTTTCCTTATCGATAAAATATTTTAAAAAACATTGGCATTACCCCGATATAGAGGCTAGACTAGAGTTAGTGTTAAATAAAACCAAAATATATGCAAACATTTTTAACACAATGAGCCTTTTTTTAATATTTGAAATGGAAACCAGTTAAGCACTAAAATTCTTGTGCTTTCATCTAGTTTAAGAAAAATTTATAAGGAATGAAATATTTTTAAATTCTGTTAATGAAGTACTAGGATTCATGAATATATATTTCGAAGAAAGTTACTGATTTATAAAAAAAAATGAAATTTCAATAAGAGTAAGAAATTTGCACTACGATGGTTCCATGCACACTAAGGTATTTATAATACCTTAAACAATTTAGATTTTTTAGTATTGGTACAAAAATATATTTAAATGTTAACATTATTTTTACCACGTAAATATATTATCACTGTCCCTCACTGGCGTAAGGAAAATAATTAGTTTGTTTGCATGTCTTTATATTATTAATGCAAGTTGATAAAAATAATATTGCATTAGAAAATAATGCAATATTATAATAATATTGCAATTCAACTTACGTAAACTCGAAAAATCCTTGTCTCGTAAGGAAAAAGACGATCAAAAAATATCACCAAGTGTTTTTGATTTTATTTTAATATACATTGAATATTATTCCATTTGATGGAATTCGTGACGAAATAATATTTTAATTCCAAGTTTGATATATAGACAGATAATTAACAAAATATTTAGAAAAAACATATCCTTATAAGTGTATCTTGCATTTCTGGAAATAATATTATTATTTTTCATGGAGTGTGTTGTCTAGCATATCTTTCAAAGGCGTAAATATATCGTGAATATTTGAAAAGCAAAAATGTTTAGAAGTTCGCGATACTTTTCCGATAAAGTTTAGATCACTTTCCACCAATGCTGTTTTTTGCAATAATTTCAAGTACAGCTGTTTAGGAAACTGCGAGTCCAACTATATTTCTGGACTTATTTCATACAAAGGCCTTAAAATACAATTTTAGAATTATTTTAAATTGCTCGTTCTATTTACATTCCACACGACACATTAAATTTAAAAAAATGATTTTTTTATTTTTTCTTAATAATATCCAAATAGATATTTTTGAATCTGAAAATTCAGATAATTGTGAGTCATTATGCTCTATCAATGTGTCAAAATTACTACGTGAAAATTTTCGGATAAATTTTTTGTTTTAATTAGAATTAGTATTAATTAGTAGTAATTAGAATTAGTAGTATATTTATGATATTTAATGCATATATATATATATATATATATATACATATATATATATATATACATATATTAAATAAATACATTAAATGATAATGATTGTAGAAATCGAAATAAATTTTAAACTAATGATCAAATATTTAGATTGCCTTCGCTTTCATATCAGTGTTCACAATATGTTCGGAGTCTGAAATTATGCAGTTCGATAAATACGAGTTTTCAACAAAAATTAGATTAATCGGTATCATAAACATTATCAATTTACTGAACAACAAGAAATTATGTAAACGGTTTCCAATATAAACAAGTCTTACTAAAGTAGAAAGTTTTTCGGCCTGAGAATCAGTATTGATTTCATATTTCCAAAATGAATCGTCTTCAAATTTAAATTCTATCGATCTTACGTAAAAATACCATATTTTAAAATCGTGCTTAATAAAAGTAGTGTAAATATATTTCATGAATAATTTTGTTATAACACATCAATAATAAATTTATTTATTTTTTATTTAAAAAATAAATTAACAGAATAATTACACAATCAGTACAAAAATATAAAGCCATTTCGTTGGTGTAGTCGCAACTTATTTCATGCAAGGATATATAGGATATAGTAGGAGTAGAAGGAAAACTGTCCATTTTCAACCCTCTCCAACTGGTCTCGCGGGACGGAAATTTATGCGCTGATTCTTCGAAACAATATTCATAACTTTATAGTGTTGGCGGGTACAATAACTTTATAGTGTTGGCAGGTACATTAACTTTATGTGAATAATTTACCTCAAAACATGTATTGTGAATGGTATGACAGAAATTGATATTTCAATTTTAAATGTTCACCGGAAAATTATATTGTCCGTGACAAAAGTGTCGATTAACAGGAATTATTGATGTTTCCTATTTGAGAAGTGCCGGAAAATCAGAATTGTGTACATTTCATTTAGAAATGGCATAGCATATTTTTATTATTTTAGAGATAATTCAAAACCATTTAGATAGCATCAATCTAAATAATATTTAGAACATTATATACAACGTTTACAACCAAAGTTTAAGCTCTTCTGGATATATGAGAATTAAATCAATCAAACTACGTACTGTAATATTATTTCTAATTTCTTTAATTTCTTTAACCACGACCTAGCTTTCGTTGTATTACAACATCTTCAGGTGGGATATTAGCAAAGATGATCTTTGCTAATATACCACCTGAAGATATTCAACAAAATTAACGCCAAATATATTCATTATTTATTTTTGTTGATATTGAATATATTTGGCGTTAATTTTGTAGAAAATCATTATTCACAATTAAAAGAAACTACGTGATATAGTATTATTTATGCCTTCTTTAAGTTCTTTACCACGACCTAAGTTTCGTTGTATTACAACATCCTCAGGTGGGCTATTAGCAAAGATCTTAGCATCTTTGCTAATAGCCCACCTGAAGATGTTGTAATACAACGAAACCTAGGTCGTGGTAAAGAAATTAAAGAAAGTAGAAATAATACTACATCTCGTAGTTTCATTTAATTATTTATTTATATGCACACTGAAGCCAATACATTAATATACTTGATCTTTAAAACATATTTGTGATGACGTCAATCGAGTAAGCAGAATTTAAATAGAATATAGTTTCTATCTTAGATAGTTCTGAAATCGTCTTTTATGTCAAAGTTTTTTAAATGGTTCTTTTATTACGTTCTTGTTATATAAGCTATAGTGTTCTATACCTCAAAATAAAAAAAGGAACACTTAATAAGATAATCACGTGTCTCTCTCTCTCTATCTCTCGGAAATTACTCTTTTTAGGAAATAATTTAGAGAGAAACTTCGTATTTGCATGATGGTAAGACATACTAACCCACATATGACTGTGGTAGTTAAGACCATCAAACATATAGATAAAAGTTTACTTTCTTATGTAGTTTCATTATATGGAATACCACATTGTACATTGTATGGAATACCAAATCAAAAAGTGGTTTAAAATTATTGAAAATTATTTTTTCTAGAATGTTATATAAAATTTTGAAAAATTATCTAACGTTATCTAGCTAACGTAGATATTTTTGGGTAACAGATTTATCTCATGAGTTTGTCAACAGTAAGTACTTAAAAATATTTATACCATACCTTTAGTGGAAGCCAATTAAATACTCAAATGTTTTTACAATTTCATGTTTTCATGAAAGGGCAACTCATATTTGAGTGAAAAAATATTTTATTATTAATATAGGCTACATATTGCTGAAAGTATTATAAAAATATATGTCCCATCTCCGATTTACAAAACTACAAGAGCCAAAATTATAAAAAAATAGTAAGAAAATAAAACAGAAAAATATTGATGAAAACTATAGCAATGATTTTAAACCTCAGTTTTTGAAAACATTTGCAATTATACCTCCATCCAAACTAAATAATTTTTTCCAGACATATTTCCAGACCTTTTTTACCAAATGCGTAGCTTAAACCTCCGCTACAATCTTTTATGTTACAAACAAAATGTGATCAAGAAAATATACTTGGTTTTTACAAAAAAATTATCAAGGCTATCAGGGTTTCCTTGAAATTTACTTATCGCTGAACTTATGCTCACAGGAAGCGAAAATACAACAAGATGAGTGGAAAAGGCGGAAGTGCTGTCCTTGTTTGAAGAGTCCTTTGTTACCCTCTGTAATATTAAGTACATGTCAGAAGCATTGTAACGATATAAATAGCAAGCATCTACAGTATGATTTAAAACTGATATTGAGAGTTGTTTGACTCCTCTAAATCGTGATTGGCAGATTAAAAAAATAATTGAAAAAACTTGTGTCGGAAATGTGAAATATCATTGTGGGTAATAATTTAGTGTTAGTGATGGAATAAGTATATTTTTAGCATATGCTGCACTATAAAATGCAGAAAAGACGTTATTCTGGAATCTTAAGAATGTTTTCAGTAAAGGAACTATATACTTTTTAGATAAAAATTCGTTACACACTCTTAATGTTTTATCAAACATATGAGCATACATTATTGAACACAGAGACCAGATGATTGGTTTCATTTTACTATTACTACGGACCAGAAAACTGAATAAAATCCTAATACAATTTATGGAAATCGTCTAAATCTCATAATATAAATCCCTAAAACGTATAAGCTCTCCGAGGGATTTTAAAAATATGACTGTAAAATATGAGGAAGTTATCCAATGATACCATTTTGAGTGATTTTGCTCTTACACAGAAAAGGTGCATAATAGAGACGGTCTGCTAGAGTTGGCCATCATCGCATATCTATTCATATCAAAATGTAGGTTATTATTGAGCCTTTTTTGGAATAATACTGAGTTATAATATACCTCTTAAAAATAGCTCGCTGTGAATACGATTCTTTTTAATGAAGAAGAGTTACAAATTGTTGGCAAAGAGAAGAAATCGAGCATATATAAGAGAGAGTAAAGTGAGACAGACGCTAAGGTGAGATGCAACTATATAATACGATAGATATTTTTGAGACCAGAAATCGAAACACTGATTATATAATGGGAAATATATTTATTGAATTATGATTATAGTTTTTATACATGCTAATATAGAAAGTGGTTTATAAGTCAGAAACTGCTAGACGAGCAATACTTCTTGGGTTACTTGGCGTAACCAAAGAATTACTACTCCTATCTTGGTATACATCGGGTAAATCGATACATATATAATAAAGCAAAATAAAAACCATTAAAGAGATCCACTAAAAATTTCCATGTACCCTTATTCGCTTTTATATGGGGAGAGGGGGTCTGCAATATTTGAATTAGTAATTAAATATGATAATCAAATCGACTCCGATCTTTACAGCTCTAATTTTTGTTTAAACATTGATCTTTTACAAAATAAAAAAGGCGTTAATATTCCATGTACGTAAGTAAATGTTTCGAATGTATATCATTTAGATAATTCACTCCTAAGCCATCATAATGGTCCAGAGCACGCAAAAATAAATTGGCGCATGACCAGCCAAGCGGTGGAATCTCCAACGAGCGCAGCATGCGAGACGTTGGACTAAAAGATATTCTACATAATATTTTTTGAAAACTGCATTTAAATTATTGAACAAGTTTTATGACTACGTCGGGCTAAATAACAAAATTTTATCTACAATACCCTTCATGAGTAAAAATCATAAATTTAAATAAAATGCAACACTACGTCATTATATATTTCACTTCATATGTTTTAGGAACGAAATATGCAATTAAATGTATACGAGTCAAGTCATTATCACGCGTGGCTTTCGTTTATTGAAAAAAGAAATTTTGTCCCAACGAAATGGATTTTTAGCAGAGAAGCTGTAGGTAGTAAATATAAATTATTAAGAAAGAATATTACTAATTAGATAATTTACTTCTGTTATGACTAAGTAAATACGTAATAGCATTAATTACTTTATAAGTCTATAATAATATTATTACCAAATATTATAAGAGAATTGTGTTTAAGAGATAACTTCACGTTCCAACCCAGAGCTCAATATAATTTGGGGTATGATAATAGTATTGTATTCAAAGATACAAAATGTTAAAACCAATCTTGAAATAAATAGGGTTAAAAATATATGAGAGTGCGTATTAGAGAAATATAATGTATTATGTGTATCACATATAATTACATAATTATAGTCAATAAAAACTTACGATTTCCTAAGACTAAATAAATACGTAATAGCATTGATTACTTTACAAGTATATAATTATATTATTACCAAATAATATAAGAGAATTGTGTTTAAGAGATAACTTCACCTTCCAACCCAGAGCTCAATGTAATTTGGCGTATGATAATAGTATTGTATTCAAAGATACGAAATGTTAAAACCAATCTTGAAATAAATAGGGTTAAAAAATATATGAGAGTGCGTATTAGAGAAATATAATGTGTTATATTTATCACATATAATTACATAATTATAGTCAATAAAAACTTACGATTTCCTACGTATCGCAACCTCTATAGTCGCAATTACGCATAATTTTTCAAAAATAAAACTGGAAATTTTATTTCCGTCCAGATTATAATTTAGTCTTGCTAATTAGTTCAAGCAGTTACGTCAATATGATATCATGAGTGGCGTGGTCGTTACAAAATACTAATTTTTATATGATTTTATTACTGAAACAAAAATACGTGAACAAATAAAACTATTATGACAGATAAAATTGTCTTACAGTGTCTTGCTTCGATAGCATCTCGCCGTGTTTTAGTATTTTCGTGTATTTTCACATAATATTTCCACAATATTATTTTAGAATAAGCAATAGCGTTTTTTTCAGTACCAGATTGTGAAGTGATATATATGATTAGTCATTTAAGTATATAAAGAGACATTTCACAGTTAAATTCGATGCAGGTAATTTTTATCACTTATTTTCCACCAAATTATCATTTAATTAGACTTGGTCGAATACACGTATCATAGTAAATATGTTCTATTTAATGTTTTAATATTTTTTTTTTGTGTATATCGGATAAGATAGAAGTGAATAATTACATTTTATGCATTGACATATAAGGATTGGCATTATTTTATCGGCAAGTTATATTGATATTTTTCTGTAGTGAAAATAAAGGTAGGTCGCGATAGAAATTGTCGGTAGTGAAATGAAAAGAAAAAATTTTTAATGTGTTTTACAATGAAAACGCTTAGTGATATATGTGACCGAAAGAGAGGTGGGCCAATTACGCACATACCAGAAAAATATTTTCCGACTTAAAACAACTGAATGTGTCTAAATCATTCTGTACATAAAATAAGATTATTATTATTACTTTGGTATACAAAAAAATCAAAAGCGATCCGGGAATTAGTGAACAAATTTACATTCGGTCCTTCAATAATGGTTCCCACATTATTATTTGAAATATCATTCAAAAATATGTAAAATATTAATATAATATTTACCTGTTTTCCATGACATAAACATTTTGTATTTATAATATAATTACCCGATGACATTGACATAATTTTTATTTTCAGGTAAAGTTAATGCCAAAAAGACCAATGTTATCTTATACATATATATATATATATATATATATATATATATATATGTGTATATATATATATACATATATATACATATGTGTGTGTGTGTGTGTGTGTTTGTATATATATTTAGGGATATTTCATTTGAGCCATCAAAGTCGCATCCACCATTGTCGCAAGAAAAAAGAATCTTATTTTTAAATGTAATAAATTGTTAAAAAAAATTATATATAAGCAGCAGAATATCAGAATTTGGATGGCTAAATCCAAGAGAATGAAGACAAAAATTAAAATACTACAATCGGAGCTTGAAAAATGTTAAAAATTCAGGTTTTCAGGTTAATTTAAACGACCCTACCGCATCATGCAGTAATGAAAAGTTGCAATTTTTAGTAGAGAGGGTACTTAGAAAATTTGTACTAACTCTCCATTTCTGTAGGCCAAAGTATTATAATTATATACGTGAAAAGTTTGATCATTGTTCACGTCACATTAAAACACTTAGAAAAATATATCAGTGAGTAAATTGCAAACCGGTTTTAGAGCCGAGTCATCCAATACCATAAAGGAAATGCCTAAAAAAAATTATTTTTAACGTCACTTTTGATGAAATGAGAGTTAGGGAACATACTAAATTTATAAGCAAAAACATTTTGGCTATATTAATACAGGCAACGATTTGCACGGAGAGGAATCAGCTATTTCAAATCATGTTCTAGTATTTATGGTTGTAGCTGTGAAATGATTTTGGAAATTCCAGTTAGTTTCAAGATCTGTTGCGACAACCATTCAGTACTGCCATGATTTTTGAATTTATCACAATTTGAGAATTCGGAAGCCACTGTGCTATTTATTACCCTCGTTAATGACATACATGATATTTTGTTATGCAGAATTAAAATTGAGTGAAAGTGGAAACTGCTTGAAAGTTTTTTTGGTATATTTTCCACGACATCATCCATTAATATTGCAATATTATTAGAAAAAATTTTAAAGAAATTTCGATTGAACGATAATTATATGAACGATATTTTCTAAATGACAATCCAGGAAATATTAAAGAAGTATCCTCGGTATTATTAGGCAGACTGTCTAACACTTTTAAAAACTTACCACAATTTATTAGATTGGTTGTGGATTATATAGGTGTATTCGTGGTTAAAAAATATATATAAATTGTAAAGTTTGTGTAGTTTCCTTGGTACAATCACGAACTAATGAGTCATTTATAAGTCGTAAATATTTCTCAAAAGAAGATAAGTATTTTTTGACTTATCCATTGAAAGATGTATTTGGTACATGCTTAAAACATGATCATTATTTAAGGGAACATTTAAAAACTAATTAAAACTTTAGGAATACGACTTTAACAAAACAGTTTGAAAAATTGCACAATTAATTTATACTGCCATTTTTTAATTAATATACTTATAATAATAATAATATATTTATAATGATTAATCAATATATTTATAATAATAATTTAAATAATCATTCATATGAGCGGGACCTTCTTAATATCCACATATATCTATTAATAAAATATGTAATTGAAAATAAGTTTAAGATATGAAAAAACTTTGAAAAATTTATCAAAAGAAATTTTGTGAAACAATTCGAATATGATTTCTTTATTTTATTATGATTTTTATATTAAATAACAAAAGGATTATTTAGAATTGATGAAATAAATATTTAAGTTTTGGTGCCATAATATCATTATATGAGGAACTTGTGTTCACACGAGAACTTATAGAATTAGTTTATATTTGATACTTAAAGGTTATTTAGGTAATATGTTATCTGTTTAATTTTCATGTACTTGTATATATTATTATTACTCTACATCATATATTTTCTAGATGGGAATTGTTTTTTCATATACAACCTTTATTTTTTTCTTAAATTGAAGATCACGGAATTTCGGTGATCTTCAATTTTTATATGAATATGCTCGGATCGAGATTTTTTTCACAATACAAATAACACACCCTAAATGTTTAAAGTAAAACAACTATTTAAGGTTAAAAATATGAGAAGAGATACCTCGTACGAGGTATTGCATAATAATTTTTAAGATGGGAGGTACTCTTATAGAATTTATTAATTTCTAAAAATATGTTAAATTGGAAGCGAGTCCATAATTGCTGGCTATAAGAAATAAATCGATAAAACATTGATAAAATTTTTTTGCCTCTTTTTTTTTATATCGTAGATAAAACACTAATGGCAATAATCTTGGCCGCAGAGGTGAATAGAAGAATATGACTTCAGATATATGTATATATAAATATGTACAAACATATACACACATGTATATGTATACATATAATATATATATATATATATATATATATATATATATATATATATATATATATATATATATATATATATATGTACAAAAATTCGTGACAATTTATGTAAATATGAAAACGAAATTTTTACAATCATAATTCTCCAACAAAATTAAGTTGAAGCGTGTAAAGAAATTCAATAAATTCAGGTATGTACACATTTGCGTAAGTTAAAGAAAAGCAAAAGTATTTTACACATGGAAGTATTGAATCCACGTGTCATTTTTTCGTTACAAAACATCGGCAAAAATATATTCCCATATTCCTCTGTTATTTTTTAAATACAAAAAAAAATTGTGTCATTCTAATTAATTTTGTAGTTTGTCTTATTTAAGTTATGTAGAATGATAAAAATCAAGGGAGAAAAAAATTTTACCTTTCCTCACCCCAATCATGGAAGTCAGCATTGTAATAACATTTATAGGTTATATAACGGATCCTAAAAACTGCAGACTTATTTCATTGCGAAACGTTTTAAGCAAAATACTTGAACAATGTGTTAATTACTTTGATAGATAATTTAGCTTTAAGAAAGTCAATGACTATTTAACCGAACACATGAATACGGAGGTCAAATAGTTAGCTTTGTTCCTTGATATTTCTGAAGCATTCGATTCTATATTACAGATCTAATTTTGAAAAAAACGCTACACTTAGCAAGGGATTGGTACATTTTTGAAAGACATCCTGTCAAAGATAAAACTAATAATACCATTAGCGATAAAATATCACTATTATTTGGGTATTCCGCAAAGAAGCACATAGGGCCGATAATCAAATTAGTTTCCATATGTGATAAAACTATACATGAAATACACTGTATTTAACTTTGCAGATGATATTGACCTAATATTACATTACAAACCTTGCCTGATTTCATTACTAAAAGTAATAGGACATAAAGCAAAGTCAAAACTTGAATAAATCGCAACCTACCAACAGTAAATACTCGTAAAATCAAATGCGTCTCATTCGGCTTTGATAACTGACAGCAACGACGAGATTATAACGATTCGTATCCGTATGAATGATATAACGTACTTATGCTAACTGCTCGAAAGCTCATGTATCGCTAAATATTTGTATGTCTACGTGAATCGTTATTACTGACAGATTTTTCCGCTACTTGATATTCGAAAATTATTACACCAGATTCATGTTTATTAACTTTTATAGAAATAAAGGCGATCGCAAATCAGTTCAACCCAACTACAGTACCACGAGGGCGGCACCACGGTGACGTGCTGCGGATGAATATCGGGATCAACTACAAACATTTATTGCACCACGAATTTACAAAGTACTTACCTTTGACCTTATAGAAATGATATATTCGACATGCATCTCGTTTAATACATAATGAGCCGCTGGCTTCTTGACATGTACAGATATGATACGGAAAATCTTGTTCATCACCATGCCTAGAATAGTCTTTTGTTAGGCATAATGTTTGTTTGTTTGATTTATAGCTAAAGTTTATTTACTCCAAAAAAACAACAGTATGACGTGCACACACAAATCGCACAGACGTATGTTTGTGTGTATTTTGTGTGCGTATATCTGTATGTGTGAACATATATGTGTATATATATATATATGTATATATATATGTATATATATATATATATATATGTATATATATATATATATATATATATGTATATATATATATATATATATATGCACTATGGTGGTTGGGCGTCGATAATGATAAGGGTACCTGGAAAATGTGTGACTTCCAATATGAAAATTCCAACTTTTTCTAGAATGTTCTAGAAATATAACGAAATTACGGCTACGTAGCTAGTGAGATGGCAATATCCAGACGAATCGCTGTAAATTTGTTAGCATCCTTACGTAATCTTTGAAAAGAGTTCATAAAGTGGATTTTTCGACAAAGAAGGAAATTGGAAAGAAACATTTATATCGGACTTGCAACCAAATTTGATAACAAGAATCACCTAGAAAATGTTCTAGGCCTATGGAAACATTTCAGAAGTTATCGAAAAATTTATTATATGTGATGGATATATCGAAATAGACCTTTGAGACGATGCGGAGGAAGGCTGTCATAATCAGGTGTCGGTTTTGATAGGAATTGCTTCTGTGCGAGGACAAATCTCATTACAACCGAATATATAGCTACGCAACACAGATAAGCCATCATTACCAGCGACACCTATCAACTACCATGCTAATTTATGTCCTCTTTATCCACATAACACTTACATTTTATTCAAAAACTTATTTTTAAAATAAAAAAGGCGAAATGAACTCAAGGTTTAAATTTGTACTACGATGTTATGAATATACAGGCCATTTGCGAGTAGAAATATATGCACACTAAGGTCCCGTAGTTTTTATACCTCTTAAAATTATAATTGATTCGATTTGTAATTTTTATAAACCATTTATCGTACGTTCCATTGACTTCGATTTCACTTGACAAGTTTTTAAAATATATTTATTTCTCATTTACCACTTTTTATTTACATCTAAAGTTTTATAATAAGTATTCAAAATATTAAGCTGGAGAAACATGTTTTTTGCATATATTTTTTAAACAAGGGTCGGAAAAATCAATAAAAAAAATAAATTTTCTTAAAAGAAATATTTGTACGATAAACTATCAATATTACGTACACTTGTAATACGCCTGATATCAAATTGAAAAAAGAAATATTTTTGACAATTTGAACCTGTCCAAAATTTGCAAATTTCAATACAAAACCTAGGAAAGGAGTATGGTAGTTTTATTAAAGAAACTGCTCGATATTTTTAACTAAGGACAAAATCCCGACTACATATTTATTATGAGGCGTGAATATAGACTAAAAACTTATAATTCATTCTCTCATTAACGCAAAAGTTTAAAATATATTTCATTATTATAATAGTTTAACAGAAAAGTTTGTAGTTAATTATTTTATTTACACGGAGTAATGAAAAAATTAAAATTACCTATGTATTTCAATAAAAATAAGAAAAGAATTAAAATAAAAATTCATAACATTGCAACGCATAAAAGTAACACCTAAGTATATTCTCTTTCTCTAAGTATATTCTCTTTCTCCAAGTATATTACGAATAATTTAGCGGGTGACGTTAAATATAAATTTTTATACATTGCTTCTAACATTCATTAAAACTTTTATTTATTCCCTAAATTTTTAAACTTCTTGCGAGTTTTTTTTATATTTTTCAATAAGTAAACAATTTCGAGAAAAAATTGAAATTAAAATAACGAAGAGCAAAGCGCAGAGGCAAGAAGATTATTTGCCCAGAATAGTTGCCGAGCATGGAAAAGGGGAGGAATTCGTATGAAATTGTTTTAAATAATTGAACTATTTGACCAATCTTCCCTTCTGATTGTTAATCTATCGATAGAAAATCGGTCGTAATGTATATACGTACAGACCAACGGACAGAAACACATGAAACTTTTCAATAGGAAAACATAGTGATCATTATGGAAGAATATATTTCAATAATACAGTACAAAGTTCGGTTTGCCTACAATAAGTTCGTAATCGGGTCATAAACCAAACGTTACACCACGGATAAAAATAATAATAGAACAAATTCAATATAAAACTAATAAACATTAATTGTAATAAATGGGAACTGCCGACAGAAATAAAAACTTAAAACTTTGAAATAACAGTGGTCTTTTTTTTAATTTGCAAGTTATTTGTGGTATAAAAAATTAAAATTGCATAACTCGTTATTTACTATTATTAACACTAGTCTGGTTTTTACCTTTATAGTATACGCACTCTGAGCACACACACACACACGCGCGCGCACACACACACACACACATATATATATATATATATATATATATATATACATATGCATATCTTTATGTGAATAATTTATTACTCAAAACATGTGATGAGCTGCACAAGCCAGTACAAAATATAAATAAAACTTCATAGAAATAATAATTAATATACACTTTTGATATTTGTAGATAGTATTTGTATTTAAATAAATTTCAATAAATTTAATTTTCAATATTAATTTCATTGTTTGCAGCATTATCATCATTAATATCAACAATAAATAGACAAAAATAGTATCGAACAACTAGAAATCGGTTTTACCACGCTAGTAAATAACTCTTAAGCCACGGATATAAATAAGCTAATAAATAAATAAAAAAATAATAACCACGCTAGTAAATAACTCTTAAGTCATTGATACGGGTATTGGAAATATTTAAAAATAAACGTTTTGTTTTTCTTAATGAATTTTCTATATTAAAATAATAACATATTTAATACTCAGTGTTTTACTGCATGGTGATCCTACGTTTAATCAATTAAAATAACGATCAAACTAAAACACAATGTAAACAAAGCACAGTATAAACACATTGCATATTACAGCATGTCGGTGACGCAAAGCCGTAAGATTTCACACATGCAAAAAGCATCTAACGCGCACATCAGCCTGGTATACACAATGTGTTGGTGTAAATATGTGTATACGTGTACACAGGCCGCTGGGCGATGTTTTATGTATATATATGTATATATATATATATATATATATATATAAATATATATATATATACATATACATATATATATATATATATATATATATATATATATATATATATATATATATATATATATATATAGTGAAAGCTTATGCTATCGCCGCAGGCCAAGCGCAACGCCTCATATTGATATGTAAAGTAATAGTGTTAACAGTAGCATCTCGGCGACGTGAACCCATGAAATTTCCCATAAATACCAAAAATCGCTCAACACGCCTAAAGAAGTATTCACTTCAAAACATCATTGATCAGAAATCGTTTCCACTTGCAATACGCGCCATCTGACTCTGATGATAAATATAAAATAAAAGATTTGGAGCCCAAAATAAACGACCTGAACTGAACCTATCATAGCAATGTTTGACTCCCTACTGACTCTAACTTTCTGTTACAAATGACGTCAATATTAGGAAGTACGAAGAATATGAACAGAATTTGTTTATTTAGTTTATTTATTTATATTTTTTTATTTATTGTATCCAAAATACCAAGATGTAATTTTATAGTAGACTATATGCATGATATATCACTATAATTTGTTTTGTCACATTTTATACCATTTCATAAAGTGTTTTTTCAACAAAAAAAAAACGATTTTTCCTTTCCTTCCACGAGTTTTTGTTGTAATTTAATTATTTCAACTTTTAGTGAAGAAAACGCGTATAAACAAATATAAATCGATAAATTTTCATTATAGAAATAAAGAAAAAATTAATAGAAAGAAAGGAAGAGTGGGTCAATTATCTTCTATAGAAAGTGATTATTTTCTGGAATGCCCCTTAATAACAAGTGTAAAATAAACATTACAAGCATATAACAAAAAACTAACATTCTTTTTATATATTTTTTTCCCGAATCATATACGCATCAGTTAAATCCTTGGATAAAATAATAATTTTCTAATGGATGCTGTTTAATTAAATAAATAAAACCTAATTAGGACTTGGAAGGATTTATCAGAATTACTGGTTACCACTAATAGCCATAAGATTATGGAAATTATTCACTTACAAATAAAGGGCTATCCGAATATATCATCTGCAGATCATATGATTATGAAACTTATTCATAATGCGTACTGATGTAAAAATGTAACGGTATGTATTATTCCTGGTAATATTATTTTTCGCTGTGTAAATATATTGTGTGGTGAATCCTTTAACGGCGTAAAAATATCATGAATATTTAAAAATTATGGCATTTTGAAGTACCGCAATAGTTTTCTGGTAATCACTACATTTGACTTGAAACTCTTACAATTTTCCTTTTCAATTATTCTGTCATGTGATATATGAAAAGAAAAAAAAATAATTTTCATTTATTGAATCCCCTCAGAAATTCTTAATTGTAAACTTTTCAATAATATAAAGTAATATATTTAATATTTGGATATAAATTATTCATAATTATGCCAAATTTTACGTTTCTACGTGAATTGCTTCCTGACAATAATTATGTGAATATGTTTTCATTAGAATATATCCTGCTACAAACGTCACAGAAAACGAAATAAAAAAAAATTCCAATTTTCCTTTGTGTCCTATAAATGTACCATATGAATATTTTGGAATATTAACTGTTCTAATACACGAGGATTGATATTATTTATAAACATAGAACTTTCCAAATTTCACAGTTTCTGAGAAAAACAGCTGTGGAGGATGATGGCACTAATGTTCTTATCATGGTACCACCAATTTATGTGGTGCGATATCTTAAAAATAAATAAAAAAATGTTAAATATATTTGGGGCTAATTTTATGGAAATTCATTATCTCTTAATCTATATTCAGATCTAAATGAAACTACGTGACTTAGTTTAGATTCCTCTTTAAGTAATTTCATTCAGTAGTGAATAAAAATTATGTGAAAGTAAAAAACAACAAAATTAAATTAAAAATATTACAGTTAAATTGCAATAAATGACAAGTTGGACGTATGTCAAAGAAATCATGACTAATATCTATATTACGGCTTAGAGGAATTGAGCATTCCCAAAATTTGTGTTTTCATTTTATAAAACAAAACACACTTTCGAGTAAAATATTCAATAAATCCACATAAATGGTTTTAAATTACTGACTACACTTTCAATCCAAAACAATTATTCCTAAATTTATTCCTAAAATCTTCTC
The DNA here is from genome assembly GCA_039881145.1 of Druceiella hillmani. Lineage (NCBI taxonomy): Eukaryota > Metazoa > Arthropoda > Insecta > Lepidoptera > Hepialidae > Druceiella > Druceiella hillmani. The sequence goes on from JAYKKI010000045.1 coordinate 15,502,868, forward strand.
TCTAATCACTCTGCCATATAAATTCTCGTCATATAAAAAACGGTGATCGCTAGTTTCTATACGTATTGGTTAAAGGGATATAACACTCATGACTTAGATCTCCAGACGTTCCCTGTGATACTCTAGGAAACTGACAACGAAATTTAATGATTACTTTCAATTTTGTGAAGCTGAGACGTAATTTGTAATTATAATCATTAATAAATTAATTTAAAGCAGTTTTTGAGAATTCAAACAGAGGAGGAAAATTTTCTAGCGAAGAGACTATTTACTCTCAATAAAGAAGAGAGATTTCAAGTGGAGTTACTGACACGTGTAAGAGAAAAAGTAGGGCGCCAAAGTATACATGAAATATTGTGATGATCAATTGTTACCATGTTAAAATTAAGACCGAAAATTTATTTTCCTTTGATATCTATTTAAGTAAATATCATGATTGGAACAATATTCTTCCCTCTCACTTATTTCTATGGTACTTATTACAAGTCGAACGGAACATTTTAAGCACTATTTGTTGGAACAAGTCTCTGTTATGTTTTGCAATTGTAAGTATACTGCAAAATTCTTATGACAAGAGAAGGTTAAACAATATAAATTTCGAATGGCACTGAGTAGCCACATCGTTCGCGCAAAAACCAAAAACACCTTAGGATATTAACATTACGTTTTAAATATCTTAATCAACTAAATTCATTGAGACATATTTTAGATACATTTTGCTAGAGATCTTCTGCGACTTCGCCCCCGTGGGCACTTAAATTTATATTATATTTTCGTATTTCCCCGTGGAAACGAAACATTTTCCCGCGGGAATAAGTACCCTATCCTCTAATCTATACAATCAGGCAATAAAATCTAAAGCAATAATTTTTTAAGTAAAAATTTGATAAATTGTATAGGTACAACTACATTAAACATTTAAGGGTTAATGAATGTAGATTTGATAGAGCAGTACGTGACAAGTTTTCTTATCCTATTAATAATCTCATATATAAGTATTGAATATATTTGGCGTTAATTTTGTAGAAATTTATTATTCACAATTAAATGAAACTACGTGATGTAGTATTATTTCTACTTTCTTTCAGTTCTTTACCACGACCTAGATTTCGTTGTATTACAACAGCTTCAGGTGGGTTGTTAGCATCTATTTTTGCTAACAGCTCAACAATCTCATTAACCGCGCTGGGGGAAAATTATGGATAAAAAAGTACAGAATTGAATAAAATATTTTTTTTTTATTCGAATCGATTTGCAAGAGTAGTAATGATTTTATAATTGCCATATACGTTTTAAAATTTCTGCCAATATTTTAAAGGAGAAAATTAAAATAAGAAACTTCAAATCGATCAATTACCAAGTTTGTACTTCTAGGTTTATTCCGTTATTTTGTTATCCTTTCACTTAACTCTTAAATATATTATACATATCTTCAATACTTCGAATGAAAATTTCTCGATTCCATACGCTGGTTTGAAATTAGCTTAATATTACAGATTTAAATTCACTAATACAGACAATTTTGAATATTTATTACGATTTACTAATCATCTTTCTAGCTTGAATTTTCTTTGATTTTGCCAATTATTCAGTCGGCGTATTATTTACTACTTTATAATTTCGGTAAACTTAACTTCCTAATTTCCAAGTGCTTGCAAATAGATCCTGCATCTGAGATTCGAGGTACATTATACTGTTCTCATTAGTCAGTCACATGGGGAAATTATGTTTTCCGATTTAAATAAGCTGTGAAATTTTCTATAACTACTAATATAATAGAATGATTAGTTTACGATATAATGGATAAAGAAGTGACATTAAAGTTCCATGAAAGAAATTCATTAACCAATTCACGTAAATTGCTAGTTTCATTAAAGAGTTGAATAGAAAATTTAATGGTATATGAAAAAATGCTTACTTCTTCTTGTTATAATATCAATTATTCAGGAGGTTTTTAGCTTTCTAATGAAAAAACTGCAGCTTTTTTGATGGTTTTTTAGGCGATACAAATGTACATTTTGTAACAAATGAAGTGTGTTATTTATTACTTAACATTAATTTATTCCGTATTGTTATGATGTAAACTTTTTCAGGGCTTCTGAAATAAACTGTTATAGGGTCACAAGAAATACAATCTACTCACTAAGTACTTTTAACGAAACTACAATTTGATCAACTCCAGTGAGCGCGCCGCTATGCGGTGAAACTTTTCCCATTTCTTTAGTTGTCACATTAAGCGTCTGACGTTTACTATGAAAAACTTACCAAAAACTTTTTCATTTATTAATTTAATACTTTTGTTTATTTCACAGTTTTTATTGCCACCTCTTACAGCAACTTTACAAACTTATTTTTTATCAAAGTTCTATCAAATGTTCTTTCGAGTTATTTAAGGCCACGCCGCTGGGTTTTTGTGCCTATTGAACTAACTAACACAAACTGAAGAAAATATTTTTAAATTTTTTTTGTGAATAATTGTAAATTCTTAATATAGATTTCTTTTATTATAAAGAAAAAAATATTTATTTAAAAAATATACTAATATTCACAGCGTGTAATTCTAATGAACCGTTGGAATGATAAAGACACTTACAATATGTACTAGTCGATTACGACTAGACTATATATCATACTAAACTTTCAAACGAATGTAAAATTCTAATTCCTAACACTTTCTTTGACAGGTTTTGCTATTTATACAAACTATCAAAAGAAATCAAAGGAGTCATAGGAAATGGTCAAGAAACAATCATTTTTCTTATTTAAACTACGCAGTTTAAAAGATTGAGGAAGGAGGGTGCATAGTGGACATTGGTCACAAATTATATACTGTACTTACTACGTACTGTTTCAATGTAACTAAAAACATAATTTAGATCAGAATCTCAAAACTCTTGCTCAACTGTAGGGTATCTTATTTAATGGTTCTTGGTTATTACATCTCTTGAGTAAAATTGCAAATTGTATATTTAATAAACAAAACTAGCAAGAAAATAGTTCTCTTTTCGGTGTTCTGTACTTTAAAAAAAAGAACCATTAAAAGATCACTCTTGTATCCATTTGCTTGTTCGTCACAGCGGTTTCTCTCAGAAACCAATTGAAATTAGGTATAGATAAATATTTTTGTCCTTAGGTAGTCTAAATTAGTGACGATTATGATAAATAAAATAATTTGAGATTAGGTACGGAACTTTTGATGTGTGAGCCAGACTTGCATTTGGCCGGTTTTGTTTGGTATTTAGTACGAAATTAAACTTAGTTATGAGAGCGAATCTAAACTTAGAACCAAAAATACTATTCGGATCCCTACATCTAACGTTCTGCATTTAATTTCAGAGATATTTTCACATAAAAATTAATATGTGAAAATAGTACTACCTGTAAGTTATGTGTATCAAAATGACCTTAGATTTTAATCAATCGATTATCAAATGACAAATAATAGATACGATTAAATATAACTGAGCGGTACAACAAGATATGATATGAGAAATGCAAGTCTTTTGTCTAGTGAATTAACACAAACTGTGAGAAAACATCAATATAAGATATACAAACAAATTTAAAAAATATATATTTAATTTTGTGCCTGAATATTCCAAATATTATGAATATAATTTGTTATTTAAGTTCAATCTACAATTGTGATATGAAATAAGGCAATAATGCTCGTTTAGCGCAATAGTGCCAATTCTTATTTGAAGAATCAAGTTTTTACAAACAAATTAAAAGTTACTTATCAGCATTAAACTTTTTCCGATAAAGCGTTGAAACTAATTCTGTCCGTAAGTCTATGACACTTTGACTTTCATCGACTAACATGATTCCATTTGTAATTTTCCCTTCAGTCGATCTGATTGGCCAATGAGATCACCATTTAATATTTAATAATTATTGAAACTTCGTCATTACTAAGCACTGCAGTCTATTCCATTACTTAATGTCTTAAATGAAATAGATTTTTTTACTTGCTAAGATATATTATTATATAATGATTTTTTCTTCATATAGCTTGTTGTTTATAAAAACGGCATGGTCTTGGATACTACGTTGTATATTATAAAATTGACAGAACGACTCAATCAATTGACGAATTGTTAACAAAAAGTTTAATTTCAAAGTAATTTGAATAATGACTAAAATATCGTTACCATCCTAAAATATTTATTTTGTTTTGGAAATTTTTGGTCAAAAATACAAGTCGATAAGTTAAAATAAAATATACCAATAACTTGCTCTTTACAATAAAAAAAAAAAAATTAGTCGATAATTTTAACAGTTTATCGGGACAGTTATCTGATAATCATCCGTTATAAAAAACCGTGGAATGATTTTTGGAATCGATTACTTAAAGTAAGGTTTTCAATACTAGCCAATAATCTCTATATTGGGACAGTAAAAGTGTACTGCGCATAAAATTATAAATACATTAGATTTTCAGCAACCATTTGTAATTCAATCGGGATAAATGTTGATCTTGGAGATATAATGTTCTAACTAATGAAGATCGGAATGAAAATATAATTGAAGACAATTAGTGCTTAACTACAGTTTAACATCAAATGTGCCAAAAAAATAAAAAGTGAAAATATAAATAAACCACTTACATGTCAAATAATTTTCAATGCTTCTCAATATTACACCTTAGAAATGTGAAGAATTTAACAATGTTAAGAAGTTGTGCGGTCAAAAACCATATAAGTACCACATTCAGGCAGGCACTTGCCAGCGGTTTTATTTAGATATTTAACGGATTCCTAACGAATAAATGAAGTTTCAAAACAAGATTTTTGGTCTGACCATTATTATATAAAAAAAGCAAAATTCTAAGCCATGTTACCATGGCCGATTTTACGAATGTTTTTTTTATTAAAAGTCATATTAATTTATGCAACGTTACTTCTTACATATTTTTGAAGTTATAAATTTTAACTTGATAATCATCTTGAGGGGTTTTTCAAATTTTTTATTTTCTCATATTTGACAAAATAGTAGTTTTCTCAGTATCACATCATTGTCCAAATGAGACTCGGAAGAACGAGAGTATTCTCTCGACACCTCATTCGTTCAAAGTGGATTTTCAATTCCCGCTCCAGAATATGATATCTCCAACTACTTACATTCATACATAAATATATATATATATATATATATATATATATATATATATATATATATATATATATAGACTGATAATCATTACACCCTCTTTGTTGTACCCTTCTTTACTACAGTCGGATAAAAATAAGTGCAAAAGAACCTCACGATAATATTACTTGCATCGTTACTACTTTATTCCGTATCCTACGAACCATAAAAATGTAAAGGATTTATTGTGAAAATAAAAGAAATTAATTTTGTTGTTGAAATATGCCAAGCAATAAAAAAGTTCAGAAAAGTGTCTCACGAAAATAAATTAAACGAAACTTATAAATAATTAGAGGAAAAAAATTTAGATGACAATGCTGACCACAGATGTCGATCATGCAGTGCAGACGCTTTAATATTGCATCCCTTTTTGAAGTATAAATTCTTCAAAGAAAATAGGCGTCACGCTAGGACAAAAACAATTGTGTTAAAACCTTATTTTCCTATTAAAGCGTCCCTAAAAAGGTATTTTATAAAGGTCCTAGTAAGTAACACAGAAAATGCCGGTAAAATAGGGTGCTGAAATTGATAAAATTTTCCAACTTTCTACCCACATGCTACATCTAATTATAACTTACAACCTAGTTATGCGTACTTAGCCTGTGTTTATAACATACATTTTCATTTTGGTTTATTAAAATTAAGATATTTAAAAGTATATTGTTGTTTTCTATCAACTTTAAGAATTTATTATGTATGCTTATAATGTATCCGTGAACTGTGCTAATTTTAATTACTATACTTAATTTCTGTACTATGTTCTTAGTTCATATGAAAAAAAAACAGTCAAATATAATGGACACACACATTAATTGTTAACAAATGTCTGCATTGTATGTAAGTTCACGTTATGCGTGTCTGCTGTGAAAAACAATTACGTATATGTATGTCGTACGGGTGAGGATTTTGAGCAAAAATCAAATTATAGGCCTACAATCTCGCACGCGTATAGAAAAGAACACACTCTGAAAAATTTGCATTCTTAGTATACCAATACAAATTTGTTTAACTATGCATTAATTATTGAAATATACTGCAAAAAAACGGCTTAGATTTTCCATCCCTATGTATTTTTAAAACTTACATATTTTACTCGTTTTCAAATTGAATGATGCAGATGAATTTATAATTAACTTCTGTATGCAGTGACGATATATTATGAAAAAACATAAGTACTAGATTAGATTACTAGATTTTCATTTTTTTACTAAATCTCACCAATATATCGCATCGTACTTTTGAAATTATACTATTTATTTTGTTTTAATTAAATTTAAATAATTCATTCTCCCTTACCCGTAATAAAACTTTAAACCTAATCCAATAGAATAAACAACCAATTTTTAACGTGAACCGCTCTTCAAAAATATTAAATGCTTAGAGCTAGTTTAAAGTTTAGAGTGGAATCCATTTGAAAAATATTTATTTATCTAGGAGCTTGTTAGGCCGAATTGTAAATACATTATAATATACTCCGTTTATTCAAATTGTTATCTGGTTCTAAAACTTATCGTTTAATTTAACCTTAAATCTTGCTGGCAATCAATTTCTCTATATATGTCATATTGAATTTAGTAGAGTTCAAGAACAGAAATTACGGAACGAGCCAATAACATTTTAGATTAATACGGGGTAATCCCGTCATTTTAGTTCATTAATAGTAGCTCACGTGGTAGATTACAAAATGTTTCTCTTCTTACTAAAATAAGACATTTCTTTTTCTATGGCTGTGTGAAAAAATCTAATTAGCCCCGCCTGATGATGCGATTTTAACCTGGAATCTGTCACTTGAGCCTTTCTGCATATGATTTTTTAATTTTTGGGCGTAGTCTAAAAATTAATGGAGATATTACCATATCTTTTGTTAAATCTTTAAATTTATGCTTACTGTGTCATCAGAAAGCACACCTTCAGCCATCGCTATCAATATATTGCATGTTATGAAAAATGCATGAAGGAGAGTGAAATATTTGCTTTTCGATCAATACGGGATTTAATTTTTAATGTTACGTCAAAGTGTGAATCGTCAGCAAATAATTCGAGGCGTGCTTTGTTCGCAAAAAAGTTACAAGAAATGCTCTTGGATATATAGAAGTCAATCTTCATCAATATATAGAAGTCAGTCATATCTTCTAATTTTCTCCTGTTCGTAGATTAGTAAGTCGGTTTCCCGGAAGAATCAATATTAAGCTTCAACTTATATATTGTCATAAGTAGCTGAGCTTTCGTTCATATGGTACGTGAACCGCAGTATTAATGTTTAGCATTATGGTCACCTCCCGCGATGAATCTGTGGCCTAGCGTAGAGAAGAACTTTTCATAGTCATTCAGCTTAAGCTTATGTTTGAATAATCTGTAAACAGCAAATACTATGAACATCCACGCTCATTCCTCGATAACTATATTTGTCGCTTAGACTTCCTCTATACGACACGGTACGTTTTTTGATGCCTTATACCAGGGTTTCCCAAACGTTTTTTTGTTGAGGCTCCCCGGACTATAAATTGTATTTTCATGCCACCCCTTTACTTCGTCGTGCCCCCCTTTGATTTAGTAAATTAAATAAAAATGGTAACTGAAGTTTTTAAATACACAAACTTACCTTTTAACAGTGAGACAAAATAATTTTACACACTCAAACTGATTTCGCAACAAAAATTGTACACCAAAACGTTAATTTTTTTGCAAGTTTGTAGTAATAATAGTGACTGTGATATTTAATTTCATTAATTTTATGCATGTAAATTAAACATTACATGTAATGTTATTTGTTAATATTGTTTGCATATTTTTTTGTTTTTTCTTTCTAAAATTCAAACTCTTTCCGCTCCCCTTGACATCACTCTATGCTCCCCTTGGGAGGCGCGCCCCTCTGGTTGGGAACTCCTGCCTTATATTGTTTTTTACAATTAGTAACTTTTTGCGTGAGAAATTTCATCAGGATGCACCATATTATATATTTTGTGATTTTGAATTTAAAAGTGGTTTTTCCCAGCGAACGGAATTTCAGGAAATAACAAGATATATTTTTTGTGTTCGTAGATATTTTTTTAAGCTCTAGTGTATATTGCGTCAACTTAAAAGTATTCCTTTATTTTTATTGATAACTAAATGAAACTATGTAATGTATTATTATTTCTACTTTATTTAAATTCTTAACCACGAACTAAGCTTCGTTATATGACATCATTTTCAAGTGGGCAATTTTATTGGTATTTCATAAAGCTATTTTTAAGAAATTGTTTTTGATAATTTCGTCACGACGGCCAGTGTAAAATTTATCAAACTAAGGCTAATTGTTGTATTATTTGTTTCATTAAGGTTATTATTCCATGTATATAATTTGATTTAGTATTTTCTATAGGTTACTGCCTACTAACCAGTATGTCTGTGTATGTTCGTTGTCAGTTACTCTGTAATTCTCCGTCCTAGTTTGTATGTTTAGTAGGAACTGACTGTCCTGTAAGCCTATTCCTGTATTTTGGTGCTTTTGGAAATTTTACATTTTGTAGATTTTATAGGTTTAATATTTTGCGGTGTGATTCACAGAAAAATTCTTTTAGCTCATCTCATCTACTTTTCCTTGGGCAATCAATGGAAAAGTGGTTCATGGCGCATTTAATACACTTTGGTGTATCCATATTACTGACACTAAGCCACTGAGATAGTTCACGTTTTGGTCTAGCGGGTTTAAATAATAAAGTACACTTCAGGACCCTTTTGAGGTCATATATTCGCTTGTGATTTTCATACTGCGTTAAATCAACTATGAACATTTGTATTCAACTATGAACATTTTCTTATTTATCGTTTGGTATTGCAGACATAATTACAGAAGTGTCCTAATTCACTTCAAGCTTTTTCAATCTCCTCTGGCTTAGTTGGAGGATGCACTTTCTTGAGCACAAGTTTAAACGCCCGTTCGTATTTGGGCTTGTTCTATAAACACGCGAAGTTTTCAGCTGGACTTTGCTCTCATCGTTGTGAAGGACTTTTAAGATGTATCTATCCTGGGTATATTGCAATAGCTCCAAGAGCGATTGTACGTTTCCCTCTTTATAAACAAATATTAGGAAGGTGGCTTGATTTTCTTTTCCATAGGATTAGTATGGTTTATTGTTCATTTATCGTCATAATCGGCTCCCAGTTACCAAAAACTATTTCTAAATGGTATTGGATGACGCTAAGAAAACTTAAGTTTTTGTTAAAATTTCCAAGATAATGTGAATTTGTTTTATAATGTCATTGTGTGTAGAGAAAATAAAAGTACGTATAACCCAAATTTATACAGTCTAACAGTGAAACTGGAAAAATAAGTAAATAAAATTTGACAACATATTTTTAGCACATTGAGAAAACCAAGCTAGCTTATAGCGAATACAGCCAAATAAACCAAATTTATTTGCGGAAGACAACTAATAATGACGTTGGTCCTCATACGTCTGCCAGGTGGCTTGCTCAAGCACGAACCCCTCCCACATTATTCCACTTTTCACCTCTAGCCACGCACATTCGCAATGTGTATCGGCTATAAAACTTCTCTCCATGATTTATAATAAACATAGTGTCATATGTTGACATACAGAGATGCTATATTCGTTTGGGTAATTACTATGCGTCAAGTAGTAGATACTTTTATATTTTTGTTGTACTAGTACATGTAAATTAATTTTTGAGAATATTAAGTTCATGTATCTTCTGACTGAATACATTGCAATAAAATCAGTACAAAAAATTACTTTACAATATCAGTAATTTTTTCTAAAAACTTAGTCTACTTTACTGTACTATCTTTACTCTCTACGTGATGCTCATAAAAATGTAACAACAGAAGTAACTTCAAAAATATTTTTTATGAACCATTACCTTTATTTTGTATTCTTAAATCTATTTTCCGAAAATAACTTCAATGTGAAAACATGCTAATGCTAGATTTTTCGCATATTAAGATTGAACCCAGAATATAGTTTTTGTTAAGTAAATTTCTATTTTCACAGTTCTTGTTTGTGTTGAAAAAACATACTCTTTTACTTCTTTACTTTTATACAGTTAGCCAAGTAAACGATTATAGAATTTAAAGTTGACCGTACTTAAGCTAAAGACACCATATTTTAATCAAGTTCAATTTATAAAACGATATGGTTTTTCTTAAGAATATTGTAAATCTGTAGTAATATCATAAACTAAGTTAGTTTCTAAATTAATTGATCTAATTTTTTTTTTACGCTTCAGTAAAACATTAGTTTCGAGCATAACGAAAATTTTCAAAAGAAAATAATTAAGTTAATAACATGATAATTTTCAAACAAGGGTTATTAAGGTCATAAGTGTAATGCCCTGCTTATAATTTATTAAATTATTAATACAGAATTTAGAAAGTTTCGTAGACTAATTTGGCGCGTACTTGTTGGCTGTCATTGCTGGAAAATGCAATTTTAAATTTAACGACATTACACAAAATTGTTTCAGGTCTAATACTATTCCTTTTTAAGCCAATCAGGAGTTTCAGTAAAACTAAAGTTTGTTTCCATGTCTGAAGTTCATTTTGTGTAAAATATCGTTCATACGTATTTTTATTTTATTTTTATTAGTTAATAATTACTGTCAATAAAGGTAATAATAAAATGTAAAGTCAATGGAATACACAAAAACCATTTTCGTTACAAAACGTGTTGTCAGAGCATTTTACTTTCATTTAGCCACTTAACATAGTCAGCCTCTTTAAGTTGAGCCGTTTTTGGCTAACTTTACGATTCAATTTAAATTCTTATACATTTTACCAATAACTGAATTATGTTTTTATTCACATTAAGTTTTATTTATAAATTTTAACAATTAATAAAAATAGAAGATTTGTATCAATTTGTTTAATAAAGATTATAATCAGATTCAAATTTGTTAAGCAAAATTGTCATTAAATTGCCCAGATTTCACTTTTATCGTCATATATTAGTTATTAAAAATAATTCAAACTTTCAGAAGATTGAATTTTGTTGTAAAGTTGACGGCGGTCATATAAAAGGCTTTTATTAATTCGAATAGATTGAAAATACTCTAGAGAAACAAGCTCATATTTTTTGTTGAATAAAAATATTTAAGAATAAAACAAATAAATATTTAAAATCCACTACGTATATAACTAATACACGTTTTTCTCTTTCCTTATTAAATTTCAAAAAGAATTGTTCATACTCCCGGGTCTCTGTTGCCACATTTAAGTACAAAGGTAAAAATGAGACCAATCGGACGTTTTTTTACTATTTACTAGTTCGAAAAAAGCTTTTTCCAAGTAATTTTGACCAGTTATTGGACTTGCGTTGAAAATGTGTCCATTCATTTATAAGAACCAACGCCATTATTAGTCACTAGTGAAAATCTTAAAATTTTTGATAATTTAAGGTTGAGGTTATTTTAATTGATATTGTGTCATATTATGCCAAAAAATTAATGATATTATATTATGCAATCTGTTTAAGGTTACTCATGTTCAGGTTTTTATTCATTACTTAATTTTCTTTGTAGGCAAAGTGGAAATACAAAATAATGTTACCGCTGTTGATAATAGATTTACAAAATGTATGAAAATTGCTTATCGAGTTTTTGTAGTGATATTTTGCCTGTATTAAAGAAAAGTGAAATATTGAATATATTTGGTGTTAATTTTGTAGAAATTCATTACTCATAATTAAAACTTAAAGAAAGAATAAATAATACTACATCACGTAGTTTCATTTAATTGTGAAAAGTGAGATATTAAATTAGTTTTAGAATGTTTGTTTTCAATATATAACTGTCCGAAAATGTAATATTATTAAGTACGAAACACTCGGGAGTAAGTTAGTCTCACTTACTCTCTTGCGGAAATCGTTTTATCTGACAATTGCATAATCTTTAGATATAGAGAAAATATGTAATATATTTTTGTAATATTTATTACAAATATATATTACATAATAAAAAACCTTTCTATTGCGTGGAGAACAAATGAGAAAGATTCCAAAACCAAGTAATCTAGAATTTTACATAACTGCTAAAATGTCCTCCAAAATTTGTTTCTTTAACCATTAAAGTAATAACTGGAAATTTTGATTAATGATAAATTGTGTCGTTTCACATACAGATAGGAAAATATTCTTAACAAAATTCTTCAAATAACTAAAGAAATTGAATTAATTTTTATTTCATGTTTCATTAAAAAAATCAAGTTATGATAATTTCAATTTTCTTTTTAAGAATTACATTTAAGATAGTCACAGGGACGTGAAAATATCTAAAGAAATATGTTTCTCTTCCTTCTATCGGCACAGGATGCTGATATATAAGGGATCATGTACAGAATGCTGATATAAAAGGATCAAAATATATCTGATAATAGACTTGTATCATATACAGAATGCTGATATAAAAGGATCAAAATATATCTGATAATAGACTTGTATCATATACAGAATGCTGATATAAAAGGATCAAAATATATCTGATAATAGACTTGTATCATATACAGAATGCTGATATAAAAGGATCAAAATATATCTGATAATAGACTTGTATCATATACAGAATGCTGATATAAAAGGACCAAAATCTATCTGATAATAGACCTGTATCATATACAGAATGCTGATATAAAAGGATCTAAATATATCTGATAATAGACCTGTATCATATACAGAATGCTGATATAAAAGGATCAAAATATATCTGATAATAGACCTGTATCATATACAGAATGCTGATATAAAAGGATCAAAATATACCTGATAATAGACTTTGTTAGTAATTATTATCTGAATAAAGCATATAAATAATTTTTTTTTAGATTTGTGCATGTTTCAAAATGCCAAAGTGTAAAAGTATTTAAAGTTTAATATTTGAAAAATTCTATAAAAGTGGTAAAGAAATCTAATCAATATATTTCTTATAGCATTTAAGAAATGTTAAGAATCTTCGCTATACTTTGTTATAATCTAATGTTGTTTTTTAATTAATTTTGAGTACAGCTATTTTGGCCACCTTTCCAACAATACTTCTGGAAATATTTCATAAAAAATTCTTATAAAATAATTTTGGAATCCTTACAATCTGCTCTTTCTATTTACACTCCACACAACACATGAAATTTAAAAAAAGGGATATTTTATTTTTCGCTCAATAATATTCAAATTAATATGTTTGGATTTGAATTCAGATATATGTATGTCTGTATGCTCTATCAATGTGCCAAATTTGAAGCTCCTAAGTGAAACATTTTCGGAAAAATGTTTCGTGGCTAAGAAGTGCACCGACTAATATTCTATATTATCAACTTAATTTATGTCGTATGGATTCTGAAAAAAACGTCTAAGACGTGCGAACAGATTGATAAATGGATAGACGTGTGATAACTCTTAGAAGGGTTCCTTTTTTATCTTTTTTAGTGCTGAAATCTAAGAATCGAGTTCGAAAGAGATACTTGTGTATATCATATATCATTTATACTTTCTTAGTTTTCCAATAAATTTACCAAATAAGTAAGCTCATTTACATAAAGGTTTAGTAATAACGTCGCATGTCTTTGTTTGGCACATTATTTTGCATTTATATTTTTTATTAACCAATATTTCATATTTACACCAGAGATTGGAGTATTTTCAGTTGTCTAACGTAACCAACGTCAGCTAATTTATTTATTCACATATATACATGTATATATATATATATATATATATACACACACACATATATAATATTGAAGCGAAACAAGCTTGTCTAACACATTTAGTAATATCAAACATATAAATTCACACCCAGGCTTTCTGTTATCGTAATATAGTATTTTTACTTCCTGAATTTTTACTGACATTTGTATTAGTCATCGTCATTAGATCATAGTAAGTGTATCGGTTAAAAAGCATAAAATCAACACCTACATATTTATGGTACTTAATCCATGTATTTAATATTCTTAAATTTGGTTAGATATTATCTCCATTTTTCACAATTTAGTAATGTTTTTGGGTTGATTTAGATAATAAGAAATAAAAATGTGTACGTAAAATATTTTTATTTATTCCTCCATGCAACATGGGAATTAATAATAAGGTATGTAGATCAACAGAACGACAAGAAAGCAAACTTATTGATTATAACTTAACCAATTAAATCAGACAATTAACTATAATTTTTAACCTAAGGGGCATAACTTAAATTTTTAACATAAAATTTACCTATGTTAATGTACGTAACATTGAAAATTAAAAAATTGTCTTAGCCTGTCAAATGTTCAATATCATCAAAGTATTTTTGACGTCATATTCTTGATATATTTTTTATAATTATCTTAATGACTGTGTACGCTTGAATCAACATAACTTGAATATACTGGTTCGAAATTATTTGAGATTTATGCGAATCAAATTATAGCCATCTATTATTCACAAAAACATAGGCTTATGTCGTTATGAGTAATAAGTGGTCACAGTTCCACTTTCACTCAAATTCAAGCACTGAAACCCCTTTAGAATTTTGTTAATTTTTTTCTCGCAAACAGTATTTTGATAAAATTTAGAAATAAAATAAATTCAGTTTTATCTTATACAATGCTTCTCTCGGGCCATCAACCGTGTATCATGAGTTCCAACAATATTGTTATTAGAATTTGCTTATAAATCCGCATAATAGAAATAACGATAAATTTCAATGTAGAAATCACGTATAAATTAGTCACTCTAATATCATATAATAATACCAATATATATATATATATATATATATATATATATATATATATATATATATATATATATATATATATATGTATACTAACATTAAGAACGCAGGAAAAAATAATAAAATACTGTGATATACAAAGTGCCTTTACTTTTATTTATTTCTTAAACTCTAATAAAGGGATTATATTAATATATAATTTACTGAGTAAAATAAAAATATCTGATTTAACTTTCATATATACATGAGAGCTTAAACCTTGGTAGTAAACGTTGTATATAATGTTCGAAATATTATTTTGATTGATGTTGCCTAAAATATATTGTGCCATTTGTAATAAAAAGATTCCGATTTTTCGGTACTTCACAATTCTGATGTTTCGGCACTTCTCAAGTAGTAAACAGCAACATTTCCTGGTAACCGACACTTTTGTCACGGACGTATGAACCATACGTATTTTGAGGTAAATTATTCGCATAAAGTTAGTAACTTATTTTACTCGCCAACACTATAAAATTATGAATATTATTTCGAAGAATCAGCGTATAAATTTTCGTCCCGGGAGAAAAATTGCAGAGGGTTGAGAAAGGACACTTTTTCGTCTACTGCTGTTATATATAACAAAGCTGCATTCAAAACTCGTATTTATCGAAGTGCATAATTTCAGACGCTGACGATAATCTGAACTCTGATATGAAAGCGAAGGCAATCTAAATATTTAGTTATTAGTGTCAAATTTATTTTGCTTTCTGCACTCGTTTTCATTTAGTGAATTTAATTAAAATATATACTACAATTGCATTAATTATCAAACGATAAATATACTCGTAAGTGGACAATGTCGCAAGTCACTTTAAAGACCATAATTGAATAGAGATGAGGCAAAGGTTCGGTTAGATTTATCGTTAAATAATATCAAAACGAAAGGGATTTGGGATAGGTGACACTTAAATTTTCATTTCTAATGGAAAGAAAAACAATTTTCAACACAAAATGATATACTTTAAAAGAACGACAATGAAAACAAAATTAAAACATGAGCACTCTATTAAAAAATAACGCAGACTTGATTCCCTATTTTTTTCGTTTTATCTTGAATTGTTTGCTTATATTTTTTTCTCCCTCTTAAATTAGCATGAAGTTATTTTATTTACAAGGCAAAAAACTAAAATATGATGTTCGGCAATTAGACTCATAATAAATATATCATCCCCACAATGACGTAAATTGTTAAATAACATATTAATGGAAACAAAAAGAAGGAATATTTTGAAGCGCAATAATTTAGAAATGGGTTAACAAATATAAAAGAAGTGAATTACTCATATGCCAAGAAAAATTAATAAATTAACTGTTTAAATAACCCAGTCGCATATACTCACAGCCTGAGAGAAAAGGTGTCAAAAACATTTGGTTATAAAATACCGTACTGTCACGACGAGTTTAAAATATTACTTTTAAAAAAACTGAGTAGTGAATCTACATGAAAAGGTTTCGGAGAAAATATTTGCGGATATTTTCGGCAATGTACATAAGTTAATCCTGTAGAAATTAAAATAAAAGTTTCAATCTATACACGTTGATCTTTTAATAGATATCTCAAATTATACATGAAAATAATATTAAAATTTTGCGGTTACTTTATTTTTTCCCTCTCTAATTTCCATGAAAATGTTTGAATTTTAACGATTAAGAAGTGTGCGGATTAAAATTCAGTATTACTATATTAAATTTTAAACTTCTAGATTGGACGGATTCTGAAAAAAACGGCTACAACGTACGAATAATAACAAACAGATAGATAGACATCTGAATGCTCTCAGAAGGGTTCCTTTTTTTTCTTTTTTAGTGCTGAAATCCAAGAATCGGGTCCGAAAGATATACTTGTAAATATCATATGTCGTTTATTCCTTCTTGCTTCACCAAGAAATTTACTAAATAATTAAGCTCATTTATATAAATCTTCAGTAAAATTGTCGCTTGTCCTTCTTTGTCACAATATTTTGCATTTATATTTTTAATAACCAATATTTCATGTTCACACCAGAGATTAGAGTCTTTCCATTTGTCTAATACTTCCATTGTCGTGTGCGTATATAAATATATATGTATATATATATATATATATATATATATATATATATATATATATATATATATATATATACTCTTGTCTAACATACTTGGTTATATAAAATCTATAAACTTTTCTTATACTCGGACATAGCCTTTCTGTTACCATAACATAGTGTTTTTACTTCATGAATTTTTTACTGACATTGCTGTTAGCCATCTTCATTGTAAGCCAAAAAACCTTCATATTCATGGTTTTTAACCGATTTACTTACTATTCTTAAAGTTCGTTAGTTTTTATCTCCATTTTGATGAACTTTTCTCAAGAAGAAACGTTTTATTAAAAAACTAGCTGAGTCGATAAATAAGAAAAACGAAATAAAATATGATTCAAGTTTTTTCTGTTACGCTACAGATGCGCCTCGTGGAATTTAATCGAAAAATATTTTAATGATAAAGAGTTCATAGAATTATAGATGGAGCCGTATATAATTGTAGACATTAATGCATCATAGATGGCGCCCAGCGGAATATTGTCGAAAATATGGGTTTCTTCTAAAAAATATTAGATTCCGATCAAAAAATAAAATTATTATATTATTCTAAATAGGATGATTTCTACATTCCACAATACTATAATTCACATTTGGCCTGTCCAATACATATACATACGGTACAATACGAGCTAGTCTACGCGTACGTGCAAATACCACAGCACAAAAACTTGAGATATCACTATCACCGTGAACCAAAAACTACGCTTATTCTGAAATTGCTATATTCATTACCAGTTTAATTATTTTTGATTTACATATATTGTATAGACATATTCGCTTTACTAACTAAATATACAAACGGAAGAAATATTTTAAAGCTGCAAATTGTAAAAGCACATAAAAATATTAAAATATATCTAACATGTTATATCCTATACTTTCCAGCACAAATGCTTACACAGCCTCACTCTCATGATTATCATACCTACGTGAAGACACAATTCGGTGACTAGGATATACATTTCTATGCTGAAGTTCTGTACCTAGGCTAGTCAGCAAACTCCGCGCCCAGATGTTACAATATTTGTTACTGTTTATAACCTCTGGATTCCACAGAGTTCAAATCATCCCAGTTTAGTACAATTTTTAGTCTACTTTATTAGTAACTCAAATAAAAGTCTTAATGGGTCTATCTATATATTTAACAATAACCAATATTAAATTTGAAAGTAATAATTTATCATATTCAGTACAAAGCAATATTTATTTTTATATATTTGTAAAAGTAATATTTGAAACTCATCATGAGAGTACGGTATTTTATCATCAAATGTTTTTTACATCTATTGTCTAAGGATTTCATTATATACGACAGGTGTATTTAACTAATTAATTTATTAGTTTTTCGTGACATGTGAGTAATTAGCTCCTCTCATGCTTTTTTAACCCATTTCTAAATTATTGCGCTTCAAAATATTCCTATTCTTTGTTTCAATTATTATATTATTTAACAATTTACGTCATAATAAGGATGATATATTCTATATATGACTCCAACTGCCGAACATCATATTTTGTTTTTTTGCCCGGTAAATGAAATCACGTCATGTAATTAAAGAAATAGAAGAAAAAAATAAAAACAAAATAATCAAGTTAAAAGGAAAAAATAGGAAATTGTGCCTGGGATATTATAGTTTATATTTTATTTTAGTTTCATTATCATTCTTTTAAACTTTATCACTTTGTGTTGAAAAATCATTTCTTACTTTCCCTCCATTAGAAATCAAAATGTAAGTGCCACTTATCACGAATCCCTTTCTTTTTGATATTATCTAACGATATAATCAAACAAGCCTTTGCCTCATCCTTCATCAGTTATGGTCTGTAAGGGAGTTGCAACATTGTCCAATAGCCTCACTTGGGACTATATTTATAGTTTGATATAATTATTGGAAATATACATATATATTTTAGTTCTATTCATTAAATGAAAATGAGTGTAGAAATTAAAATAAATTAGAAACTAATAATTAAATATGCAGATTTCCTTGGATTTCATATCAGAGGGGAGACTGAGCTTAGTGTGTGAAATTACACAGTTTGATAAATACAAGTTTTGAAAAAAAATAGGATTAATAGGTATCATAAATATTATCAAGTTCCTGAAAAATAAGAAATTATGGAACCCGTTTCCAATATGAACAAGTGTTAAAAAATTATGACCCTTTTTCGGCCTGACAAATAGTGATGATCTCATAACTCCAAACTGAATCATCTACATTAAACTACGTTAGTTATAGATTAAAATACCATATTTTAAATTTGTGCTTAACAAAATTGATATAAATATACTTCATGAAGAATTTTGTCACAGCGCAAGAAATTTTCAATAGATACAATCAAATAAAAATTTCATTATTTTTACGTTATTTGACAAAAGAAAGAAAGAATAATTTGGCGTTAGAATCAATTAAATGTCAAAGTTAGGCTTTTCCTGGAAAATCCAATTTCAATAGATTTTAATATTTATCTACTCACATTTTTGCACGAAAATGAATTCGTGAAATGTTTTATCGATTTGAATCCTGAATTATTTGTTTTTGCTCTTAGTACCGCTTCTACTTCCATAACTTTATTACGGAATAACGGTTTAATAGGCATATTATAGTGTCAAAAAAATAATGTTAAAAAAATAATGTTAACCTGAAGATGTTTAACACAACGAAACATAGGAAACGTGGTAAAGAACTTAAAGGAAGTAGAAGCAACAATTTCATTTAATTATGAATAATGAATTTCTACAAAATTGACGCCAAATATATTCAACATTTGAACTTTAAATTCTAATTATATGTATGGTGTTGATGTCATCTATTTTGTCATCTCTGTAATCTCAAATTGATCATATGCTATAAACAATGGCCAGCTGTGTATTTATAATTCTGGGACATTGTATTAATTACGATATATTAACTGAATAATTACACAAGCGTTACAAAAAAAAATAAAGAAATTTCGTTGGTACAGTCGCTCATGGGAGTATATATAGGGCATAATAGGAGTAGATGGAAAACTGTCCATTTTCAATGTTCTCCAACTGGTCTCACAAGATGAAAATTTATGCGCTGATTCTTCGAAATAAAATTTTTAAGTATATGGTGTTGACGGCTACAATAAGTTACTACTTTATGCAAATATTTTACCAGAAAACATGTATTATGAATGGTATGATAGAAGTTAATATTTTAAATGTAAGTTTTCACCGGTAAATTTGATTGTACATACGCCCGTGATGAAAGCGTCGATTACCAAGTATTATTGCCATTTACAACTTGGGAAGTGCCGAAAAATCAGAATTATGTACATTTTATTTAGAAATGGCATAACATATTTTTTTTATTTTATGAACAATCCAAAACCATTTAGACAACATAAATCTATATTATATTTAGAACATTATATAAAACTTTTAAAACCTGGATATATGGGAGTTCTCTTGGATATACGGGAGTTAAATCTGATATTTTAATTTACTCCGTAACTTATATATCATGATAGATGGTTGATTGCTTGAGAGAAGCATTGTATAAGATAAAACTGATTTTCTTTTATTTCTAAGTATTACCCAAATATTACCTGCGAGAATAAATTTAACAAAATTCCAAAGGGGTTTTTGTTTTAGTGCATGAATTTGTATAACTATGAAATTGTAAAAATTTATTAAACATAACGACATAAACCTATTTTTTTATGTCCACTCTTTGTTTCGCGTAAATCTTAAATCATTTCTCAAATATTTAAGTTACGTTGATTCAAACATTCAATGATTCAGTCAGTTCAGTTGATTCAATGATATAGTCATTAAGACAAATATATAAAATGTATCAAGAATGTGACGTCAAAAATACACTAATGATATTTAATATTTCATAAGTAATAAAATCCCAAGACAATGTTTTTTAATTTTTACTGTGACATACCTTAATATAGGTATACACAATACTAGTAATTTTAGTCAAGAAAATTGAATATTTTTCTCCCAATTTATGCCGTTAGGTTAAATATAGTAATTAAGTGCCTGTAATTAACCTATAATCGATAAATTTCCTTACTAATTGTTCTGTTGACCTACATCGTTTATTATTTATTCCCACATGACATTTAAAAGAAAAAATAAAAATATTTTAGTTCATGTACATTTTTATTCTTTATTTTCTAAATCATCCAAAGAAAATGACTAAGATGTGAAAATGAAAGTCTTTGTAGTGCAAATGAGACGTAATTTTAATTGCTTCACTTTTCAAAAAAAAACTGAAATTAAGATATGGGTATTAGGTGTCGCTGATTAAGTATTATATATCGAGTTATTTCTCACAATAATATTACGCTTGAAGTATAATTTAAATTATTTTTATTTTCTATTTTTATCAATACTTAAGCCGAAATATTAAATTTTATTAATATATTTTATCTTTAAAACATGTTTGTGAAGATGTCAATCCAATAAACAAAGTTTAAATAGAATATTGTTTTTATCTTAGCTAGTTATGAAGTCGTCTCTTATTTTAGTTTTTTTAATATTTGTATTACTTTCTTATTATATAAATTATAGGGCATTGTACCTCAAAAGTAAAAAAGGATAATTTAATAAGATAATCACGCGTCCATCTCTGTTGCTATTTTTAGGAAACAATTTATATAGAAACTTCGAACTTTGAGTGATGATAAGATATATTAACCAGCATATGACCTAAGTAGTTAAGAATATAAAATATATAGATAAAAATTTTATTACCTATATCGTTTCCTTCTTTTAATTTCCGACGTCGTACGGAATACCAAGTCAAAAAGTGGTTTATAAATATTCAAAACTATTTTTTCTTGGAATATTATGTAAGGTTCTGAAAATTTAGATAAAAATAACTATAAACATAGATATTTTTTGGTAATAGATCTCATGCCTCCATCAATAGAAAACATTTAAAGATATTTATATCCTTTAGTGGAAGCAAATTAAATACTCAAATGTTTTTACAATTTCATGTATTCATGAAAGAGCAACTCATATTGTAGTGAAAACCATTTTTTTTTAGGATTTTGTATAAGACTATTTTATTAATATAGGCAACATATTTCTGAAGGTATCCTAAAAAAATGTCTCATCTCTAATTTAAAAAACTGCAAAGGTCAAAATTACGGAAAAAAAGAATAATAAAATAAAACAGAAAAATATAGCGGAAAACTATAGCAATGATTTTAAATCCTAGTTTTCCAGAAGTTTGCAATTAAACCTCCATCCAAATGAAATCATTTTCCAAGACACATTTCTAGATGTTTTTTGCCAAATACGTAGTTTAAATCTCCGCTACAATATTTTATGTTAGAAACAAAATCGCATCAAACAAGTATACTTGTTTTTTGCAAAAAAAAATTATCATGGCTATCAGAATTTTCCTAGAATTTACTTATCGCTACACTTATGTTCGCAAGAAGCGGAAATACAACGAGATGAGTGGAAAAGGCGGAAGTGCTTTCCTTGTTTGAAGAGTCCTTTGTTACCCTATGCAATATCAAGTACATGTCAGAAGCATTGTAGCAATATAAATGATAAGCATTTATAGTATGATTTAATAATGATATTGAGTTGTGGTATATCTAAATTTAAGTTGAATCCTCTCAAGTGTGTTAGGTACATTAAAAAAATAATTGACAAAACCTATGTCGAAAACGTGAAATATCATTGTGGGTAAAAATTTAGTGTTAGTAAAGGAACAGGTATATCTTTTAGGATATACTACACTATAAACTGCAGAAAAGACTGTTCTGGAATCTTGAGAATATGTTCAGTAAAGGAACCGTTTTAGATAAAAACAAATTCGTTACACACTCTTAATATTTTATCAAACATAGACACATATTTTATTGAATACAGAGACCAGATGATTACTTTCATTTTACGATTACTATAGACCAGAAAACTGAACAAAATCCCAATAAATCGTATGTGATGGAAATCGTTAATATAAATTTCATGTTATAAATCCCTGAAACATATAGGCTTTCCAAGGGCTTTTAATAATGTGACTGTAAAATAAGAGGAACTTATCGGATGAGTGATTTTGCTGTTACATAAAAAAAGTGCAAAATATAGACGGTTAGTTAGAGTTGGTCATCATCGCACATTTATTCACATAAAAATGTAGCTTATTACTGAGACTTCCTTGAAATAATACTAAAAATAGCTTGCTATGGATTCGATTTTTTTTTAATCAAGAAGAGTTACAAATTGTTGGGAAAGAGAAGGAATTGATCATACTCAAGAACGAATAAAGGGAGAAAGAACTTAAGATGAGATGCAGCTATATAATACGATAGATATTTTTAAGACCAGATACGGAAACACTGATTATATAATGGGAAATATATTTATTGAATTATGATTATAGTTTTTATATATGCTAATACAGAAAGTGCAAATATGTTTGCAAAATGGTTCAAATGGTGCAAAAATGGTTCATAAGTCAATAATTGCTAGACGAGCAATACTTCTTGGGTTACTCGGTGTAACCAAATAATTAGTACTCCTATCTGGTATACATCAGCAAATCGATACATATATAACAAAGTAAAATAAAAACCAGTGGGGTCTTAAAGAGATATACAAAAAAGTTCAATGTACTCTTTTTCTCTCTTATATGGAGGGTCCGCAATATTTGAATTAGAGATTAAAAATGATAATCAAATCGATTCTTACAACTTTAATTTTTGTCTAAAAATGTGTCTTTAACAAAACAAAAAACCTTAGTATTTCATTTACGTAAATAAGGGTTTCGAATGCATATAATTTAAATAATTCACTCCTAAGCCATTACAGTGATCCAGAGCACGCAAAAAGACATTGGCGCATGACCAGCCAGGCGGTGGAGTCGCCAACAAGCGCAGCATGCAAGACGTTGAACTGAAGGGTGGTTAGAGCCCTTGTAGAATACCATGTCAAACTTATTTCTAAGTTTTAGAGCTTATTTTTAAATGAAATAAATTAAAAGCAAAATTAAAATATAAGCAGCAAAATATCAAGAACTGAATGGCTAAATTCAAGAGATTGAAGAAAA
This sequence comes from Druceiella hillmani, assembly GCA_039881145.1. NCBI lineage: Eukaryota > Metazoa > Arthropoda > Insecta > Lepidoptera > Hepialidae > Druceiella > Druceiella hillmani. The sequence goes on from JAYKKI010000045.1 coordinate 15,526,905, forward strand.
AATAAGCTTCAACACTAACTTAAATGACAGTACAATCGGTGCTTGGAGAGTTAAAAAAAAACGTCCAGGTTTTCGATATAACATAAATGACCTTACTTCATCACGCAGTAATGAAAAGTTGTAATTTTTAGTAGATGCGGTAACTGAAAAAAGTTAGTAAAATATCCCATTTTACTGAATATAGTGAAGGGCTTAGAAAATTGCGACTTTGCGCAACTCTCCATTTCTTTAGTCCAAGGTGCTATAATTATTTACGTGAAAAGTTTGATCTTTGGTTACCTCACATTAACGCACTTAGAAAATTATATTGGAGAGTAAATTGCGATCCAGATTTTACAACCAAGTCGTTCAATACAACAAAGGAAATTGCTAAAAAATGAAACGAGTGTAAAAGAATATACTGAATTTGTCGGCAAAATACATTTTGGCTTTATTAATGTAGGCAATGATTTTCACGGAGACGAATCAGCAATTGCAAATCATGTTCTAGTATATATGGTTGTGGCTGTGAATAAGCTTTTGGAAACTTCCAATGGGTTTCTTTCCGAGAAGAAATTTTACAGCTTCATAAAAGACAAATTTATTTAAAATTTACCCTAAGTTACTTAATGAAACGGCATGTGTAGTAATTTCAATTATATTTGACTGAATCGATTCAAATCTTAACATGTCCAGTTTACTTGGCGCAAAATTAAAAAGCGAACCATATACTCCATATTTTATATACAAAGCCAAAAAATATTATATTTTGCTCGATCCGCGTCACTTGTTAAAGCTTGTAAGAACTATGTTCGGTGACAAAAAAATTTTATTAGACGAAAATAGTAGAAAAATTATATTTATATTTATTAAAATTTTACACAATTTTCAGACGAAACAAAGTCTGAACTTGGGAAAAAAGTTACTTTTAGGCATACTAATTACTTCAAACAAAAAATTAAAGCAATTCCCTCAGCGCAATTACTTTCAAGATCTGTTGCGACAGTCATTCAGTACTGCCATGTTTTTTTAATTTATCACAATTTGAAAATTCGTAAGCCACTGTGCTATTTAATACCCTCGTTAATGACATATTTGATATTGAATATATTTGGCATTAATTTTGTAGAAATTCATTATTCACAATTAAATGAAACTACGTGATGTAGTATTATTTCTAATTTCTTTAATTTCTTTACCACGACCTAGGTTTCGTTGTATTACAACATCTTCAATCTAATCTTTGCTAATATCCCACCTGAAGATGTTGTAATACAATGAAACCTGGGTCGTGGTAAAGAAATTAAAGAAAGTAGAAATAATACTACATCACGTAGTTTCATTTAATTGTGAACATATTTGATATTTTTATTTCCGGAAACTTTCTTTCGTTTCGGTTCTAAAAACTTTTTTGCTTAATTAATAAACAAGAAATGTTCGACAAAATCGATGAAGTAAACAAAAATTTTAGAAATTTAAAATTGAAGGATGGTACCGTTGTGGCAAACTCTACGATACATTTAGGTTTAACCGGGTTCTTAATAAACATAGCGAGCCTAAAATACTTAATATACAAATCAACATGCAAAAAGGACACTTGCAATTTACATCTTTTTATAAACCATCACAAGACCGTTTCGACACATTTTTTAATGCCAACTATTCGAAGGGTGGTTTTAATAATAGCCCAGCGATCAGAAAAATCGTATCTGCATACAAAAGGTTTCTTTTTCATGGAGAGATAAAATTGGCTGAAAGTGGAAACTGCTTGTAAATTGAAAAATTTACATATATAATATATATATATATATATATATATATATATATATATATATTTATACATATATATATGTATATATATATATTTATTTATATATATATATATATATATATATATATATATATATATATATGTATGTATATATGTGTTTGTGTGTGTGCGTACATATATTTTTATTGAATTATAAATTCGTGGCAATTTATGCAAATATGAAAACGAAACTTGCAATCAAATTCTCCAACCAAATTAAGTTGTAGCATGTAAAGAAATCCAATAAATTCAAGTACATACACTGTTGCCTAAGTTGAAAAGCTATAAAGCTATCAGTATTTTAAACAAATTTTTGAATCCACGTGTCGTTTTTTCGTTTCTCTATTATTTCTTTAAACACAAATGAATTAAATGATAAATAAATACAATTAGAATTACAAAAATCGAAAGAGAAAGAAATTGTACGTATTGATGTGCTAGCTGAAAAATTTGCATGACATTATTTCGTCTCTTTGTGCGATTTTTTTTATTTCTCGTTTTTAGTGATTTTTTTATATCTTAAATTATATCACTACAAATCAAACTGTAATTTAAAACGTCTATTTTAAGTTAGTATGACTGTAAGATCATTCTGCATATAAATTACATAACTTTATTCTTTAGGGTGAAGTACATGATTATCAAAACTAGAACTTTCTCCAAATGTTTCCAAAGATGCAACAGATACTCCATCTCTAACGACTGTGCTGTTTTGCGATAAAATTTTTGTCATTTACTTGTTTAACCAGGGAAGACATCTGACGTTTATTGTAGGAAACTTACGGCAAACTTTTTCATCAGCTAATTCAATTTTTATTTCATATTATTTGAAACTTTTCATCATATTGTGTCAAAAATAAAGTTTATTTCGTTACTAAACTTCGAATCCGATGTGATTGGGAAAAAACTTTTAAGAGCTTCAATTTCAAACAAATTCCTTTATATAAATTTTGAAACAAAGATTTCAGCCATTTTTTGTAATGGATATAAAATAATTCCCTGCAAACAATTTTTTTTAAAAACAAATACTATATTTGTGTGACTAAAAATAATGGTATAAAACTTGAGGTTTGCAAATGTGAAGGATATTGGTAAAACATGTCTGAAAAATTTATATGATAATATTGTAGGAAACGACTAAAAAGAATATCAGTGTTTTAATCTCCTTCCATAATTCCAATCATACGGATGATTTAAACAATATTTGTTTTAATAGGTTGCATAAAACTTAATAGAAACTCCCTATTTTCTTCAATACCTCTTGCACTGAGTAGAATACTTATGGAAAATTAAAAGCATTTGTGCTTGTTATTTTATATCCATTACAAAAAATGGCTGGACTGGAACCAGAAAATAATTTACAGAAAGGATTTACGCTCATAGCCATTGTAACCGACCACACAACGAATGCGGCTTCCACTTTTTCACCTAGTTAATGGTCATATTTTTAATTCCACCTTCCTAAGCGAAAGGAATATTAAATAATTTAATCTAAATACATTCTTAAAACTGCAATGTATACCTAATAATAAAAGAAATGAGAAAAACTGGGTAGCGCGAGTAAAGAAAAAGAGTGTGAACAATGTATTTCTGTGATAATTTGACAATGTTCAAGAAAATTCTAGAAATTTCGAGAACTTTCTAGAAAAAGCTCGAACTTTCATATTGGAAGTCACACATTTCCGAAGTCGAATATTTTCAACCCCCGTATCTGTCACTTTCTTATAGTTATCGCGCGCAACCTCCATAGTGAACGATGGGAGGGTTGAGAATACCACCATGCACAAATGCTCTTAATGAATACTTATGGAAAAAAATAAAAAAACCTAAAAGCAAAGATTATTAGACAACATTTATAAGAAAGCTAAAAGCCAGTCATACTCCTCCTCACACAGACGCCCTAAAATACACCCTACGGTTAGTGGAGGTACGTACAACTAGTGAAGCAGTAATATCCAAACGAATCGCCGTAAATCTGTTAATAACCTTCCATAATCTTTATAAAGAATGCAAAAAGTGGATTTTTCGGCAAAGAAGAAAATTGGAAGCAAACATTTTAATCGGACCTGGAACCAGATTTGATAACAAGAGTTACCCAGGAAATGTTCTAAATCTATGGAAACATTTCAGAAATTATCGAAAAATTTATTATAAGTGACGAATATATTGGAAAAGATCTTTGAGAGGATGCGGAGAAAGTCTATCAAGACTGTGTGTCAGTTTTGGTAGGAATTGCTTCTATGTGAGTACAATCTCATCAAAAACGACTCTACGAATATGCAACAGAAATGAGCCGTCATTAACAGCAACTCGTGCCTAGTGCAACACTAATTTATGTAGTCGGTAACCATAAATCACCTATATTTTATTAAAAAAGTTAATTAGACAAAAAGCATCAATTAAAAAAATCATGTTATAAATATACAGGCCAATTACGGATAAAAATATATACATACTAAGCTCCTGTGATGTTTATACCACTTAAAATTGGGATTGATTATATTTGTAAATTTTGTAAATCGTTCGTATGTTCCATTGAACTAGTTTTTAAAATCATCACTGAATCACTGAACAAGTTTTTAAAATAATATTTATTTCTCATTCATAACTTTTTCTTTAAATCTATAATTTTGTTATAAGTCCTCAAAACATTAAGCTGGAGAATGATGTGCAATGGCATATATTTTTTAACCACGTGTTGGAAAAATCAATAAAAATTATAAACATTCTTAACGAATTTTTTGTTTGAAAAACTATCTATATTACGAAACTTATGAATTTCTACTTTGAAATTTTACACATAACACGTGTAATATTCCTGAAAATTTAAAAATGTTGTTGACTCGATATCTACAATTTCAACTAGTTCAAAATTTGAAATTAATTTAAATAAAAAAAATTGAAATTGCAATACAAAACCCAGAAACGGAGTAGGGTAGTTTTATTAAAGAAATTTCTCGAGATTTTTTAACAAACAATAAAATCCCAACTAAAATTTATTATGGGGCATGAATATGGACTAAAATATACAATTTATTCTCTCCTTAACGGAAGAGTTTAAAATATCTCTCATTATCACAGAATTTTATTTACACATAGTTATGGAAAAATTTAAATTACCTATTTCAATAAAAATAACAAGATAATTAAAAAAAAATTAATAACATTGGAACACATAAAAGTTATACTTCAATAAGTATATTTTCACCTGCACAAATATCGGAGTCAGTTGCAATTATTATTAGATGGTTTAACAATGGTATACCGTGAGAAAGTGGAAAATTTTTATATAATTCGACTTTGGATAACAGTACAGTAAAAAAGTAATGGCTGAGTGAGTGAAAGTAGTTATAAGGTGCAAAAATTAAGAGTTTTCAAGTAAATTATGGCATAAATTATTTATCGGAAAAATAAATTTTACCATAGAAATTTCTATTCTGAAAGAAAATATGTAAATGAAATGTATATGAAAATTAAACGAAGCATGTAAATTATTTCTGAGCCAGAATAATTTAAAATATTACGAATAATTTAGTAGACGATGTTAGATATAAATTGTAATTTGGGTAGAGTTTTCATTTGTTCATAGTTTTTAGTAAGTCATTTTAATTATGCCCTAAGTTTTTTTTAAATTACTTGCGGTGAAATGACTCTTGTTCATTGTGTGAGTGATTGTGTGAGTGAGTGTGAGTTTCTATACTGTTCGTTAAATAAAGAATCTTGAGAAAAAGTTACAATTAATACAGTAAAGAGTAAAGCGAAGGGGCAAGAAGATTAGCCGAGAATAGTTGCTGAGGGTGAAAAAGGAAAGGAATTCGTGTGAAATTGTTTTAATTATTAAATTATTTGACCAATCTTCCCTTCTGATAGTTAAACAATCGATGGAAAACCGTTCAAAGTGTATACACGTACAGAGCAACCGACAATATAGTGACAATTATGGTTTAACATATTTCAACAATACTCTACAAAGTATGGTTTGCCAACAGCAAGTCCATACCCGGGGCATAAACCAGGCATTACGCCACGTACAGGAATAATACTAAAACAAAATCAATGTGGAAGTAATAAGGGTTGATGACACTAAATAAGCAAAATAAAACAAAACAATGGAACTGCCCACAGAAGTGAAAACTTAAGACTATGAAATGACAGTGTTTTTTTTTAATTTCGAAATTAATTGTAGCGTCAAAATTTAAAATTTCATAATTTGTAAATTACAATTATTAACATTAGTCCGGTTTTCATATTTATATATTTTCATTTATATTTTTTATTCATTATGTGCATAAAACCAGGAGGGGATTTTTTTAGTAGACTTTATGCATAATATATCATTATAATTTATTTTGTCGTATTTTGCACCATTTCCTCACATGTGCTTTCATCAAAATTTCGCCTAAATAATGGTTTTTCCTCTCCTTTCACTTGTTTTCGCTTAATATTTTTATTATTTAAACTTTTAATGAGAAGGCGTATAAACAAATATAAATTAATATAATTTCTGTTTATGGTACCTTTGTCTACCGACATGAATGTTGAAAGAGTGGGCCTATTATCTTTCTATGGAAAACGCATGAAAATATCACGAGTATCTCAAAATTATGACATTTAGAATTGTCACTATAGCATATTTGGTGTAAATTTTGTAGAAAGTCATTATCACTCAGTTTTTGTTCACAACTACGTGATGTAGTATTATTTCTACTTTATTTAAATTCTTAACAACGACCTAGTTTTCGTTGTATGACAACATCTTCAGGTGGGCAATATGTAACGATTCCTCTTTAAATTGAATATTTTTATTTTATAAATCAAAACCAATTTCCAGTGAAATATTTAATTCACATAAATGGTTTTATATAAATTACTATGTTTTCAAATCAAAACGAATGTAGAAATATTCGAAAATTGTATTTCTGAAAATTATAACCAAAATTTATTCCCAAAATCACGTCATTATTCTATATAAATGCTCGTAATATTTAAAAGAAACGGCGATTACCAATTTCTATACGTATTGGTGAAAGTTATATAAAAATTCATCACTTAGATCCCCAGACAGTCTTTATGATACTCTTGGAAACTGACGATGAAATTTAATGATAATTTTAAAATTTGTAAAACTGAGAATTAATTTGTAATTATATTAATAAATTAATTTAAAGCGGCTTTTGAGAATTCAAACACAGAAGGAAAATTGTTTAACGAAGAGACTGTTAATTCTCAATAAAGAATATATATGTAAATATATATATATATATATATACATATATATACTTAAATAAATATTATAATTGCGGCAGCACTAATTTTCTTTCTTTTTTCTTATTAGGCTTGTTTTTTCTATTCTTTGATTAGGCTCTTTTCTCTCAGTTATCGCTATGGTATTTATTAGGAGTCGAATGGAAAATTCTTAAGCACTGTTTGTTAGAACAAATCTTTTTTTTGTTTTGCATTTGCAAGTATACTGCAAATTTTTTATTAAATGAGAATGTTAAACAATATAAATTCCGAATTGTATTGTAGTTACCCAATATAATTAACGTTTACGTTACATTTGGTTACCCAATACAATTAACGTTTACGTTACGTTTAATTCAATCATTGTTATATTGGGTAACCGTGTGGTTACCCAATATAATTAACGTTTACGTTACGTTTAATTCAATCATATTAAAATCTAACTAAGACTAATTCGTATGAATTAATCCGTAAAATAACGTTTACTGTGAAAGAAATAAAACGAATTCCGATTTTCGTTTGTCCCCTATGAAATACCGTATGAATATTTTGAAATGGTAACTATTATAATACACGAGGGTTAATATAATTTATAAACATAGAACTTTTCAAGTTTGACGGTTTATGAAAAAAATATTTGTGAAGGACGATGGCATGAATCCTCTTATTAAGACGGTACTTAAATATAAATAACAAAATATTGAATATATTTGACGTTAATTTGTAGAAATCCATTATCACCTAATTTTTATTTACATCTAAATGAAACTACTTGATGTAGTATTATTTCTACTTTATTTAAATTCTTAACCACAACCTAGGATTCGTTGCGTGACAACATCACATAAAAAAAAAACAAAAAGTACACTTCAAAATAAAACAGTTATTTCACGATAAATTACAACAAATCAATTATAAGTTGAAAGTGTGCTAAAAGAATCATAAAAAATATCAACATTACGGCTTAGACGAATTAAGAATTTCCAAAAATTTGTAGGTACTTCTTATGCAAAATTTAATTTTTCGTTTTATAAAACCAAATCACTATTCCAGTAAAATATTTGATACATCCATATAAATGGTTTTAAAGTAATGACTACGTTTTCAATCTAAAACAAATGTAGTTATATTAATATTTCAAAAATTATATTTTTAAAAATTATAAGTAAAATTTATTCCCAAAATCAAGGAATTACATGGAAGGGCCATGTAATTCCTCGTCACATTAAAAAAAAACGGTGATCGCCAGTTTCCATACGTATTGATAAAAGTTACATAAAATTTATCACTTAGATCCCCAGACGTTCTCTGTGATGCTCTAGGAAACCGACAACGAAATTTATAGATTATTTTAAATTTTATGAAACTGAGACTTAATTTGTAACTATATCAATTAATAAATTAATTTAGAGTAGCTTTGGATTCAAACAGAGGAGGAAATTTTCTAACGGAGAGACTATTAATTCTCACTAAAGAAGAAAGATTTTGACTGTTACTGGCACGTGTAAAAGAAACAGTAGGGCGCCATAAGTATACATGAAATATTGTGATGGTCAATTGTTATCATATTAAAATTAAGACTCAAACTCTATTTTCCTTCCCTATACACTTAAGTTAATATTATGATAGGAGAAGCACTAATTTTGTTTGAACGGAGATTTGCTGGCCTGCAGAAAAGTCTGGACGGTTAGGGTCTTTTCTCTCAGTTACCACTATGGTATTCATTACGAGTCGAATGGAAGTTCTTAAGCACTATTAGTACGAACAAATCTTTTTTTTGTTTGGAATCTGTAAGTGTACTGCAAAATTTTTATTATATGAGAATGTTAAACAATGTAAATTCCGAATTGCATTGGATAGCCACATCATTCACGGAATGAATAAGCACCTATGGATATTAACAACACGTTTTAAATATCTTAATCAACTAAATCCATTAAGACTTCATGTTTTAATTCTGGCTAAAAATATATTTTACTGGCGACCGTCCGCCACTTAATCCTCGTGGACACTTAAATTTATATTATATTCCTATTTTCTCGTGGAAACCTAACATTTTTCCACAGGAATAAGTAGCCTATGCCCTAATCTATTTCATCATCTAAGGTATTTACACGCTCTTTTGAATTGTCAATGAATTTACCACTCGTTCAGAAACAGCCTCTAATTCAAATAAATAATAACAATACAGATTTGAGAAATTGGATAGATACAACTACATAAAACACTTATGGGTTAGTGAATTTCTGTTTGATAGAACATAATGTAATTAGCTTTTTTATCTACTAAATAATCTGATATTTTCTAATAGACGTTTTTGCAAAGGTTACGCTGGATTATTATATTGAATATATTTACTGATAATTCTTGCAAATCCCTTAGAATTTTTTTGTGAATGAATAAGCATTGCCCTTAAATGATATACCAACTTTATGGAGGCTCAGTAAGTTTATCTACATTTTTATTATTAATATTATTATTACGGCTTTTTAATATTTCTATTATTATTACGGCTTTTATATTATACTTAAATAAATCAACATATTTGTACACAACAGGCGGCAATTTTTCATGAATATACTGATAATTTAGTCATTTTGTTCATTTCAATGAATTAAGTTTTAAGCGAAGCTCTGAATCATTTAATTGAAAAACGAATAAATAATTTTGGTCAAAACTCCTCCGAATAAAAGAGAGTAAGAACCTCTTAATATAATTACAAACCCAAGAAAATTCGTCAGGGCTGCCTTATATGTGGTTTTTATATTAGAAGTGCTGACAACTCTTCTAGTCTCTCGCTCGCTTTTAGAAATGATCCATCTCACACCAACAGCTATGTGTAAAAGAAATTATGGATAAAAACTACAGAATTGTATAAAAGTTTTTCTTTTCAATTCTTTCATTTATTTGTTACTCCATCACTTACTTCTTAAGTCCATTAAATATATAATCAATGCCTATATTAAGGGTTTCTTGATCTCATGTGCCAATTATGGTTCTCTTAGCTTAAATTTACTTTGATTTTCAAATTATTTAATAGGTATGTTTTTTTACTTCTCCATAGTTTCTGGACATTATAATCACGAATATAACCTGTATCTAAAATTTGATGCCGGTTATATAGTTCTCATCAGTAAGTTAAATAGGAAAATTATGGTTTCAAATTTGAATACCCTGTCAAATCATCCATAACTACTAATTTTATAAAATTATTATTTTGTGGGGAAATGTGTAGAGAGGTGACATTAAAATTCTAATCCCTAAATTATTAGTCCCCATATTACTAGCCCCAATAAAATTGCAATAAAAAATTTGTTGCCACATAAAAAATATGTACCCACTTTTGTTAAAGTATTAATTATTCAAGAGATATTTAATATTGTAATTTTAGCAGTTATGGTATGTTTAATACAATCTTTTATATCAAGCCAATTTGGTAAACCAGGATGTAAACCTTAAAATACTAAAAAAGAAATTAAATTGGAATACTCAAGCAAACAAATATACAATTTCAATGAACAATAAAGCACAAAAGGCCAACATAATTGCACATTTATTTAATTAAAAAAGCTAGAAAGCCAACAGATTGTTGATTTATTAATCTTCATCACCAGGGTAGAAACGCCATTTTGCGGTATTGTTAAATTGTTCAATTAATCACAAGATTATTTTGAATAGTAAATATATACAAATGTTATTGTGAAAAAAGTACCACGATGGTTTTCCGGAGTCAGTTAACTAAGAACTTCTTGAATAAGAGAAATACTGAAATAACTCGAGGAGAAGTAGACATGTCAATTAGAAAAAGCTCGTCAAAATTAATGTTACCGTGTTAAACCTGACAGCAAATTTTGCCTCTGTATATAAAAATTAATTAATAAATACTGACTGGCTGTATTGTTGACTGGCTGTATTTTTAGTCACTTCTTATGTAACTAGAATTTATGAGAAAATAGTTCGGAATGGAAATATTATAAAAATTGTGAAAAGAAAAATTAACTAAAAAGCTTTGATTTGTATCCTTTAAACTTTCTTATGAAGATACCTTGTGCAGAAATCGCAATTTAAAAAAAACAATTCTAGGAGTGTGATTTGATTAATAATACATATTTGTGAGGAAATGGCGTATCATAAAAAAATCATTGGTTTAACTTTCAGAATTTTTGTAAACCTTTTAACAAAAGGAAGTTCGACTTATTTGGGGGTTTTCAGGCAAAATATTTTGAAAAAAAATAAGTAGATATTTTGTAACAAATGTAGTATATTATTTATTACTAACCATTAATTTATTCCGTATTTTAGTGAAGTAAGGTTTTTCAGGGTCACTAAAACAAATTGTAATAGAAATCTTAGAAATACAGTCCACTCACTAAGTGGTTTTGACGAAACTACAGTTGGATCAACTCCAGCGAGCGCGCCGCTAACCGGTGAAACTTTTCCCATTTCTTTAGTTTTCACATTAAGCGTCTGACGTTTGCTACGAAAAACTTACGAACAACTTTTTCATTTGTCAGTGAAATACTTTTTTGTATTTCACAGTTTTTATTGCCACCTCTTAAATTACAACGGTACGAACTTATTTTCTTATCAAAGTTCGGCCGCCGGGCCACGCAGGGAATTGAGTTATTCCAGGACACGCCTCCGAGTTATTGTGCCCAAAGATTTTTGAATTTTTTTTGTACTTAACAATTATTATTTTATAAATTTATTTACATAATTTTCATTTATCTCTTTGAAAAAAACATTGTTAGAAATTAGAATATTTATAGTGTTAGGAATTACAATATTTAAAAACTATCAAATTAGATTAAAGGAGTTATAAAAAGGGGTTACGGAACAATCATTTTACATATTTAAACAGCAGAGTTTAAAAGATGGAGAAAGAACGTAATATACATACTATGTATTGTTTCAATGTAACTAAAAACATAACATCTATCAGAATTTCAAAACTCCTACTCAACTCGATCTTATTCAATGGTTCTTTGTTATAACAAGCAAGCGCCTATAATTTTTAGTATAAAATTGCAAATTGTAAGTTTAAAAAACAAAATTGACAAGCAAAATGATTTCATTTTTGGTTTTCTGTTCTTCAAAGAAAAGAACCATTCAAATATAACTCATGTGTTTGTCCGTCACAGTGGTCTCTCTCAGAAACCGACTGAAATAGAAAATTTAAATATGGCATGACAATAAAGCTTGTTAACTGAAACATATCTCTAATACTCAAAGATATTGCTTGAATTAGAAAATATTTATATAAAAAGCCTGCACGAAGGATCTAAATGCCATAATTTTTAAGTTATTCACGGTGATGCGCAGGATTAATTCTATTATGTAGTGTTAAATATTTTTTTGCTTAGGTGGTCTAAATTAGTGACGACGGACTTCCTTTATGTGCTTAGGTGGTTTAAATTAGTGACGACGCACTTGCACTTGGCCGGTTTTATTAGGTATTTAGAACCAAAATTGAACTCAGGTATGTGCGTCAGAACCAAGTATACCATTCGGACCCCTATATCTAACGTTCTATATTTAAGATGTGAAATAGAAAATAATATGTGCTATTTGTGTACGCAAATTACTTTGGATTTTAATCAGTCGGTTATCAAATGACAGATGATAGATACTAATAAATTTATGATGATAAATCTACTGATAGCTACACTAAGGTATGATATGAGAAATGCAATTCTTTTGTGTAGTTAATTAACACAAACAGTGAGAAAATATTAATATGAGATATACAAACAAATTTAAAAATATATATATTTAATTTTGTGAATGAATACTCTAAATGCTATCAATGTAATTGTTAATTTAAGTTTATTCTAAAATTGTGGTATTAAATAAGACAATAACGCATGTTTATATTTCCACAATAGTGCCAATGCTTATTTGAAGAATATAATTTTTATAAACAAAACAAAAGTTACTTATCAGTATTAAACTTTTTTCGATAAAACGGTTTGACTCTAATTCTGTCCGTAAATTTATAAGACAGTTTTAATTTTATCGACTAACGTAATTCAATTTGTAAGTTTCTCGTCAGTCGATTGCATTAGCCAATGAGACTACCATTTAATATTTCACAATTATTGGAACTTCGTTAGTACTTTTCCCGCTGTCTAGTTCATTATCTAATTTCTGAAATGAAACAGATTTTTCTATTTATTTTACAACATTTTTAATGAACAATTTTATTATTTACTCGCTTATAACTTATAAAGATGGCGTAGGCTTGGATGCTGAATTACATATTGAGTAATTTACAAAAGGACTTAGGTAATTTCAAAGTAATTTGAATGATGACGAAAATATTATGTGCCGTCTTAAAATATTTGTTTTGTTTTGCAAATTTTTGGAAAAAAATACAGTCTAATGGGTAAAAGTAAAATATACCAATTACTTTCCGTTTATAATAACAAAAAAAGGAAACATTGATCGATAATTTCCACTAGTTTTTCGGCTAATCTTTGCGATAAACCGTCGAATTTATTTTAAGAATCGACTATTTAAAACAAGATTTTCACTACTAGCAAATGTTATAAATACATTAAATATTCAGTAGGCATTTGTAACATAATCGGTATATTTGTTGAGCTTGGAAACATGGGGTTCTAATTAGTAAAATCAATGAATGCAATGCGCACATGAAATGTCTAATTTAGTTTAGCTCTTTCATAGATGTATAATTACTGTATTACTATCATAATTATTGAAATATATAGCACACTGGTGTGTATATATGTATATATATATATATATATATATATATATATATGATATATATATATATATATATATATATATATATATATATATATATATATATATATATATATATGTATATGTGTGTATATATGTTTAAACACACTGATTTTTTTTCTTTTTTTATAACTTTCTTTCGTGTAACGCTCAAAATTGCTCTCACATAAATAAAGAAATATTTCCCCGGTCGACTGAACATTAATGAAATACAATGATACGGTTGTGCAAAATAATATTATTTTCTCTTCACATAAATATAAGCACTTCGTTATATTAGTTGATAACTAATTAAATATATTTCATATTGGAATCGATAGCTGCATGTAATGATAAAATTAAAAACTTAATATTTTACAAAGCCGTTTTCATTAACTCTCTGATTCCTTCATAAATAAGCTCAAGGGTAGACTTTAATCACGCCGTCACAAACTATATTAAATGTGCTACTATCTTTCGATTATTTAGGGTCTTAAGGATTATTTAAGGCGATTATTAATGAATTTTATAGGAGGCCTTAGGCCGGGTCTTAGTAGGCTGTGGTTGGGTGAACGAACTCGGTGCCACTCGTTGAGCCAGCGCAGGGTCTGGGGTTTTACCGCCTCATGGCTGGTTGACGACACACATGTGGAGGGTTTTCACCAGACTGGGTAAATTCATTTTCAACGGAAGACTTTATCCCTGTAATATACGGCACGGGCATTTTTAAATTTTTTTTTATCTTTATAAAAATATAACTTGATTTTAATTTGTAAAAAATTATCAATATTGATTTTAAAACTAAAATGATAAATTTTAGGAAAGAAATTTTAAATTCCAATTTTAATCCTTTCATTTGCTATTTCAAAATGCAAACTAAAATATATACTGTCTAGCTCTACTGAAACTATGTTAATAGTTTAAACCATACTACCATACGTATTTCTATTTAATAAGATATAATTAAGTTTGAAATATGATCCATCACAAATGAAGGTTGTACATTATTAAAACGAAATAAGTCATTAAATTTAGTTTATTTCATTTTCAAAAAAATATCGTAAAAATCAGTCATTTTATAAAAGTTCTTCTTTTTGCTTATTCTATTATTTGAGACTTATATTATGTTATATATTCACATATATCTTTAATGGGAATACTCCTGGGAAAAGATGTGTATAGAAAAATTGTGACGTCCAATATGAGCTTATTGTTTTCTATATTACATAAAGTGAAATATTAATTATTTTCGTCAACTTACTATGCATATTAGCTACAAAAAAAGGTAAATATAGGCCCTGTCATTTTTTTGAATATAAAGGAACCATTTCGGAAATCGACAAACTTGCACTCATGGAAAAAGGAAACGTAAGATATTATTCCGTCACTTTGTTTTATCGTTATATATTATACTTCTTTTCTATTTCCGTGGTTATACTGATGTGAATTGAAGGAAAGTATTGGCAATCAAACTATAGGTGTAAGTGATCATTTTATTAGAGTACAATCGTAGTATTAGTCTGTACTTAAGCACTCAATTCTAACAAAAATTCATTTCGCAAGTTAACGCACAAAATATTCAAAACTAAGATTTTCACACAACTTTTCCTTAGACACTAGAGATTCACCAACTCCAACGAGCATTTCAACTTTTATCATTTCGTTACTTGTCACAGAAGGCATCTGGCGTTTATTTCCGGAAACTTACGGAAAATCTTACTATTGGCTAATTTAATTTTTTGTTTTGTATTATTTGCCACTGGCCAACTTGTTGCGCCGTGAAGTACGTTGATTTTGTTTTTAAATTTCAGAAAGTGTCATATGCAAAGATTGCCGAGTTACTTTAGCTTAAATTGTGAGCAAAGTTCATGGTCTACATATCACAATTTCGTATAAAACACTATAATTTTTGGTATTTTAAACAACTCTCAACTATGAAGGGTTTACAATATTTTTAATCACCCAAATTACGTAAAACCAATTTAATGGTAATAATATTTGTAAGTTTAATTTTGAAACTAAGTATATATTTTTTGCTTTAAAATCAATATCAATATCATAATTCCTTTTTCAGTCAATATATATTTATTTCTGAAAAGTCCCATAAAAAATGCACAAATTATAAATTTACACAAAGAGTTTCACATATAGAACTTCCATAGGAAAAAATGGTTACAAAATAAAATGTAAACGACAATGTAGTATTTAACAACTGGGTTCATTATTTATGTTGATTAATAGACACACACACACACACACACACACACACACACACACATATATATATATACATATATATATATATATATTTATATATATATATATACTATAAGCCTTTATCAGTTCAAATGTGAATAGATAATAAAATTGAAAGTTAAATTTACTAGGTGAATCTAATTTAAGTCATATATTATTGGCACGTTTCATTTCTTTAAAAGCCAATATTGTATCTCCTTATTCAATTACCTTGTATTTATTTATTAAATTGTATTTATTATTACAACCCAATGTCAACTTACAGATTTACACAAAGTGTTGGATATGCACGAGGAAACACCATGAGAGCAAAGTATTAAAAATTGTAGTACAAATAATAATTTAATATTCAAAATGTTAAGAACACATTAATTCAAATGAACCTCACTCTAACTAGTAATCAATCATTGGCTATCAATAAACCCCACAACACTAATCTAGAAGCGATCAATGGAGCAGAAGGCAAATATCAAAACTCAATACTTCATTAAAAAATACGAGTGCACGAAAGACAGTTTATGAATAACGATTTTTATATATTTGATCTAACATTAGGTTAAAAACAATTATATAAGCGGACCAGGTGACTTCATTTGGTTCAATAATGCTGCAGAAGAGTTGAATAAAATCACAATACATTCAATGTCATGAAAATCATGGGGATGCCGTACAAAAAAACCTCAATACTCTGCATAGTTTCTGAAAGGTTTAGTTGGTGTGACTGTGAAATATGAGGTGAACATCCGTAATTACACCGAAATCCGGCTTCAATGAAACATTTTCGAAGATAGTTCCACCTAACTCATAAATGTGCACAAACAGGGTATTATAGATAGTTTTGAAGTTGAATATTTCGTGAAAGGGGTTTTGAAATATAAAATACTAAATAAAATCTTAATTATACACCTACGAAAGCAAAGAGTTAAAAAAATTGCTTCCATTAAATCCCCTTCTAAACTTCCGCTTCCACTATGGGGAGGTATATCACATTTTATAAACATTTTTTCCACGTATCACTTGAAGTCGTTTTATGTGATATACATTTTCAAAATTTCGTTCACATATGTATAAAATTGTAGAAACTATCAGACTGTGATAGACGGACAGATGGACGAACGGACCGACGAAAAAGTTGGACGGACGTTAGAAAATTAGATAAAGAAATAAACAACAGTTAAAAATACTGAAAAGAACTTTTTACCACTTATTTACTTAGGGCTTCGTACTAAAACGAGGATCTACTGTAATAGAGAATATGCATGGAATTTAAATTTGATACAAATATTTTTGCCAATTCTTTATCAAACAGCATTATATATAACTTTTGTTTTCTTAATTAATTCCTTTTTAATTGCATAAATTAATAAATGAAAAATGCAAATTATGCGTGGAAAAATTAAATTGTGGAAACGCAATAATATTGGTTAGAATAAAACATGACGTTTGAGTCTATATAAACAACCTCGTATGGTTGACAATTTGTGTGGTATTTGTTGCGTTTAATAAGGGTAAATAGTTTTCTTGCGATATATTACATGTCCAGTACATTTTTAACATAGTGTGATCGAGAAACTATGACTGAAAGTAGTTTTGTGAAAGCACAATCGGATAATCTGCCGAGAATAAATTCATTCATATGAGATCAAACTTTGCTTCAAATCGATATTTTACGTTCGTTCAAAGAATTTACAATCATGCATTAGGTACCTTCCTTTTGCATAAATATATTCATAGCAAGTAAATAATTAGAACAATAAACATAACCTTATAATCTTTTAAAAATATGGCTGCCGACAGTCTATATTTTACTATTTATGTTCAGTAAGCTTAATACCTTTTAGTTGTCACTTTTTATGTATTTTGGCAATGTTGTGTAGTTTTTTCTTAACGTTCTAAAACAAAGAAGGAATATTGTATTATACTTTTGTGATCTAGTTCATGTACACAGTTTTCTACTGCTCGTCTGATTGATATACTAAACAGAGTTCAATTATGATTAAATGTAATCATAATAGCCATCAAAATAAAACGTACTTATATTAAAGTGATCTACGCAACAACAACTTGTTGGAGATACTTCATCACTTTTCATAACTTTGCATAATTTTTTTGTATTTTTGCGTCTATCGAGACAAGAAAAAACACTTTATAAGGTGCACTTCTAAAAGTATTTTTAAACTTAGGCAAAATAAAATACTTATAAAGAGGCTTTCGAGCTTGTTATACTGAAAATATATTTAAAGTAACACGACGCCTACAGTAAACAAGTGTTGGGTATATATAGACGGTGACAGTGGCGGTGTACACGTAACAGCTTAAATTTATTGAAAATTTTAAATATTTTTTAAGTTTAAGTGAAATATTTTCAACAGTTTTAATATTTTTTATACATAAATTATTTGTATTATTTTTCACTGAGTGAAATATCTTTGTGGAAGTATTCGTAAATTAAATTAAATTTTCATTTACCGTTCTTCATGTTTAGTTCGCATCTGTAGAATGTTAAGATTTACAATTACGCGCAATGCAGTCTGTTTTTTCAGTCCTGAGTTTTAAAATATAAAATGTCATGAACAACGCATTTTTTAAGTAGGAGATCTCCATTTTATGTCATGTTAATTGAAATGATGTTTCTTAACAAACTGCCAATTACGATTACCAGCTTCCTTTAGAACATGAGTTTGAGCTTAAAAATTATAGTTAATTTTGTAAGTGAAAAATAATTTTAAGGTAAGTTAAAATGTAGTACGAAATATTTCATAAAGAAATAAGATTCTAGTATAATTATTAAGCAGCAAATATAATGAATATCTTAATATTTTTGACACTCAAAATGTTTGCAGTAATTTTTTTACAATTTATGCGTGGATTTCCAAAAATCCTGTCTTATCTAAATATTATATTCCGTTCAAAATTTAAGGGGGGGGGGTGGCACATTTTTTTGTACATTTTTCTGGTAATCTCTGAAGATCCACTACGTATATTTAAGAAAAAACATTTCTGAGAACCACATAACTATGTCTTTCAAAAACTTTATATAAAATGTGAAGTGTTCTGGGGAATGAAACCTTAAAAATAATTAGAAAGTTTAAAAATATACAATTCAAAATAATACTACTATTATACAAAAATCTACAAAAATGGTTTAAAATTATTGACTGCACTAACACATACAGAAATGTTGATATTTTAAAAACTATCTTTTTAAAAATTTTCATAAAAATAATTCAAAAGTAACATCACCAATAATCTCGTCATATTTAAAATAAAAGATGGTCGCTAGTTTCTGCACATACTGGTAAAAGTTCTATAAAAATCCATTACGTAAATATCAAGACATTTTCTGTGATACTCTTATGAACTGGCAACGAAAAGGTTTTGTTAAGATATTATTTTATTTATTTGTAACGAAACCTAAAATTTAACGATTACTTACAATTTTGAAGGATTGAAAGGTATGGTTAATTATATTAATTAATAAATTAATTAAAACCGGCTTATGGGTATTCCAAGTGAGGTGGAAATTTAAAAACGCACTGACTTTATCAAACACCTCGTCATACGGAAGATAGATTTCGAATTTGTATTAACTACTTGCACGTGTAAGAGACAAATTAGAGCGCCAAAAGATCACATGAAATATTGCAAACTTGAGAATAATTACTTTGAAATTAAAATCCAAGGCTTATTTAATATCTACCTAATAAAAATTATGACTTAATCAATACTAATTTTGTTTGAACAGAGCTTTGCTAGCCCGGGAAAAAGTATAGAAAATTAGGCTATCCTCTCTTATTTGACGGTATTTGTTACGAGTCGGAAGGAAAATTCTTAAGTACTACTTATTTAAACAATTCTTTGTTGTACTACTTATTTGAACAATTCTTTGTTGTAAACAATATGTGAATGACATTAAGCAACCATACTGTTTATGCCAAGAATACGTGCTCTTGGATATTAACAACATGTTTTCAATTTATTAATCAACTAAATCTAATAGGATTTCATGCTTTATTAGTAGGGAATAATAAATTTGCATAATGTATGTATATATATATATATAATATGTGTATTATTCAACATAATATTATGTTATAATAAAGACTCTAAATACAAGTATCATCTGAATAGTCATTTTTGTAATCTCTTCATTTAATATTAAAAAACGATAATATTGATGAATTTTAGTTTTGTTGTTTTGATATCGGAAATCAGGACATATCTCTTGTAGTTTAGTTACTGCACATGTTGCATAATCACCAAATTTTGCATTTATCTATTCATTACGTTATTTTGTTATACCATCATCCATATTTTATTTTTAATATCTCCAACGGTAGTTATTCGATATCATATGGTATAGATTTCAATTCATCACAATTGGACTTTTCAATTAGTAAATACGTTTTATTAGTTGTCCTACTAGCTTCAAGTTTCTTTCATTTTCCAATTATTAAATAAGTATGTTTTCGTTCCTTTATAAATTCTAGAACTAAAATCATCTACATTTTTGTGTGCCTGCAGATTCAGGCCGCACTTAGGATTCGATTCAGAATTAATGGTTTCAAATTTAAATAAGCCGTCAAATCATTTATGGCTAATAATTGTCCAAAGTTGGTACTTTATGGGAGAATGGTAGCATTAAAACTCCATAAAGAAATTAGTTAGCAATTTCAATTCAATATGTTGCCCCGTCAGTAAATATTTATTCTTTTGCCATATCAACGATTCAGGAGCTATTTAATATTGTAATTTTAGCAAAGGGGACGCATTTAGCATAACTTTTCAGATAACATCAGTTTGATAAATTGCTCAGAACGTGATTCTTAAAATATAAAAATGAAATTGAATTAGAACAGTTACATGCAAAAAAAATGCAAAATTGTATTGAATTGCAAAGGCAAAACGAGTCAAAATGAGAGCACAATTTTGTTAAAAATACTTGTTTACTATCGGAAGTTTATTTCGCGTTATCAGTTTTATTGTTAATTTAAGTTTATTCCACAATTATGATACCAAATGAAGAATATACACGTTTGTATTTGCGCAATAATATCGATCCTTAGTTGAAAAATCTAATTTTCACAAACAAATTAAAAGTTATTTATGAATTTTAAACTATTTTAGATAAAACCCTGACTCTATTTCTCTAAGTAAACATACAAGCAGTTTTATTTTTATCGACTAACGTGATTAAATTTTTAAGGTTTCCGTCAATCGGTTGCGTTGGCGAATAAGAGCAACATTTAATATATAACAATTATTGCTACTCCCGCAGTCGTCTTAGTTCTTCAAACTTGGCTGAAACGAAAAGTAATATGTAAATCAATTAATAAAGTAAGATTTTACTTTTTCTGATCATTTTCATTAACAATATTGGCAACTTATGCAAGTAAAAACCATACGAAAAACAACTGACCAGCATTTATTTGCAGCTTTATTTAATTATTTCTACGAGCAAATTTAAATATAAATAATTTATCACGGAGCATGTGTGTGTGTGTCTGTATGTGCGTATGTGGGTGGATGCACATGTGCGCGTGGGCGCATGTGCACGTGTGCGCGTGTGTACCTATGTGTTTGTGTGTGTCTGAGCATATGCATGTGTGTGGATGTGTGTGGGTGTGTGAGTGAATGTTTGTTTGTATGTGCGTGTGTGCGCGTGTGCGCGTGCGCGTGCGGGAGCGCGTGCGCGTACGCCTGCACGTTTTTGTACATTTGGTGTAATATATTTTAATCAGTGGACAGTACAATATATTTAAATTTTTAATAATAACTCAATTTTGCAGATTAGTTGTCATATATCGTAACAAGAAAATATGAATTGATCTTTTACATGATTGGCATAAGCATAATTTTACCTTCAATAATTCAGATAATTTTTTTAATTAGTCCCATTAAAAATTAAATATAAATAAAAAGAGCGATTACGCAACGAAATTGGACATGTATTCAAAATTGTAGGAAGTGGTTCAAACTTATTATGTGGCGTGGCTGATTGATGTAGTAATGTTTCATAAAAATTAATATGTGGGTTACGTCAGTAAATGAATGCAATATGCACATGAAATGTGTAAAAGTTAATTTTATACATCAGTATCTAATTATTTTCCTAATAATATAATTAATTAACAAAATTAATTATATATATATATATATATATATATATATATATGTGTGTGTGTGTGTGTGTGTGTTTGTGTGTGTTTATGTGTGTGTGTGTGCGTGTGTGTTTTACCAGCGCTGATTCCTATAATCAGTCTTAATTTAAAATGTTGTCGGTGAATGTAAAAAAGACTAATTCTTTTCTAAATAATCGTCTTCGAGTTATGAAATAAATGATGTTTGATACATTAATATTTCTATTACTCTCCGAAAACTAAAACTAAAACTTATCAGTGAAACCTTTTCAAAAATTATATAGTTTTAAAAAAGGTTCGATAGCATAATTTTCTAAAAACAATCTTTGTTGAGATAGAAGAACTGAACTATTCTCATAATGTTAATGTGATTTTTTTCATAATTTCCGTTAGAACCAAAATAATAAAATCTGTAAAAATTTATGAGCATGTAAATTTATATAAATTTCACTACCAAAACAATATCCGGAATAAATTGTTGGCTTTTTACTAAATTTATAATGTTTTAAAATCCTATTTATAGGAATTACATAGTCTATTACCGATAGAAAACTATTCAAAATACTGAATGGCATTTATGATTATGTAGTAACCAACAAAAAGGTCATCTGCAACACTGCTGCCTGAGTTAAGATCATGAAACTTATCCAATAACCTGTTTCGAAATATAATAAAAAACTTTCATGTTTAATAACACAATGTCATTTCGAATGCTATTCCCTTATTTTCACTTTTAAAAGATGTGAGAAAATGAGCACGTGCCCAATTTTGTACGTATTATAAATTATTTTCGTCCATTTCCAGAAAATATTTCTTATTGTAATAATTTGATTTTCGGAACCGAACGCATATCCATTACGTGTAGTAATGAATATAATTGTAAAAATAAACACAAACCTAGATGGTTACAAAAGCAACACGAGTTATTTTTACAATAAGGTAATACGCGTTTTAATATTATCAATTACAAAGAAACCTGTATTCAAAAGATAAAACAATACCTCACAGTCATTTGATAATGACATTATTATTTCCAAAGATTTGAAATGTTAAAATCAATTTTGGAATATATATATATATATATATATATATATATATATATATATATATATATATATATATGTATATATATATATATATATATATGTATATATATATATATATATATATATATCGAAGTATATTTAAAAGTGTGTATTTATATACTTATAGCATATTATTTCTCACGTCAAGACAATTTCAAATTAATATTACAAAATTAGTTATTTTTCTTATTTACGACGCTAATTTTTTTTCTTGTTTTATAACTTATTTTCCCGCAAAGATTAACACAAACCTGGGTTTGACGGTTCAACGTTCAATGAGTCATTATTTAGAATTTAGATTAGTTAGAATTAAATTTAAATATACATGACATTGGAGTCGATAGGTTGTGTTAATGGTGCTGTTAATGATGAAAACTAAACATTTTTGTTAGTTACTTCAGTAAAATACGGTTCGTATGTTTTACTTGATTGCATGTTTAATTTGGAATTTAAATAATTGTTCTATACTTGCCGACTGCATTACTTAAACTTTCAGCTGTATACATTTTAAAATTTAAATGAAAAATGGAAAGAAACGTAAAATTTCATCCTTATTATTTTTGGGCCTAAAGCTTTCGACAAATAAAAATATCAATTTTCTAGCCCTACTGGGATCTTCCCAGCAGTTTTGATTGTACATACATATTTGCGTGCCAGGAATTTTCCTGTAACGTACTGATATGTAACTTTCAAAATAAAAATGTTATTAAGGTCAAAATTCAAATTAATTTTAATTTTGAGTAATAAAGGTAAAATCCAGTAATTTCATAGTAGTTACATAAAACATGAAACTTACAAATTAAATAGTCATATCCCTAATGGATATGCTCAAAAAATATGAAGTGAATAAAATGATTTTTGTATATAAATATGTCTTGATTGCAATTCTTAAAGATTCTGTTCTATCGACTTAAATACTGAAATGATAAACGAAAAAGTAGGAAATGTAAAATTTCACAGTTTATTCCTTTTATTTTTTGTCTAAAAGCTGTCGTTAAGTAAAGATATCAATTTCGTAGCTCCACTAAAACAATCTCAGTAGTTTTGGTTTATATATTTGATTGTAAATGTGTATGTTAGGAATTTCCGTTTTAACATACTATTATTTCATTTTTAGAGATAGAATTCATTACAATTGTAGATTATATATTAGTAAGGTGAAACTAATTATATGCGACGTACCTGACCATACAATTAAAATGTTATATTTCAAATGGATGTTCTCTTGGAAGAAAATGTGTATTGGCGATTTTTTTACATTTGCGTAAATTTTGACGCAAAACTAAAAAAAACTACAGTTACAGCCATAAAAAAATAAACACTAAATGTGTTAAAGGTCCAACAAATTTCAATGCATTAATATTTAAATAAGTCAAAGTAAAACTGTTCTTATTTAACGTGCAAGTTGAACACATTCCCTTGCCCTATTGGTTTGCCACAAAAATTTGCAAAAAATGTTCGACTTTTCCTCTTTTATTACTTTTAATATGTGAATAATGAAGGAAACCTTTTTGAATTGATTTTGAGTAAAAAAACGAAAATAGACAAAGTTACAGGAATTCGAAAAGTCAGCTGAAAAACAAGCGTATACAATTTTTGGATCACTTTGTGCGACTGTTAATTATTTTGAAATTTTTTCTATTTGTGCAATTTTCCAAGATCAATCTGTAATTAAATAATAAATTCCAACAGAACTTGATTCGATAGAGTATCACACGAGACGTTAAAACTGGGGCAAACCAAATGTTTTCAAGGACACTACAGATTCTCCGACTCTAACGAGCGTGCTGTTACGCCATCAAACTTTCGTCATTTCATTCCTTGCCTCGGAAAGCATCTGGTGTTTACTGCGAGTAAGTTACAGAAAACTCTTTCGTTCGCTAATTTCATTCTTTATTCAGGATTATTTGCCGCTTCTCATCTCATTGCGTCAAGAATAAACTTTATTTCTTTATTAAATTTTAGTTCCAAGGTGACACGTTGGAAAGATTGTTGAATTACTTTGCGCTTCAATCTGGAATAAAATCCTTGGTCTATATACTAGAATCTCTGAAAGAAACTTTATTTTTATTTTTTATGGTATTTTGAAGATTTTCATGCATAACATAAATGTTGTCAACGAACGTTTGAAATGTTTATTTTCTATGTATATATTTAATTTTGAAGTCAATATTACAGTAATTGTTTTCAATGACAATATCATACTTCGTTTAAATTACTATTTATTTCTTTATTAAAAACTCCCTACCTAACAAATATTATTAGGGGTAACATGTAATTGAGGAATAAAAAAAAATCCAGTGCACCTAGACGTATTGAACATCGTTGAATATGTCTTAAAAATTATGTAAAGAATTATGAAAAAATTATGTAAAAAATAACTTTTTCATTTAAGTAAATTGTTGGTGAAATATATGCTCGAAAACCAAATCACGATTAAAAAAAATTATAATGGTAGAACTTGGAAAAAAACTATTAAAGAAAATTAGTTTTAATAAGATTTACATTGTCTTTTAAATACGGAATATTTTCAGTACTTTACTCCGCAGCACTTTTATTCCGCAGCAGCTTACCTTTAATTTTCAGTGTTTTGAGAAACACAGGCTTATAAGTTTGATACTTTTTAGTACTACGGAAACTTTCGTGCGCGAGGTCGAACCGTACTCAGCCAGTTTTTCAATTTTAGTTCGTACTTGCAAAATATTAAGCTTTCAAATAATGTGCAATTCCCAGAGTATTCTTTCTACTATGAGTTAGAATATTCTGAAAATTTGTGAACATCTCGCTCGCATTTTTAATGTAGCAGACTTCCACCACATTTGATGTTAAACGGAAACAAAAGTATTTTTGAACGGGACATCAAGAAATTTACAGCCGATCTAAAGAATAGAAAAAAAAATTAGTACAATCTACGTACCTTATTTAAAATAAGAACACGTAAATAAAATAAGGGCAGTTAAATAAGTAGAGAAGCAATAATTACAAGCATTTTGTAGAACATAAATGTGAGCCTAAAATAATTGTTTATTTTGTAAGTATAAATAAATATTATTTTGTAAATATTAGTAAATTAATTTCACTGTGAGAAAAAAATAATTTTGGAGATTTCATAAGGAAATAAAATACATAGAAATAAGTTAATTGTGACGATAAAACATGAATATAAATGCTGATTTCATCTAAAAAAAGAAAAAATATATTTTAAAAATAAATTTTATGTGAGATATATAAAAAAGAACATGTTTAGCGGAAAATGGAAAAAACTAGCAAAAAACAGCTTTGAGATAGAATAATAGGGTTTTTGACTGATGTCGATATTTTTGGAGAAATGTTTTAAAATTGTGGAGTAGGTTTAAAAAAACCTTGTGATAAAAAAATAATGCTATAACAAACAATTCATCGATACTTCCAAATAGGAAAAGTATCAACCTTTTTTCATTAAATTGAAAAATTATTATAAATTTAATGTTGGGGACAAGAAAATGAGAAAATTATAATACGCAACACATAACTTAAA
Source organism: Druceiella hillmani (assembly GCA_039881145.1). Taxonomy (NCBI): domain Eukaryota; kingdom Metazoa; phylum Arthropoda; class Insecta; order Lepidoptera; family Hepialidae; genus Druceiella; species Druceiella hillmani. The sequence continues at coordinate 15,553,683 of JAYKKI010000045.1, forward strand.
TGCGATATTTAACGAGATATTAAAAACATTTAATATACTCCCCAAGTACCCCAAATCCTCGATAACCTCATGCTGATAACGTCATGCCAGTGACGTCATAAGCCAGACGTGTTTTGTATAGGGCATTTTCGCGCAAATCGCAGTTATTCAGATATACGATATATTTATTTTAACCGTTTTGAATGTCACAATTTATTTTGTATTCTGGTAATAAAAAAATATAGTCAAATACGCTTTATAAGATATTACAAGTAAAAGCAGAAAATATAAGATATAAAGCATGTGGTAAGTGCTTGAACCATTAATATATTGCTCTTAACAAACATTTTTAATTATGACATGGGACTTTTAAATTCTCCCGCGATAGAAAAAAACGTCGTTGATAAAACCAAAATTAAAAAAATTCCTGCGCAATTTTTTTGTGTTTTTGAAACAAACATTTAGAAGTACAATTAATACTAAAAAAATTAAAGCAGTAGGGAATTTAGAAAAATTATAAAAAAGTCTGCAGCGAAGAGAGGCCGAAATCAGTCCCCGAGTATGAATAAAGGGAAATTTTACTGACATTTGTTTATAATATTTATACTATTTGATAAATATTTCATTTCAATATTTATCAATAGTATAAATATTATAAGTATAAATATTATAATTATAATAAATGCAAAAAAGAATCACCCAAATAGATCAATTGCGATCTGTAGTGTGTCCTCATATTTTCAGACCGACGGACCGAGCGGTATGAGTAATGAATATTTAAAAAAAAAATATGTGAGTGTAATAAATATTTTAAAAAAATTGTGCCATTTTTTAGAATATCTCCTCTTTCCAAAATGCTATTAAAATTTGTGAAATTACCAGAGTGAAAACTGTCAGATTTGACCACTTGCGAAATTACCCCAGGTATAATTACTTCCACCGCCAAAACTCGGAACTGGCACCCTTGCCAATGGCAAGGTATATACCAGTGGTGTATGAAATAGTAATTCTTTACAAATATACATCAAGGAAAACACAAATAGGAGCTAGTTTTGCAAAATTAATTATAAAATAATGGGTAAAGAGTTAACTTTGCCAGCGTGCGTAATCGTTATACAATTAAAATGACGCATTATCATCTCGTTTTTATTCGCAATTTAAAACCACCAAAATTACCCACTTATAAATTTATATTAAGTATTTTTTTTAAAAGAATTTATTTTAATTATATAACGAAAGCAAAATTACTTCAAGCATATATTATTATCCTAAAATATTAAAATTTTCCATCAATTTTTGAGTAAATAAGAAAGTAATAGAGTTTTATTTGTCTGTAACGTATTTAGTTTGATATATAGTGTTACCGCATAAGGATACCGTTGGTTCTCAATGATCCGCTTTTTATTAGGAACACAGTCAGTTAAAACGTTGATTATTGAGGTGTATAAAAAATTAGCAGCAATTTTTTAAAATTATTGAATCGTTATATTGATCACTCCCCGATCTTGAGTTTCGTCCATCGTCCTCACATGTAGCAGCTCCTGGCTGGTATATGAGGGGACGATGTCATTGTTTATTTTACCTGTCTAGATCGCGCACGAAAATTCAACGACGTTCACGTCTTTTTAATGCACTAACATAGCTCAACGGAGTATTGCGTGATGCACCTAGTCTACATATTTTTTTGCTCCATTGACCGCTTCGGAAATGGAATCAGTGTTGCTTGGTAGTTCACGAATGATTGCTAGATGATATTTATTCAAATTACTGTGTATTTGTGTTTGAAGTTATGAATTATTTCATTTGTTTTTTTTTTCATACCAATACATTTTTTAGTAACACAAAAGTAATTTCGTCATTGTTTTATATCTATTTTTATATGTACTTCCACATGCCCGACGCTTTTTTAAATTCTGTAAGCTGGGCATGGGGTTTCCAAGAAATAAATAAAATAAATGAAATTAAATAAATATATTTATTACTAAAAGTTTAGATCACAGCTCACACTGTGGAAATCCTAATATTTTTTCACTACTGTTTTCCCCCAAACGGCAGTATTGCTATATATTTCATCCATCTAAACTAATTTATATTAGAACCTAAATCTATTTTCTAAAATTCAACCATAAACTTGAAAAATAATAGATCAGAGTTAAATAAATAACGACGAAATGAGGAAAGCTGAAGGTATTGTAATACAACACACGAACCGAACTTGTACGTAAGGGATGCGTGACCGCAATAGAAGATAAGAAAATTCACCTCCAGCCTCATCCACCCGAACTGTAGTTCGGAGTTAACGTCCCAATAAAATCAACACACGATCCCGATATGTTTATATTGCAAAGAATTATTTTTTAGTAGTAAAACTTGAGTTGCGGAAGATTTATATCTTCATTTAATCAAAATTTGTTTTAAAAATATGTCATATAACATTTACTTAAAGAAAAAATTAATTAAAAAATTCATAAAAGGAAGTTATAACTGAGAACAACATATAACTCCTAGTCTTAGTTATTTTCTTAACTTTTATTTTGAATAAAGTTGAAGAGTAAGAAATCGACAAAGTTCGAATTTGGTTCGCATATCCATTGTTTCTTACCGCCGAGGGTTTCAAGTAAAATTTAAATTTACTTGTATCAACTCTAAATAAGTAGCATATATATTATCGTGAATATCTCAAATCAACGACATGAAAAATCACCAATATAATTTTCCTGCAAATTTTGAATAAGTTTCTTAAAATCTTTTTCATAATGTCAGATTCAATAGTTTTGAAATGAGTTAAGTAATTCCCCCATATTTCTGGATTTTTTTAATTGTATCTCTATGTGCATGTAACTTTATGTACATGTGTAATTAAATACATAAATATCTGGAATAACACCCATTATAAGTTTTGATGAGAATTTTGAAATAAAATTATTTTGAGTAATGCAACTTCATGAGTTATTAAACTATTAAAAAAAATCTCTTCAGTACGCGAAAGGCGTAAATGAAAATTACTTGTATTGAGTTTACTAGTACACTGAAATTAAATTAATACATGTTATTAAACACATAGTCTCACATTTTTACAATTAATTACGGAACCCCAGTTTATGTTTGGTGCCACACGCACACTAGTTAATACTTACGTTAAACTTTTAAGAAATAACGAGGGTTAAAAGGGTGAGAAACGATACATTAAGTGCTTATTTAAAAAAACTGGCAAGTACGTATTACACTTGTCCGAAAAGAGTTCCTTTGACTCTTAGGTATATATATCTAGCGGTGAGCGATTATGAATATGCTAATTATTTGACTACAAAAATATGTCGATTTAATACTACGACGATCATTAGCAATTGACAAATTACAAACATGAACGAGTATGTCACAGGGAACATTTGATAAGCCACACTCGTTGAATGTATGAGATAAAACAAACACCGTTTTCTTTGATTCTTCTGCAAGGGAAAATGACATAGAGGGGATGTTATTTTATCGAATGAGTCAAGTAATAAGTGATTGAATGAATGAAATATGATTAATTGAATAAGACCTGATGTGGACTTGCACGGTGATTATCACCAAAGATTAGGAGGAACTTTAATTTACAAATATTTAAGCGATTATGGTAACATATGATTAGTACATCATTTGATAATAAGAATTATGACTTAAGTAACCTTAAAATTTCTATTGTTTTTCCTTTCAAGTGATTCACGAAATGAGAAAAAAAATGAGCTCTTTATTTTAAAAATTCCTCAATAATTGTGTATTTTAAATATATTTATGTACAAATGACTTGTAAAAACTACAATTATTTACAAATGACTTGTAAAAACTAAGTAAAAACTACATTACAAAAATTGTTGTGAGCGATTTTAACAATATCTTTAAATATATTTTATTAAAATGTTTAAATAAATAAAATCAGCTCTTTAAAATCAAATTCACTATGCAGGAAATAAAAATAAATCAACTTTTGAAACGTATATACTCGTAGATTAGAATAATTTTTAAGTGAGCCAGTTATAATTTGTATGTCAAACAGTTTCCGAAAAAAACGGCTATGACAGACGAGGATATGAATGATTTAATTAAACTTCAGAATAAGAATCTAATTTATCCACTTGAAATCTATTGAATTAATAATTTTACTTTCAAAAAAAATATTAATATTAATACTTTAGAAATTATCCTTTTTTGATCAGAATATACCTTTAAAAAATGTTTACAGTTCATGCCATTTTCCGTACTACTTATTTTTGTAAGTTATATTAAAATCATTCAAAGAGACCCCTCGACATTTTTATGATACGTAATTACGTACTGACGATGTAATGATTTTGTAAAGATATATGTCTTTTAAATTTGTTATGAACGCTAAAATTTAACGACTATTTACAATTTTGTGAAACTGACAGGTGCTTTGTGGTAATTATACTAATCAATGAATTAATTCGAACGGCTCACGGGGACCCACTTGAAGACAGGTTTAACGGTGAAAAAAATAAAAAAGAACACACTATCAATTCTCTCGAGATACAGAAGACAGATTTCGACTTTTGTATTAGCTACAGACACGTGTAAGAGAAAAAATAGAGCATCAAAAGTTTACACGAAGTAAATCAATACTCCACTATAACTTAATTTTTTTTTCTCTAATATCAACTTAAGTAAATATTACGAAAGATACGCACCAACTTTGTTTGGCTGCGCTGCGCCAGCCTGGGGAAAAGGCCGGACGATTGGCCTCTTCTTCTTTATTTAGTATTCCATTGTATTCAGTATTTGTTACGAGTCGAATGGAAAATTCTTAAAGACTACTTGTTTGAAGAAATCTTTGTTAAACTTTCCACTCGTGAGTACAGTAAAAAATTTTCGTAATGTGAGAAGGGTAAACATCTTAACTTTGGAATGTCATTGAAATAGCCATACACTTTATTTCGTTAGTTCGAGAAATGTACCTTACGATGTTAATAAAATGTTTTAAATTACTCAAGACGAGGGTGACATGAACGGCATATTATTTAATTTCACTCAGTAGCAGCAAAGCTGGGCCTAAAACAAATTTAAATTTACAAAATTTTGTCACGGTTATTTTTTGGTTTCAATGGATTAACTTACATGAAAATATATGTGACATATGGTATTTCGTGGGGAACCAATTAAATCCATTTTCATCTAATGCTTTAATGCTGATTAAAAGATATTTAAATTCCTTTGTTCTATGAAACTATCATCAAGTCTCAGATTAATAACTGAATCTCTGCTATCGCTCTTGACGGATAGATTTAGTTTTTTCAATTCTCTTTTTTGAAAAATAATATACAACTCTGTTGGTAAATTTCATTTTTGCTGTTTTTTTCATGTTTAAACATATCAACACACTTTAGCATATATACTTCAAAGCAGGTACATATACAGAAGAAAATATGCATACTGCGGTGAAAATATTCGATGTTACTTTCATTAGTCATAAATAATATTACAATACATACATAATAATTAATATTATACTTATAATACGAATTTAGAAGTAAATATTTTAATCATGTATATTTTGATTGAAGTTGTGGTTTGGAAATTATGATAAAAAAGCACTTTTTTTCAAACGAAGATATTATTATTTAAACTTTATATAATAGAGATTATATCAAGAAGTGTTCAATCAAAGTACACTTCAGTTGCATTTAATAATTTCACTCTTCTTACAAGACCATATTTTTATAATTCCGTCCTGTAATTTTCCTCCAAAATAGTTAATTTTATTTGTTTTAATTAATCTAAATAATTTTCTGAATCTCGTTGAGGAAAATAATGTTTTTAAAATTATATTGACTTTTAACTAACACCTAACTAACAATCTCCTGCCAAATATTAAACTTAAAAATGGTGTACAACCATAGTTACCTCCAAATTTTTTCATACATTGGTTTGCAAAATCAAAAAAATTGCAGATTTTCAGGAAACATTTTTCCTCGAAAAGTCTATTAATAATACTTGGGTTAGGAACTTTTAAAAAACATTTTAATTAAAAAAACTTCAACTTTGTCTGATCTCATATAGATGCAAAAATATGTACCAACTTAATATCCACAGCTGGATAGCTGATACAAGATGTGAAAATATGAAGATAAAACCTGAAAAAAGAATAGTATTGACAAAGTAAATTTGCTTAATTTTTTTTTAATAATTCCCAAAATCCCAAATTTAAACTTTTTAGAGAACACAGCTGTGAGTCCGAAAATTCATGATATATTCTCTCATTGATAAGAATAAAAAGATAGGGTTCCCTTTCATGATAAAAATCTTAAAAAACTATATAAGAAGTAAAGTGGAAATTTTCATTGAGATATAAAAAAATTTAAAAAACCTATCAATATTGTTATTCAAAGAATGTTTATTTGGATAAAATAAAAAGCTGCATCAGAAAACATAATTTAGAATATTACAAGTAACATAACGTAACTATACTGGATTCTGGATGAAAAGTAGCTCGTAAAGATGGTTTTTTTATGTTCGTTTAATTAATATTTATAAAGACAAACAGAATTTGAAATAGAAACGTTAAAAAGGAAAAGAAGAAGCGAGAAGATACAAGAAGATCCGCACTGTAGAGAGGCCGAGATCGATTGCAGAATACAAAAAAGGGAGTTTTTGTTCGTATTGACAAATTATTTTAAAACTTCTGTTGTCACAGTTAACCAATGGATAGAAAAAAACAATCACCAAATTCGATAAGAAATGGTGACCTGTTGCTTGTTGATCAATGGACATAAAAAGGGACGTATGCATATCATTGTTCGAAGACAACTTTAGTAAAAAACAGATAATATAAAAAATAAAATAATTTAATTTTATGTTGGAAAATCTCCATTTTCCAAAAGTTTTATTAAAACTTCTAATCCAAATCAAGCACACGCCTACGGAGTATGCAATAATAATACTTAACACACTTTCGAATATTCAATATATTTGGCGTTAATTTTGTAGAAATGAAACTATTATATGTATTATTTCTACTTTCTTTAAGTTCTTTACCGCAACCTAGGTTTCGTTGTATTACAACATCTTCAGGTGGACTATTAGCAAACATTAACTCTTAGGAAGATCTAATAGCATTTGTATATTACAAAAACAATAGCGGAAGTCGGGTGTGTGTTGGTTTTCCCACTGCTTACGTTAGTGATTTTATTGTAGGGGAGCGGTGTAGGTTTTATCATATTTCCGAAAATTATACAATATACAAGTATTTTAGTGAGGGTAATAAAGTAAATTGATCTTATTCTATAAGGTTAAAAAAAGCAATTGTTTTGGTGTATCTAATAAAATTAAATGGATTAAATAATATATTTATACAATAGCAATGGCGTCTGAAAATTAGAACAAGGTTATAACCTTGTTATACATGTCACCCATTTTATTTATTGATTTATTCATTTATTTATGTTATGTTCTTTTCCTTATTTTATTTAATTTTATTTTATATTTTTTTATTTATTTATTTTTTTTATTTATATTTATATGTGTATCTGAGCTGAAACAATTTGAAATGTACTGTTGTATCAATGTTGTCTAATTATATTATGTCTAGAAAATATTAAGTGTGGGTGATGATATTATGTTTAGTTGGTCATTTAATATATTATCGTTGGTGTCTTTTTTATGTCTGCTTATTTCTAATGTTTCTAGGATATTAAGTTTATTGCCTTTAGTATTTATTTTTAATATATAGGGAGCATTATCGGTATGAGGATGATGGTCATTTTCAATGAGGTTTTTTGCAAAGTAAGATGTGTCTGGTTTGCTATTTCGCCAGGTGGCAATGTGTTCTTTGTATCTGGTAGTAAAATGTCTTCCTGCTTGACCGATGTATATACTATTACAGTCGTTATATTTAAGTTTATAGATACCGCTATTTTTATGTTTATCTATGTTTTCTTTGTTATTAATAAGGGTTTAACCCAAGTTATTTAAAGTACTATATGCACATGTGATATTATTTATATTTTTATTATTAGTTAAGAGTTCGCCTAGTTTGAGTGATATTTTACCTATATATGGGTTGGATTTATAGTAAATTTTATTTTTATTTGGTACGACCGGGTATATTTCTCGGATTATTAATCCAAGAAATATACCGGATCGGGCAAGAAATAGACCGGGTATATTCTTGTTCTAACTTTCAGGCACACTTGTTATTGTGTGAATATATTGTTGAAAGTAACATCCATTTAATTTTATTACATACACCGGAATATTTGCATTGCATAACCTGATAGAATAACATCAATTTTATTTATTACCCTCCCTAAAATACTTGTATATTGTATAACTTTCGGAAGTATAGTAAAACCTACACCGCTCCCCTACAATAAACTCACTAACGTAAACAATGGAGAAACCCACACAAACCCGACTTCCGCTATTGTTTTTGTAATAAATGAATACTGTTGTATGTTCCTAAGAGTTAATCGTTGCTAATAGCCCATCTAAAGATGTTGCAATACAACGAAACCTAGGTCGTGGTAAAGAACTTAAAAAAGTGTAATAGTAATGCATTACACAGTTTCATTTAATTATGAATAACGCACTGTCGCAAAATTAATGAAACGATCATTGATAATATCACTATATAATGTATATTATGCACTAACGTAATATTCTTGTTTAGTACTTAGAACCATAGAATCAAATATAAAATATTATGTGTATTTTTTCTTTTATTTGTGCATGGGTTTTGAAAATAATTTTAATGAAATGATCAAAATGTAAAATAACTTCAAACTACTTTTCTTCATAATATATTCCAATATCAATCTGTTCTTTAGATATAAATAAATCATAAAATGTTATTTATATAAAACACATTTAGCCACAAATATATTACCACATTTCTTTACACTCTTTCGCTACTTAATAATGTTTAATTTCTTGCCAGGTGGTAATAATTCGATTTATCTATTTCATTCCAAAGGGCAACTTTACAACCTGAAATATATCCTTCTTCAAAAATTTGTCTAAAAATCAGTCTATATACGAAAAGAAAATCAAAAACTTCTGACAATCGAAGTGAAGTATATAACGATAAAAGAAGGTAAGCTGAAGGTATTGTGATAAAACGCACGAAGGAACTTATAAGTGAAGACGCGTGGTTGTAATAAACGATAAGAAAAACCCGTCTCTATCCTACATCTTAAGATTAACAACCTTATAAATTTTCCGTCAGCTTATATTACCATATAAGCTGATTTTTCATTCCATTAAGTTATATAACAAATATTTTTCAGCAATAGAACTTTCTTCATTGAAAATAATTAACTGTTATATGTGAAATATATTAATTTAAACAAAATGGTCTTTTAAAAATAAATCATTTTTAAAAGACCACTTTCGTATTTAAAAAAAAATAAACTAGTAAAAATTCAAACAGGGAAACTTATAAAAACAGGGTATTTAAATTCTGGTCTTAGTTATATTGAATTATTTTATTTTCGAAAAATATGAAGAGTAGGAAAAACGAATTTGGTTCGTGCATCGTTTTTTCCTTACCACGAAGACAATGAAGTAAAATTGCTTTATTTGTGATTATTGATATCGATTGCCTATGGTAAAAAATATTTAAAATGTTTTTAAATATTTAGCAAGTTTTATGTGTAATGTGTATCGTCGTGAATACCACAAAAAACAACGATGACAAAAATAAGGTTTATGTTGTCATTTCTCTATAACCGTTTCTTAGGTTTTTAAAAATCTTGCATTTTCATAATTTTGGATCGAGTACTTTCGGGAATAAAGGCGGGAGGAACATAATTTTTTCATACTTCTCAGTATATCACTGAAGGTACACCACAAAAAATTATGAAAAAAATTGTTGGCATCCTCATAACTAGCCTTTTATGAAAATTCGAATTACATTTGAGGCGCGAAATTCTATATTTTATAATTAAAATTCTATTAATTAATAGCATTTGACATTGGAATTTGTAGACTTATTTTATGACAAATTATACCCAATAAAGTACAAATTAACTGTGATATGGAGGCATTATCAATTTTGTTAACAATGCTACTTGGAGGAATATAAAAATTTCTATATTTAGTAGGTAAATCCCTCATAAAATACAGGTTTTTCACCTTATAAAAATAAACTGATTTCATTTGAAAGATAATCGATTCACGTGAATAGTTTGAAACTACGCATGCAAATAAAACAAAATTCAAAATTCGCAAATTATTTTTAAGGAATTAGAAACTAACAATTATTCCCAATATTTACACATGTCTATACACGTCACAAGTATATTTCCATACACTAAATATATGTGAAAAATAGCAACGTGTGAGCCAGTTTCTATGCTGTGCACTTTGGTAAAGGTTATATACAAATCCATCAAGTAGATTCGCTGTCATTTTCTGTGATATACATGTAAACTGACAAATAAGTAGTTTTGTTAAGATATTTGTGGCTTCATTTGCATCTAACCCTAATATTTTACCACTATCCACAGTTTTGTTGAATTCAAATATATTTTATAATTATATTAATTGAATAAATTAATTGAAAATGGCTTACCCCCGATCCCCGATTCGAAAAAAAGTTTAAGGAAAAAACTGAAAAAAAGAAGCTCAATCAATTCTCTCGAGATAAGACGGTAGATTTATTTTGAATTTCACATTAGCTGCTGGCACGTGTAAGAAAATGAAATAAGAAAAAGAGTAGCAACTAATGCTCCATTATAATCTTAATAAAATTAAAATTAAAGATTTAGTTTGGTTTGGTATCTACTTAAATAAATATTACAAATAAAGCAGGGACTAACTTTGCTCCAACAGCGCTGGCCTGGGGAAAATCTAAATACTTAAACTTTACTCTTTCATTCCTCGCCACGGTATATTTTAATAATTTAATGGAAAATTCTGAAAAACTCCAGTTCTCACTCTGTACTAAATAGTATACTAGAAATTCTTTATAACAAGAGAAAACTGCACAATTTAATTTCAGATTAAAATTAATTTTTTTACCTTTTTCTTATTGTAATTTCTCTAAGTGCTATTCACTGAAAATTGCGTACTTTTAACACATTATTTTTTATATTATGAGTTAAATAGACATACTTTTTATGCAAACACTTAAATACCTTAGGCTATTGATAACACTTTCTCAATACCTTAATATATCGGTGATATAAATGGAATATCAAATTTAATATTTATTAACTTCATAATAAATAAAAATAGTAAGGGTGTTTTACAGAAATAAGCTTTTGTTTGAACGTCTAGAAAGCTTGAAGATGCTTGAGGGAGTGAATTCTGCTGGAGATACGATGACTAATATTATTTATTTGGGGTTGCCAGAAAAAATTTTGATAGATCAGCCGACTCAAGTTTTTATCAGTTCGCGTAACGGAAATTGGTATATAATTTAATGTTAGATACCCAGTTCTAATAGCCTAGTTTTAGAAAACCTAATGTTAGATTTTCGGCATTCCACATTTTAACACAATATTATGTCTATGTTTACATATACATTTATAATACATTTCCTATCTTTTGACTAATATTTTTCATTATTTCTTAATTTACTGGCTTAAAATCATAAAATTTGTCTTTCAATAGGAAATAATTTGAGCTTAAAGATTTTATTTTAAATGCCCGAAATTACTTCTTTATTAGCTTCTGCTCCTTCCTTAAAATCAGGTAGCTTAATATTCTTTATTTTTGGGGTCAGTATACTAAAAGGAAGAAAGAAATGATTATAAGGTGCCCGATTTTAGCAGAAAACTTTTGCAGTAAAAAATTTAATTTTGGCATAAGAAGATGTCATATCAACACATATGTTTTGCAGTGGTTTAAAGCACTTTAAAATATTGAGAAATTAAATATTAATATATTGCCTATTTCATTTTCAGGGGCATAGTAGAATAAGAGTAAAACATTTTGTACATTTCTCAAAAATCATGAAATTTGGAATCACGCCTTTAGTTTTCTGGTAAATTTAAGTAAACCAAAACTTTGGGTAAACTTGTAGTAATCGTTATTATCCGTTTTGTTTCAAAGGCATAATAATAGGGCTTACAATTTTAATAAAAGGATTCGATTACATTTTCTGCCCTTCAAAAATTCTGAGTGTTATCCATTTAAGAATATTTGTGTTAAAATGATTCATCATTTTTGAATTTCAACTTTTTACGTCAAAACGGTTTCTGAGGCCATTCTTAGCACAAATAATGTAAAATGATAAAACGAACAATTTTGGAATTTGTTCGCATGTCTTTTTAAAATCATAATTCATATGTTACTGGAAACAACAATTATTTTCTAATTTATAATATCTTATTTCAAATTTCTTTGCGAATATTTCTAAGTACATAAGTATTACTATTAAAATAAAATTTCACATAAATACCTAAATTTCATGTATCTTCGACAAATGTTTGAGGCAAAATTTTGAGGTATGGAATTCTAAAAAAAATTAAAATAAATGTTATTTAAATTTAAAATAAAAAGACTAATTTGAAAATTAGTTACAACCAATCTCATTCAAGTTAAAAATATACTCAACATATAGTCAACATTACGGCTTAGAAACATTAAGGATTTCAAACATTTTAGGTACTTCTCATACAAAATTAAATATTCAATTTCGTAATAGTGACTAAACGTATAGGTTAAAAAACTATTACAATGAGTATTTTCAAAATTAGTTGGAACCAATAGATCGAAAGTCAGTTACTATTAATCTTATTCAAGTTAAAAATATGCCTGGGAAAACTTCATTATTATGAATTGCAAACATTTATGAATACTCATATAAAATTAAATATTTCATTTCATAAAAGGAAATAAACGTAACGGTAAAAACTATTAGAATGAGTATTTTCAAATTACTTAATACTGTTTCCAATAAAAACAAAATGAAAGATGGTGACACTTTAAAAATTATCTTTTTAAGAATTTGAATATAATAATTGTTCCTAAGTTCACTCGTTACATTTGAATAGTGTCTAAAGAGATTTAAAAAAAATATACTAGGTTTCCATTTTGTATATTTAGGAAAAGATTACATACAATTTCTTCAAGTAAAATCCCGGACATGTCCTATGATACACGAGTAAATTAACAGCGAATGAATTTTTTAAAGACATTAGTAGATTTATTGATATCAATCCATTAAATACAACGACTATCTTCAATTTTGTTTAGCTCAGAGATACTTTGTAATTATAGTTATTAACAAGTTAATTTAACGTAGCTTATGCGATGCTTTAAAATGAACACTCTCTATCGTTTTTTTTGGAATACAGCGGAAAATAGATTTCTATTTTAATATTACGTACTGGTACGTGTAAGAGATAAAGTAGTGTGCCAAAAGTTAACCCGACAGAAAATAAAGCTCCACTAAAGTCATATTAATATTAAATAAAAAAATGTTTTTCCCTATCTACTAAAATAACTATAATGACAATGCAACACTCACTTTGTTTAAACCCAGGTTTCCTAGCCTGAGGATAATGTTAGAGAAGATGGCAGTATTTCCGTCAAGATTTGACTGGAATATTCTTGAGTAGTATTTGTGAGGACAAGTTTATGTATAGTCCATACTATTGAGTGTACTTTGAATTTATTATAATATCAGAAGTGTAAACAATTTGACTTCAAAAATACATTGAGTAACCACACCGTTTATACCAACAATAAGTAAATTAGGTTCTTAAAATTACGTTTGAATAACTTCAGATATACGTGATATATATGGAGTAACTAATTGAATCTTATCTAATTTCATTTAGTATTAGGTAAGGTTTATTTTAAAGACACCAAATAAATTATAAAATTTACAAAATTTACTCGACAAATATATTTATGGTCCCATATTATATGTACATGTTTTCACTATAATGCGTAATTATAAATATGTGAAGTTACAATATATTTCTTTGTTTCATAACATTTTAATTAGTATTGAATATATTTGGCGTTTCTTTCTAATATCCCACCTGAAGATATTGTAATACAACGAAACCTAGGTCGTGGTAAAGAAATTAAAGAAAGTAGAAATAATACTACATCACGTAGTTTCATTTAATTGTGAATTTTAATTAGTATTAAATGGCACCTAATTTTTTTACATTAGATAATTCAGTTTACTTCAGTATAAAAGTGCAATATTGATAAATTTCAGTTTTGTTATTTTTATATCAGAAGTTCCAACAGATCTATTTTATACTAACTAGTATATCTGTTACATATTTGATTACTTCCCGTATGTAGAAACGATTGATCTAATCAAACCAACTTTATACAAAACAAGTATGCAGAATTGAAAAAAATATGCGTATATTTATATTTAAAACGTGATGCAGATATTAAATTTTGTCCTCGTAAATATCACATGCAATATTCTCATATTATTCATCTCGTATTTAAAATACTGTCAATATTTAAAATGAGAAAATGAAAAAAAAAATGTATTCAATAAATTGATAAAAGTTCGCTTCGCTCTTCATTCGATGATTGTTTCATCTCGTCAGTCGTCTTTTCCATACTAATTATATTATTAGTATCTTCGAGGACACTTTCTCAGTATCGCGTGTTTTTTGAAGATTCACTACAATTTTTTTTATAATAACAGTTATAAATTTATCACAATAAAACGTTTGGATTAGTAAATATGACTTATTCGATAGACAGACCCTTCTAGTGCAGATTTTTGGTGTGAATTTGATTAGGGAGCCGGGTTAAAATTTTCAATGGGACGAAATAGTGTCGAAATTAATAATGCGATAACACTGTGAATGATGGATCAATATGAAATTATAGATTAAAGTCATGAAGTTTACTCTTTTGTTTCTAACTAGAGTTAAGTAAATTTAGCAGTTGAAGAAGAGTATAGCCGTTATCTACAAATGAGACAGAAATATGGAAGTATGTATATTTTAGAGGCGGTCCAAATGGTGACGCGTGAAATTATAACGCCGATGTCATTGATAGTAATAACAATAATCAAAATTATATGACTACAAATTTAAAAAATTATATTTTTTTAGAAACATCGGCCTAAATGGGACGTATAAATATAATTAGAAGGGAAGGACATGGCAATCAAACAAAAGGGCCTATCAAAGAGAACCAGAAAAACGTCCAAGGTATAGATGTTTTAATAAAAAAATTAAACTTTTGCGACTGTAAATTTGAAAAATTATTTTTTCCCAGGATATTGGCCTACATGAGGCGAAAATATGATTAGAAACGAAAGAATGTTCCACATATATTCTTGGTATTGACAAAAATAATAAATCTTATCGAAATAAAATACTTGTATTTCTTTGATTAAATTCCTGCAATTAAATTCGGTTTTTTTCAGATTGTTCGAATATTTAATTTGTATATTTTTTATTTCGCTATTATTTCCCTAACTTTAAAATTCGTAATTTTTGGGAATCAAAAATTCTTTCATTTCCTGGTGATCAAGGTTAATATAAATAAATTAAATGTAGGCTTCAGTTCATTGTAATCGATTTTCTGCAGAAATAACGAAAGCTTTTCCTCTTTTTAAATTTTACGATTTTTCTGAAACAACTAGCAAATTGTTTGATGTACATCTCCATTAAAACCGTAATAGAAAATTATCCCGCACAAAGAAATAATTTCATTATTTTTATCCTTAAATCCAAGATTCAAGGGAAACTAAATTTCAACTTTTCGCTGAAATAGCGGATTTATCATAACTGTGATTTAGAAATTTTCGATTTTAGCAACTATTACCGCTAGGGCTAATATCATATATTAACGTATTTACTATGTATAATATCCATTAGAATGGTCACTATGATTTTATTTCACTACGTGGCTATTACAAGTTTATTTCAAGTTAAATATTATAAACTCTACATTACAACAGGTATAATTCAATGGTATGAGTTTTTTTAAATATAAAGTCACCACTTGAATTTCGTCAAGATATCGTTACGGTGTCATAATAAATCTCTTGCCCTGTGTATTAGCACTTTTGCAAGTTTTTTAGTAAGTTATATTGCGGCTTTGATGGTTGCCTTATATTTCGTTTTCAAAAATAAAATCACATCGTCTTATAAATTTAGCATAATACTTATTACTAACCATTAGTTTATTCCGAATTGTTTTGAAGTAAACTTTTTCAGGGCCGCTGGAACAAATCGTAATAGGAACACAAGAAACACAAGCCACTAAGTGCTTTGAAAAAAATACAGTTTGATCAGCTCAAGCGGGAGCTCCGCTACGAAACTTTTTCCATTTCTTTAGTTTTCACATTAAGCGTCTGACGTTTGCTACGAAAAACTTAAGCACAACTTTTTCATTTGTCAATTTTATTCTTTTTTCATTTCACCGTTTTTATCACCGCCTATCACTGTATAACGTTATGCTTTTATTTTCAAGTTAAAGTTGGGCCGTAGGGCAATACGTAGAAGCTCTATTGAGTTATTTTAAGACACGCCGCCGGAGTTTAATGCTTAAACATTTTTTTTATTTTTTTGTTAGAAAATTGTTGATTTAGTTTTTATTTATCCAT
This sequence comes from Druceiella hillmani, assembly GCA_039881145.1. Classification (NCBI taxonomy): domain Eukaryota; kingdom Metazoa; phylum Arthropoda; class Insecta; order Lepidoptera; family Hepialidae; genus Druceiella; species Druceiella hillmani. The sequence goes on from JAYKKI010000045.1 coordinate 15,570,205, forward strand.
TTATATTAGAAATATTTTTTTTTCCTAAATATCATAACGTTCACAGCGAATTATCCTAACCAATTTGGAGAACGTGTATTTAATATTCTTATGATTTCTACCAGTTAATTAGGACTTTGACTAATTTATTGCCCTATTATGAAATAATGTAAAATTTCTAGTCACCCGCATTAATCTTTATGAAGATGTAATAACTTCAAACTCATATGATATGAATAAGTCTTACTTAAAGGTGTCTATAATTGAACAAACAGAAAGACGATTTCCATTTAAGATAAGGCCAATATTTGTTTTGGACATAAATCCTGAATATTCAGTTGTGGACGACACAATTATTATCACCTAATTCTTGGTACTCACCTCGACAACGATTTGCTGTTTAAAAGACAACCATATTAGACCAATGGAGTAATGAAAAAGTTGAGATATTTGAACTAAATAGTTTAAAACATGGAAAAGTATGAGAAATAGAAGGACTTTGGTTTGGTATTATATTAATAGCATATTATTTCAACATAAGTTACGTTGATTAGGATTTCAAAAGACGTATTATAGTTAATCAATGCTATTATAGTTAATCATCTGAAATGTAGAGTTTTTTCTTTTCATATAATTGATCATGTTCCTTGTTTATCACAGGCACTAACATATATTGTTTTTCTTCTAACTTGATAAATTAAAGGTATGATAAATAAAACAAATCTAATTTTATTTTTAAAGTTTCGCCATTTTTAAAGGAAAATTATTTAATTACAAACTTGAAATTTGGCGTAGTGTTAAAGAAATATTAATGCAATCGCATTTAATTCTTTTTAATTATAACAAATGTTATTATTAACGTCTGGCAATAAAATTCAATATTAAAGACGACTTGTGACAAATAAAATATTTTCGTTTAAAACAACGTACAAAATTCTCAATTTCTTTGATGTTTATCTCAAAAATAAATACTGGTATATGTCTAAAATAGGATATGGATTTGTATATCAAACGTGCTGTATTTAATTTCATTCACATATAATAATTAAATTGTTTAAAACTACGTTCTATAATTTATTTACACAAATTAAATTTAATTATTATCAATAGGTTATCAAATGACTAGTAATAAATTCAATTAAATACAGCCAAGTACTATCAGGAAATATGGCATTACATAAGGAGTATATTTTTTTCATTTTATACAGGTAGCACAGGTAGTGAGATAATTCCCAGACATTTTCGTAAACGAAATAAACAAAAAAAAATTTCATTGTTGCACTAAATATACCTAGATGTGGTTTAATATTTGAACATTTATGGATGCTTAATTTTGATCTACCATTATACCACCAAATAATGAACACACACGTTTAGATGTCTACAAGAGTACCGACACTTATTCAAAAAAAAAATTTATTAACAATTAAAAATTTACTTTTCAGCGTTAAGTTTCCCTCGATATAATATTAGTTTCAATTACATCCGTAAATCTACAGACCATTTTCCGTTTATCAACTAACATGATTTGTATGTTTCCCGTCAGTGCAGCGCATTAAGCAATAACAGCGACGTTTAATATTTAATAATTCATGTTTCGCTATTATCAAGTCAGCAGAAAACTCCAAAATTAACTACTTGATTTTGCTATTTGCATAAAATTTTAATTACTTAATAATATTTTTGTTATGAAGATGTTGCTTATAAAGATCTCATGTATCTGGATGCTGCATTGTATGTCTAATAATCTACAAAAGCACTAAGGTAATGGGCAAATTGTTAAGCAAAAGTTAAATTGTGAAGTGATTAAAAAAAAATTAAAATATCATTATATTTGAAAACACTTCTTTTATTTCACAAATTTTTGGATTAAAGTACCGGTTTGCCAAGTTTTGGGTCTAATTGCATTCAGTTTATAATAAATTTAATTGGTAATGTTAAATATTATGTAAACTGCCTATTGCAACAGTCATATTAATTTAGCGGATCGATTACACAAAGCAAGATTTTCTGGCCTTCTTCATATTACTTCATTCACTTACTGTAAGAGTTAGACTTTTTGTACATAAATTAATACCAAGTTTAGATTTTCAGTAGCTTTTTTAATGTAATCAGAACAAATGTTGACAATAAAATTATATTAATGATTCAAGTGCTAATTATTAAAAATTGAAAGGAAGATATATATGAAAATCATAACATCTAAGGTTTGACACCAAACTTGTCGCAAAATGTATATTAACAATTTTAAGAATCTACTTATATGTAAAATTCTCGGTATTATTTTATCCTTAATATTATTAGAAACATATGGGGTCAAACATATGGGAGAAATTTCAAAATTATACTCTTCTGGTTGGCACTTGCCAGCGGATTCAATTAATTTAGTTGTGGAAAAATTGATGAATTTAATCATCTTATCAAATATTTGTATAATCGAAACTTTAACGAATACTCTTTTATATAGATCATAGGTACATTAATCATACGTACATGTCAATGTTATGTGATAGTAAGCTAGTTACCTAATGGAAAACTGTTTTAATTTATGTATGTTTTATTTTTTCTATGCTATTTTGTTTCTTCCAAAAAATATCAATTCATTACACGCTAGTCACGCGTAAGAATAATTTTAATTTAAATAATACTAGCCACGATTGTTTTTTCAAAGTTATCTCATTCCAAAAGTAAGTAGCAATTATAAAGGGGTAGAGCTATTAATATCAAAAATTAGGAGACCTATTATTAATATTTGTGGGTTTATTCATGAGTTTTTCTTGCTAGCAGAATGAAACTAGGAAACAATTAACGTATTTAAAATTATTAGAAATATTCCAGTTATATCATAATTTTCATAATAATGTAATGAATAAACTGCGTAAAAGCAATAGAATATCTTGTATGACAAGGGGACTTAATTGAATTTCTGTAATTAAATTAATCTTCGACTTATTTATTTTAAATTATTCTTCAATTTATATTACTGGACGAAATGTTGGGCAGGTTGTGAATCTAGTCTTCAATTTAAATTACTTCAATATTCCCATGGCACTTTCGACTCTCATTTTCACATATTCATGAGATGAATTTCAAAAAAGTATTTCTTAGCGAGTGTCAAAAAACTGAACGAAATATACGAGCCAAATTTCAAGTGCGCAGGGTTTGTAGTTCTGGAAATGTTATGACGAGTCAATCGAAGGGTGGTATCTGGCTTACCTTCATATACAGAATAAAGTGTGAATAACTAAAATTTTAATTTATTTTAGTTTCAATGAATAAGGTAAACATTAGTATTTACATTATTTTGTTTGAGGCTTTTTTGCTTCTTTCGAACTTGATTCGATACGGTAGCATACAATACATTCAAAACTGGGACAAACTAAGTATTTCCAAGGACAGAGAAATCACTAGCTTGAACGAGTGTGCTACTATGCGTTTAAACTTTTTCATTCGTTACTTTTCTCTATGTCTATTTCGGAAAACTTGGGAAATTTTTTTCATTTCTTAATTTAATTTTTTTATTATACTCTCATTATTCATTGCGATAATGTTTATTACTTTATTAAATTTCATATTCAAAGTGATACGTGGGAAGATTGTATAGTTACAAAAAGCGATTTTTCGAAATGTCAGCAAAGTCTTCGGTTTACGTCCTAAAATTTTGCAAAATTATATATATGTTATTTTACAGAACTAATGATATAATTATTACATAGGAAGATTGTTATCAGCTAAATTTTAAATTATATTTACCGTAAATATAACATTTTATTCTAATAATGTCTGAACTGAATCAGTCAATGGAGTAAAAAATATATCGAGGCTGGGCAACACTGCGTTGAATAATATGATTGCACGAAGTGCTAGCAAAAGCTGCTAGATATCCTTGCACCTTTGTAACGCCCTGGGCGTTACAACAAAGACAGAAAACACAACTGAGCTCACTATCATTTGGCCATCAATGTAGTGATTTAACAATTTAAAAAAATCTTATTCAATATAAATTTTCATCGGAGTTCTGTCAGAGTTGATGATAACTAGATATAACCATGACACCATACAATACTAAGGGAATAAATAAAAGTAATTTGGTTATATTTTACAACGCAACTAAAATTAATATGTTTATGTATCTTCACGCAGAGAGTACACGACTAAATTAGTTTAAAAAATGCTGTTAATTGAAGATTCAAAAGGAGTCAACAAAAATGTTATTTAATTAAGATGGCGCAGCTATGCCCTGGGATAAATTCTAATAACCTACATGTCTCTTAATAGTTTCGATATTACAACTGCGACATATAAGATGATTATCCATTCGAGCATCAAGATCTTGAGTTGATGTCACATTGGGATAGCTTGCTATCCGAATGGTTGTTAAAACCTCAAAAGAGTTTTAAATCATCAGCCAATAGAAAGTAAGGAGCAGCGCACATAATTGAGGGTAAAATATTTGTCGTAATAAGGAACAAAAATGAACCTAAATTATTGACTTCTCTGATCTCAGATTGGAAAATTTTATGGCCCCATTTTTAAAAGATAAAAAAGTTTAAAAATATCCAAACAAGACATATTGTTTGCGAACAAGAAGTAAATAGCGAAAAATATTATTAGAGCGAAAGACGCCCCTATCTTTAATATTTTTCGCTAAGGAATATAATTTTCAACTAATTTAAATGCCTTTTTAAAAATCAAATAAGCACATCTACCTGCCGTACTTGATTGAATTACCTAGCCATATGATACACTAATGTGGTGAAATGGTGGTGAAACGTTCTGGGCAGAAACTGTGTTAGCAATCTTTCAGCTTGGATTTGATCTTGGAAAAGTTTTTCAGCTTGAACGGAAATTAGAAATAGATGAAGAGATGCAGAATGGTTTTGAAAATTTTAGTGCATAGAGATAACAATGCCATATGTACTTTTTTATATCGGACTTAGAACCAAACTTCAGAAAGGAATCACCTGGAAAATCTTCCAAACGGATAAATAAATTTAATAAATTAAATAAAGATTTATTATAAATGGAAGTAGTTTTATAAACCTATCAGGAAAATCCTTGATTACCCACGATAGCAGAATGCAAGGACGGCATTCTATTTTGGAATTTGCTATTTCAATTCACCTTCAGTAAATCTACTCTAACGATATCCAGCCGAAACAAGCCTTTGTTAATAGCGATCTGCGAATCGTTAATAGAGGAGCATTTATGATATATGTGATATGCTGTTTGGTATAAATCAGAGGTTTAAATATATATAAATATTTTATGAAGATACCAGCCTCGAGCGTGTTGAAAAGAGCATAAATTATGTTTCTTCAGTTGTCTACATTTGCTTGAAATTGTTAATGCAAATTATGGAAATAATTTTGCTTGAATATTCTAATCGAATCTTGATATATATGGATGTTTTCTCAGAACTTTTAAACTCATGGATGAAGAATTATTGAAGGGGGAATGAAGCATATTACAAACAAGTTTGAAACTTACTTTTTTTGAATTATTTATTAAATTATTTTGTTATATATTTGGCCACATTTTTACTGATCCCTTTTTAACAAGCACATAATTAAAAAGAATTATTCATATAGCAGAAAGAGTAAATGTTTAGATAGACGGAGAGATCGAGATTAGGAGATTCTTTTTCAGAATAAAATGAAATTATTTTCTTTAAATTCTTTACCACGACCTAAGTTTCGTTGCATTACATCTTCAGGTGGGCATCTACTAGTATTAGCCCACCTGAAGATGTTGTAATACAACAAAACCTAGGTCATGGTAAAGAACGTAAAGATAGTAGAAGTAATACTACATCACGTAGTTTCATATAATTGTGAATAATGAATTTCTACAAAATTAACGCTAAATATATTCAAGACTTTTTTTTATAAAAGAGCAGTAAAAAGTATATTTATTTGTAATTAATTTACAGTTATTATATTCAATGTGATATCTAAAATACAAGTTAAAATATAAATTGTGCAACTGAAAAATATGACACAAGCCTTCCTAACCACTTATTTTTTTAGAAAATTAAATGGTTTTTTTTATTTTGTAACCGTTTCTTACAAATGCGATAATTAAGTCATCTCTTCAGTGTCTTCTAAGTCCTCTGTGCATGAACCTCAGTTAATATGAAGCAATATCATGAATTCCTTAGAATTTCTTTCCATTCACAAAATATAATTATTTTTTGGATATATTCTTTGAGTGGAGAACCATTGATTTCTTAACTTAATTTATCATTAATTATTTTAAAATTGTAATCTCCGTTTGCACACTCTAAACCTTTAAAAGGTAATATGGCGTCACCCTATTCATAATTCTTTAACCGGTGTTCGACTGATCTGAATAAAATTACAAATATTTGCATTCGATTATAATACTAACATGAAATTATTCAGTAAACTCTGGCCATTTTTTTTCAATCACGGATTTGCAAAATGTAAAAAAAATTGTACCTATATGTAATTACCTATATGACTTATAAATATCTATGGCTCATGTTTAAATAAAATATTTACACTTTGTACGAAATTAAACTGAAATAGAAATATATTTCGTTCTCGAAATCTCTAATCTGATATCTGACACAAAATTTTTAAATCACAACACAAAACCTGAAACGAGAATATGGTATTGGCAAATCAAAGCAATTGCTGAAAATTTGGGAAATATATATGTAAATCCCGATTAAAAGTCTAGTAAGAAACGAATTTCAAAAATTTATTGTTTGTTAAGTTTATTTCACAATAAGAAAATGAAAAATAATATATAAGATTTCATTATGAATTAAAATATATAGAAAAGGGTTATCAATATGGGTAAAATATTAATGAACAGAACCACATCAAAAAGCCGTTGTTTTGCGAAAATGAATAGGAATGTCGATAAACAGCTGCAACAGCATAATTTATGATGTGAATAATTAAGCAAAAAATGCTGAATATAAATTTTAAGATAAGTGCTTTATTCAAAGAGTAATTGTCCTTAACAAATATTTTCAATTGTGCATTGAGATTTTTAGTTTCACCAGTGATAGAAAAATTTTAGGAATATAAATAAACAAGAGCCCATAGTGAATATATTTACACAAAATTAATGAAAACATAATGAAAAAAATACTTAGTTTGCCCGGACTGCATAATTATCATATACAGGATATGATCCACAATAATAGTATTTTTGTTTCTTACATAGAACCTATTAAATTACTCACATTTAATTTTGTGTTTATTATGTTTTTTTTCTTTATCTAGTTCCAAATTATTTTAATTACATAATGAGAATAAAAAATTCTTGAAACTTCTAATTTTTCTCGCAACATTTTTCAACTACATGTGAGTTACTTAGCAAAAAACAAGGTCAAAAATTTTTCCGAAATGCATAAATATATTTCTAAATTTCTGTCACAGCCCATATTGCCAAAATCTATATATTCTTTTGCTACTTTATTAAATTTGATTTTTGTTAAGTATCGCTAATTAGTTTAATTAATTTCTCCCTAAAAAGCAAAGCTACAATGTTTTTCATCCGCCTACACAAATGTGCGTTTGAACCTAAATCTATCTACCAAATAGATACTAAAAACTTTAGCAATAATAGATTAGAGGAAAACAAAAAATGAGGAAACGAGGTAAACTGGGGCTGTTGTAAAACAACACACGAACCGAATATGACGCGTGACCGCAATATAGAATGGAGAAATTCATCTCCATCTTACAGTTTGGGGTTAACGCCCCAATAAATTGAATATATCTATGATCGTAGTCAGTTTACTCGATATTAGAGAATTATTTTCAGCAGTAAAACTGTGAAGGTAGCTAAAAAAAAATTACAATTAAAAAACTTTAACTTGAATACAATGTACTTTGAAAATGTGTGTTACAATTTTTTTTATTAAATATTTCATACCTGAAAACTCAGAAAAAGGAAATATACCTGAGCAGAATATGTTAATTCTGATTTTTGTTTTATGCTATACTTACATTTTAATAAAAAGGTGGAAAGAGTAAAGAAAATTTAATAAGTGCATACTCAGAAAAGTAAAACAAACTTGGGCAGAGCATGTTAATTCTGATCGTTCTTATATTAAATACTTATATTTTAATAAAAGGTGAAAAGGGTATAGTAAATTTAATATGTGCAAACTCAGAAAAGTAAAACAATCTTGAGTAGAGCATGTAAATTTTAATCTTTATTATATTCAATAATTATATTTTGATAAAAGATTATAAATATATAGAAAATAGCCAAAGTCGAATATAATTTGCGCACCGGTTGTTTTTCCCACCGAGGGTTTGAAAGATAATTTCTTTGTTGATCCTAAGTTATTACTCGTGTGAATTTCTTACCGCAGTAAACATAGTACTTAATATAAATAAGAAAAATAGTATTATCGCGAATGTCTCAAAAATTATTTTATCGAAAGTCACCGTTAGTGTTTTTCTAAAAATTTATGTTAAGCTATGTATAAATTTAAAAATTTAGTTATTTCCATCGTGTTACTAATCAATATTAGTTTTACTAAAAATGAGACGGAAAAGTATTTTCTAAAATGTTGAAAAATATTATTGACACTATCAAACGATGACACATATATTGCACATGAAATTTTAAAAAATATTCATTACTTAGTTTTAGGAAAGTAGGTCCCAAAAATTATATTTTTAGGTATTGGCTGACGAAGTATCAGCAAATTAATATCCTTTACTGTAAAATTTTAATTTTGCACGTAAATGACTGTGACAGATGGATGAACGAATACATGAGTGATAATATACGGATTTCGCTTTTTCCTTTTGAGGTAAAAAATAGTAAAGAGGAACCACAAGCAACATAGAGTAAAGGGATTTTCCTGTAAAGTGTGTGTGTATATATATATATATATATATATATATATATATATAAATGTATATATATATATATATATATATATATATATATATATATATATATATAACTTTGTTTTACCGAAGATTGTGTCGAAGAAAGCAAATCTTGGTACTGCGGCTCTCGTTAATTCTAAGAGATGATAGCATATCTCAATTTTTAACCCACTTTTTATTTTTTAGCCCTATTACAAATACTAAGGTTCAAAATATTTTATAATGTGCTCTAACAACAGCGCCTCCTCTCATTTCCAAATAAAATTACTTTAAAATCTGGAAAATTCCCTGAAATAAGTTTTGGTAAGTATTCTTAAATGTAATAATTTCATATGGTCATACTTAATTAGTCCTGGTTCAAGAAAACTTAACTACGCAGAGATGATGCAGATGAATATTGCTGAAAATCCGCACTTGCTCCTATAATGAAGCCAAAATTATTAAAACATATTTAGTAATTCAGAAAACTCTTGAGATACCTGTAAATAGAACAATCTTATCTATGTTTCTTTTGTTGAGTTTTCCAAAACATTTGATTACACAAAACTTTGGTAATCGCTACTGGAGCTGATTGCATCGAAATTCCTGGCACACTTCCTCAGGTGCCTTCGTAAAAATGGAACGGCTTCAGTCACAAGAGAAAATTTATTGTCGAATTACTTCCACCCCAGTACAGGATTTAGTTAAGAATATAATTTAGTTAAGAATATAAAATTCAATGATTTAGTTTAGAATATATGGAGCTTATAGCGAGCATTGCTCTCCAGAACTGATCGGACCAAATTACGATCGGTGGCTCAAAAATCCTCGATATGCACATAATATCTAAACTAACATTCGTCATATGGAAAGTCAATTACAAAGAACAGAAAATTTTAGGCTTGAATTTTCATGATAAAATTTTCTGTTTTGTGAAAATTATTTACTATAAAACGAAGGTGGTGATTGCTGACCCTGCTAACGATAACTCGCCTGAAGTCACACAACTAGCCAATTGGAAAATGATTCAATCGGAGGTCAATTTGGGGGCATTCATTTTTAATAACAGCGGATGTATAGAAATCAAGAGGTGCGTATAACGATTACATCTAAGTCTGCTATGGACAAGCTAAGAAAGATTTGGGAATATATTAACATCTCAAAAACAATTAAAACCCAAGTTGTTGGGGATACTAGTGTTCCCCATTTATTTCTACGTTACGGAAACGTGAACATTACTTGAATAAGTGTTGAAAAAGTATACCTAAAATATCGTGAACTGAGTTCCATACTTATGCAAATATACTCCAAGGACTCGGTGTCAAACAATGTTTGCCCAATATTTTTAAAATTTGTATAATAAAATTCTTGGCACATGTACTGCGGATTGGAAACGGTATTACTGAACATTCGATAATACAGGGTAAATTGGAAGTTACCACACCACATGTGAAAGCACCGATGAAATGGATGGATCAGGTCAATGGAGCCATGAAGATACAAGGGTGTACATGAACACATACCGGGGAACAGACACCTAGAGAAACGGCTGCATATCCTGTGACGCATCTCTCATTTGCAATACACTTGACATAGTAACCACGAGCATCCTGCCTAGGTATAATAAATAAGAAGGAGGAAATAATTTTACATTTTGTGAAATGACTACTAAACTTTAATTCATGCGTGACGACTTGACCTTAAATGCACTTCACTGGATTTAACTTAGTTTTAGGTATTTAGAAATACCATAGCTTATTAAAGTAAGAAGCCATACTCTAAGTGGATATATGAGAAATCTGTCAAGTCCGAGCAATATTTGTACAAGAATTGCATTCACACTTAATCATATAATTTTAGTCTTAACGATTGTGAAAAATACTGATGGAATTGTTCGATCATAAAAATAACTCGACTGCCATAATTTAAAATTAAGCTACAAAATTATCCACTTGCAAACACAAAGACTGAAAAAAGCAAACATTGATATAAGTGAACTAAATAGTGCAATACTGAGTTCGTAAGTGAAATAAAAGCAAATGCTTATTATTCTACACAAGCACTTAACTGTATTTGTCCTTGTGTATGTTTCACACAAGGAAATAAGTCATTGAACGATTTACAACGATAGGTATAACATTTATTTTGCGATAAAATCGTAATTTATCCAATAAGAGTAAGAGATTTACTAAAGTAAACAATGATGTCCCCATGAGGGCTTATAAAAATTAAAAATTTCCGAAATTTGCAGATTCTCTTCATAAAAAATTAAACGTTTTCAATATGTAATAGTTATCTAATAAAATCATATAAAAACCCTTAAATTGCTAACTTCTTTTGCAATTAAAAACAAAACTAAAAAATTTAATTCCCAATATACTTATCTTTAGGAATCTAAATATAAAAGAGATTCCCAAGGTCACATGTACCATTATATACTCTTGTTATAATTATAATAAAATAGGAAATATGTATGTCATTTTCTACATTAAACATTTTGGTAAAAAATAAAAAATCCTCAAATAGATAACCTTTTCTTTGATACACGTGTAAACTGACAACGAAGTAGTTTTGTTAAGATATTTACCGCTTTATTTGTAACGAGCTCTGAAACTTAATGACTACCTACACTTTTGTGGAGCTCAGGGATACTTCAATTATATTGATTAATAAATTAATTGAAAGTGATTATATTGATTAATAAATTAATTGAAAGTGCTTAAGGGGTTCAGAGAGGGGCTTAACGGAGAAAAAATTGAAAACAAACACACTGTGTCAATTCTCTCGAGATAGAGTGAAAGATAGATTACGGCTTTTATAGTAGTCACTGGCACGTGTAAGAGAAGAAATAGAGCACCAAAAGTTGGTACAAAATGTACTATTATACTTCATAATAATCGCAATAAATTAAAATAAAGTATTTCTTTTTCCCTGATATCTACTTAAATAAATATTACAAACGAAGCAATATTTTAGCATACTTTGCTAACCTGAGAAATAGATGGATCTAGATGATTAGATTTTAGTATTTGTCATGAGTTGAATGGACTTACTTAAGTACTACTTGTTTGAACAATTCTCTCTTATAGTCAGTAATTTTAAGTGTACGTTGAAGTGTAAACAATTTAAAGTCGGAATGACATTGAGTGACAATACCGTTTATGCAAAGAATTAGTACCTTATGCTATTAAAATATATCCTAAGTAACTTGCGATATTGGCGATAAAGAGTACAACAGATTCAATAAAATTTAATTTGACTCATCATCAGGTAAATACAATGATAAAATCAATAAATAATATTTGAAGTTACACAACTTAATAGACGGTTCTTTTTAGGTCACAATAGATATAAATTATGTACCATAAAGTAATACATGTACTTACCTATAATTCTATGAATGTGCTACACTTGGTACTTTGTGGTAAATCAACTTAATCCACTTGGACTTAATATTTATTCATGGTTAAAAATATATTCGAATGTCCTATATATATTTTCTTTTTCTACAAGTTTTTGAAATAATTAAAAAACACCTGAATAATTGCTGTTCTTTTTATGGACAGACTTATTTTTTAATGTCCTTATCACTCATAATTAAATGAAACTACGTGATGTAGTATTATTTCTACTTTATTTAAGTTCTTTACCATGACCTACGTTTCATTGTTTTACAACATCTTCAGGTGGGCTGTTAGAAAAACTGAAAAAATAAACGACTTCGAGATTTTATTTAAACCATCGTTCAGATAAACGGGGAATCGTGTATTTTACAATGATGACAATTTTCATAACAGTTTGTAAATGCTATTTCTACAAAACTCTTTGAGTGCAGAATATGGGTCGTTTTATCCTCCATAAACAGACGTAACATATTAATTAATTACCGTCTTGCGAGTCGTTCCATTAGTTAACGGCCTATATTTAATTAATTTAAGCAATGACTCCACATTGAACGAAAACAATCGATATTAATTATTTTCTGTAACCTTTTAAAATAAATATTAATTTATACTTTATTTTCGTACATACTTGCTTCTTATTAAAATACCATATAAATATAAATATATATATATATATATAGATTCAAATTCATCAAAATAAAAATGTTGGGATAAGTATTTACTTATCCCAACATTTTCATTTTGGAATAAGTAAATACACAAGTTACAAATACTAAATATAAAAAATACGGGTTATGTTTATGATCAAAAAACATAAAATAATCACTTACCAAATATAGTAACACGTATAATCATGCTAGTTTCATGCACCGATGAATAGATAGAATACAGATATAAGCTCACGTCACGAGTATCGCTGCCACACTAAACTGTGTAATACCTCATTAGGAAGCTACGCGGAAACTCAAATCGATAACTCTACTCTACAACAGAAAATGACGACAAATTTGAAACACTGGTCTGATACACCAATGGGCGGGTATAGAAACTTAAATAAACTATAGTTTGATCAGCTTTTCTTATTTCTTTTGTTGTCACATTAAGCATCCTACGTTTGCTATGACTGCGAAACACTTGAGCAGAACTTGTTCGATCGTTTGATTTTTTCGTTTCTCAATTTTTATTGCCATCTCATAATATAATATTACGAAATTGTTTTGTTATCAAAATTTTACCGCAGGGCGATACGTGAAAGCTTTATCCATTATATATAATATTTGGGTTCCTTTATTTGAATAACATAATTTGATCGAAACACATCTGCATTGAAATACTTACTAAATGATATTAGCCTAGTTTTTCAGATCAGTGTCATTTATTTCTTTTAAATTACGGCAACGAATTGTTTTTGTCAGGATAATACGTCTTCATGACTTAGACATATATATGTGTTTATCTATTATTAGTTAAGAATCAAAAATCCTTAGTCGACAACAATGGTTTTTTAATATTCGACATTTGCATTTATACTCAAACACATGATTGCGATTGCAACAGTGTATGATTTGCTTATGATAAATGAAAGTAAATTTGTGGAATTTTGACGTCGTTATCTTTCGTAGTTTTTGTGTACTTTTGTATTCATGTTTGATCGGAATGTTTAACTTCATCAAACCATTACTTTTGTATTCTTAATAATGTGTATCGATAAGTGTGGGTGTACAAATAAATAAATTGAAAAATGCCATAATAATTTAAAGGCATTTTTGAAGATATTCCCAAAAGAATGCCTAACTGCCCCAGTCCTCGATATCAAAATTAAGGGAAGAATAATGTTGTTCTAAGTTTACGTAAAAGTAACCGGGAAATTCTGGGATTGACACTAAATCTCATTATTAATCTTTAATAAAAATATTAGTGATATGTTTTAAATAGTCTAACAAAAAGCTTTCAAATATTAAATGTCTATATGTACTGCAGTACGAGCACTCCTCCAACCTTACAAGTTTTATTCAAATACATATCAATTTGTAGTAAGTATAACAGAGACAAATTAAGGCACTTAAATAACAAAGTAAATTTTATTGCTTTTAGGCCATTTGATGTCATTAATGAACATGGAACTTATGTAAATTAAAATTAATAAATAAAAAAAGTTAAAAAATGTTTAACTTCGCTCTGATATACATTACGTCTGATATATTGTTATTCGTTTTTAAGCTTAAATATCAAAATAGTGTGTTAATTAAAATATAATTAATAAAATACTGAGTGCAGTTAAAAACCTTTGTCATTTTTGTTAATGAATACTACATTACATATTTTAATAATAATTAACAAAAATAACACAAGGAACGAGATTTGCATGTAGGTAATAAAAAGATAATGCATTTTGTTAAATTATTCTTTTTAATATAAAATATTACAAGAAAAAATATAAATAATAAAACAAGTTACTCATTTTTTTAATTACGTTGCGATGGCCAAGAACCTAAATGTGGAGATAAAACGCAAAATACTAATTTAGTTCTAGATGCGTTTAAGGAATAAGATCATGATGGCAAGAACGTACTCTATAGGTAGGGCGGGGCACTGCAGAAGCTTAGGTTCGTTTCCCGGCCACTTGTCGACTAGAATGAACTTATCTTCTGGTCGGCTGTAAGAGATTACCCTTGTAGTAATAAGTCCACGGTATGTATAAATTATATGTAATAAAGTACTTAATAAATAAATAAGCAAGTGAATAAAGTTAATATTATGATTATTCCCAAAATATAGTCGCAAAGATCAAAAAAATACAAATAACCTTCATGTAATACTTGTAAAAAATCATAATTTCACAAATTCCATACTAATTGCGGGCGAAACTTTTGCTATTTCGTGAGTCGCGCTATTAGTCGTCTGGCATTTATTATGTGAAACTGAAACTCATTTTTCCATTGCTTGAATTTATTCTTAATTTAAATTTTTCCACTGTGGTACGAATGGTTTTACGTAACGTTGCTGTGGGAACGCTTATTTTCTTATTAAACTTTTTCTTTTTTGAGAGACTCGTGGAATACAGTCTGACTTCGAACTTAACTTGCTTTGACTAAAATTGTTGCTATTGTAGCAAAATGAATTAGAGAAAGTATATTTCAATTAGATGTTTTGGGTAAATTAATATTTCTTTAACTAAAATTACATTGATTGTACTTCGTATTTGATAATTATTTAATAAACACTTAAATGTAATAAATTTGCTTCTAGGTTCTTTTTAAAACTTAACTATTATATTTTTTATTCAATATTAAGTTCGCCTTGATTTTGGGTCATCATTTAACCTATTCGTGATATGGACAAATATTACACTTACATCGTTTATAGTTTAATCGCAAGAAGATTGTGATAGACAGACAGATCCAATTGTTTCAATATCTAATTAAAATAAACACGTAACGACAAACTCCTTTTCAAAGTATTGGCGCTGATCGAAGAAAGTCGTTCGTCATTTCTTAAAAAAAATGTCTTTAGATGCATTGATTTCATAATTCTTCTTGATGGAATCTAGAAATAAAAATTAAACCAAATTAAAAATATGTATTTCTATAGCATATTCTAAAAATTTGTGTCGAAAAAATTTAAATTAGTGCGTCCTTTGAAAGAACTTTTAAAATATAGAATTGCTAAGATATTTCTCGAATTGTTAAGATTTTGCTTCTTCAATTAAAAGGTTTGAAGGTTATGGAGTGAGAAAAGAGAGAATTGTAGCTGACTCCAGGAAACATAGCCACAAAATTACCATCAGCACAGGGCCAAAGAAAGCAAAATCTGCTTTAGTGCAGTTCAACTTTGGTTCTACGAAACAAAAATAATGTTGTAGGGAATAAATTGAGAGTATCATTCCCAATATTCGATTCACTGCAAATATTTATTTTTTTATGGTGCAAACTACAGAAGCTTACGGAAACATTTGATGTTATGCGGTTATTTGCGATTCAAAATGAATATTGTGAATGAATATCGAGAGAAAAAAGGAGTTCACGACGTCAAAGGTAACTGGTTGTACTCATCTCCACCTGCAATATAGATCCTATTTACATGTGTATTTTTCAGCTTATGGATTATAGATATGAGATACAAAGAAAGTATTGGGATATTAACATGTGCATATTGTGGTTTTGAAAATAACTTTTAGAAACTGCCGCCAGAAAAATTCTGATTTTTCTTAACATTCATTCATGGAAATAAATAATATCGGATGATTTTCTTCTCCTTTACACTTTCTTGAAATACCATTCATGAACAACCATTTTCTTATGGCATAAAATTTTATTTAAGTTTAATTTTATTGTATAAAGTTATAAGTTTTCGATAATTCCTGGAGTCGTTAATTATATTCATCATAGTGATTCTGTTATTGAGATATAAACACAAATTAATTTGGCATACTCTTTTTTGGAAAATGCCTTGTTTTTTGAATATCAATAAAGTTCGATTAATTTGCAATGTGTCGATATTTTCTTTAACTCGACCAAAAACACACGATGTGTCTTCCAAGCCAAATTTCCAGTCGATGTAGTATTGAATCGAATATTGAATTGGTAACTTTATTAAAAACAAATTTTATGATTTGTCTTGCTATATAAAATAATTAGTAAATATACTCACGCACTTGATCTAGAAATTCATTTCCTTCGCTTTACTTAGTTTTCTTTCAATAAGCATATAATTATATTTGCAGAAAATTATGCGTCTTTCTCAAGGTATAAATGATTCTTCCATAGTTATAAAGGATTTTGTGATTGTTGGGTTTTATATTTGTAAATGTATATCCAACAATGATTTTTTTACATTTGTGTACATGAAACACGAGGCTATCCGTGAATAATTTCCACGCTTATTCCAAATTACGCATCACGTATTAGTTTTGGTATAAATATGTATTAATTTAATATTTTGCGTAGATAATACAATTTTTTATGAAAAATGGATAAGTTAAATTGCTTTCCAATTTGTCAAAACTAAATACTATAGTATAGTATTTGATTTTTAAGAAAATGTTCCCTTTAAGGTAAAAGATTACGCTGTTTTGTGTTTAATCACAAAATGGATGAGCTCAAAACGGTACAATGCATTCAACCACATAATTTAAAAAAAAAAATTATTTTCCCAACTTACAGCTTACCATCAATTGATAAAGCTAGCAAGTAACGTGTTACTAAATCTTAGATATAAATAAATTTAAAATAAAGCTACTTTACGCTATTTCATATCACATAGCTAACGACTAAAATGTGTCTCTTTAAACTTGCAGAAATAAAAGAACTGATGAAGGAAAAAGAAACTAAATGGTAATGATGGGATATAAAATTATTCTTGTCAAATTATTCTCTATATTTGTGCTGTGTGATTAAAATGACTCTCTATATTTGCGCTTTCAACTTTTATAAATTGTTTTAATTATAAAAGGTAATCATTTCACAAAATAATATTTTTGCAACACTATAATGGGCTTGCTGCTGTACAATAAAATGTTTAGTCACATATGTAACAAGATACTTCCCTCTTAAGACTAGCTTAAGACAGATGCATTGTTAAAACTGTGAATGAAGAAACTGAACAATTTGCAGATCGATCAATGTATTTAACACGATAAGGATATAGTATTACATAGAAAATTTTGCTATTATACAAATTACCCAAGAAGAAAATATTGCTATTATACAATTACATAAGTGTCCGTTTATAGTTGAATAATCTCCATGAATATAAATAAATCATCAACAATCAATTATTGAGGTATGTTAAATTAGAAACTACATATCAATTTAATAAAAAAAATTGTTTAGAAATATATTATGATCTTTGCTTTAACTCAACAAAATTAATTTCTTTTTTTATCAATATAAGGGAGTCATAATATAAAACCGGACAGCTTTTACAAAAGTACTTTCAATGTGTTTACAAATGGGTGTAGATAATATTTGCTAACAAGGATCTTTTCTACTTACGCCAGTCGATATGAAGGGATATTTATTCCCAAACAATTTTTAAATATTTATTTTTATATTATACGACATAATATTGTAGGCACTAAATTTTGAGGTAGTGCCAGTGACTTAAGGTGAAGTATAGATTTATGCATATCTACAACCAAATTCAAGTACGTATAAAAAGGTACTATGTACATAGAAAAACTCATATCTAAACTCATAATAAAATTCACATTTTTATTTTATTAAAATACGCAAGTGCTTAAAAATAGTGAATAAATACCATCAAAATATGATTGTTATCCTATATTTTATCAAACTAAAGTATTATTCTTATAGACTATGATTTTAAACAAAAAAATTACAAAACATAACACAAGCAATGCCAATTTTCAGAATCAGTCTGCTTTAAGTTTTAAGCGATTAAACAGAAAAAATGATCATGCAAATAAATAAAATGGACAGAATAATAAAGTAATTCAAGCGCATAAATATAAACTGTACCATGAAAAAAACCTAAAAATCTTGTTATTTGTCTCGAGTATAATATACAAAAAAAATCAAATAATGGGAGGTACTCTGTATTTATTTTCGGCTCATATTAGTAGGATTGATTATGATCTCAATTATATTCTTAGACGATCTCAACAGTGTCGAAGCGACAAGGTAATGATAACATCAGTTTTTTCTTAACTTTTTCCTAATTTTCAAAAGTGTAACCAATGTAATACTGAACAACCTATCGGCCTATGTGCGAGTCCAGCACTGTTTGGCCTCCGTACATATTTAGGCGCTAATATTATTTAAGCTATTTTAGTATTTCTGTCAAGCAATTTAAAAATATTAATTATTTAAAGTGTAAATATATTACGTAATACAATTTCACAGGCGTAAATATACGTACCTATTTTAAAAAAATATTAAATCTAGAGTAGTAGTTTTATATATTTTATAGTTTTATATGTTTTGCTATGACCTTCTTGGCAGATTTTACCTAGGAGTTTCTTTTTCAAATATTTTGGCTTAATGGCTTCTGAAATAAGTAGTTTCTGACAAGGGGGGGGGGGATTGTTTATGCCCTGCTGTTCTGTGTTTTTGGAACCTTTTTTTAAAATTATGACGACAATATTATTGAAAACTGAAACGAAGTTACAAAAGTTTTAAGACCTTTATTTAAGTATTCTATAGTTTTGATATGAATATTTTCAAAAAGTTAGCAGGTTCAAAACATTTAAGTTAACAAAATGTATCAGTGTACCAAATGGCAAGTAGCTAAGGTGCATGGTTTCTGAGAGAATCGGATGTGGATACAGAAAGACACGAATACATTGGCAACTTTTTCTTTGACCCATAATTATTGTTATAGTTTTCCCACAAACTTTCCGTTGGTTCCCAAAAACCCAGTTTTCTTTTATAAGTACAGTTTCAATTGTTTTGAAAATAGAAAGAATATATTTTTTGCATATTTTTCAATATATCTCTGAAGATAAAATTAAATTTAGAAAAATATATTTTTGAGACCTTCGTAAGTAGTTCTTTCGTACAAAACCTTTCTTTTTCATCCTAATATTTCTCTAAGATTAATTTTGAGTGGAAGCTATTATAGTACTCTGCCAAATTTCAACTTTCTACGATCGACGAACGGACAGATCCGTAAGTCACTCTTAAAAGTCTTCTTTCCTTTTCTACTTTTGATATACTGAACCGTATAAATGGACACTCTCACATTACGAATTTTTTTTTTAATATTGCGGGTTTTATTCTAATACTGTTAAATTTAGTATTCGGATTATATTATACTTTAGGTTATACTGTAATAATTTTTTAAAATGTAAAATTTTTACTTTTTTTCAATTAAACATTGCGCAAATTTTTCTAGCCACTTCTTATGTTGGGAAGAGAGAT
This sequence comes from Druceiella hillmani, assembly GCA_039881145.1. Lineage (NCBI taxonomy): Eukaryota > Metazoa > Arthropoda > Insecta > Lepidoptera > Hepialidae > Druceiella > Druceiella hillmani. The sequence continues at coordinate 15,590,335 of JAYKKI010000045.1, forward strand.
AGTGAGGACGTGCGAATAGCAGTCGTGCAGCTTCAAATGAAACAAACTTTTATTTCCGATGGGTTACTAACCTATTGTTATCGCTTTGTGTTTTTTTCTTCGTTTGATTTAATATTCTTAACGAAAACTTGCATTGAATCTGGTTAGATGGTATGGATGACTATGTGCATTACACAAGTTTATAAAAACAGTTCAAGATTCTATATAAGGAAAAATATATCAATGGAGATGCCATAGGCCTTTGCTAAAATTTCGAAATTTGTATTATAAAGATATATTTTCATGCATAATGAGATCCATTTTGTTAATTGCCAACATGAATTCTGCCCTAGGCCATCTTTTGTTACGAACCTTTCATACTTTGTCGACTACATGTGTATTGAGATAAATCAGGGCAGTGTCGCCTAGGTCCTTTTAAAAATATTGTTGACAATGATATACTCCTAACAAAATTACTGGAGAAAGGAAATTTAGTTTCCATCTCGGAATCTACCACTTTTGTTCTCGGAGAATACTTTAGATTAGAGGGTTGTATTAATAATTATAGCCCGAGCTTGGCAGTATTAAAATTCTTTTTTATTTTTCATTTCGTGATTTGTATCATTTTTAGGATTTTGTACCTCAAATTGAAAAACATGACCCTTATAAGTCTTGCTGCCAGCTACAGCTGATTTTTTGTCTTTCTGCTGCTACAGCTGATTTTTTGGAAACTTTGCAGCGAATAAACTTTTAATTTGGCATAGTGATACACTTTTATCGTTTTTACGGTTCCATACCTCAAATTAACAATAAAGTAGTAGGATGTAGCAGGTAGATATAATGAAGTATGATGTCTGTCTGTCGGTTAATCTGCCGCAACCGATTTCATTGGAAAATATGCAAAGTATAAACTTGAAATTTGGCATAGCGGTGCACCTTATGAACCTACGAAATATATATTCCCCCTGACAGTTGTAAAATATGCAAAAAATAATTAAAAGGGGGTAAAGAATATAATCATATATTTTATTTATTTTATAAATGTGAGTGTTTAATTTGAATAACTTATTATTTAAACATAAAGTTTTTTCGAACGAAAATTAATAAAAATTGTGCTAGATTTAAATCACCCGTCAGTTTTCTACGCCTTTGAACTATATTGTAGTTTCGTTGAAAAGAATTGATATTTGTAAATGGTTTAATAGAAATAATACGAACCCTTGATTATTTATTATTATCTAAATATCTCCGTACCCTCGTAGCGCAAGATCTACTCATATTCGTAAGTTTTATATCTTTGATAAAGACGCTAAATACTTCAAACAAATTGCGATACATCATTGCACGCGCTAATATTTTTTAACTCAGTATTGACGAGAATATTGTTAATGTACTGCAAAGTTTCGCAATAATTTTGTGGAATACTTTTGTAACAGAGTTGTTGTAAAAATGGTCGATTATATAAACTATTTCCACAATTAAATGAAACTAGGTGATGTAATGATGTTTCTCTTTTCTTTATGTTCTTTACAACGACATAGGTCTCGTTGTATTACAACATCTTCAGGTGGGTAATTAGCAAAGATATATTTGCTAATAGCCTACCTGAAGACGTTGTAATACAACGAAACGTAGGTCGTTCTAAAGAACTTAAAGGAAGTAGGAATAATACTATATCACGTAGTTTCATTCTTTGCTAATAGCCCACCTGAAGATGTAATACAACCAAACCTAGGTCGTGGTGAAGAACTTAAAGAAAGTAGAAATAATACTACATCATGTAGTTTCATTTAATTGTGAATAATGAATTTCAACAAAATTAACGCCAAATATATTCAATATTTAAATGTATTTTTAAATAAGTTTAAGAGAAAGGGTCGTTTTTGTAATAAATATTTGTAAAAAACCTTTTTCGGACATAAGTCAATATTATCAGAATTAAACACATTTTTTGTGGCGATCTCAAAGCAAACGTTCAAGTGTAACTACTTTTTAATTCGAAATTTCCAATGTTATGGCTTTTGTACAAGTATTTATAAAAATGTCATATTAAAATCATTGGGATAAATTCCTCCTGATGTCTCTGTTTTTTAAATAATCGACAAATGCGCTTGTAAAAAGAAGTATTTAAAAATTTAAATTTATTATTTTATTCACAGCCTAAGAAAATTTGATTATATTCAATGCAAGCTGCTACTCAATATGAAAAAATAAAGTAAATAGGAGCCGTGAATAAACTGAGGTATTTTTTAATACATTTTACAACACAATATGACGTATCCTCTTCTTAAATCATTAGCATACTTTATGAAAATTTGTTAATTATGTATTTCACGTAAAAAGGTTCTTTGTTTCTTGTTGCCCAGGGGTTATTTATTTGCTGTCTCCGCGAGTACATTCTTATCAGTTGACTCTAAAGCAATTGAGCGTCAATGTGGGTACAAGATTTCCTTATTAGTAACAGGGTAATAAATATACTTATGAGTTTATTACTAATTATTTATAAAATATAATATTCACAATAGGTGCCTGGCTATCAAGACGATAAAAAGTACTAATAAAGAAGATGTAAATGGTCCTTCTGACGGTCTCCTGCATCGTTTCCTGTCAGCGAAGAAAATTTGTAAATATATATTCCTACTTTGTGGATATTAAGTTCGTGTCTACTCTATTCTTATTTGTTTTAACAATATCTTATAAGCTTGCACAAAGATAAACTTCATATTAGAATACAAAATATTGTATTTATAATTGTTGTCTTTTGAATCTGTTTGTTTATGGATCAAGCAGAAGCCACTGAAGGTATCTGATAGAATTCTAAGTAGTGTATTTGGTGGGAATTTATTAGATGTAACCGTTTCGTTTTTAAAAAAATCACTTAAAAAAAATTTTAAGCAGGCGTCGCATTATAAATATTCAATACACATTTATACACTTATAAACATTTAAGGGTAGTAATTATGTTAAATTATTTACAAATATTAATTTTTCTATACATTTCACAAGTGTAAAAACATGATTCATATTTAAAAAATTATGACATTCAGATTACTCTCCCTACAACATTTGTGAAGGTTCTATAAAACTTTATTTTTTCATTATATTAGATTGATTAGTCACACAAATAAGGGCGGGAGGGGGGGTAGATCCAACTATATTGACAATTTCAAGAAATAAACTTATTTTCTATATTATAAATAAAATTAATACATTAATTACTTTTATGATTTAATGCACGCAATTGATACGTACAGCGGACTCATTGCTGCAAAAATAATATCTTATAACCGAAACAGAACACCAGACTAGCCCCGCTCGGTCAGGAATCGAACCCAGTGTACCGGTCTCCACAATGCCATAACAGGTCATGTTTTGTGATCAATCCAATACATCACGACGGCAGCAATAATTTAAGTTACAGGCATATATTATAGATAGTAATTTAAAAAAAAACAGCCCCAATTATTTTACTATTTTGTTGTACGTAAGTGTTCCGGTATATTATTAGCAGCCTAAGCTATGAAATACCGGTACCGTTGAGAAAACTTATTTTATTGCCAATTGATATAAAATTATTGTCAATGAACATCTTTTTATCGATTTCCCACAACTAGTTGGAAGCTGCCTACAACGGTAGGACCTTAGTATATCAGTGTCGAATAGTAAATGATATCGACTTGGGGCTATTTTTAAATGATATATTTTTATAGACGAAATCCGTACGTCCGTAAACTTTACGAACTTTTTTTGAGTCACGGACGACGGTTAATAAATAATGTTCCAAATATAAATTTGTAATATGATATTATTCTCTTAAGCGAGAGAAATTATTTCTGAAAGAATTATATTTACTTGTAATCAACGTAACAAATGTTACTGTAATACTTTCAATGGGTAATTCTATAGCCAGAGACAAGAAAATATTATAATATCAAAATAACCAGCTTATCACGACTTCAACAAAGAGGATTATGCAAGGAACGCAGGAAAAACTAAGTAAAATGTAGATATTTTGAACCTCAGATGAAATAAGACACATAATTCAAGGATGAAAGGAGGCAGTTAAATTTCAAGGGTGTCGTAAGTCATAAAATAAATAAGGCTCTCGAACATGAATTCCGCCAGAAAAATATTTCGCAGTTTCAAAAGATTATAAATTGGGAGTGAATTAACTTAGCAAACTACAAAATGAAAATTTCGACTCGCTTAACAACATTCGGGATATAACGAAAATCACTGAGAATTTGTACACTGGCACGTCTACAGAATTGTCGATGATATACGGTAGCGTTGCCTAATAATGCTCTATTAGCAGGGGAAGTACCTAAAGACAAGCCAATAATAGTAGTTTAAAAATATCGTTCTCCAGAAAGCTTGTAAGCAATATCTCGCTTGATCATAGGTTCCACATAAAACATTTATTAACAAAAACCGATTCCATTTTTATCTCTTGTTATTTAATTGGTCCTACGTTTTGTCCTTCTTCCTTGCTTCATTACTCTTTACTAATTTGTCCTTTTTAATTTTTCAATTAAATTTATTTAAAAAACCTTAACATTATTACAAGACTCCAGAGCAATTCTAAAAATGTAACAAAATCTAATGCGCAAACGACAGGGAACTACAAGGATTAGCCACAGAATTACTATAATTGTAGGCCCTGACTTCATTATTCGATTCAACTCCCCTCTAGCCGCCTCTAGCCGCGATTATTGATAACAGAGTTGGTAATGATGACCGGTAATAGAATAATACCACAGTATTTCTTTGTTTAATATTTTTTCTACAACACGGTAAAAATATTTACCTACACCTCAATAATATATGCAAACTTATAACATAACTTCAATGGTCACACTAAATATATATCCATTCAGTTTGTGAGAATACTACTTAAAATATACATTAAAATTAAATTATTTCCTTTTAAATATCCCATTATTTAAAAACTCCACTGCAACTATCAAAGTAGCGGTATGTCAGTCAACAGTATTCGCAGAACGAGCGTTCTGCGAATATTGTTATACCGCTACAAATTATAATATTTCAATTTCACATTAATATATATATGGCATTTAAGCCTAATAGAAAATGTAAATATATTTAATGGTGATTCGATACAGTCCTTTTGTATTGCTAGCATCTTATCTACATTGTTACCCGACCCCGACCTGTGTATATTGTAATAGTTTATGATGCTTTATCGGACGATTATTTGCAACATATTATTGCATCTAGTACATTTTGTTTGAAATAAATGTTTATATAACAGAAAACTAACAAAATTTTTCGTAATATGAATTAGTGTGGGAATATAAATATATTGAAGATAAGCGCGTTGGTCAGTTTGTAAATGAATATCCCAATAAAAACATAATTGTAAAAAAAGAAGCAAGGTCTCTTGAGATCATCATATTATATAGGAAACAAAGGTTGAAATCGTCCAAAATTTAAAAATAACACATAACAGTTTGTAATTATTTGCTTTTTATAATTTAAAACAGCAAATTTTTCAAATAAAATAAATCATGTTACAGGAACAAAAGTTTTCCCACGTTCAAATATAAATATTGTGTGCAGTACTTAAGAGTATTTTGGCTTAATTTTTGAGTTTCATTTTTTATTCTAATTCGACGTAAAAAAGATTTGTAATGTGACGTTTGTATTGAATCACCTTGCAAGATGTTTCAAAAGAATTTCCCACATTTTTCATTTAGATTTTGACTGGATTTCATGACTTCTGTTGGAAATTTATTACTTATGGAGTATATCATAATAGAAATGACAAAATGTAATAAGTTCCAGTTTTAAAATGCAAATGATGCCGCGATCCAAAATACGAGTGGCGCTATCTATTGAGTGGTGACTCGAAATGAATAACACAAACTATTTTTTGAAGGAAATATCATTAGTAGTGTGATTTGATTCCAATTACTAGTAAAATAAAATGAATTAATTTATAAGGTATGGTGAAATATTTGCAAACCTACAACGCTAGATCGATTTAGCATTTATTATATACAGTTATGTTATATACAAAACAGAAATAAGCGTAGTCTAGTGAAACAATTTCACGACTGACAGAAATCATTCTAATCACCGAAGACTTGCGAGATACTAAAGAATTTTGTGAAGCAATTTCACGATCATTAGTAAACTAGTCGATGCGCTGAACGCTGTTGTTTAAATTTATTTCAAACTCATGAATAAGTCCAGTATCTAGTCGAGACTGGGGTTCCAGCCTTGGGGAAAAAGTTTTTTCTATTGGATTTTCTCACATAGCGAGATACGAACGATTTATTTTACTAAACCCAATAAGTGATACTTTCTCTTAATTCCTTTTTAAACTACTGTAATTAATCGAGCAGAGCTCTCTCCCTGAGGGAATATTGGCTTATAAATTACAGAGTTTTTTTGGGAACACCTTAAATATTCCATGGGATATTATTTCCGTTCCGGTGAGTTTTTATTTTGTACCTCTTTATGTTTTAATACTCATTATATGATTTTGAGTTCGAACTAGCGAGTACATATATCTCATGAATTCTTTACATTTCGCGACTGCCAGTGCATTTTATTCGTATTTAATGTGTTGGTGTTGATTGTGTAGTCACTTTAAACTGGACGTATATAAATGAATTGAATTAAAAATAGCAAATAGTTGAAGATATTAAATAAAATTTAGGATCAAATGTAAATTAACGAATTTTTGAAATTTAAAAAAATTCTATTAATTATAATTATACGTATTAATGAATGGAACAGACAAAAGTGTTATGGTATATATATATATATATATATATATATATATATATATATATATATATACATATATATATATATATATACAAAACTAAATATAAACTAAATATATCTGTATGTAGATATATTTAGTTTCCTTTAACGCCGCAAACGTTTGTTTCGATTGCATTATATGAGATATTATGGAATATTTTAAATTTCGTGACTTTTTCGATAACAAAGAATATCGTAGGTATTAAAAATAGAAATATATAATTTTCTAACAAATAAATTTAACGGAAATCAGCTAACCACCATACAAGGAGAATGCGGTAAAATAGAAATTAATTAAGATGAGCACTCGCAGTGCTGATTTTGATCGTTTGCAGTACTATATTGTTTCTGTTCATAATCAAATTTGTATAACTCTTCTTTTGCTAAATATTTTTGGAGCCAGTGTCAAATGCAATTATGCACTCATCAGTGTGCAAGTTCGTGAGAGGGAGAAAGGCGCCGACCAGGCAACAATTCCAAAAATCTCCAGCAATATTAGCATTTCGCAAATTTATTTTCATTATTTCGTATATCCATTTTCATTTTTTCATGTGCACTCTTTATCCATTTTCATTTTTAATTCGCCAAGACCTGTATTCTAAATTACAACGTATTTATTATATTTACTATATACCTTTATAAAGAAGCTATTAATTTTCCCGAAAACGACAGAAATTAATGAAAGAATTAATTTCGAAATTATTATATATAAGAGCTGATATCTCGTCAACACGAAGTACTAAAAGGTTATTATCTACTTAATATATAAACTGGAAGAGGTATCTTCTCTCGCTATAACGTTGCTATCTCAAATAATTTTCACACGTGTAGCATTCTGTTTATAAAGATAACGCGAACGTATAGATGAGTTTTCCGAGTGATTTTCGCCAGCTGTTGAAATCATAATCGAAACGTGTTGCTTGGCTTGCGTGGGGTGATATTATTCTTGTTATCGTAGTGGTCTTCTCGTTTATAGTCTTAATGTTTTATTATCGCTGAATACACAACATTCAGAACGACAAACGGAGTTGTGTTTCAAAACAAATAGGAGATGTTTTAACTTTGAGGAAGGGTAGTTTAAATCTCGACTTAGATGTTTCCAAAGTCTAAGGAAGAATTATTGGAGTGAACAGTAAGTTTTATTAATTTAATTTATATATTTAGAAATATAGGATATGAAGAGTGTTTATGCGATAAAGTAAGATATGTTAAGAAGTATTTATGTTTAGTGGGTTCATTTGCACCACAACAATCTGTGACTGTTACCCGTAAAACTCAAACTAGAAATAAACGATTTTACGATAGATAATAGATATTTTAACGAATGACAATTGTTTAAAAATTTATTTAAATTTATTTTCATAAGAAAATAAAAATTCACAAAGTATGAAAATAATAATATTACAAATACAATCAGTTTTGAACAGGCATTCGTGAACCGATTCCTTAAAGAGATAATTAATTACCTTTCACATAATGAAACATGTATTTCGTAATACAATCTTTGAATAAGTTTTCAAAACGAAAATTACGAAAAATTAAATATTTTAAGCTTTTTACATATAGCAATGGAGTATAACACAATTAAATGAAACTAGGTCATGTAGTATTATTTTAACTTTATTTAAATTCTTTACCACAACCTAGGTTTTCTTGTATGACAACATCTTCAGGTGGGCTATTAGCAAAGATTTTGATCAATCTTTGATCTAAGAGATAAATCTTTGCTAATAGCCCACCCGAAGATGTTGTAATACAACGAAACCGAGGTCGTGGTAAAGAACTTAAAGAAAGAAGAAATAATACTACACCACGCAATTTAATTTTATTCTGAATAATGAATTTCTACAAAATTAATGCCAAATATATTGAATGGTGTATAAGACAAATCAGGGAGTAGGAATATTATAAGTTGGATCTACGAGGAAAAGCTACGTGACTGTCAACTTATTTACAATATTAAAGTAAGGACTCGGTGAAGAGAGCATTTTTTGGTATTTACCCTATCTGCTTGTTAGCACAACATTTTTAGTAATAATATTCCTAACGTTATAAATTCAGTGTTGGAAAAATTACAGAAAAACTTGTAAAATGTCTTTTGCTTTTCTAGTCATAAAATTACATTGATCTAAATAAACCACATGTTGGCTACAAAAATAAAAGATGTCCATATCTCTCAAATTCAGATGTACTTGAAGTTAATCTTATACACTATCTTTGAAGTTTAGTGATATTTCATCAAGGATATTTTGTGCTTCTCACAAATAAGCTTGTTTATACAGGAGATTTGTCAAAACAGTTTGTGTTTTTATATGAAACTCAAGAATAAACAAACCTTTGATTTGACAATTAAATGCAACTATGTGCTGTAGTATTATTTCTACTTTCTTTAAGTTCTTTCACACGACCTAGGTTTCGTTGTATTACAACATCTTCAGGATGTCTTGAAGATATTACAGTGCAACGAAACCTGGGTCGTGGTAAAGAACTTAAAGAAAGTAGAAATAATATTACATCACGTAGTTGCATTTAATTGTGAATAATGAATTTCTACAAAATTAACGCCAAATATATTTAATGTTACCTTTGATTTGAGTTATAATAATTAAATATTATAAATTGAATTACAATAATAGGCCAATTAATAACGAGGCCAATTAAATTGTAAATTTGAAATAACATTTTCAATATGATATTGTGGTGTCAAAATATCATACGTTACTTGAGATACAAAGGAAAAAAAGTTTCCGTGTTGTGACAGATGTATCTATACGTTAGAAGCGTAACTTCCTTACGATTCACTCTTATGTATGCGAATTTATACGCCTCTAATTTAATTTCGGTTTCTAATCTTCACTCGTACAATTTTGACATACATACAACAATACAAATGAAATACAAGCGTTTTTAGAAACTATGTTTAGCAGAGACGTTTAACGTAAATATTATTTGAAAAGAAGGCATCTGTTCATAGTTAAAGTTCGTGTCCACTGGATTTAGATGTTTTTGCACCCCTAACCTTCAGAACCCACCCTTAAATATTTTACTTCTCTCTAAACTTCCGACTGCAAGAGATAGTCTTAATACTTTTAAACCCATCTTAAATTTATTAAAATGTTTTAATAATAATTCAAAAGACTTAACAAAATATTTAAACGAACCCACCCTATATTATATTTTTTTTCTGTTACCGTCTACATTTCCGAGTGCAAGGGAGAAGCACCTGTAATAATTTTAAACCCATCTACTTTTTCCTTGAATATTTTCTATATTAATTTTGAAGACCTAACACAAAATTAAGACCCACTCCTGATCTTCAGAACATAGCCCTAACATTCAGAACCCACCCCTAAATATTTTACTTCTGTTTATACTTCCGACTGCATGAGAAAAATTATCTTAATACTTTTAAACCCATCTAAATTTTTCTTAAATATTTTTTTTCTTAATTCTAAAGACCTAATACAATATTTTAACTTACTCTTAAACTTCGGAACACACCCCTAACCTTCAGAACCCACCACTAAATATTTTATATCGGTCTATACTTCCGACCGTAAGAGAGAAATATTCTTAATACTTTTAAACCCATCTAAACTTTTCTTATATAATTGTTTTGTTAATTCTAAAGACGTAACACAAAATTTAAATCTACACTTGATCTTTAGAATACATCCCTAACCTTTAGAACCCACCTGTAAATATTTTAATTCTGTCTATACTTTCGACTGCAAGGGAAAAACAGTCTTAATACTTTTAAATCCATCTAAATTTTTCTTAAATATTTTTTTTACAAATTCTAAAGACCTAATACAAATACCTACCTAGTCCTAATACCTACAAAATTTAGATCCACCCCCGAACTTGGGAACATTCCACCTACCTTCAGAACCAACCCCAAAAGACTTAACACAAAATTTTAACTTACTCTCGACCTTCGGAATACACCCCTAACCTTCAGAACCCACCATTAAATATTTTACTTCCGTCTATACTTCCGACTGTAAGAGAGAAATACTTTTAATACTTTTAAACCCATCTAAACTTTTCCTACATAATTGTTTTGTTAATTCTGAAGATTATATGAAATCGTAGAAAGTGTTTTATAAATTATTTTTTTCTTAATAATATTATCTTTAATTTACTATGATAGTAACGCATTCGTAATATATTTCGTAATTTGCTAGAAAAATAATCGTTACTACTTACTCATTTTGATTAATTGTAAGAGCAACAATGTCGTCCCAAAATGATTGACTATTTAGTTTCAAATAACTATGACACTGATATTAAAAAATAGTTCTTCCTTTTGATAATAACCAAATATTCCAAAACAAATATTTGTAAGGAAAAAATAAGTCACTCCCGTTTACATATTCCACAGAAATTGAGCATTACCGATTGAACAAATTGAATTGAAAATTGAACAAATCGAACGTCCGAAACTTTTGTTCAAGTTCAGACTATTTAGTTTAAAACAAAATCATATATTCATATGCAAACCTTAAATCCATATTGCGTAACGCCAAGAATTTTCAATGTTTTTCTTCAGGTAACTAAAGCGAAGTACATAGAATGTGTTTAATATTCAAAAAATAACATATATTAACAGCAAGGAAGTATTGTGATATAAAATTTTATTTCATTTCAAAGTAACGTTAACAGTCTTCAGCCAAGACAAAAAGGATTTCTGAAGACAATTTCCCCTTATACATATTACAATGCTTCTTAGTGACTAGAGGACATAAACATTATTAAATTGGTTTAATAGTCCATAAACTCCCCACTCTAAATACCACAGCGGCAATTTCTAGTAAGTAATAATAGTTTAATTTAATAGTCAGTCGTTTTCATTGCCCATTTACTATGTGTCCCATATTCTTTTTTTCTATCTGAAAGTAATGTAATAGTCTTTGAGTCAAAATCTTTCATTTTAACAATAATTCAAACTGACTGATACAATTTTGCATTTACATGTAAGTGTATGCCATTATATTTATTCCTGTAGCTACTTCATAAAATAAATAAAGTCTAAGCTAAGAGTAAATGGACACACCGTAGACTCATTCGGTAAAAAGACCATGTAAAATATTGTTAGACAATTTCGATTAAATTTAAAAGGTTTCTTTATTGATACGTTACTAGATTGATTCCATTGTGGAAAAATTATTTCCCAATTCAGTGTATTGAAAAGCAAATAAAACAATTTATTATATTTTTCTTAATTTTACATTCTCACTTTATTTAATTGCATCTTTCCTTAACATTTTATCATAACTAGTCTAAAATTTCAAGAACCATGAGTTATGAATGGAAAGATCGGCACAACGAATTTTCTTTAATTTAACAGATTTATTTTTCCCAATTAAATGAAACTACGTGATGTAGTAGGTTTCGTTGTATTACAACATCTTCAGGTAGGCTATTAGCAAAGATCTTTGCTGTTATCCCACCTGAAGATGTTGTAATGCAACGAAACCTAGGTCGTGATAAAGAACATAAATAAAGTAAAAATAATACTATATCACGTAGTTTCATTTAATTGTGAATAATACATTTCTACAAAATTAACGTCACATATATTCAATATTTCAAAATTCAAGAGTTATTTTTGATATTTCTTTAAATATGCTTAAAATATTTTCTATGAGGTACTTCAGAACGATTCTGGTGTGCATACAAATGTCCCCCTAGTTTAAGTAGAAAATTAACTTTAGTTCTTATCGAAACATAGACACATACGGCGGAAAATTTAGAACAGAAAACACAACTGAAAAATTTAAAATTTACGCTTAAGCTCTCGCAGTTAAGGCTAGATGCTTAATATCATAAATTTGACATACTACGATTAGAAAAACTTACTCTACTTTTGTCGCATCACCAAAATTTCATTGCTTTATTTTATTGCCTTTTGTGTGCGTAAATGTAACATGTTTGAGTGACAAGTGATGATTTTCAATATCGATAATATAAAAAGAAAGGAATACTTATCTAGCCAAGGATCATTTGGGATTTGTTTAATTCAATTCAATTTGAAGATTTATAAATGTTCATTAGTTCGTGATTGTATCACTAAATCTATGAAATCTTAATAACATCGAATTCGCCTATATATTGGAAAACAAATTTAATAAATTGTAATAAATTCTCAGAAGTTTTAGGTAATATATTTAACAACGCGTGTTCAGTACCAACTTTATGGTCATTTAGAATATTATCGCTCAATTTAGTTTCTTTATATATTTTGTCATGTAATTGATAAGAAGTATAAATGTGTTTTTTCGCTGAAGTTAAATCGGGAAGAGTAGTAATTTTATGAATTTCCAAACAGTTTCTACTTTCATATGTAAAAGTAATATTCATATGCAGATATAATTGCAAGCTTACATCGTAAGGAGCTAAAAATATTTCGAAAAGATCTTAATTATAGGCTACATGCAAAATGGTTACTTGGAATTTCTACTTTTCCACATTATATAAAGGTAAAAATAGCCAGTGACCTTTCGAATAAAGTTTATAAAAGTTTTTGACATATTATATTTATTAAAACCCAGCTAAATCTAAGCGTCTCGTGGAATTTACGATAACGGTTCTATATTCAAATTTAATGTTTCGTAACTACTTGAATACTTGATCGATTTTGTATAAAACTTCTTGTTTATTAATTACAAACACAAAGCTCTTTAAACACAGTAAAAAAGAAAGTTTTTGGAATTTAAGGTATATGTCGTAAACAAAAGTAATAAAGACCGTAGTGGCTTCCAAATTCTCATATTAAGATGAGTTAAAAAAATCATGGCAGTACTGAATAGCTCTTGCAACAGAGCTAAAAAGTAACTTTTTGTTTGAATTATTTAATGTGCCTAACTCTAAGTTTCTTCTCAAATTTAAATCTTCTTCAAATTGAATACTTTATTAACGTATCGATATAACTTTTCGATAAAAAATGTGAATTTGTATATGTCACTCCCTATGTATTTTTCATAATTTCTTTCCCAAAACTTAAAAGCAAATCATAAAACGTAAAATAAAATATATTCCGCACCACGTCTATAATTGGCAGTCTAGTTAATTAACAATTTAGTAAAAATTAGTCATAAAAGTAAGTACGTCTAACGCATTTACATGTGAGATACCTTTTATTTGGATTTTTTCTATATTTTATTTCACAATCCAATACTGAACAAAACACCATTGTTTATTATAAAATAATATTCTAGAAAGAGTAATTGACAATACCCAAAAAACACTTAAATACTCCTGGACGCTAAAAAATGGAGGTTATGGGAGAATTTCATATATCAAAATAGTTTTATCTATGCAGTTATTGTCATCTCTTTTCCACTCGCAGTAATGTCAAAAAGAATATATTCACTTAGTATTATATTAAATGAATGCTTAATACGTAAAAATAATTTTTCAATGTACAGTGTCGCGCTTGGAGTGAGGGAATGTAGTTTTTTTAAAAGTACTAGTTTTCACGTACATCATTCTATCCAATAGATCTTGTTTGAATATTGAGGACATACTGCCATTGGACTTGCTATATTTAAAAAATATCGCAATAATTTTGATGTTAAATCACTATGCAAGTGTGATGAATGCTAAAAGAAATTTAGAATTTAGGCGTAGAATTATTTGGGGAATTGCGCACTTTTAAAGGTAATCCATCTTCTTTTCTGCAGTAGAGAGCTAAGAAGAGACAAGAATAATTATCAGTTATGTATAAGTGATTTACTGTTGGTTCCTTCATTTACATATTTTGATAAAAAATAATGGAATGTAATTTTTTTATATTTTCATACCCAAATGTTAATTGTTATTACGTCAGCTATACATTTTTAACCTTAAAAGCAGTTTAAGAACAAAAATATAATGATGAGCTATTTAAAGAAGAAGAGTACTTCCAGTTTTTCCGGTATGGTTTGATGTATTTCACTCAATTTAAAAACATGGTTACTTTGATATAAAATTAAATTAATATATGAAAATACAGATAAATGAAGCAATTTATGGCAACTAGTGTATTATAAGATCTCTATTGCAATTTAAAGACTTATTCTCTTTTTACTCAATTTTTAAGTTTTTAAACTTTGACATCGTGGCCACAACTAATCTCCTCGAAAGGGTCTATTCAATTAAGGGAGTTAATTGTTTAAAATGATTTGGCATTTTTAAATTATCGTTTCACCATAAGGTTGATCTTTTAAATAAGGCTCATATTTTATTTATTATAATTTTAAGAGTTGTTGCCTGCTTTCTAAAATATTTTATTTAGTCACGATATTCCATCTGCTTCATAATAATAGTTCTTTTCCGAATTGATTTGTCCATAAAACGATATCTACTAAACAAATGACATTTTAGGTTAATATACGACACGTTTGCTTTCAATAAATTTACTATTAGTACTGCGAGAAGAAATCTTAATGAGCCTCCTCCATTTCATTCAATTCCTCGAGCTTTTAGACCTCTCCTACTGAGTACTTATAAAATTCTTCATTAACGTATTAATATTTATTCTCTTTACTCTTAATACTTTTTGTAATGCGTTTTCTAAACATTGAATAATCGTGTTTTATTCAGTTTTCCATTGATTTTCTCTAATGTCATATTTTCCAAATAAAATATAGGGTATTATTTATTATTCCCTTAATATTTTTAGGAATCATCTAATTTGCTTATTGCAAGAAAGCTTGTCTTGAGTACAATTAATTTAATACATTGCCATGGTTATCCAAATCAATACCAATATTTTTATTATGTATATATATATATATATATATATATATATATATATATATATATATATAATCGCAATCCAGCAGAAGAAAATAAGTCGATCGACAGTATGTACACAATAGGTCAGACTATTTAATAATGAAGAAGTCAACGCAGATGCATACTCATCAAATCAGGCTTAATAGTTAACGTCAAGGTGTTTGTATTTACACATAATGCAAATATAAACAAATTATGGATACAAAATAATATAAATATCTCAAATGTTCCACAATTTACTATTGTAATACCTATTCACTTAACGCCGTGAACTCTTTCCGTTTTTCTTTATCGAATTGCACTTTCTACTGGATATTTCAAGTTTCACGATAAAAGTAAACAAATAATTCATCAACAAGAGATTTACGCTCGATTTAACACAGTAGTTTGGAAAAGGGTTAACAAAATTTTTTGCACTTAATACATTTCATGCGAAACGAAACATTTGAGTTCCTTTAAGTAAAAAAAAAACTTAATTGAAAAACTTTTTCTCCGGGTCTCGAACCCGGTCTTGGCTAGAGCCGGGCCTTATTTATAAGTTTCGATTAAGTTTACACAACATCGTTCGGCGCCGCTAGTAACTCGTCGCTTTTACTGCCGTCCGTGAAATTGCTTCACTAATTCAAAGTTTTACCTTGTTATATACGAGCACCTTGGGTAGTTGTATATTGTCACACTATACGATTTACTTTGCGACTGGTATATTTTTATACATAGCTGTAAACTTTGTGGACCCAGATTACATACGATGGTTCATTTTTAAACAACTCAAAGAGGCTATATTTTTCGGGTTCCTTTAAATAATTTACCAACTATGTAAAAGGGATTTATTTATAGGGCAAGAAAAATTTAAGGGAACTATGAACATGGTTAAAGCGTGTCATCTTAAAATAACTATAAGAAATAAATTTGGCTTTTTTGCATTTATTATGTTTTTTTATTTACTAATAAACTTTTGCAATTAAGAAATTCCAATTATATAAAGATTCTCATGAAGGTTTTTTTGCAATATCCATATGATTCTAATAGTTAAATATGTAAAGTAGCGACATTTTATACCGTGATTAAAGAGTAGTTTCATTAACCATATTTTGGTTAAAATTGTATTTCCGCCCGTATATACCATATAGCTAGCACGTGAAAATATATTTATGAAAATTTGGAGATGGGGGGATTATATTATGTACCCATTCTCTAATTCCATATATAGGGTATCATTTGAAATGATTAGCTATAAATCATCAGATACTGATAAATTGGCAAAAAATATATATTTTCCCCATATTTCCGAAACTAGTAAATATTAAATTGTTTAAAAATGGGGTATTTAAAAGTCTATCAAAAGATGGGGAAACATTTTAACAGTGATCCTAGATATCATAGGTTTTGGAATATTAACGATAATATATATGAATTAATTCGACCCGCACGCACGCACGCACGCACGCACGCACGCACGCACGCACGCACGCACGCACGCACGCATGCACACTCGCCTGCACATTCGCAGACGCGCTTGCCTGACTCTTTTTTAAACTTCTTCATCTTAATCAATTTTATCAGTTTCAATAGTATTTATACATTATTACGTTTAGACTAACGGAATAAATTAAACTAGAATAATATTATATATTAATTTAAAAGAGAAATCAGGGAAATTTATTTCATTTCAAAGAAAAACCTTCTTCTCACTCGAAAAAAATTAATTTCAATGATATGTTTCCAAATCATGAAGCTTATAAAACAAAACTTTTATGTGCTTAAGACCACACGATAGAAGTGAAACCTAGAATAAAAAATAAAATAAATATTCAAACGTTATATTAAATCATACTCAAATAACATATTCATAAAAGAGACAACATAATTCGTGAAACGATTTACTCCGTGTTTGATAGTGTTCGCTTTGCCGAAGGGAGTTTACTATCTAACACGGAGTAGTATTAAAGATATTTTTATTGAATGTTTACATATGCAACGTATTAAAAGATATAAATGTTATTTAAAGTTTCATACTTTACAAAAAAAGCAAATCCTTATCACTTACATACCCGTCTGCCTGTCAATGTATGATACATGATATTCTCAGAAACACTTTGACATTGAAATTTGACACGGTGGTAAAATATGTTATTAAAATTTTTATTGCGACATACATGATATCTCAATACGCGAAAATATTAGTAAAGAAATTAGGAAGGGGTGAATTGTTTTTTTTTTATTAATATTGATTTCTTTTATTTCCTCTCTCCTGTGAAATGTCAGCTAATTATAAGCAATTATTATAAAATACTATAATTTTTGCCTGTGTGAAATATGTGGAGGAAGTTATTTTATAACTCTTTTTTGTCTTATTTTATGTACCATATTTATTGAGGTATTGTCGAAAATGTTCACTAGAAATGTATCTTGGAATTCTTATGTCCTAAAATCAAAACCATGAGAGAATAGCATTATTAAATCTAAAATTTACCGAAAATTACAATGATCTTACTAAACCTTCTTGTTTTGAAGAAAATTACATAATTTTACGACTATTAAAATACGATAGTTACAGTAAGAAAAAATTGTGAGCCGTCATAGGACGCCTAGCAAACGTGAAACATCTAAATCTTTTTATAATTTTCATATTGAATTTTTTTTAAATGAATCGAAGACGAAAAACTAAATATTCAGATAGTTGCTTAAAATAAAACATTAACTGAATCTTTTAATTTTAGTTTACCAAATAATTTATTGGAGAAATATTTCTAAACAATCTATTGAAAATTTAGTTTTAATTTGATAATACTGTCAGTCGACAAGAGAGGAAGCTAGCCAAATTAAGTCGGAAAAAGCCAACAAGGCGCAAGGTTGGCCGAATTATGTCCGAAACAGTCGACAATATACGAAACTGGCCGAATAGCACGTCGCGACGTACCATCAGAACGTTTTAACTTACTTCAAAAGCGTCATCAGATGTTTCACATAAAAAAAAACAAGCTGAGATATGTCGTCATCTTATTTTTAGTGGGCTAAACATGTTTCTTTTTAAACTGAGTTTCTTTTTTTTTCTTTTGAAAATTATGAATAATCAATTTTTGAGAGAATTTGGAAGGTGTTTTGAGATTATGCACAAATTTGTCCAAATTTTGTTGTCATTCATATTTTTTCAATTATAGCCGCGGGACTTTAATAAATTGTTAATAAAATATTAACGCAAGTGAAAAAAATAATTCTTTCTTTGCTGGTTTGTAAACTGTTTCTTGAAACTACAGTATATTATGTATTTTTTGTTTTATGATAATATCTAATGTGACATTTACTTTTAAAGAACTAAATTCCTTACTATATTGTAATGGAAATCGAAATAAATTGGATATTTTCTTCTTCCTCGCAAATTTCGTTTTTTTTTCCATTTTAGTATTTCTTATTCAACAATCATGGAAATACCAACCTATCTAATTTCGTAATTAGGCAGGTTGGTATTTCCAATTTCGTATTATTTTTTTTCGCCTTTATTTTCAATGACTTGCTTGATATAATGGTAAGTCAATATTCAGTTACAACGACAAAAAGAGGAGTGAAGTCGTGCAACGAAAGTGGTTGAATGACGTGAAGAAATACACTTTTTTAACATACAAAATTTGCGTTTTAAAATTTTAGTAAAGACATCAGAATATCATTGTCCACATCGTTTAAAAAAATCACCCGTAGGAGGAAGCTTCTCAATTTCATACTTCAGTTACTCTCAGTTTTACATATAGTTAGACTACTACTAGAGCTTAATAGTCTTCCTCAGCTGTACTATGAATACATATAAATCTTTCCTCATGTCTTTTTTAAAAAGATTTAAGTATACTAAACAAATGAAGTGTAAAAATTAGAAAGAATATTAAAATACGTTAAAAGCTTCGTTTTCAGACTCCCAATATCCTGAATTATGTACAGTCTCCTAATATCAAAGCTTGCTTGCCCAATATCTTTATTTACGCCAGCTCAGCCTACTGCCATTTCTGATTTAGAAATCCATCTTCCTCTTAACTAAGATGATGCCAGTTTAATAACTTTTTAGAATAAGGGAGGATATTTTTAGGAGCTGATAACCAATTTAGTTTCACCTAGAGCATTTTGTCTGATGCTTGACAAGAGGTACCACTCATTGTTTTAACAAGTTTCCGTTATGTCCATTCTCGGACAGATGATTTGGAAAAAAATACCTTAAGCATTGATCGAAGAAGACTTAGGTCCAGGAAGTAACTTTGTTTTGACAGGAGTCATGGAACGTTCATATCGTGCAAATACGTCCCATGGCTCCTTTCAAAATAATATAGGTAGTATAACAAAAGTTGTGCCTCCAGGCAATGTCGGGATTCTACAACGGGATACTTCAACGAGATACAATATGTGTCAATTTCCGTGGCTTTCGCAATAGGTAAGGTCAGATCCTATCTAATTTGGAACCATCTCTAATTCCAGTTATAATAATTTAACTCTTATTTGAGTAGTTCTATCGAGAGTTAATTTTTTAGTATATAAATAAACTGAGTGCTTACTAAAATGAACAGTGTGAATAAAAATGAAAAACCTAATAATTTTATTAAGTGATTGTTTTAATACTATCCAAATCTTTTAAAAAAAAAAAGTAGACTATGTCAACTTAATCCATCTCAGCAGATACATAGTTAATAATAAAATGAGATGGAAAATGCATAATATGGGAGCGTATTAATTACTGGTCTCTTCTTAATTACTTCGAATGTGGAAGCACTTTTGTGAGCCTATGAGGCGTTATGCCTCATGCTTCCATAAGTAAAAATATTTTCCTTAATACGAATTCATTAAGTACACTAAGGGATACAAAATAATTAGCATACGCTTTACGTCAAGATAAGTTTGGTTTTAGCTTCCTAAGCGCTAATCGCATATTTTCATTCAGAACTAATAATATTTTGACGTAATATTTTTACCATAATAAATGATTCGTGCAATTCATAAACAAATTTCAAATTAATCAGAACAAATTACTTTAATTCTACTAAATTTCTATGAAAAATTATACATCCTTTAGAAAGCAATTTTCTTCAAGTAAGAGTGGTCGTCTTACTTGAGTGAAGACGGTTCTCAAGTAATAGAGTTTGTAATTTACAGAAAGCACTATATATATATATATATATATATATATATATATATATATATATATATATATATATATGTATATTTATATACGAGTATAAAGAAAAAAGATAAAAATAAATAAGGCCTTGCCTTTTTAATGCTAAACCCAATAGGCTGTCGAGATTTTTTTAGATCATTTTCATTGCAACTTTTGTGAACCTCCAGAAATACAGACAATCCTTGTATTTGACATAATCTCATTCTAATTTATACTCGAGAGGAATATACACCTATGTGCCTTCAGTTTACATGAATGATATTTACATTTCCACTTTGAGTCATAACTCCAGGTTCAAGCATTTTGTCCATTTGATCAATTCGGTAACTATAATTAATTCATTAACTTAATTAATTTCTTATTTTCAAGTATTTTTGGTTATAAATATAATCAAAATCTGTTATGAAAGTTAGTATTGATTTTGCAATGTTAAATTTCCTAAAATATGTTCATTACACTTATAATGATACAGTAACACCATTATATTAGAGCATACTACAAAAATCAAAAGTAAAAATCAGAAGAAAATATTGAAATAAGTTTCCCTTAAGTATATTTTTCACAAGAAAACTGGCAAACTCTACAACTAGGACATTTCCATAGATAAAAAAATACTTTATGAGAAATTTTGATACAAAATTAACAATCCAGAATATTTTCAATGTTTTTGTAATCCGTTCTAGATCCTATATTTGTTTGACATCTAGCATCCATACTTACAACTGCTCCTTCCGCTTTTCTCGGAGTAAACTTTGGGGCTCTAGCGTAACGCTGCGATGACTAAGACATATACTTGTGATTCGGAAGCTCTCAGCAGCCTTAATGAAGCATATTCAGCTATTTGATGTAAAGCTTATACAAATTTTAATGTAATATTTTGAGAGAGATGTATTGAAAATTCCCTTAGTGAAAAGTATATTTGCCTCTCAGGAATTTATTGAGAAATTCGAATTATTTTAAAAATGTATTTTTCTATTACATATTCATAATTTTTCACATAATTCATAATTTCAAAATAGATGTAATGAATGAACTTGTCCCCACCTGTTCAGTTGTAATTTATTTGCCGTTACAAAAGTATGTAGAAAATGCACATCGATTAGCTACAACTTAAAAGTTTTAGTTATTTGTTCAACCGTGTTAATTATTTTTACAACTTTATTTCTTGAGGATTAATACAAGCCGTAAAGTGTTATTTTTACTACGTGTAAAATTTAATGGAAATAACATTGTTTAACTTGAGAAGCACGAAGTACATAAACAAAATGAATGCGGTTACAAAGTCTTGTTGGTATTATTAGTTAAATTAATTATAAGCTTTTTATTAAATTATCGAACACCAACCACGTATGATATTTAAGAGTGTTTTGCTTTTAATATTCATATTGAATGGGTTAGTGTGTTTTTTTGATAAATATTTAGTTTTTTTTAAACCTGTTTAACAAATATATACATGATACGAAAAAAATAATGTAATCCTTTAATGCTCCAATTATACTTAATCTTTTATTCAGTTCTTTTGTTTTCAAAACAAATATTGTATTTTAATTATTAGGTAAGTTGAACAAGGTCATTAGTAACGTCTCAATATATATATATATATATATATATATATATATATATATATATATATATATATATATATATATATATATATATATTCGTTATTTACTTGCCTAATCGATTGACTACAAGACTATTTCCGAGTCTTGCAATTTTTATTTCGACATAAAGTAATGTTATTATTTCACAAATAATAAACAACACTACACAATTTTTTTTCATAGTTTTTCAAACCAGATTATACGGTAAATTTAGCTTAGAAATAGAACTAAATAACCAATTTTAATATTACACGTACATAATTTTTTTCGTAATAAAGCAAATTTAAAGAAAAATGAAACGGATTATATTAGGTCATATTAGAAATTTATCATAATTAAGAAAATCAGTAAAAAAAATTAAATGCATTACATTATACATATTTAAATTCTTTCATAATAAAGAAAATCAAAAGAAAACTTGAAAGCGGTATACTATTCATACTTAATTTTTTCGTAATAAAGAAAATTGTATTAGAACTAAAACTCAATATACTATACATATTCAAACTTTTTCAGAATAAGGCAAATTAAATGAAAATTGAAATTCATTGCACTAATCATTCTTAAACTTTTTTGTAATAATGAAAATTAAAAGAAAACTGATATTCATTATAAAATACATATTTAAAATTCTTCGTAGTAAAGCAAATTAAAAAAAAAATAAGACCCATTATAACAAATTAGAGCGTTACGTTGATTTTACGTGAATAAATTTAAGATATTATCTTATGTTAACCTGACTAACGTTAACCTGAAAATGTTATCTTATGTTAATCTGACTAATGTTAACCTGTCTTATCTTATGTTAATCTGAAAAGTAACGAACAGATCCGAAAAATTAAAATAGAAAATCATTTCGGTCATAATTCCGATCAACAGTGAAACAAAAATGTGTTTTATTGAACTAACTATGCCTGTAGTTTCACACAATCAATAATTTTTGCGACCCATATCGGATAACAAAAAAGAACTGCCACTTCACCGCTTGTGTTATTTTAGTGTCTAATCTATTGCACCATCTAGTTCACATATATATGTGACCATCCTTAGGAAAATGGATCTTATCTTAACGGAATCGAAAATGATTAAGACAGCCTTATGAAGGAATTATGTAAAATGCCAGTATTGTATAAAAATGTTCGTTACAATTCAATTCAATATACTGAGCCATTATCTTTTCAAAATGATATATGATATTCTGTTTTTTTTAAAGTTTTCATAGATACCAGGAAAATGAAGCTGGATAAATAAAAATATTTTCAAATTATTTTTCGCTATTGTGAAATAAAATAATTAATGATAATTTGACGATTTTTATAGCAGACTTAAAATATAGGCTTTAAATTATTTGTTTTTTACTTGAGAAATTTAATAGAACTAAATTTGTCACCAATAAGTCTTTCGAAGTGACATTACTATATAAGTATATCATAAGTCATGTTTAATTCCTAGCGTAGTTAATATTGGAAAGAATATAATATAAATGAATAGGAGTAACTTACATATTATCTCAGAAAAATAGCAATTAAAATCATCGTTATAAATTTCATTAATGTAATTTATATATAAAATTTTATATAATTTTCAATTGCTAACTATTAGTAGACTTCAGAAAACGTTTTTTATAATTTTAATTTCAATATTTCCAAAGATTCTTGCAGCTAGCCTTTTCAACCGATATCCTAAACTATGTATAAAAATTAAAAACTCTTTTCCAAATACTTAATTTCAAAAAGTGAACAAGTAACGATAAAGTTTCTAATATATTTTTGGATTCTAATTTCCCAATTGGTTCGATACCAACATTTTTCCGTAACATTACCCTGAGTGAAACAGGTTAAACATTATTGAAAGTGGTTAAATTTTTCAGAAAAAGAAATTGATTAATGATGACGTCTCATAGGATCATTGCATCAAAAATAAGTACATACAATACGCTTGGCTCGTGTCAGTGTAATCAGATTACATTAAACCATTTTATTTTCAGTACTAAATTATTTGAGAAGTAATGTTTGAATATTAAGAAAATAATACTTTGAATATTGTACATCACAAAGGGTTAATAATACTCTGATGGCGTCTTTAAATTAAAATTAAACTAAAAATAAATTAAAACAAAACAATATATGGCTATATCGTTTACATAGCAAAACCACTGTCCAACATTGCTCATTACAATATAACAGTGACAACTTAAAGCTAAATAAAATATGAGTGGGAAACCAACTTACAAATTAACAAATATCTATACTGGTTTCGTATTTTTACAAATAACTATTAATGATTTTCTTCTTACTGATGGTTGATTATGATAATAAGAAAAGTACGTTAAAATGAATGAAAGCATGTCAAGTTTAATCACCTTTTAATAAATTTATAAATCTTAGAAATGTGTGCCATTATAAGCTGGATGAATTTTTCATAATACGTTTTATCTATGAACTTAAACTATATTTAAAGTGGTAAAAAATGTATTTAAATCATACAAATACAGAACAGACGCCTGGGTCATGTTCGTCGTGTCAACGTTCAATAATATCCTAGCTATCTAAAAGAGTACAATTTTAGAAAGGATTAGGAAAATTATAATATACAAAGTTTTGGATTAAATATTTACAAACACTAAACCCAAATCAACTGTTATTCTGATATAAATTAAAATATTATGGTATTTTTTAAAATTATAATCGATCGTAAAATATCATTTTCATTAGAAACATTTTTTTTTCAAAACAAATAACAGCTCATGTTTTTCTTAAATAAGTACAAAACACTAAAACTGTAGACACTGAAATTATTTAAAGTCCTATGAAATAAATTTAAACACAGATTTTTTACCAGACGTCCTGGCAGTAAAGAAAATTGTAATATGTTACATATTATTTAATGGTTATATTTATACAGTGTAAAATTATTTCAGTTGTAATTTAGTCATAATGAAATGTAACTTTTATATAATATGTATTACATAAAAATTATTTATACATTAACATACAAAAAAAAAATAATTTTATATAAAATATTTAGGTAAAATATTAGGATTATTATTTTAACAGATTTTAATAATTTCATTTCATCTTATTTTATTTAAATCAGTTTTTATCTAAAGATTTATTGCATTATTTGTTTATTAAGCTTGTCTCTTCTTGTATAAGGTATATTATAAACAAAGTAGGTAAACTTGAATGAAATTATATAATCCTATATTTTTTAAATATGACATTGTTTATTGCAATTTAAGACCCCTTACAAAATATTTTATCAGTTATTTCAAAATATCATTAAATGGTAATTGAAAAACTACACCATATACCTCCGTAAAATCTAATATGTATGTTGAAAGATATTGCTGATGAAAATAGCAAAGGTACTCAGTAATACTTTGCAGTCAACTAAGTGTAGTAGTTTGCAAAAGAAAGTACAACCAAATTTTCTATCCATCTCAAGTGACCTCTTCTCCACAGGCGCAGGCTTAGTAACGAATATATTGCCAATTAATAAGAGTACAAGCTAAATATTTGGGATAACCATTTTATATTGTATATTTAACTAATATATCTTATATATTCTTTGTAGCCATTTGTGAATAAAACCCATTATAACATTAATTTATTTAGTATAAGCCTTCTGCGATATCTTACACGTGCCGGCAGCTAATATCGTACAGACTATCTTTTCTCTGCGTAGAAACCACTTTCAGTTAATTTTCTCAGTCGTATACATAAGCTATTTTTAAATGATATATTATTAAATGTAATATATTTCAGAGTATACCGGCACTCTGCTAAAATTAGATAAACATAAAATTTCACTGTACGTTGAAAATAAGCTGAAAGCGATGGTAGGTGTAAGTGATTCTCACGTCCGTAAATGTATCATTGAAAATTTAAATTCAAATACATTCCAAGACGACTCAGTGAAATTGTTCCAATTTTAAAGTTCTTTCCGAATATTTATATTTCTTATTATTATATTCGTTTACTTACATCAAACAATTGCTTGCTACTTGCACTGATAAATTTCTGGCGAAATTTCTATTGAGTGATGTATGTGAGGAATTTGATAATATTACCAATTAAGTTTTCATACACATCTATAAAATATTTAAATATAGTTATGTCTTTTTCCCTTCCTGGCATATGTAAAGTAGCCCTGTGGGAAAAAGTGGAAAGCTTTTGTGATTTTCAAAATAATCGTTTTAATAATGACTACTTTGAACATGATAAAAGCTTTGTACAAAAGATAAAAGCCTGTGACTACAATACTTACAAATGCAAAATAAAATCTAATTAATTTAGCATATAAATATTATATGATTTTTCTACGATATTGAATTTCGTTTCTAGTCCAAAATATAAAATGTAAATAGTAAATATGAAAGAGAATGTCAAACTGAACCAACTTGCATAGTGATAAAATTTTAGGATAGACATAAACTTAAAAGTATTAAATTTTACATCAGCTTTTTTCTCAGGAATTATAACTAGTTTAGAAAAACCATAAACTCTGCATTGACAAATTTGGAAAAAGAATTTGTATATAAAGTTATCATTTTGTTTTACAATTACACTCTGATATATTCAACACACAGTGAGCATAAGAAAGTTTGTATTATTCATACAAATGATTCTTTGTATCAATTTGTGTAGATAATATTAAGGACTATATAAAATTTATGAAATGTTTCGAAAAAATCACTCTCAAACTTGAGATTTCAACCATAACGATAAACTCATTTTTTTCACAGAAACACGATAAAAATATATTTAATTGTTACAAATAATTACTTGTATGAATTATAATAAGTTGTTAAATCTCTTTGCATATATAAAATTGTAGCAAAACGTGTTTATTATTCATATGGATGATTGTGTGTATCAAACTGAATAGAAAATGTTAAAGAGCTTTATGACAATTCCGAACCCTTTAGGAAAAGGTCATTGATAAAGTGGCAACTACAAACAATTTATATTTTTTACAGATACGAGATATAGATTTCAAACACAATCCGATTTATGTATAAATCAACCGTACGATTAAGAGATAAGTTCCTTGTTACATCTATGTACATCCACATATCGATAAAATAGTATGATAGCATTTTATAGATTTTGCATTAGATTTACAGATTTCAATTCAAATTGCATAATTTATAGTTTGTGCCAGTTACATTCAGATTTATTCTAGTGTTCAATTTATTCACGCCAGAAGTAAGTTATACAATTGATTTTTTTTGCTGAAGTTTGACTAAATACTCTTATGGAATGGTATTGATAAGAAAATATAAATTTTTTTTGAAAAAGTGTATGGTGGCGTATAAAAGCGGAAGGTGACTGACTGACTGAGCCATAGATCAGCACACAGCGAAATCTAAAATCCTGAAATTTTGCGTATAAGTCCGTAAATAGCATAAGTAAGCAATAAAAAATAATTTTAGAAATTCTACCCCTAAGGAGGTAAAATAGGGGTTGAAAGTTTGTATGAAATTCCCTCGGTTTGTAAGTTAGACGCCTGAAATTTTAGATTTACGCTCTTGGTTAATAAGAAAAATTAATAAATTATTGGTTTTTGGAAATTCTACCACTAAAGGTGTAAAATAGAGATTGAAAATTTGTAAGAAATTTCCTCGATTTTTTAGTTCGACATTTAAAATTTTAGATTTACACTTTTGGTTAATAAAAGAAATTAATGCGTTTATTGGAGGTGTGAAACAGGGGATGAAATTTTGTATGGAAGTCTGTAAGTTAGAAGGTGTGCCCTAATACAGTTATCTTTAATTATTAAAAGGATAATTTCAGACACTCGATAATACGATAATTTTAGATTATAATTGTCTCGATTCGAGAAAATTAAATCCTGATTTTATGTATCGTCTGTGATAGTGCATTGCATGCATGGAAACGTAAGTGGTCGGAACCAGGGAGTGGGGTTGTGTGCGCGAGATACCTTAGACGTCATTGACGGTCGTATGCGATAACTAAATTTTTCGGAGACGTAAATAAATACGAATGTTAACTATGCAATATTCACTCCCATTATGTTGTTAAAGAATTCAAACCCAGAAAAACTATCTAATGGACTCAGGCTTCAAATCAAAGTCTTACATAGGAACACATTAGAAGCTACTATATTGACTCGGTACGCAGTGATAGAGACAGCCTTCATAAACGAATCTTATTGATACCCAACGACCTACCCATAAAATTTAAAAGCGTTTAATTTCCAGTGAATGTCTGCTTTGCTATGACAATTAATCCCAGGGTCAGACTCTCAAATTCGCGGGAGGGGAGTTGTTTTTTCCATAGTCAATTGTATGGGGCTTGCTCTCGTGTCAGTGCTGCAACTAGCCTAGTCTTATTTTTGGCGCCGACCGATATATGTGGTGAATAAGGAAATAATGTAAGTTTATTCGTAGTTCATTTTCGTATTAGAAGAAAATAATTTTTAAAATAATGCACGATTTATTGCAATATATTGTAATATTGACTTCTGCGCGAACAAAGCTAGTAATATATAATCCTATTATTATTTATTTGAATGATTACTCTCAATATTTTTCGATAGCATTTTGCAAGAATATGGCACGCATTTTTCGTAATACTATATTTTAACAAATGTTTATAGACATCTCAATCTTGAACTATCTATATTTTGATCCTAGAGGCAGATTTTAAAATAAAGTTAACACACGTACATTTAATTTTATTTTGTACATTATTTATCACCGTATAGTGGTTATATACATGTTAAAATCTTAATAATGTGCATCTCCTAATAAAAATGGACAATGTCTTTTGATAGAAATAAATGATGATTATTTTCGCAAACAGTCATTTGGAAAACCTCAAAGAATATTAATTAAAAAATAAAACTTATGAGAATTAAATTGAAGAGAAACGACTTAATTATATGTGAAACCATTCATTTTTGCTGGTTAAACAAAATAGCAAAAACGTATTTTGGATAGACAATTTTTGCCATTTTGTTTAACCTAACCTAAAATTATGGGTGTTAATATATGAACATATTTAACAAATGCATTAACCCATCATTTTAGTATTTATTAGAACTCAACATACAGATATTCCTACTTTTTACAAATTTGAAAACAAAACTTTTCTTGATACTCTTACTAAAAACTAGCATTTCGTTTTAATTTATTCAATCTAAATACTCTATAATTATTTTCATTTCCTAAAAAAAATCTCCCGCTAACAGCTTTTTTTATGGTTTAATTGAGTTAATATATCATAGAATATAAATAAAATTCTCAGCTATAAATAACATAACTTGGATGTCAAAAATTTATGAATATGCTTAATATCAGTGCACAAGGTAAATATATTAAAATTTCCAATGTAGGCGAACTATCCACAAATCGGAAAAGCAACACCGAAAAACAAGTGAAAATGAACGGTTCTGCCTCTTGGTTATTATCTGTGTGTATATTGATTTAAATATAGTTTAACGACATTAATCCTACTTTTGCTGATACTATCATTACTTAAAATTGCAATATGCTTCAAATGTGGAGGAAACCTTAAGCTATTCTGCACTGAAATTACTAACTACATTTCCAAAGATAAATTGACGTTAGCAAATAGACTTATGGGATATAATGAAATTTTAAATTAATTTCAGTGTGACGTCTTGAATTACCCCGCAGGGATACTGCCAGTAGCAGCAAAAGATATTGAGAAACGTTAAACAGTTACATAATTAATTGTGTTTACTCTGTTGCAGCCTGGAGAATCAGTAATCATTAGATAGTGGCAAGTTACCCATTGAGCTCTGAATAAGTATCGCTTGGAAATCAAGTTAATTTCGGCTGACTAGAATAGAACTTATTTAATATATTTTTATTTTATATATATTTTTTTTGCAAGAAATACAAGAAAAGTTTTCCATATAAAACTGTCTTAGGAAATCTGACTCTATTTTGTTACATATTTCATTTTAATAAAATAATAGTCACAATTAAATGAAACTACGTGATGTATTATTTCTACTATCCTTAATTTCTTTACCACGACCTAGGTTTCGTTGTATTACAACATCTTCAGGTGGGATATTAGCAAAGATATCTTTCTAATATCCCTTATATCTTTGCTAATATCCCACCTGAAGATGTTGTAATACAACGAAACCTAGGTCGTGGTAAAGAAATTGAAGATAGTAGAAATAATACTACATCACGTAGTTTCATTTAATTGTGAATAATGAATTTCTACAAAATTAACGCCAAATATATTCAATATTTAAAATAATAGTCTTATCACTGTCTGTCTTGCTATCAATTTCAATGCGGTATACTTACATTTTATTTGTCCCATAGTCGTTTTCCTATTTCGCTTGAAATTTAAATTTCATTTGGTTGGAAAAAAAACATTTAATTTAGAATGCAAAAATTACTTGTTATATATTTGTAATTTCAATTAATATGTCACAATTTATTTACTTCTTGTGCAATTTTTATAAACGAAGATTGGCTTATATTTCTGGCTACGCATGTATTACAAAGTAACAATTTAAAAAAACTTGCAAGTAAATTATATTTAAATTTGTTACTGAGATAATTTCAAAAATTCATCAGCACATTGCCTATATTATGAATATAAGTTTAATTAAAGTAAGAGCTTTTGTTTTTTCCTGAACAATCAAGGATTTCAAGGTATTTTAAATTACGAGCTATTGAAAAAATGATGCCATATTTTTTTCCATATTTTTCGAAGTAACGCATTTACATAAGGAACAGAGATTAAACAATGCTGTGTTGTCCATTTTGTTTTATAAGCTATGGATATATTTCAGTGACCTTCATAATTCCTTATTAAAAAAAGTCTGTTTATTAGCGAAAAACCGACCAAATCACTGATTTATGGTGTCACAATTTGACGTTATTCCAACAAAGAGTTTTGAAGAAGAAGATAAGAAAGAAAGTTTGGAGCTTGGATGCTCCAATGATTTTTGTGGGGTGATAAAAGTTGTGTTTGGTTTCAGGTTATCGTGATGATCCATCACTCATTTACGGGCTACGGTTATTTCTGAATAATATATTAGTTTAATCAATCTAATTGCCTATAGTGCATCTTCGAATTTATTTTCATTCCCTTGGTAGGAGCTGGGGAGAAATTACTCATTTAAAATCTCACTACACTGAAAGAGTAATAATAATTTTTATGCTTTGATGAATAAACTGTTGATGCTGCTTAAGGTGACCTATCACATTACAGTAAAAACCGTTTGTGAACTAAATTATTATGAAAATTAATTTCTAATTACCACTCTTAATTGCTTCAAAAGAATCGTAGGTGTTTTTTCACGCCATAAAATGAATTTATTAAGTTCACGAAGAACCAAGTCTTGAGCCTGTATGTATCACAGTCCTTTCAGTTATTTATGAACGCTTGAATGATGGACGCTTAACGTTACTGCAATTTTTTGTGTCTTCTGGTAATTTTGTCATTAATCTCGGTGGGTTAAAATCATAACTTTGAACGAGAAGTGTCAATAGAAACAAAATCAATAACACGAAATTTTGCAAACCTTTTTTGGCACCGACATTCGACGTAGAATATTGTTACCGCAAACTTGATGTAGCTTTGGGCAAACTTGATACGCATTATTTCCTCAAGGAAGTAAAGCATTAAAATGTAGTCTGACCCTTTGTTTCACCTTTGTTGTTAGCTCAAATAAATAACTAAATAATCATGAAAACTTAATTGATCTCAAGTAATTTGAGCACAATATATGTAACAAAATAAAATGTTTCCTAATACACTGTGATTTTGAGAAAAAAAAAAAAATATATATATATATATGTATATGTGTATATATATATATATATATATATATATATATATATATATATGTATATGTGTATATATATATATATATATATATATATATATATATATATATATATATATATATATATATGAATGTGTAAATGGTCCCTGTAATTTTTTCTCCCTTCTGACCAATTTAATAATTTCAAATTTTTAATATTTATCGTTGTCAGAATAATTTTTAGATCCACTGTATATAATATAATGAAATGTGCAAAGTATAGTAAGTAATTGAATTACACGAAACAAATTTATTTATTTATTCTTTTTAAATTCATTCATAATAACGTTATTATTTATGTATAATAAAATTGTATTAAACATAAATGACAAAAACATAATTGCGTTCTCTCAAGATTATAGTCTCTACTATCGTTAATATATGGTGATGTCGTTACAGTATCGCTATTTGCTCAATTTTGATAAAAAAGAACGTAAAGGTTTAATATTCTCAATTGAAGTAATTCATAGGAAAGTAATACGTTGATTGAGTGAAAGATAAGCAACGGTTAAGTAAAATATAAGTACAGGCATGCACCAACTGGTGAGCATAAACGGTAAAGTAAAAAATGTTCATGTCAAATTAGGCTTATGAATTATGATAATTATAAATGTTATGTATTTTTGTCCTACAATACTTGCAACCCAATAGTTTTTTTAGATCAACAAATAATGTGTTTTCAAGATTCACTTTAACTATGATAAAGAAGTGAAGTTGATAGTTTTCAAAATAATATTTTTTTTAATTAACAGGATGCATATTTTGAAATATGGTGATATAAATCTAAATCGCTATTATTGGCATATTAATTTTAAAATATAACAAAATAGATATAAAGCTCTAATACCTATGAACTTTTGGGCAAGTTTAAAACTAACTTTGGGAAAATTCACAAAAAATAAATTTTATTTACAAAACTCACATAACGCTCATGAAAAATCAAGTTGTGAAATATTCTACATACCTGTTACAGGTCAACTTACCTTATTGTACTTACCTGATAGGTTAGATTACAAAAAAAGAATAAATCTTCAGAGTATATACAAAATATTAGTTTCTTGTTGTAAATCGTAGTCAACTTCGACAATACCTCAAATTACTGGTTAAACTAATTAATTTGACTATTTTTTATGTTACCGAGAACCATATAATTGCCTTGAATAATCGTTAATACTTCTATGTTGCTTTAGTATTAAAAATTGTATAATTTGTTCATCATGATATATTTATTTAGGAGACTTCGATTGGACAATAAAAGAGCTTGGATTAGGACTTTACCTGTACTTCTGAAAAACTGTTTTATTTTCACACTTATAGTGCAGATTTGATCTCATATCTTAAATGTGCTGTGTGTTGAAATAAAAATATTTGAACTTTCTCTTATTTCATAATTCATGATTCGCATGATGTATTTATCTCCCGCATGATATATTTATCTATACAAATAAAAATTTGTGTTCTGACTGACGCAGAAAAATTGAGGCTAAAAATGAAATTACTTCAATATTAGATTTTTTCATTGCATTTATACTACTAATACACATTTTTTAAATCAATTCTTAGTACTCCTTCTCACAGAAAAGATTGCCAAAGTTTGGGCGAATAAATTATCTATTAAATAGAAATCATCTTTAAAAAGTTACCAAACAATTGTATAGAAATATATTTCATAGATTGACACAATTCAACCCAAAAAGTTCTAGAATATGATTTTTTTTGCAGCCATACTTTAAAAGAAATGGGGAAATATTATAAACAAGTTTGAATGTAAATATCCCGAAAAAGTATCCTTAAAATTATATATTTCCAAAAGATGTTTTAATGTACTTTTGAATACCTAACCAAACAATACTCCATAAACACAACACGTGACAATATAATCAACTGGGCATTGTTTTTCTCTTAATTTTAACTACCAGGACCAAAAATGAATTTCTTCTAGTCCATATTTTTTCTGATATTGTGATATCAATATCAATCTACATACTAATTTTGACAGAATCCAATAATTTTTTTCTTTATCCAGCTAAGGAAGCCTAAAAATAAACATGTGACATACTACGAAAGCTCCAATTTTATCATAAAACTTATGAATGAGAATAATAAAGATACTCAAAAAAAATTGAGTTTATATGAAAATTGTCAAAGTGATAAAGGGATTTTCTCATTATGTCTTAATTGAAGAAATATTGTACGTAGCCTTTTATAAATACGAAACACCTTTTTAACGGAAGTAGATGGTCGTATTTGATAATATCAAACAAATGTAGCTTTTATTTAATTTTTAACTTTATGAAAGAATTTTCAAACGGTAACATTGAAGTTAAACATGACATTGATCGGAAGACAATTTGAAACTCCTACATCTTCCTTAATTTATCAGATCTAAACTGATCATCACTCTTTAAGTTAATTTTATGAATTCTTGCATAAACATCGCCATTTTGCCTCTCCAACTATTTGAAAATTTTATATATATTACGAACTAGCATTGGAATTAAAAAATAATTATATCATTGGTATGGTAAATTTCTCTACACCCAAAATTCAAATAGATGTACATTTGCAAACTATGACATATATAAATATAAACTTTATATCGTATAAACTTTATACTGCATCTCCGCCCCGAACCGATTTACATCGTGGCACCTCACTATGCCATAGCAAGGATCTCATAATCTGTGTCACAAAAATACCTGAAAGTGAAACATTTCTAATGAATGCGAATCTGTTTAAGTCTTATTGTACCAATTGTTTGTCATCCAGTTAAATTTCTATTTGTATTTAATTGGTGTTTTTTTCTTCATAATAAAGAATTGATAAGCTATGATCTATTGGTAAAATAAAAAAAAAAATAAAATGTCACAGAACATGAAAAGGAATAAATTGCTGGTAATTGTCACTCTTGCCAATTAATAAAAATAAATAATATTACTTTAATATTCTATTCCTTACATTAATGCAAATCAAAATTAGCTACCATGAATTGAGCTGTTTCTATTCAGTTTTATAAATCAGTAAAAGTTACTAAATATTTTACCAACAACAGCATAGTTATTTTCATGAATATTATGTTTTAAATAATTAAATATTACGTTTTAAAAATCAATAAAGTATGGGATAGATATGCTATCTTTTTAACTAAAATTATGAAATTTGAAAAAAAAAGTTCTTAAAATGAATTTTGTTTATCTTAACATATAGCAGAAAGATTTAAGATTAATATAAACTGTAACAGAAAATTATAGAAGATTGAGTAAAGACAATGGTAGCTAACAAAAAAGATCACTATTTGTTAGCAATGGGTTCATATAATTTATTCAATGCAATTATTTTAATTAACGTTATAAATGAAACGATGAAATATTCAAGATTCAGTACTTAAATAATAAAAATAAATTTTCTCTCACCCGTCATTATATTTCAAGTCAAAAGAATTGTTCATTTCCCGGTCCACGCTTGCCAGATGTAAGTATAATGGGAATGTGAATGGACTGAACCGGACGTTTTTCGCCATTTACCAAATCGAAAAAAGCTTTTCCAGAGTAATTTCAACCAGCTGTTGGAGTTGCGTTGAAAATGTGTCCATTCACTTGCAAGAACCGACGCCATTATTCGTCCGCGGTAAAAATCACGTTTTTTTGCAGTTTTCGTTAGTTCGTTTAATGTCGATGTTATTTTTATTTGTAATATATTTAAGATTAAATTGATTCGGTTTACGAGTTAAGGAGGAATATTTTTATTTGTATGTTATTCATTACATAATTTACATTATAAGCAAAATAAAAATGTAAAATCGTGAAATCAGTTTTTGAGTAAAATTTGCCAGGAAATAAAATAGTAAAGAAAAATTGATTCTCCTCATTTTATATATTACGTAGGCTATCAGTCGAAATTATAAAGATTGTAAGACATATTTTTCATAATTTTGTGATTTAAGTCAAATTATGTGAGATAGTTCCAAAGTCCACAAAATATCTTCCCCTTTTTCTCCTATCTAAAAATCGAATAACATCAAAATGAGATATGTAGAAGCAAAGGCTACTACATCCACATGAATATTTCTTTCGTTTTTTTAATAAAATTATTTTATTTTGTCCTATTTTATCAGTAAATTCAAAAATATTTTGAGGGTTATATTTGTACTGAGAATACCAAAAACCCACAGATTGCTGAAAAACCCATGGATTATTTTTTTTTATAATAATTCAAAATTAATTTAGCTCTATTTATTATCGGATTTATTTGCCTTTGATTTTCACTAAATTTAGTATATGTACTTTTGTTTCCAACAATATTTTAATTCTGCCAGTTCATTCTAATTTTCACTATATTGCTTTATTAATATTTGATTGATATTTCTTAAATTGAGTAGATTTACTGCTAAAACTTTTGGAATTATCTATCTGGCTTTGTCATCGCGGCTTTTTTCTCAAATTTACATGTGCTTTTCGGAGTTTGAGTTTTCCCGTGTTTGAATTTTAATAAAACTCTCTGCATTCTAAAACATTACCTACATTTCTAACAATAATTCTTTTGCACTGTGATAAATTTCTGCCATTATTTTTAATATGTTTTGTACAGATGATTTACTCATGATGACATAAAACTCATCTGGGAGGCAGAGACGAATAGCTAATGACCTGGGACATTAACTCAGTTTTTTATTTATAAGATTTCCCAATCTAATGGGAATACTTAGCAATATGTTTTCAACGGTTTCTAAAAAATGGACCATTGTATTATTTTCATTTTATCCCCAAAATTTATCTGCTACTAGACGAGTTTTTTTACGTCGTTGTGTTTTTGTTACAACTTTGTGTTTTGTTCACAATTCGTTAATTACCTGAAGTTAAAATTTTATATCGATGTAAATATATTTTGAATGTAATGGTATCGTGAAAAAGTATATGTCTGCGTGCTCAGTGTTTACTATGTGATTGCTGATAATTTAGTTTCCATTTCCTTACAGTATACTTGACCAAATCGAAACGTACTTTACATTTTATTCCACCATTTAAATTGATATAGTAGTTTCTGTGTGATAGTCAAACAAACACTCAAAATCATTGGAAGAAAAATAGTCAGATATATTAAAAAACTCTTAAGGGATATTTAATAAATGACTTAGGTGTTAAGCTGTATTCTAAAAATTATATCAGTGCATATTTCCCTCTAATCGTTTCAGCTGTTTTTGCAAGATATTCTATATAATTAATAGGCAGATTGACAAGCAGATAGTAATTATCCAAAAAAAGTTACTTTGACTTTATTTTATTCCAAAACGCCCCCAAACCGAAATTTTCCAAAAAATTTAAGCAAATCTCTAAGCTACAAAACTGAGTAGTATAATTAAAATTAGTCCAGCAGTTACTACATGTTTGTACAGACTAGTGTCTGTTACCATTATATTATATGCAGAGGTTACATACATCAATTTACAGAAAAAATTTCGTGATTAAATATATTACAGATTATTTTACATGTTCTAATACCGTGCACGTAACAAAAGCTTGCTTGTTATTCATAGAGGTTATTTTATGCATAGTACTGAGCATATTTGAAGAATCGAGCATATTTGAAGTTACTGTAAAAAATTATTTTTCATTGAAATTACAACTTGACAGTGATTATTTTTAGAAACTGTTGAGAATTCCACAGAATGAGTGTCACAGGCTGTATAGCGTAGAGACCTACGGATTTATGTTTTTAGCTTAAAAGTTTTTTATTACTTACCCTTTTTTATACGCAGCCAGTTATCTAATCGCAAGAAAATAGAATCACCCTAATCGCTATAATATATAAATACTAAAATCAGTTGTAAAAAGGCAATTGCAAGGAAAAAGTCGCACCATTTGTTTGATATTATAATGCTGATGGTAATAAGAATATCAGTCGATTTTTTTTTTTTAAATTTGCTATTCGTTGGCATACATTTCCGATGATTTTAAGTTTTAAGCCTTCTCTATTTCTTTCTTTCTCTTACTGTCATTACCTCTCTATGTCTCTCTCTCTCTCTCTGTATTTCTCTTCCGCTATCTCTTTCATTCTCTCCACCGTTATAAACAGGAAGCTTCTTAATATCCATATCGCCCTCTCTCACTTTTTTTCGCTTCGTATTATGTAACCAGAATTTTTAAAGGAGTAAATCATATAAGCTTTTTTAGAATCCAGAAAGAACCGGACGTTTTTATCTACGCAGCGATGAAACGGAAGCTAAGGTTTTTTGCCTTAAGTTAGCTAAAATTCTTTTACTTCTGTTTCATCACCGTGTTCGCGGCGTTGCACTTTTCTCACTTAGCTCCCTCTGCCTAATATTTCTTTAGTCTGAAAATGTTTCTATAATAGTTTCCATGAGATTTTGTCATTTAAATAAATTACTGTAATTACAAATATAGTTTAAAATTAATGTGACGATTACCTGACCGTATTTTGGTCAAGTAACGGTCATAATACAATATAACTGCTGAAACCGTTTGGTACATCTTTATATTTATTCGAATCGTCTTTTGCATTCTTATTCCATAATATGATTACGATAACAGTCGACTTTGGTGGAAGTTTTTTGATAAAAAATAAATACTTTACATGAAATGTTGAAATATACGAAAATTGTGTGCTTTTCCTATTAAATATTTGTAAACACTGGTAGCAGTCATATACTAAATGTGCAATTTCGGTATCTAAAATAACTAATTACTCAGTTTATGGTTAAAATGGATCTTTGTATTTCGTGGAGATCATTGTTGCGGAAAAAAAATTAGTTTTCGTCAAAAAAAATTAATGTTTGTGAACCCTGGTTAATCCTTTATATGTCAAACTTTTGTAAACACTGGTTGCAGTAATATATTAGACGTGCAGTTTCGGCATGTAAAGTAACTAGTTACTCAATAAAACCTTTAATCTGTGATTATACCATAGCTAATACATCGTGAAAATCGTCTTTCCGAAAAAATAAACTAAGTATTTGTCAAAAAAAAGGCAGGTAGAGGTTTCTTTAGCTCAATCCTTGCAAAATTTTATTTTGATATCTGTTTTCCTAAATATTCGCCAATAAAAAAAAATAGTTTGAAACCATTTAACATCTTTGTTTTATTTCGAATCGGTGATTACAATTGTACAGAAATATGAGATAGTAACAATATTTTTATTTGACTTTTAAAATTTCTAAATTTTTCCTCTTAAAACAACGCTTGTATTGTAAAGGTTTCCTTTTTAGGACGACATAGTATATAAACAAAATTTAAATTTAGAGCAAACACATATTTGGCCTCCAATAGCTGGCCCATCCGTTACCGTGGTTTTTGTAGTAAAATGTATATGGTTGTGTAAATCTAATGTACATTATACACATTTCACAATATAAAAGCGATCAAACACTTTCTGTTTTTGATGTGATTTAAACACTTTCTTAGTGATACTTATTTACTTTATGTTCACGCATCAAGATACAATGGCCGTATTTATACGTTTATTTAAGAAGAATTTGGCAACAAATTTTCACTTTCAAATTGCATTTCTCACTTCTTATAAAATTAGATTGGAATCGAATTTGTTCAATTAAAAATTCTAAATATCAAAGTCTGAGAATGATTTTGAAAGTGGTATAAAATTGTATTGGTTATATATATTTTTATTTTTCATCTATTATATTGTAACATCCTTGTTTTCCACTATAAGAAAATCTTATGTCAATAAGTCTGTGTACTTTTATTTGTATATTTTTACTGAAGTTTGTCGAAATAAATAAACACTCTTAAACATATTTAGCGTTGTACACATGCCATTGACCATACCCGAAAGTTTTCACAATCTACAGTCATACATCGGCTCAACCTCGTCAATATTGTATAAACTCACAAGAAACTGGTAAAAAACACCCTACGCCCAAACGGAGGGCAGATTACTTTTTGGAGAAAACATTTTTTTCAATTAAAGTTTCTTTTTATGTAGTGGAACTGTTCGTATTAATCTCATTTCAGTTGTATTTATCGAAAATGATTCCTTGTTTTTTCGTATGATGTTTTGTTAGTAAGAAATGTAAACACAGTTTTCACGAAGAAATATCAATATGTAAAAATGCATACTTCAATTTTAGAACAAATATTTTTCATATATCGTGTATTAAAAACATATATTAGTAATATTTTTCCTTTGAATATAAGTGCAGTTTTTCATAGTAAATAAAAATTTATTTATTGACTAAATACCAGCGCATGTTACCAGATTTTGTTGAATTTATGAACTTTATAATTTTTGACATAATTTCTTTCGGTAGTCCTATAAAGTCAATTCTTAGTTGCCATTTGATTTATGGGCTAAAGGTTAACTGGATGCAGTAAAATACTATTTTAATTGAATTTTTGGAATCATTGCAATTTTTTTAGAAACATAGTCAATGTTATTTATGTTCATGACTCTGAATTTATGTTAGTATTTTGCTTGTTCCATATACGCTGTTTGCAATGGAGTCAATGTATGAGGTAAATCTTGTTATGGCTTTATAGTTTTACTCATGCTATTATAGCTTACTTAGACTTATGCTGGTATGTGGGATCAAAGTTTTGTTTGATTTCCTTGTGACGTTGAACTTCAAGAAGAGAATGACTTCCCCTCCTGTAATTCAGAGTCGCTGGGTCTTTTTTTTTTTATGCCACTCTAGAACTTGCCTCAAAAAAGATTCAAATGACTGTGTAATCTCAACACTTACCTTAAGGTAAAAACACTTTTAGAATAAATAATCTACAAGCGGGCTAAACCTGCATAAAAATCAATTCTGTAGAATTCAAATTGCAAGCAGATAGACAGAAAGACAAACTTACAGGTTAGCATTTTATATAAACATACATTTATTTCTATAGGAGGCTGCAAATTTAGCGATTATATCAGCAACGAGTTTTCGAACCATCAGGGACTTTTTGAGCATTTCCAAGGAATCAGAAATAAATTGTCATTTAAATTTTGCGTAAATGCTTGCGTATTTTCAAAAATATGTGCTGTCATCATTAATGCTTAATGATTTAAACTCACCAGCCAATTGTATATCTGGCTCGCTCTTCGAAATTTCTGTACCTTATTTGACATAAAATAATTTTGTTTATTCCTTATACGGATATCCAAGCGCAATAAATATTTAGCAATTGTAAATATAATTAAGTTATTTTAGATATCTCGGATGTAGTATCGTGAATATTTCACAAACTATGGCAATTATAAAAGACGAGATATTTTTTGACTAAAACTTTTACACAACTTTGTAACGGCCCTTTTATCATAATTTCAGGGCAAAGGGAAACGAAAATATTTTTTTTTGTTTTTCAGTGTATTTCTGAATACATACCCCCGAAAAATATGGAAATTATTTGTGGGACATTTGTAAGTAGCCTTTTCTCATGATAACTAAATATCGAGCTAAAAATCAGCTTAGCTTAAATTTCCAAATGATCATATTTGAGTGGTCGCTCATTAACTATCATGCGCGAGTTATACAAGAATTTCAATATTGAAGTTTCCCGGATAGATGGATAACTGATTGATTTTATAAGATTTCCGATTTTTCTTTTTAGGCACCGAATGAAATTACTTTCATTCTACTCAACGCACATTAATTAAAGTCACATTAATTTTAACAAAAAAGTTCCATAATTTTTTCAATTAAAAACGCGTGAAGTTTGTATAAGATACCCACATTTATATCACAGTTTAAAGCGGTTTCGTGTCAAATGCTAATAGATATTCGTCACGATTAAAAAACTTATGCTTTTATTACTCTAAAGTTTAAAAACTATTGAATTTTAACTTAAAACTACGAGAAATAATTAATTAGATGAAAAAATGGGCCTGGCTCGTATTTGACTACACGGCCGATAATAAAGGTATTTCAAAAGAAAATCTTCGAAATTATGTTTTTTATCAAGTTTGTAATGAAACATTTTGTACGAAAAAGTCATTGATGTTTGATCTTAGCAAATATATTACTATTAGTAGTTGTTTCAAATGTCAGATTCCTGAACTTAAACTGAGTCTTGCCTAAATACTACTTAATTATAAAAAACTTGCAAAATATTGGTCGTGTATTTTAATTATTATCTAGGTATGGAGGGGGTCGAAATTGGTTTGAATTCTTTCGTCGAAATAGTAAACGGTGTGCTTTAATTTGTGAGAAGTTGGCTTGGTTACTGCTGTTCTTCAAAATATTTTAGCCTGATGTTTAAATAAAGGAATATAAACTCTTTCTTTAGAGCAGAAGTTTCTGGTTTTTAAGTGTCAGGAATTTTAAGATGGAAATGAAACGAAAATGATCTAATATGTGTAATTTTGCGAGACTCCAACGTTGGTATTTCCTTAATGAAACAAATTAAAATTATACATTTTTCTAAAATCAACACTTAGTTGAAAATAGAATAGTTGAGCTTATTAATATTATTTAATAATAAATTCAAACGTTCTGTTATGTCACGATGTTTATTTTCAACTTCATATTTTTTTCCTATGTATTAGACTTATTTCAATTTCTTTAATTTTCAGTTCATCTTTCCATCATAGTAAAAATATGTTTGAGACCCGTGTCGCTATTTTGAAAATAGCGACACAGGTTTCAAATGGGACACGGGTCTACTATTTACGCGGTTACGGATTAAATAACTGAAAACTAGTTTTGAAATATATTCTCTACTTATAATTAAAATGCTTGTTTTTAACAGAATACGTTTAAAATTTGGAGGAATAATAGATTTGTCCCTTGTGGACAAAACTGCAGAGAACAGTTTGATTTGAACATATATAATTTGAAACTACTTTGAGTAATATATGTTCTTATTTTAGAAATTGTCAATTTCTATAATATATGTTCTTATTTTAGAATTTGTCAATTACTTCATCAAACTAGTTATTTTAAGACAAAATAAAAGCACTCTTACCGCTACGCAATAAAAATTCAGATTCAAAATTAAAGATTCACTGTAAAAAAGCAATTAACGGAAAAGTGGTACCATTTGTTGAGTATTTTTAACCTGTTGTTGGTACCAAAGTTGGTGGTATTTTTTTCAAGATAATTGCTATTCGTTGACATATATTCAAAAAACTTATAATTCAAAAGCGACCATGTAGAATCCTCGCATCTAAAATTTGGTTTGAAAGCAAATTTGATTCGACATCAAATAGTAATCAATAGATATTTATATCTATTTGCAAAAACTGTTTACATAGCGTAATATTTTTTCCGAGACTAATTATATAGCATAACATTTGAAAAATATGTTTGGTCAATTCTTAATTACTTTGCCAAAAAATGTATTTAATTACGTTATGTTGATATTTTAATTTAGAAAATTTTTTCCATTAAAATTGCTACTTTATTTTAAACTTTTCGTTTTATACAATATATAAAAGCTTTAGAAATCGAAAATTCTGATTCATCATATTGTTAGCCCACAGTACCGAAAATATCCCATTAGTGCGGGTGCTACGATAGGATTTATATAGCTATGTCATATATTTTCTAGTTTTGTAAAATACTATTTACTTATTTTTATATTTTGAATATCTATTCGTTTTTCGTTAGTATGATCATATAATTTTCGCTAATATACAAGTATCTGTTTATTATTATATATTTTTATAGGCTTTACAAAGTCGAGACTTTGAAATTGTGTCGAGTTCAATTAAAAATTATCATAATTTTGAGTCAAGCTTAGGTGAATTTCTGACAATGTATTGTAAACTAACAAAAGTCTCGCCCAAATAGATTCTAGATTATGTTTAGACCAAAAAATAGTTTTTTTTTAATTTAAGTTTCATTTTTGTATAGTAATTTCTTCACATATCGTATTTTAATAACATTTATCACTAACAATTTTCCTGTGTGAAAAATATAGTACAACATATGCATGTAGTAATATAAGTAAGTTACTGCATGCTACTAAGTTTTGATTATATTGTGTATCATACCATTGTTAAGTAAATATTTACCATTAGTCATATAAAGTAACTCAGTATTATTCTTACAAATTATGGTTAGACCTAAATTTAATTAGATACAAAATTATACTATGTTTAATTATTGCCCGTTTCTTCGGAATAATATTTATT
This sequence comes from Druceiella hillmani, assembly GCA_039881145.1. Lineage (NCBI taxonomy): Eukaryota > Metazoa > Arthropoda > Insecta > Lepidoptera > Hepialidae > Druceiella > Druceiella hillmani. The sequence goes on from JAYKKI010000045.1 coordinate 15,634,591, forward strand.
TTTATCCGTATTAATGGATCCGAATTCATATTAGTATCTCGCTTGTCCTATATATATATATATATATATATATATATATATATATATATATATATATATATTACTTACAAAATCACGTCTCCGTAATTGATTACCAGTATCGTTTACAATGTAGTTGATGGGCGGATGGGGTAAATATTGTGATTGCTTTGTGGCTTCAAGTGCTTTCCCTTATCAAAGGGTCTTTACAGCCATCGTCTAAATTATATTAGTATGATTAATCATAATTTTACTTGATATACCATTTTGCGTTGAAATTTAATAATGTAATGGCTTCCTTTCTGGCGACCTAGTGTAGCAGCAATCCTCTCCAGTCATAGTTGCAAAAATTAGAGATGAATACCACTCTAGAACTTGCCACAAAAATATCAACATAACTCTTTAACTTCGAAACCTATACCAGTATTTAATATAAATAAAATCTTTCAAAATAAATAAGCTACGCGATGAGGGAGACTCATTAAAATGGATACAGTAGAACTAAAATTATAAGCGAACAAGCAGAAATATAGACAGACACACGCTGCTCTAGTCTTTATCATTGCATCTTTATTCTTTATAAACGTAGAACACTACGTTTTTACATATTTTTATTCACTGTATTACTGCCATATTAATTACCGGATATGTACGATTGTTTTAGGGTATAAATTTTTTTAACTTAAATTTCCATATCTCCGCTGATAAGTACATAAAAGGCAAAAAATTTAAAATCTTTCTCATAAAAGGTCCTAAGTTAAATTTACGTTATCAAATAGAGCTACTTACGAAACAAACAATGCTATATTTTGGGAATAAATTGTAAATTTCCTATTTGGCTACCACATACGCTAACACTGAATTAACTGTAATGGCGGATTTAATAGATAACAACTTAACGACTAATTTCCACTATGTTCATTCCGAAAACTTTTATAACTACAACTGGCAAAATAGATTGTGTTTAACGAGGTATTAAGATTAAATTAAATGTTAATGTTAAGAATTCGATATCCATTTGAATAAAGGGAATCAACTGTATTGAATTTGCAACTCGGTCCCACACTTTTAGTTCAGTAATACTTTCCAATTGTTTCTGCTTTTAATTTTACATTAACTCTAAGTATTCGCTATTTGTAAATAGTGGTCCACATTAATCATCGCTCGTATATTGGAATGGGTTAGTTTTGAAAGCTTTTAGTGATGTAGCGAAGAATAATTGTGTGGTATAATTTGGTATTAATGAAAAAGCTTCGAGAAATCACTTCAAAAATTACATATTTCTTGTACGTGAATGTTGAAAGAATGAAAAAAAAAGTAATGAAATGGTATATCTAAATCTGTAGTGAAAGATTTAAAAAAAATTATTTAAAGAAAATTTAAAAATAGTTATGCAAAATATGTAAAGAAAAGTAATAAATTTTGATGCGTATGGCATCTAATTTTTTTTTATTTATCTTATATTTTCATGTTATGATGGTCAAGATCAAAAATATTTTGAATTAAGCTACTAATTAAACATTCTAAAGCGGATTATGAAATTTCATCATTTTATTATATTAAACGCTTTCAAATGTTATTAATTCGACATTTAGAAGATCTTATGGTTTCGCATCACCAACATGCTAAATTTAATAGTACATCTGTGGCTTTGAGTACGAGGTGTGTGTGTGTATATATATATATATATATATATATATGTGTGTGTGTGTGTATATATATATATATATACATTTATATTTATGTGTGTTTGTGTGTACGAGTGCCAACGGACCCAATGCGAAAAAAACCTAGAGTTATACTCCACCACGAGGGTGCCAAACACTACATATTTCAGAAAAAAATTGACGTGTTAGATTTCTAACAAATAATAAAAAGTATATTGTGATGAATAAGCTTTTAACGCTCGCGCTGCTTCACATTACAGAGCGCTCGCCATTCGCCATGTGACTCACCTCGTCCCTCGGGACGCTCATATCGGTGGCGGTTTTTTGAACAAGATGAAAAGAGTGGCGAAGTGAACGCTTAAATTGGGCATTATGTACGAATGAGTGTAAACAATTATGTATAGTTCCGTACAATATGTGCGGGTAAGGCTTGCAACTACGATTTCGTAAGTAAAGGCACTTAGCGATTTTATATACCGCAGTACACATAAGATTATATTTAATAGTAGTATTTCGTAATATAACAGTATTAATCTACTTACAGCGATAATCTGTGTATGAGTGCTCGCTACTTACAGGTATGTATATATTTTGTAATTACCTAAGAATAAAACCAGTAATCACTCACCACTGATTTTTCATTCGATGAAAGAAAACATTATAGTAAAATCAAAAGTTAATGAAAATTAAAGAACAAATTAAAGGACATAAGCATTTTCGACATGCCCCCCCCCCCAGTTTTCAATACATTTTTGTACATGTTTTTGTGTTTGTTCGTGGAATCTATTAAATAAAAAAATATCTTGGTTAACAGTACTTTTAAGTTTGTCAAAATAACAATACGTTAAAAATTTATCGGCACAATACGACTGAACACAAAAAAAATTTCGCAATCGACTAAATTAATTATTGATCCTGACCACGGATGCGTAATACGAGAAGAGACTCTTGCATATGAGAAGCATCTCTCTTTACTTAATAATAATAACTTAACCTGGCAGTAAGGTGTTCGTAACGAAATATATAAGGATTCGTGCAGACATTTTTTCTTGAAATTTTTATAATGCTATAAATTCTAAACTTTCTGATATAACAAACTGGTTTCACCAATGATTTATATACAACTAGCATATTCATTAGTATTCGTTTTCATAGAGGAGTCGCTTACACGGTGTAAATATATATATATATATATATATATATATATATATATATATATATATATATACTTATACAACATCGACTGTTTCTGAACCAAACTGGTGCACGCGCAGTGGCCTGTGTACACGTATGCACATGTATACACCAATACATTATATATACCCGAATATATGATGTGTTCATTGAAAGCTGCTTGGATGGGTAAAATCTTATGAGTTCTAACTAAACCTAGCAATATATCTGTAGCCATAAGGATGACGTATTGTGCAACGTTAGTGCTGTGTCTATTCATACAAGTAAAGTTAAACGGACTATGTGAAAAGGTTAATGGTGCATTTTTATATTGTGTTTTAGTTTCATTATTATTTTAATTGTTTAATTGTAGGCGCACTGTGCAATACAACTGTGACTTAAATATGTTAATATTTTTATATTCAAAAACAAGGGATAAAAACAAAATATTTTTTTTCAAATATTTCCAATATTCTTACCAATATTTACGTCTAAAATTTGATATAATTAATTTTTTTTTGAATATTTCACTTCTGCCACATATTATGCAATGGGTATTTGATAATATTTTAGGAGTTATCTTACTAGCATGGTAAAAAAGATTTCCAATTGTTCCATAATATTTTTGTCGCGGATTATAAAACTAAAACTATTTTTTTCATTATCCTCATGCACTTATTCCTCAAAAATAAAAAATAGATAAAATCATTTTTGACTTTATAAACTACACGCTACCATCATTCATAGAAAATGTTCATATACTCAATTCTTTCTCACGCACTTAATATGACGTGAAACACACATTAATACTCTGCAAAGACAGTTAAAATATTAAATGGAAGCTCTTGTAATTTGTTCATGCACAACTTGAATAAACATTTTTCCATTTTAAATAATGTTACGATTGTAATAGTTTCGCTGGCGATACGATGCAGTATTTTTATTATAGTATTTATTATGGTTATGTTATAATGCAAATTTTTATGTAATAACAAAAAAATAATACTATTGCAAAAAAATACGTTTAGTAATGTAGTTTTACTCGTGTTTTACCAGTGAAATTGGAGACATGCCGTATTATTATTTGCAACGGCAACTCTGAGACCAGTAAGTTCATGAAAAGATTCCCGCCTATGCCAATTTAGTCACCATGAACGGAAATTTCCGAAATATATCAGCAAACATGTTTATTTCTCACGCTTTTTGTACTGACATGTCAATATGGTATGACATCCTATCCACTTCGTAGAATACGACGCGAAACGACGTGACGATATTTCCATTACCGTTGTGACATGTAATAGGCACAGCTCAACTTTTCAGACAACATTGAACAGCGTATTACCTTTTTATGAAGTAATTTTCTGTCTTCTTATTTTGATACGAATTTAACATAGGTTTTTGCATCAAATTTTTCTTCATGCAAAAATTAGTTTTACTAGATAATATTCGGTGCTCACTTATTCACTGATTATGGCCATTTTCTATTATCCGTATCTTTACAATTCAGATTAAAGTTCTGTAACGATAAAAAAAATACCTGTCAGTATTTGTTTTTCATGAGATTTTAAAAATATTAGATGAAATCATACTTAATAATACCTATATAGTATCTTTTTATGAAATCATACTTATTAACACCTATATAATAGCTTTGTTGATTGCTATACCATTATGAACGAGCCATTAGTAAAAGGAGAATATTTTTTGTTATTACCGTATTTTCACTCTTGCTTTAAAGAAAGTTTTGTTACAAAATAACTAATAAATCTGTACATTTTCGTCACATCGATCGGTTCCTCCATAGTTCCAAAGATTAAATCTTCAAAGCTTTAAGATGTATCAGCTCTGCCACTAGAATTTACGTAACTATTTTCATCTAGATCTGAATAATTAAACTATTCTTCCGATCTTAGGCTAAACTAAGTACTTTTATTGAGTATCGTATAATTTTTAACATAGATGTTGGCACAATATAAATTCACCCATTTAAAATTATGTTTTTTGAGATGAGTTGAGCGGAACACGGAGCGGAAATTATTAAGTCCCCCATGAAGCCGTCGCTTATTTTTCTATTTGCTGACGTAATTTTTTGTATCATAATTTTTCAACATTCGTCTGATATGCTTACTAATTTCTATACAGAGTGACATGAAATCTTTCTTATTATGATTAACTAGCGTGACCCGTGCGAAGTCTTCACATTATTTATTCCATTATGAAGCTCAGATGACAGATCAAACAAATATTTTACTAAAATTGACATATAGAGGGGCAAGTATCAAAAGCATTGAGCTAAAGCGCCACTTTATTTATACGTGAGTGGATTTGAAATTAAACAAAAATTTTACCGACCGTCAATCGTATTGACGTTGAGCCGTTAGATGGCAGCATTGCTGTTTTGTGTATATAATTTTAATAATTAATTAATTTGCAATAACAATAGCAATAATAAATTTTTTAGTTGTGGATGCCGGTAGAGCAAACAATTATCTATAAAATGATATATAATTTATGTGGATTAGTTGTGAGGTTTTTTCTAAAAAGGGCGTGTAACATCTTAACCTTAGCGTATTAATATATATGATGATGATGATGATGATGATGATTAATTACTCTTTTCTATACTTGATAGAAATCAGTGTCATGATGTAATATTTTTGTATTAACATAAAATCTTTTTGCATCAATGAAAAATAAAGAGTGTATATTTATTTTATGTTTTATAATTTAATATTTAGTAACATATAATAAATTTTAAAATAAAAATGTCATTACATAAAATAATTAACCAATTAATAAAATAACGTGTAATTTATACATAAAATATCATAAATGTACATAACTGAGGTATTAATATACATGTGGTGGGAAAGCTTCAAGTTACGTGTAAGATTACATATAAAAGAAATATGTTGACGTTGCTAAATTATCTTATTGCAAACTGAAAAAAAAACAACTCTCTGTATTGATTTAAACTAAAATCCTTCGTACAAAATTTTAGACAAAGTACGATATACATTTGTGAAACCAGAAATTTCCTTCGTTTTTAGAGTTCCGTATATTTTAAATTTTTGTTCTCATTAATAATAATAGATAACTTCAGTATTTTTGAAAATTGTTCAATGTAATTTAATGCATTTTTAGACATTTCATAAGTTTTATTTCACACTGGTAATATAATGGTAACAACAATTTAACGATAAAAGTGCACTTTCTTCAAGCTATAAAATATTAATATATATTAGCTATAAATTACCATGAATTAAATTATAACACGAGTACTCTAATTACTAGGAAAATATAAAAAATTTAGTAGAAACAAAATTTCCGTATTCGGTCTACAATAGCATATGTCAAAAGTTGTGAAATTTGCTGCAAGTTATGAATGATTTTAAATACGCAATAGGTATTTATAATTAGGTACTTATATTTTACCATCAAAAAGATTTCATCGGAGAGTACATTAGAAATTGTACACAAAGAGATTGGCATAGGGCCAATCTCTCTTGGCCTCGGCTCTTGGCCTTGTCAAATCTAAATTGGACCCAAAAGCTCAAGTTTTGTTGTCTATAAAACCAATGAAGAACCTTCAAAAATGTTGGTTTTAAACGAATGGCAAGATATGAGTTAAAACAACTGGCATTAGCAAAAGTCAGAAAATAGCCTTTGAAGTCTATTGTTTGTTCATGTAATTTACGAAATGATTGTACTATTCAAATCAGAATACAAATCGGACGAAAGCTTTCAAACCGGGTTTTGAACTATAAATCTTTACACCGTGAAACAGTTATGTTGGAAATAATAACTTTTGTGAATAGTACAATATAAAGTAACGAAATTGTGATAGGATATAATATTAACAATATTCTTTTAGCAGAGCAATTCACAGTTATCTCTCTGACAGAAGAAAAAAAGGTTTCTGCCTCTGAAATTTACTAGCAAAACCAAATAATTTTATAACGGCAGTTCTGAGAGAATATTGAATTAAATAAACAAATAATTCTGAGCAACAACAAATGGAATGAATTATTAATAACGTGAATTATATTATGATTTCCTTCATTATGCTAAGGTTTTTATTTTTTTTCGCTCGGTTAAAGACGTCTAGGGGCTTTCGATTCAAATATAAAATTTTAGATTAACTTGCAATGCCTCTTGACCGTATCTGTTTGATATTTCTTGAAATATCATAAATCTTTTCTCTTAAATGAATGGAATTTTTTCGTGTATTTTTACCAGTTACTGCATGGTATATTCACGAAAATATATGAGGTATATACAAAATGTTTCTCTTCACGTCATCCTAAAAAAGTTGTGATTAAAATTTTCACCTTCTAAATTTTCAGAAGTGTCTACGGCTCTTCGATTTTAAAATATTATGTCACAACTTTTAAGAACCTTAATTACTATACTATGTGTTTTGCAAATCTTAACTAAGGTACTTTAAATTAAATTTACTAAATTAGTTAATTTTAAAGTTAAAGTTAGATTTAATAAGTATTAACAAACAGTTAAAATTCTTTGCAAATAGTTGTCAGAAAAGGCATAAATATTTACTGCATTCAAAATAACACGGGTTTTTAATGAAAAATAAGTGCTTTATTAAGCTTTTGCAATTTCAACATGCAACCACAATAAACTATGCAAAGAGTGACTAACTGATGGTGGAATAGAGACGTTTTCAAACCTGTATTAAAACATTAAACATTGGTAGATGGATCTATTACAAATAACTCAGATAATATGTTGTTCTGGTTTGTAAAGCAAAACGAAATGAAGCACAATTACTATTATATAATTCATTTTTTATTTTAAGTTTGAGCTGAATCTAATAACTTTGACGTAATATTGATATTAAAAAATACTTATATGTTATACAGTTATGGAACGACGTTCGCGTATATATTGACCATAAACATAAAAATAAATTATATTTCTTTGTGAAAAGGTATCAAGTTTACAGCACAACAAAAAATTAACTAAAAATTTTGTTGCTCTTGATTAATCAATTGTTATCACGTCTGGTTAATAACAAAGCGCCGCCAATTTCATTCTGTTTACCCCTTATAGAAGAGGATTAAACTACATATCGGTTTTATGAATATTTCTTTTAATTTAAATATTATAATCAATTTTTTGGTTTAAATATGAAGTTACACTTATTAGTTTTGAATCAAAATAACTTTACTTTTACTGAAAAAAATTTTCTACTTTTATTGAGTTTGGTCTCTTTAGATTATCATGATGGATTCTTTGCTTACGAGTAGTTGCCAAGGTATGATGATGGGGCTAAAAAGTAATGACAGAAACTATTCAATGGAGAGGAGTAAATAAAGAGGGATAAATAATAAATAAAATATTTTGGTATATAACTACGAATAAGAATATACAAAAACATGAAGAAACTAAATTTTAAGCAGGTCGGTAGATAGGTACATAAACATTTATAGGTATGTAAAAAGGTATGACACAATTATACGACTGATATTTTGCCACTATCCGAAGACTTCACAAATGAAACACTCGTTATCACTTAAAAGAACTTCATGAAACCCAAAGGCCATATTATTTTTCACCTTACTAAGCATAAGATTGTTGCTGCCCTTAAATTGCACCGAAAAACACTTTTTAAATTATTAAACACTTATGAATAATACATTAATAATTTAAGAAATAAAAAAGCATATTAAAATTCGTTTTTATGAAGTACTATGCTATGTTTACAGACTCCCAATACTCGAAAAGTTTACGGATTCTTAATGTCGGAAGATTACTCGCCAACGCTCTTTATTGCTGCTAGCGGGGTTTACTGCCGTATCTGATTCGGACATTAGAGCTTCCTCTTTTCCAAGATGATGCTAACCTAAAACCTATTTGGACAAGAACAGATTCCCTTTGGACTATATGACCAATATAGTTTCGCTTACACTGTTGTGTTCGATGTTCGACAAGAACATTGTTTTAACAACTTTTCGTTAAGCATATTTAGAAAATATACATAAAACACTGATTGAGGTGAAATAACATCTTTGGTAAAAAATGTTATTTCTTTCCGGTATCTCGCATAAATCCAATAGTACTAATTTAATTTAAGATAAATCTTTTTCTTAATGATTAAAGGTTCATTAACGAAAAGGTCTATTTGTTTTTCTCGTCAAATATACCTATACTTTTTAAAATAGTAAAGTAAAATTGGAATTTTTAAAACTAAATAATTAATAAAATAAATAGGCTGATTCATATAATACAGATACTAACAATAAATGCACTTTTTATGATCCGTGCAATTTGATGTTCGATGATTTACTAAGGAGCTCATAAATTATTTAACTAATAGAACCAGTAAAATTTTTTTGTAAACACATTCGTTTTAACTTTATAATGTTAGCTTCTCAATTTGAACTATATTATTTCAATTGCATTTTATATACATAGTGACAATGATGTGTACTGTACACATCATTGATTAATTATCGTACACAAATTTATAACATTAATTAAACATTTTTCTTCAGTAGTTTTATGGATACTAATTTCGATAATATATAAATTTCTTGAATGCTTACTAAGATATGCAATACAAAGCAAAATATCAAACAATTTTATGAAGAGAATAATTTTGTTAATATGATACAATTACTTTTTTTAAACAGAGCAGACCACACCTGCTAGATCAATTTAAGTATAATGAAAAAAGATGACAAAAAATTCGTAACAGTGGATCACTTGGCGGGGAAGTCGTATCGAGCCATATTAGTTATTTCTCAATTTGCATGAAATATTTCTGTGCAAGTTCTTTTCCATAAATTTTGAACTACTAGATGGATTACTACCGCTTTCATTTTTAAAAATTTCGAGTATAGAAACGTTTTTGTGAGCCAATACAACGCGCTAGATCTTCCAAAATTGAAAATATATTACAGAATTTGGAAGCACTAAGTACACTAAGGGAGACAGAAAACTTAGCCTACGACTTTTATTAATAAGATGGAAGCTAAGCTAGTTCAGAAGACTATTTTATTTAAGGCTGTTGAAGCATTAATTGCACATTTCAATCATCGGAATATGTGGATGGAGCGATGTAACGGACACAAATTAATCTAATTAAATTATACTAAAACTATTAAATGGCTATGAAAATTATATTTAAATTAGCAAATAAATTATCTTGAAATTAGAGTTAATTTTTCATTTACAGAAGTTACTAGACATATAGACATATATATATACATATACATATATATATATATATATATATATATATATATATATATATATATATATATATATATTAATATAATAAATCGCAAAAACGTTGCGCTGTCGATATCTTCTTGGATCATAATCATTGCGACTTTTATAATCTACAAGGAAATATAGATGATTCTTATTTTTAACGTAATCATGTTCTTTTTTAAACACGAAACAAATGTAAATCTATGTGCCTACAGTTTTTTGAAATATGTTTACTTTTTCAATTTGAGTTCTAACTTCAGGTTTCAGCGCTGATTGAAGCGTTGATTACTTCGATAACTATATTTATTTCATCAGCTTGATCAAATTCTTGTTTTCTTGTCTGTTTTTTTAACAAAAACAATAAAAATATGTTTTAAAAATCAGTCAATATATGCAATACTAATTTTGATAATAGGTTTTTACTATATTTATAGTGATACTATGGCACAGTTATGTTAATAAAAAATAAAAGAGCTTCGAATCATGAAAATGGAAACAATCAAGGTATTTTTGTCTAAATAAACATTATCATAACCCTATTATGTAAATTTTAATAAAAACCCAATGATAATATAAAAATATTTTTTCCTTAAATTGAATTTTTCATAGAAGCAATGTATAAAGACTCCCAATATCAAAAGACCATTCCCAATATTATCCTTACTTTAATATAATCTATGAATTGAACTATATGAACTAGACTCTGTGAAGTAATGTAAGTGGTTTTTCTAATATTTCTTTACATGAGTTTTCACAAGAAAACTTACGAATTTTATAAATCGAACATTTCTTTCAGAAACGAAATTTCGTCAATGTTTCTTTATAATCTGTTTCTTTCATGTACAAGATCGATACTTACAACTGCTCCTGTCACTTCATTGAATTAAACTACGAACCACAGTATAACGCTCGCGTGACAAGGATATATACTCGTACTCTCAACAGCTATAGCAAAGCATGAGAAGCTACTCGATGCGAAGCTTATGCAAATTTTAGTGTGATATTTGTAATTGAAATTGAGAATTGATGTTGAGAGTTTCCCCAGTCAAAAGGAGTATTTGCCTCGTATGAAATTATTGAGGAGTTTGAATTATTTTGAAAGCTGTATTTTTCTACTAGGTTTATGGGTATTTCATAATTTTGGTATTAATAGGAATTGTGTTTATATTACTTCGGGTTATTACGCATTAATTTGAAAAAAGGCATTATTGCATTGCTCACTGTACATGTCGTAATTTTTTTTTATATCTTCAGAAACAATGATTGATGGTGACAAATAAAACTGGGAAAAAAAGTGTTGAAATATTTTCCTCGTAACTGTCCAATTGCCGTTTATTTATCTTTATTAAAATATATAAGATATATGACTAGCTGCAACTCCAGATATGTTGACTAGCTAGAACTCCAAAAATTTTAGTTGCTTCTTAGAACAAGTTAATTACTATTATAAATTTGTACACGATAATTAATTAGTGATGTGTACAGTAAATATGATTGTCACTATATTTAGAATGCAGTTGAAAACATAGTGTTCAAACGGAGGAGCATAGATTATAAAGTTAAAACCAATGTTTTAACTTTATAATCTATGAGTTATGATAATCTATGAGCTCCTAGTAAATCATCGAACGTCGAACTCCACGTATCATAAAAAGTTCATTTATTGTTAGTATCTATATCGTATGAATCAGCCTATTTTTATATTAAATATTTAGTTTTAAAAATTCTAATTTTACTTTACTATTTTAAAAAGTATATATTTGATAAGAAAAACAAACTGAGATAATATTTAATCATTTCATATTATTGAATGTAATACATTTCAGAATATACCATTACTCCGTTTAAATTAGATAATTAGGTTTGAAAATTGCATTAGATAATTACACAGGAAAATTACATTCAAATATTGTGCGTAAAGTACATTAAAAGAGGAAATAGTGAAAGTATTTAAATTTAGTATTTTTCCTCGAATATTTTCATTTCTCATCATTATATTCGTTTATTTCGTGCATTGAACTTTTGATTAAATTTCTATTGAATAAATTTTATTAGGTTTTCATGCATCTCTATAAAATATTTTATTATAGTTATATCTTCTTTTATTTCTAAAATATATAAAGTTGTCTTGCGGGAAAAAATTCAAAGTATACATAAAACGTAACAAATGTGAAAGAGAATATTAAACTGAACCCAACTGAAGGATTAAAAAACTTTTGGATAGTTATGGCCTTAAAATGATTAATACGCAGGAATGATAGTAATCGTTGAAAAGTTATAAACTCGGCGCTGAATAATTTGGAAAATATTATGTATAAATAAAATTATAGCTTTATTTCACAAATATATTCTGATATGTTTGACACATGATAAGTATAAGAAAGAAAGTATCTATAATTCATGCAGATGAGTCTTAGAAGCATTGGGAGTTGAAAATATTATAAGGGTCCATATGAAAATTATAAAATATTTTAAAAAAATCATTCTCATACTTAAGGTTTCAACGAAAATAACCACTACTATTTTTTTTGACAAACACCCTTGAAACATATTTAGTTTGTTGCAAAGAAAACTAGATATAAATTAATATTAAACAAGCTAAATATATATTATTAGAAAAGTTTTGAGTAATAAAATGGAAGTATTTTCGAAAAATTTTCCGTGAAAAATAAACTAGGAAATATTTTACATTGTAAATTAATATAAATATTTGTAAACAGATAGATAATGAATAGTAGTATTACGTTTCCGCAATTAATTAAATTTTGTATGTATATAAACTGTTAACGAAAATGTGAGTTAACTGTTCTAGTTAAATTGTTTATGTCAACAAAAAAATTTACTATTAAATTACGACTTTGATTTGCGTCTTACTTAGTTTTGTTACTGCTATCCAAACTTATTAATTTTTTTACACATATAACATAATGTCATCTTACAGTAGAAAGAAGGCAAGCGGTTAATTTTATTGCCCGACGTCATTTGTATGAATAATTTAGATCAAGTACGTCAAATGAAAAAAATGTAATATTAATTAATTTACAAAACTTTTGTTAACGGTTTCGGAGATATTTCTCTATTTCCTATCCCATATTTATCTGTTTTACTTTTATACTTCCGTTGTCAGATAATTTTTTAGTAAGTTTCAGAATTCCGTGTCCCAAAAGGAAAACGGAACTTTTATGAGATCAATCGCGTGTGTGTCTATCTATCCGTCTTAGTTTTTTTTCTCAGAAACTTAAAATTTGGTACACAGTAATCAGATATATTAATTCACACCTATCTCAACAGCTTAAACTTACAAATATTTTTTTTGGAAAGTTTCGATGGTCAAATTAAGTATTCGAGAAAATTACAAAAATTATTTGTTTAATTCTGTATAAAGTGTGGAGGATCATCTGAAATATCCAGTGATAAGCGTCACAAAAATATGTTCTTTTTTAATTTTAGACATTACATTATCAAATATATAATGACAAATATGGAGGAAAAGATTTGTTCTTATTTCTGAAATCACTAAACCAAAAATTATGAAAACGGTTGTAGGAAAATTATAGTGGCGATTATAAAGTCATTATTTTTTTAAGTGTGCACCATATTTTTATGCCATGGACACTTTTAATTTAACTAAGTAATACATCTCATTAACAGATATATTTGTCTAGTTAAATTTTTTATAATACTCATATGAGAATTGAAGAAGAGAAAAATAAAGGATAAAGCTCACAATTTTTAAAAATTTTATTAGTCATGTGGGGTTTTGTTTGAAAGGGTTTATTATGAAGTATGCAAAAATATGTTTTTATAATTTTTGATTTTTAATAGATATATCACAAAATGAGCACACATGGAGGATTCCCCCTCCATTATTTACGAAAACTACTGAACCAAAATCAAGAAAAAATGTGGTTTGTTAAATCTGACAAGAAGTTTACAATAAAGCTACCGTAATTATCTTAGATCTTATAATTTTTTATACACGTGCCACATTTTTAATCTTTATTGTGAAATGTTTAATAAACGATATATTTTTACAATATATGTTTAGAAAAATTAATATTTCGCTGAAAATACTATGAAACTATTTTCAAGTATATAAGTGTGCAAAGACCCATCTTAGTGCAAGTTCTATTGGTGTTTGACAGTTTTGTTTGTCTGTATATAATATGAAATTATTGAGCTAATTTTATCTTCTCTGTACTTAATTTGGATTATAATATATATAAACTACAAAGTGGCCTTAGATTGTATATCTGGGGAACAAGATCGATTAAGATGTAATAAAATATAAACCATAATCCAGCTTTCTCCGATAACTGCATTTCTGTGTGATTTTCTTAAAAGTTCGTCTTGTTTTCTTATTAACATCAAGCATTCATCAATAAATTTATGTAATGTTAGTTTATCGTGTTAAAACCAAGAAACTGATTTCAATATTTTCCCCTAATACTTATTCTCATTTCAATATAAGTGTAAGTATTTTATCTTTATACGAGTGTGAAATTTGTTACCTTACGTTTATTTTCTAATTAATCTATCAACTTCGTATAAAAATATTATTAAGTGTATGTGTTAACGGTATCATTCGAGTTTACAATGTCGGCCTGTTATTTATTGAATATTTCCAGGTGGCGTTGATCCTCTGTCGAATCTAAATTCATCATAACGTTCCTCGGTCGTTAATTACTAATGCACGCGCGTAATTTTGTGGGTCGTAAGTAATACCGTTGCGATGAGCTTATTACTCCATTCATATCTTGATAATGGTCATTTCATTATTACATTAGAATTATATGTTTTTGGTAATTGTATTTACTATAACCGTATTACATTTTCATTTACGATAATACGCCTGAATCTAAAATAGAGTTTAAATAAGACTTTAACTAATTTTGGAAACAATAATATTGGGTTATATGGTAGCACCGAGCAGGTTCGATACTATTTAGTCTGCTGTTAACAAAAATAGAGTGTTTTGAAAATGACCTCTTTCCAAGAGGAATATTAGTTTATTGCATATATTTACCATCTTATTTCAAAATTTATCATTTGCGCGGGTCAATAGTATTATCTAATTTTAATTCGATGACTGAGATTGAATTAAAACATTTTTATTTGTATACATACATGTATATATATATATATATATATATATGTATATATGTAAATGTATATATATATATATATGTATATATGTAAATGTATATATATATATATATATATATATATATATATGTATATGTATATATATATATATATATATATATATATATATATATAAATATACACATATGTATGTGTGTTTGTAAGAGAATGTGTGTGTGATTGTGTGTGAGATTGAATTCAAGTAACAACGTATATAACTTTAAAAGTTTTATGCAATGCAGAAACTTAAAAGAACTTAAAAAGCTTTAAATGAATCTATTGCATATTTTAACATACCAATATTTCGACGTATAAAATATTAGAGACGTGTAATACGTTATCACTGTGTAGAGTATATTATAAAGGAATCAACAATTTTGAATTAATTAAATGATTCTATTTCCTTCAAATGTAAAAATCTTTGTTGAAGCCGAAGAGTCCTAACAGAAAGTTTTTTTCAGGTATTGTAGAATTTAACTCAAGAGTTTAGACAGAGAGAACTTTATATACCTTGGAATATCTTATGTGTATGTTGAAATGTATTGTTGATAAAAGTGGCATAGTTACTCAGTTATATTTCGAAAGCAACTTAGTATAGTAATTAGCAAAAGAAAATACTTCCAAATTTTCTCTCGTATTCAGCTCATTTCTGCTCCGTAGGTCTTAAGCAGAGTAACAAATATTCTGCCAAATAATAAGTGTAAAAGCTAAGTCTTTGTGATAGTTATCTTATATGTTTAAAGAAAATATCTTGTTTATCCTTAGTAGCCATTTGTGAATAAAACCCTTTATAACAATAGTTTATTTCGTGTATGCCTTCTGCGATATCTTATACTTGCCGACAGCTAATATCGTATAGACTATCTTTCTGTGCGTCGGGACCATTTTATGTTTAAGCTTATCAGTCGTGGCCTTAAGCTATTTTCAAATAATGTATTATTAAATGTAATTTATTTCAGAATATACCAGTATTCCGTTTTAATTACATATTTACATTTGATAATTACGTTAAATAATTACACAGGAAAATTACATTGAAAAATTGTATATTCCGTACTTCACAAGAGGATGTAGTTAAAGTTTTAAATTTAATAATTTCCTTGAATATTTTCATTTCTCATTATTATGTTCGTATACTTACCTTAAACAATTGTTCATTACTTTCATTGCATAGGGTATTTGATTGATGTCTACATTTTTTGGAAAAATGTAGAAATAAAAAACTTGAGAGGTGTCAAGGGACACCCGGATGGAACGAAGTTCCTTTCGATTAATTTGTGAAGGAATTGTAATGAAATGTTATTTCTTTTAAGTTATAATAATAATTATTGTTATAATTTTTCATTATTTATTATGTACAAAAAACAGTATACACTCAACAAAAATAATCGTCGCGACACCACACTGTTCAATGCGAAATAGAAAGACGAAACGAAAATAACTGGCTTGCTTTCTATGAGAGAGAGAGACAGACAGAGAAACACGCACACGCCGCACGGCTTGCAGCCTAGCTAGCAACTATAGCAAAAAGTGTCGTTACAACTTTTGGGTCTTAATTTTTTCCGTCTAGCCCCCTTTCGAAACGCGCGATAAGGAACTTCGTTCCAAATAAAAATTATGCATAAAACGAAAAATTAATCGAAACTTCTAAATAGGAAAATTGTAATTTTTTTGTGCATTAAATTGAAAAAGTTATTATGAATTTAGTTTCCACACAAAAAAATGAAAAAATTATAAAATTAAGTATATAACTAAAACGAAATAGTTAACGAGATTTTAAAGATATTTAATAAACTCCCTTATAATGAATGATAAATGACTGGCCAATGATGTCATAAGCCAGTTGTGTTTTGTATGGTGCACTTTCGCGCGAATCAAAGTTCGTCAGTTTTGAGTCGTCATAACTTTGTACTGAAAAGTTCTATATATATTTTAGTAATAAAAAATATAATCAAATACTTTATTTCTGGTTAAATTTCTCTGGAATAATATGTGATAAATTGAATAAAATTAACAAATTAAATTTTCATACACGTCTGTAAAATATTTAATTATAGTTATATTGTAAAATATGTAAAGCCGCCTTGTGGGAAAAAGTTTCAAAGTATACCACGACCTAGGTTTCGTTGTATTACAATATCTTCAGGTGGGCTATTAGCCTACCTGAAGATGTTATACTACAACGAAATCTAGTTTCATTAATTTTGAATAATGAATTTTTACAAAATTAACGCCAAATACATTCAATATTTCAAAGTATATATACGAAATAACGAAAGTGAAAGAGAATATTAAACTGAACCCAATTGAACAATTAAACAACTTTAGGATAGTTATGAACTTAAAAGTATTAAATTGTACATCGTATTTTCTTACATAGGAATGATAATCTTAGTGTATATAAAATAAAATGTTGAAATAAAATTATTTCTCTATTTTACAAATATATTCTGGTGTATTTGACCCGTGAAAAGTATAATAAAGAAAGTACATATTACTCATGCAGATAATTATTAGTATCATTTTGAGTAAAAAATATTATGTGTTTATATGAAAATTGTAAAATATTTCAGAAAAAATTCATTTTCATACTTGAATATTCAAAGATTTATTGAAATGTCTTCAGTTGTTCAAAAAATTACCTGTAGGAATTCACAAAGGTAGGACA